>OX371262.1:87177026-88412627 GCA_947311025.1 Lypha dubia | reverse complement strand
AAAATTTTAAGCCTTCTCTATTAAATATGCTAAAAATGGATATAGTATATTTTTATTAAGAATGGATCAACTCACCTTATAATTGTATTTTAAATCGTGATAAGTTATAATAGTACAGCATGCTGCTCGCGTTGGTAAAACCTTTGATTTTCTATCTATATAAGTCTTTTTCAAAATTTTCTTTTTTTCACGAATGAGAATAATATGCAAATAACACTTTCTATTTCTATTTCGTTTCTTTTTCTTTTAAAAACAACACAAGACTTTGTAAATACTTTGATTTTATTTCTAAATTATTTCCACTATTTTATTTTATATACCTTTTCTTTTTCACACATAATAATAAAATGCATAAGAATTTTCTATTTCCATTCTTTCAGCTTTCTAGCCATACTAGAAGTGCCCCATGCAAAAAAGGGGCATGGTTGTCCCCCCAGATGAAAAGTGCCCGTTAAAAAATCATTTTCCGTAATTTCTCATCACTACCTACCTACCTGTGCATGAAATTTCAGCTTTCTAGCTATACTGGAAGTGCCCCATACAAAGAAGGGGAACCCTAGTCCCCCCGGGTGGAAAGTGCCCGTTTTCAGATTTTTCTGCTTATTTTCTCACCAAGACCTACCTGTGTACCAAGTTTCAGCTCTCTAGCTTTACTGGAAGTGCCCAATAATATTGATGAGTCAGTCAGTGAGTCAGTGAATATGTACTAAAATATGGACTTTTCACTTTTATGGTAGAACTTTTAAATTTAACCTGTGATGTCATCTCTGTGGGGAGACCTTATGTTTCAAGTTTCATTATATTATAATCAGGGGAACCAAAGTTATGAGGGGGGTAAAAATAGCTCGAATGGTTTCGTGTAAATATACACACTGTGTGGCCGAACTTGGCCTGGCGCACTACCGTCCGCATAGATCTTTTGTGCTACAGAATTATTTAAGGGAGAACTTAATAAATAAAGTACCAAAGAAATCATTAATAAATTAAGTATGCCGTTCAGTTATTTATAGGGTGTTATTTTCGTGTCCAGTTTGTTTACTTATCTTGACTTGAGAATATTGAAAACAAACACACAGCAACAAGTTTAAGTTCATTTAAATATCTTTTCATGTTTATTTTTTATTTTTATTTATTTTAACTTTTTTTTTTATTATTTATTTATTGATAACACAATACATGGAGAAACTGTGTGGTGTTATTGCGGATAATGAATTGAATGCAATGGAAAACGGCGACATTATAAATATTTGTTTATATACTTAAAGAAATTTCTATTATACATACATATATTTTTTTGATAAAATTACTTAAATTTTTTCTTCGACAAAAAATATAAACTGTTGTTTGTTAAAGAACATTTTTCATATTTTAATGGACTAAAACGGAATAGAAAAACACTTGCTTTCTTTTCCATTTACATAATATGTCTTGACATCTGGATAACACAAGAAAAAAAACAAAACAAAGATCCAGACCATTTCAATTCCAAAAAATAAAAATATTTCAAAGTCTTTCTATTTGTTTAGGGATTGAAAGAGCTCCTTGTAAAGTCTTTTAAACTATAAAATATTCAGAAATTATTTTTATTGGTTTTTTTGGGGGTGGGGTAGAGGAGACATCAAATATATTTTTGAAATAATTTTGTTGACTGTTTATAAAAAGACCGGTAAGTGGCTGTTGTGCTTCTGTTTTATTATGTATTTATGAGTTGTGGGTATTTTTTTTTTTTATTTTTTTTTTCTGTTTGCTTTTAGTTAAAAATTTATTGATTGTAAATGATAAAGCTTTTACAATCTTAAATAACAATTTCTAAATTTGATGGACAAAATATGTCAACAAAGACCTTTTTAATATCTCAAACGAATTTTGTAACTGAATTTATTCATTTGAACAGAAATGCTTTCACAGTAATGGGAGTATTTTTTAATTGCTATTCGTCGTTATCAGACTAGAACGTGGCTAATTTTTAGCTTCGATCAGTTAAGTACAGATGTATGAACTTGTCAACCGATATTTTGCGATTTAATTTTCTTGTGGGCTTTCATGATCCCATCTTTGTTTGTCAGAAAATCTTAATTTGGTTTCTAAATTATATTGTCATCAAATTAAATGTTCATTTTAGCACTTTTGCAAACTATCTGTGTTTATAAAATAAAAATTTATAAAGCAAACTTTTTACAAATATTGATTTTCTACGGATGGACGAAGTATACATCTACAAAAGCTTATAATAGGATTTTCTAACAGTTTGAGTTGGACCGAAATATACTCGTTATATAAAATGTTTAGAAGTATGGATTCTCTAAGGGATGACCACATTTTTTTGGGAAGGAGTCATTGTGGGCGGAAAAAAATTATTAACTTTTAACTTAAATATTAACTTTTTTATATGTCAACAGAGCAATGTTAAACTCTTAACAGTGCTCTGTTAAATTCTATGGTTCGTGTTTAGGGTTTTAGTTTATAGAATTGTCCTTCACACACATACTAGTACATACATACTGTATCTACAAATATCAAGTGTTTAAATTTGACTGCCAAAATTGCAAAACAAAAATTTTACGCCAGCAAATTTTGCAGTTAACAGAGCACTGTTAAACCTTTAACAGCCGTACTAGAAACTGAACTCATTTAGCCTAAAGTTTAATGGTTATTATGGAAGAATTATGATGTACATATAGTAATTTCCCACTACATACATACATTCATATATAAAAATGTTAGTCCAGGTAGTGCACTAGCGTGCAGAACACGTTGCATATAACTGATAAGATTTCATCATGTTGCATTTAATTTTTTGTTTTTAGTTTTTTTTTCTTTTTCACAATTTGCGTTTGTTTAAAATTGTAAAAAAAATAACAAATAACCAGCAAAATTAACAGGTTGTATTTTATAATAACAACAACAACAACAACAAAATCAAATTTAAGTTGCAGTTGGTTGGTTGGTAGCTTTACTAAGCATCCAGCGTAATAACAAGTATTTAACTACAAAAACAATAAAAACAACTATAGTAACGAAAATACACTAAACAAGTGGTTGGCATTGAGCGACGGGAAAAAATCACACACACGAGGGGTTGCCAGCCAGTCGTTGTTTACGCTGCGTTTAAACGTGCAAGTACTTGCATGTAAGTTCTGTGTACGTATTATCAACGAAAATTTACAAAAAAAAAAATAGCGCGACATTTAGTGTTTAAACGATCAGGTAAAAGTTTATTCTAATACAAATTTCAGTGGCGAGAGCAGACAGAGTTAATGCAAAGTTGCCAATAACATAAACAAAATTTAAATTTGAGGGTATTTGTGTTTTCAAACTACATTAACTGCTTGATTTATGAGTATTTAAGTTAAAAAATATTAAATGTATTTAAAATAAGTAAAAACTTCAAAAACATTATACTCAATCCATTTAATTTGTACTAAACTTTTAATAGGGCAACATTGTTATTTAACTTGCCATTTTACTTGCTGCAAGTGTCAAAAATAACTACTGTCTTGTAAAATTCCTTGACAGTTGAGTTGAAAGTTGGCTGCAAGTGCCAAGAGTGTGAGAGTGTTAGTAAAAAAGTGTGAGTGTACTGAGTTACTCGCACTTGCACTTGCGCGTGTAAACGATATATTAACAAAAAATTCCCCAAGTAATATTTATATAAAAACTCCTTTTAATAGTTAAAGCAGGTTTTCTTAAATACTATTTTTAGCCAAACTCAAAAAACAAAAGAAATAATTTGTATGTATTTTTTTTTTTTTTTTTTGGATTTATCTTTCTTTATTTATAATTCCGTCAATTATAGAGAGTTTTGAATAGTGTTTTTTGCATTGGTTCACCTCTTTTAGAAATTCGGGCCGAAAATCTAAAAAGTGCAAATTTCATCTCCCCGAAAATCTACCCAACACAAATTACAAAATTGATGAATTAAAACCATTATTTTTTGGATAACGGTCAGACTAGCAAAAATTTAGGGTTCTGACGGAGCCATAATAAACGACCCAATCAGGAAATGTCCCGGTGTTAATGCGACGTGTTCGCTAGTAATTCACGAATGAGACATAAAGGCCGAGAATTCAAGTACGCCTCTTTTTTTGCTACATTTGTAGATAACTCCTCCAAGGGATAACGACAAGCTTTGGCCTTTTTTCTAAAATTAAATTTAAAATTCATATACCAAAGTAAAAAAAAGCCCGAAATATGTTATTAGCATACTGCAGTATTTTTGCTCTAGAATTGCACAGAATAAAGTACAATACCACAGTCTTTACCATCCCTGATGCAGGCTTAAAGTCACTTGTTAAAATATAAAGAGAAAAATCGCATGACTTCTAATCATTTGTCTTGGATAACGTATATGAAATTTTCAAAACTAATTAAAGATTTAATTTCAAGGGCTTTTCAATAGCTTGTAAATAATTTTTGATTTCATTTTGTTGCCGCTTAACTTTACAAATGACCTTTTAAAGGTGGGAAAGTTCATCACTGTGTTTATAAGTTTTGTGTATTTTTCTCTCTCTCCCTCTTTTATAGATAATAATTAACAGAATATATAAAAAAGATAAGACTTTAAAATTCTTAGGAATTAAAAATTTAAGACATATAAAATCTTTTTTCTTTGCTGAATTCAAAAAAATTACGAGAAAGTAGATAAGAAAAATTATCGAAAAATTTTGTATTTGAATGTATTTCTCTACTACGAGTTTAATGTACTTGTTTGTGGTTCAAGTTACAAAGATAAAATTTTAGTAAACAGAAGAATTTTTTGTTTTTTTTTTTTTTTTTTTTTTTTTTGGAAGCAAAGCAATTTATCTTAAATTTGTGTTTTCTAGAACAGAAAAAGTACTGCTCACACGTTTAAGACTACAATAACTTTTTATCTGTTTCTGTATCAAGCAGCCAGAACCAGTAGTAAGATTTTTCTTCTTTATAGAAAAGCAAAAATTAAATATGTAATATAGGGAAAATATGCAGTCTTATCTAAAGTCTATGAACTGTAGTTTACAGCCATGGAAATTATTTAAATGGTGAGATTTTTAACCGAATGCACGACATTGAAAATTATTATTTGTATAAGTTATATTATAAAAGAAAATTTTATGGAGATTTTTAATTTTAAACAACAGTAAGTTAATGTGATTTTTTTTTTTTTGCAAAACAATTACTAAAACAATAACCCTGATAAATATTTTTGAACAATTATATGGCAAATACATACAAATTATAACATAAAATTTGCTTAAAGAATTAAAAAAAGTTTTCAAAAATATCTAATCTAAATCAGATATAAATTTTTTAAAATTTTGCATTAAAAAAATAGCACAAAAAATCGAAATTGAACAAATAAAGAAATTTAGTGCAAATATACATATTTAGACGAATTTTCACAAAAAAAAAATTTTGTTGGACCTCAAATATTGCATTTCTTTTTTTAATATCGCATGCAAGATTTTTTTCAGATGTCTATTGCATGCAAATCAAGCTTTTGATGGCATTTGAAATTTTTCTTTAAAGTGTTTGTAGATTTTTTTTAACAAGATGTTGAATATATGACTTAGCACAATATGGTCAGATATGGGTTCTCTCGGGTTGAATATGGCCAGTTTCATTCCCTGAGGTCGTAAGATTATTTTAAGAATACTTCTTTGAGAATATTAAGCCTTTTCATGAGTACTACTTTTAAAAGTAAGCTTTTAAAACAAAGTTTTAGATAATTATTCACAGAGTTGCATATCGACCGACCGCAGTTCGTAAATACAAAACTACCGATCTGTCAAAAAAAGGCAACACTATTAGTAGGGCAATTTGGGGTGTAAATAGCTATTTTGATTTCGGACAGGTGATAATAACGTAGACTAATAAATCCACCTAGTATTTAATTTGCCATGGTACAAATAGTGTTGCATTTTTTTGACAGATCGGTAGTTTTGTATTTATTTTAATGTTTAGTAGTTCTGCTGCGGCTTTTTTTGTTCGTTGTCACATTTAAGGCAAATTCCATTGAATTCGCCTTGTTTGCATTGTTACATGGGCCAAGGCAAATCCATAACTGGTAGTCTCGACAGCTTAGGTGATTATTTTTGCCTTGTATCGCCCTTTGTGTATGTGAACGAGTTGATATGTCAAATGCTTTATTGACTCATTCTTCGGTATAATTTTTGATATCCAAAATAACTTGAGGCAAGTCTATCTGTTATTAATTTGCCCTAGTAGGGAAAAACCACTTAGTATTGAATTCGCCTTGATATTTATATACATATATCTACATATGTGTATACACTGTAAAAAAAAATCTATATATAGATGGGAATATCCGCATTCCATATACGTATAAGGATTAATTATTTTTCAACTTACCTTTTGCTGCACTCATTAAATCTTTAACTTCCTTTATAATTCGCTTAATCTGATGACTAGTGTGATCCAATTCCTTTTCATGGCGATTTAAATTATCACGAAATTCGGGACTATCAACAATACACTCTTCAAATTCAAGCGGCTCCAAACCGCGACGGGCATCCTTGACGCCGCCGCCCATCTTTTTGCCGCCGCCTTTACTGTTGTAATTATTACTGATGGAGCGACCGACCAATCGATGTGATTTCGATTTACTTTTCAATCCCTTTTTTATACTTTGACCAGCGGTAGCAGTATTTGTATTAGAATTGCTATTAATATTATTCTTATTGATGGGTGAAGATAACGATTTGGAGAGCTTTTGACTTTTTGCTGATGCACTGTTCTTATTATTTAAATAATTTAAATTATTGTTATTGTTGTTGTTATTATTTCCAGACTTTTGATTATTCTTCATAATTTTTTATGTTGAAAAAATTATAAAATTTTTTTTAATAGATGAGAAAGAGAAAAAGAAAGGTAATAAATATGTGTGTATGTATGTACATATGTATATACATAAAAATGGCAAGTCGGGTTTTCTTCAATTTAATTTGTGCTTTATGTTCTATGATTTTAAAACTAAAAAACAAACAAAAAATTAGGAAATTAAAGTACAATAAACCGAAAAACAAACAACTTAAAAACGGTTACAATGTTTTGGAACAAAAAACTTTGTTATTTCGCTTATTTTATTACAAAATTTAACTCATTTTGTGCAAATTAATTGCCTTTTTTACTTTTGCTCAAACTTATTGTATTTATTTTTTTATATGTATGTATGTATGTAATTATGGGGGGATTTTCTTGTTCTTTATGTGTTTTGTCTTATTAGTCTTTTTCTTTTGTTTTGTTACTGTCGTGGATGTTATTGTTGTTGCTAATTTTATTTTGGAATTCCATTGCACTTCCAAACAAAATTAATTGTATTATTGTTGCATATGCATGCATGCATGTATGGATGTATGTATGTGTGTATGGATTTGTTTTTTTTTTTCTTGCGGTTGAGATTTCCCTTTATTACGGTTATGCTTGTTGTTGTTATTGCTGTTGGTATTTTTGTTATTTGGAGTTGCACCTTTTTTATATTTTCTCCTTTTATTTGAGTTTTTTATCTATTCGTTCGTTATTTATTGTTTTTGTGTATATTTTTTGCTTGCTATTTTTATCGTGTTGTTTTACACTAGTATTTAGTTTGGCACACACATTCTATCTCTTTCTCTCTTTGCCGAGTTACTATTTGAGAGCAAATATGACATTTGCGCACTCGCACTCAGCTTGTAACTTGTTTTGGATTCTTGATTATATTCACACACGCTCACAAAATTTTCAGGAAATTTTTTCACACAAAAATTTTTATTCTCACTTTTAAGAATAAAATTCTTTTGGAATATATTTTTCTTAACTGTCAAATCAAATTAAATAATTTAGGAAAAGACAAAGAAGAATCTAAAATAAATAAACAAAATAAAAAACTATTGAAAACCACAAGTCTCATTTCCACAATCAGCTTTAAACTTTCATTTTTTCACAGATTAAAATAAATTTTTTTTTTAGTTGAAACGAACCAGAAATTCCTTAATTTATACAAATTTGTATTATGAAAATCATGAAAAATTCTCTTTTAATTCATCAATGTAATGGAATGTTGAATTTTTTTCTGCAGTTCTTATGTGGTTATTATTTTTTTTTTTTTTTTTTGTAATATTTCGAGTTTCCGTGTCGTACAATCAACCGTGTTTCACTTTATATTCGCGTTTTAAAACTGTTTGCTTTTTTGATTGTTGGCTGGTTCGATGAGAATCTGGTTTGAAGTTTTTTTTTTTTTGCCTTGAAAATACATGTTCTTGTTGTTTCTCTGTTTGCTTTTTGTTGGGTTTTGAGTTAACATCAAGCTCTTTCGCAACCAACGAGTTGCGTCTTGGTTGCTTGCTGGGTCGATCGTTACTAATTTTGACACTTGTGTGTAGAGTTACCAAGTCGCCAAGAAAATTCAAAAGATATTTTAGCTAAAAAAAGATGGGGCATTTTTTATTTTTGAACCACCATAACCGATTCAAACCGATTTCGTTTAAAAGGGGTTATTTGCAGCTTGGTCGGAATCAGCGAATAACTCTTCTAGTCATGAACTGATTTTCAGCGGAAATGTATTATTCATTTTCGAATAACTCCTCCATTTATAAAGCGATTTAAAATATTTTTTGTTTGCTTCCAGTTTGATCCCATAAAACGTTCTGAAGGCTCATTCATAGTTGTTGCCTCCATCCCACTACTCGTCAATTTATTGACCGATCTTCAAAATTATTTTGTTTGTAAGGTTCTGCTTGTAGTTTGTACTCATAGGTAGTAGTTATTATATGTATAAACTAGAAATGGATTATATCGGATTTTAAGCTTTAGCATATGTCGTCCATTTTTTTTAATCTGTTCGATCGGCGTTTTGTATTGTCGTTTTTTTTTTTTTTGCTAGAATTATATTTAATCCACTTTATTGAATGCATCACATCGACAATATGATTTCGATTGAGACGAATATCGGAATGTTTTCCTTATTTGATATATATGTATGTAAGTATATTTGGCCCTTGTGGAGTAAGAAATAAGATCCCATATGACGTCGGACAATTATTGAAAAACCTATTTTCAGAAATATAAAAAAGCCAAGGAATCAACATATGCATATGTAGGTATATCGTATGTACACTGTACATACATACATACGTATATATCTATGGTGCTTAAAACTTGAAAAGGACTATATCAAATAGGATATTTTCTTTGGTTGATTTCTTTAGGCCGAGATCCATAGAATCCGTAATCCTTCGTCCGCCACCTTTTTCAACTGAGAACTAAGTTTAAGTACATGTTTTCTTATGTGGTATGTCCCATTGAGTACGTCTACGTCAACGCAACGTATTAAAGTTGGGCAGCTTTTAACGTACGTTGAGTAATTTGACAACAATCAGTTAATTTTTTTGGTAAGTTTTGTTTTAACTATCAGTTTATTTTTTATTTAAATGTTTCTTTTAAATGTGTGGCAGCAGAAATTTTTATCTAGGAATTGTTATTTAGGAAAAACCGTAGAAAAATTATCATCAGATGGCGCAAAACGAGGTTTTTCGGGTCACCTTTGTTTGAAGTTGAGTACCTAGACCGTTCATTTTTCTTTTATAGGTATTTAGGTACTTATGTACATACCTACATATGTTTGTTACCTGCATGCATACATACATAGTATGTATGTATGTATGTACATAAATTTTATAAAATTTAACTTTTTAACTGTTTATAACCAGCTACATACATATACTGATGATTCAGACCGATTATAGAAATTTATAAAATAAATAATTCCAATAATAAAATGAAAAACAACGGGAAAGACAACAACAACAGGGAAGAGTAAGAAAAGCCCATAAGCGATGAAAAAAACACTGTCAAACCGCACTTTGTGCAACGATCAAATACAAGGTTTTATATGAAAAAAAGCACAACAACAAAAATAAATAAAAACTCTCACTATTTTGTTCAGTACGTATCCATGCATTCGCAAAATAAATGGATATGTGTGGTTGTATGCACAGTAAACATCAGGGATGTAAATCTTTCACTAGTGAAAAACTCTATAGCATAAAATATTAATTTTCTTTCTGCTATGATTTCACTAGAAATTCCATATTTATGATTTTTTATGCTTTCATAATTGCTCATAAAGATTATAAAAAAGGAAAGCGTAAACTACTTACATATATACGGTTAGATCGGGCAAATATTGATCAAAGTAAGCGTATGTTTTAGGGCCTGTTCGGAATTGCATCACTGCGCCGCATCTGATGCGCATGTGTCATTAGTTTGCTCAGCTGATACAAAACAGCATATGTGACAGCGCGTAGAGAAAGGGACCTAGGGGAAAAAATCAATTTTCACTTTTTTTTTTTTTTTTATGTGGACAACATCTGAGCATCGAATGAGACCGATCCCATGCCCCAAAAGTGTTCCCTGCCAGAGATATGCGCGTTTTATGAAAGTAATGGTACACCAAAGATACACGTATTTAAATCTTTAAAATGGCGCTCCTGAACAAAACCGGTTTTTACCCTTAGGTCCCTTCCTATTTTGCGCGTCACATATGCAGTGTTACCAGCCGTTGATTTTCAGAACGTACAACGCATCAGATGCGGCGCAGTGGTGAATTTCCGAACAGGCCCTTAATTAGAATGAAATTTCAGAAGAATTAGAACTGCCTCCATAGTAATTAGCTTGTCTGCAACCTATTCTATTGTAAATTTACTTTAGAGTTGACTGAGTTAGGTTCGTCGGTTCAGCGCCTTTGGAAAAATAGCTTCACTAACGCTTCATTTTCCATGCTGTCCAATTCAGGTAGCGTGGTAGAGCAACATAGAATATTGAGCACAGTTTTTTACTTCATCCTTACAACATGTAGAATAGTCAATGTATGTACATCCATCCTTCTGTCATGGGTGCGTGCCATTACCTCATGATCAGTCTTAGTAATAGTGTCACGCAACCTCGAATCAAGCAGTCGAATATTAAAATGTAAGAGTAGCATACCATTAATTTTTACAGGGAGGGAGAATTGATATTTATATGATCATATAATAGAGCGGGAAAAAGAGATTGCAACCATTTAAGAAAAATTATTTTTCAGGCTTAAGTTCGTTTTCTCTAAATTTAATTTTATTATAAATTAAATTAATTATTATAATTAAATTAAAAATTTCTTTGATTAAACATCACTCAGTTCGAATAAAAACTTCACAAAAATTATTTTTTTTAGTACGTACGTTTGTATTTTGAATCACAGGTTGTTATTAAATTTTTCTTTGTTTTTTTTTATTTTTATATGTATTGATTTGGTTTTATTTTTGGTAAAAAAATTGTGAGCATTAATTCCGCAGACGATAAGGATGATGAATGAAAAAGTCGAGTGATAATTTGTAAAGATGTCAGATGAACTTGAATCATGACATTTCGCCAATTTCGTGTGCGATAAAAAAAAACACAATGAAAAAGCTTAGATTTTGGAATTAATCTCATTTTCACTTATTCCAGAGGTGGGAAAATTTTATTATGAGAAATATGAAATACATTTGGGTAGTATGTATCTACCTATTACAGATTTCTGATCTCTTTATTCAGATCGGAATCGCGACAAGCAGCTCAGCCTTAAAAACTCAAAAAAGGATTGTGTTAATTAATTTTGTACGATTTTTATCCGGCCAATCAAAATAAAGAATTTTCTTGATTTAAAAAAGTTTAAATTAAAAAAATATTTCATACCAATTAAAACATATATAAATGGGGTTAAAACTAATCTGAAGACCGATGAATCAAATATGAATTTTGGAAATCGGTTCACAAATACCAGAATTACATATGCGATTTTTGGTCAATTTTAATACACATTTTCTAAAACCAAACTGCACGGAAAACCCATACAAACACGAAAGAAATTATGAAAATCGGTGTACAAATTGCAGTTTTATTCGATATCAATATTTTAGGAAAACAACTTTGGCACAATTTTTCAAAATAAAGAAAAAAAAAAATTCCGGAGCCAGCTGCAAGCAACCCCTTTCAAACCAAAAAAGAATATTAAACACTGGTTGCTATATGATACCAATTGAATTTGTAACATTGTTCCTTTTTTTTTTTTTTTTTTTGAAAAACTAAACAGTTGATTGCGAAACTTTGTGATGTTCAGAAAACGACAAGGAACCAGTTATGGTACCTAGAGTTCTCCAAATTGCCGGGAGATCCACTAACACTTACGTTTTTTTATTATATCGGGAAGTTGAGGGAAGAATAATTTTCAAGCAATCATGACTCGAAAGTCAACAGTCGCATTTGCTGGTTTGACTACAACTTGAAAGTTTGTTCGTTAATTTTTTTGTGAATTTTAAAGGAATTTCTTGTTTGTTATTTGTTGCTTCTTGCTGATGGTGGTCATATTTTTGCAGTATTTTTAGGGGTTCATGTGGTAAGTATGTACTTATGTATCAAAAAATTGTAAATTAAATAACAATCAATGAGATAAATATTTACATATTTATGTACATATGTACAAATGTATGTGTGTACATCACAATTAAGGTTAACAAAAAAAACTTCACGATTGTTATGGATACACAGACCTCAAAAAATATAATTTTTCAATATTATTTATTATTATACAAACAATAATCGAGTTTATTTTCACTGATTATTATAATTTTGCCAATACATTTTAATTTGGTTGCATATGGATGAATGTATGTAAGTATGTATGCATCCATGTCGGTTTGAGATAAATTAAAAAATTTCACTTTTTTTTTATTCATATTGCATCCATACATATGAATGGATGTTTGTTTGTATAATTTACTGCAAATATTTATTTGATGGGTATGTATCCAGGTATTTCAACTAATCATTTGTATGTATATTATTTTAAAACAAACTTTGTCACAGCTTTTAATTTACTCACTTTTTTTACATTTATTTAGTTTACATTTTTATTTTGTTGTCCACAATTTCCCGGTAATTGTTGCTCTGGGTTTTTTTTTTTGTTATTATTTTGGCGGTGAGTTGTTATAGTTGTATTTGTTGAATGTCAGGACAGGCAACGTTATCGTACTCACTTTTACAACTACAGATGTATATACATATGTATGTATGTATGTACCGAGATAGAGGTATAAATACAGATAAATTTTTTATAAGTTGTTGGAATTAATTTTAGTACCTACAGAGATAACAAAACTCGTCGCATTAAATATAATTAGATTTATTATGTTAAATCATCACAAAATACAACACAAAATCTGTAGTAATTTAGGAAATTAACGAACGTACGAAGGTAAGTATGTATGTACATATGTATATACTCTCGGTTAATAATTTCGCGCAAAACTTCCGTTACTTTGTTTACTATCGACCGAATGCTCATTGAAAACTGAAATAATTTCCATGTACTGAGAAGTACTTCCCATCAAATAAGGCGCAACGAACGAACGTACACAAATGTAAATTGTAACTGTGTAGGTTTTTTTTTTTTTTACTTTGCATTTCATTCCATTTGGAGTTTAAACAAAACAAAGTTAGATGCCAGTGATGGAAATAATCGAAAATTTAATATGGTACTAAATGGAACTATACACTGATCAAATGCTTGACATCAATCGTGTGTACGTACATACATATGTATGTACGTGTGCTTGATATCAATCATACTATATCATTATACAATGACTATAAGGTAGTATTACAACCGCAGCAAACAATTGTTGTAAGCCACTTGTTTTTAATTTCGGGTTTCAAAATTTGATTTTTGTGTATTTATTATATTTCCATTAAAAAAATTTCGTTTATGAAGAAAATTGTAAAATTTTTCAAAATGAATACGAAATAAATATGAGTTTGCATTTGTGCAAAAGGGGGTGTGATCTTTAAAACAGATTAGAGAAAGGAACTTTTTTAAAGTTCCCTAAGATGAAATCAAACTAAAATCGTAAAAATTAGTCGTCAGAAAATATTTCATAGCAAATGTTTGTTTTTCTTAGGGGCTGTGCACATATTATGTAACGCTCCAGGGTGTTACAGGTTTGTTACGAATTAAAAATTTTGCACTGAAAAATTAGTTAAAAGCGTTATGAGGGGGGAGAAGGGGTATAAAATCTCTGAAAACAGCGTTACATAATATGTGCACAGCCCCTTATTTGAATAAATAATTTTTATTTATATTTTTGTCACAGTTTGGAACATACACACATACATATATACAATTTTGACTTCCGAAATGAAATTTTCTACCAAAAAAAAAAAAAAAATACACAGAGTTGGTTGTGTTTGTATTTCTGCATATACCTTATATTCATTGTATCATGATACCATATATAAAAATTTAAATTTTTGGATTTTCCATCAAGCCTTGTCGGAAACATACATACAAAAAAAAAAAACTTCACTGATACAATCTTAAATTCGTGATATGCACTTAAAATTTAATATTTGCTTTTTAAAAGATCATTTTAGAAAATGTTTGTTTCTGTGTAGACGCCTTATGTATGTAATTATCCACAGTATATTTTACATGTAGTTAGACGTTTAAGAATGGTATAAGTACTGAAAAAAGTACAAATGAACTTTAGTTTCCATCACTGCTACGTGTACGCAATCAAATCAGAAGAGAAAAAACATCTTGTGTTTTTGTTACGGAACAAATTGAAAAATGAAACATACTACGATAAGTGTTTTAAACACTGGAGAATTCCAGGCAGAGATGCCGTTAGCTTGATAGATTTAGTGATTTTCAGTTTAAGGAATCTATGTATTTTAATCACCCTTATCGGGAATTAGAGGCAAACATTTTGTGGAGGGCTCTGACCTTGCAAACCACCCAGCCGATGTCAGAGATACGACTATAGTACGACATTAATTGGTGCTGGCTGCAATTGTCCCACTGTAGCCAGTCTCTGAATTATTTTGATAAAGCTCTGGCCATTGCAGTCAACTTTTGCTGCGCAGCTTAATAATTAAATTAATAAAATAATTATTAAATTTAAATTGACGACAGCTATACATAGTTAACATGTTCAATTTTCGTGCCGCAAAGTATACTTCATTTAGACCACATCATAATAAACACTAACGACGTTATTCATGATTGATTATTAAATTAATGTAAGGAATTTTGTATGGGAAAACCGGTTTTGTTGTGAAATTTAAGTTTCTCAATCGTTTTTAAATAAGTGGGTTTAAAATATTATTCTTGTATGCAGCATTAAAAACAAGCACTGTCTTATCTGCTTTAAAAGCTAAACTATTTTTTGCTCCCTCTGCAGCACAATTTTAACACTTGACTAAATAAACTTAATGCTTAGCTGGTTCACAAACCTAAAAATAACGTACTCGCATAAAAGAACAATTTAAATTATTTCCGTTATTATTCTTAGATGTTTAAAATTTGCGTTAATTGAAGAATTCGTCTTATTTATTATTACAAGCCAGGAGTTAAATCAATACTTTACAACAAGTTTCTATTTATTTTGTATATACATTTATTTGGTTGTTGTTTACTTTTACAAATCACTTTGAACAATGTTTCTACCAGTGACGGAAAATTCAGTACTTTTGTACTATTTTCAGTAGTTTTTCACAACAAAAATACTATAGTACCCCCACGTCATATTTAGTACTAGTTTTTTGTTTTGAAAATTGTAGAAATCTGCGTTATTTTTATAATCATTGACAACATTGGCTTCAAAACAAGAAAATAAGGAATGCTCAAATTCGTTATTCATGTTGTTGTTAGTGTGTGTTTTTTTGCAAAAGTTGTCAAAACACTTGACATCAAGCGTGTGTACGTGTGCTTGATATCAAGCATGCCCAATATCTAAATCAAGCGTCGTCGGTGTCACTCATACAAACAAATTTTTACTGATACAAATTTAAATGCTTGATGTGATTTTGACGAATATATGTGCCTTTATGTTATTGGTCCAATTTACACGAGATTAATTTTTAGTTCGCACAACTTTTGTTTTTCCGAAAACACACGAGACTAATTAATCTGGCATAAAATTGTAAAAATATACATATATCTGTGTATTAGTGTATTTTGCACACACATATTTTTTTAATGTACATGTATTGGTTTTGTTCTGCCAATGCGGGGTTGAACCTTGTTGAAAAATTATGCTAACCAAAAACGACTCTCTTCACCGAAAATACCTACAAGCTGCCATGTTTTCTTCATTTAGTTTTTTTTTTATTATAAAATGGATTTTTAATTTTATTTTTGAATAAAAATATGTTTCATAAAAAGTACCACAATGTTGAAAAAATTACTCTTTTTGTTGTCGGACAGTACCATTTCAATTTTTCATTTTTCCATCACTGGTTTCTACCAACTACAAAATCAAATCGTAATTAACGTGAGATCTTTAGACGGGGTTCGTTTCATTTCCAGGAAATGTAACACACACACACACACATACACACAAGTAAATAAATATTTCATCTGTAGCTACAATGTATTGCAATAATTTTCATATACATATTTTCTATAGTTAGATTTAAATTGTAATTAAGGAATAATTTTTAAAAACTGTGGGATCGATCAGTGGGATATCATTTAAAAGATAAATTGAGGTGCCATTATTTATTTACATCCTCAAGCTTAAGTACGCCCGGGAGCACTGGGCACATACTTTTCGGATGGTTGATACTGCCACTGGGCACAGATTTCATCTTGTTCGGTTTGGTTGTAGCCAGCTCTGTAAATAAGAGAATATTTTGAAGTTATTTGTGGAAAATATTTTGACAAACAAAATTTTAATTAAATCCGGGAGAAATGAAAAAAGGTATTCAATATGAAATAAAAAAACAATAGAAATAATAAAATAATGAACTGAAAATTAATATTTGGGACAAATTTATTTAAAAAAATTACAATATTTTTTATGACTAAAACTTAAAATATGGCGATATGAATAAACTTAGTATGTATGTATGTGTAAATATGAAGGCATGCTAAAGCTTAGATCCCACTATCGGCACAATGTACCGATTTTCGTCGGTTCACTTAAATAAAGCTAAAAGTAATAAGCTAAATTTGCCTTAGTTGTCAACTAATTTAAATATAAGGACATACTTGCACCACATTGCCTTTGTAATAAAGCCATATAGACTCATTCCAGAATTAATTGAGGAATAATGCAATTTTGGTTTAGTACTTATGACTTTATTGCAGTGAGCCGACGAAAATCGGTACATTGTGCCGATAGTGGGATCTAAGCTTAAGACACCTTTTACAAATTGTGAAACTCAGAGGAAGAAATTTTTATCATCTCTTTTAAATTTGCCGAAGTGTTTTACAATGGAAAATGCGAAGAATGGAAAATAGAAACAAAAAAAAAAAAAAAATGACCAGTAAAGGCACACTCTGCCTCTTTAACCCCTTGTTAACAAACTTCTTCTATATCTGCGTTTGAATTTCTGCTTTGTAAAAGGAGTCTAAAAGCACAAACAGCCAGATTAAAAAAAAAACAAATATGTATGTAACTTGATTTTTGTTACTAAAATTTAGTTTTAAAAAATAAAACTTAAAAAAAGTTTAAGCGAAACTACAAAAATCTGGCAAGTATCTACTCAATTTAAATTACAATAGCTGTGTTCGACATACGTTACCGCCGGTTTGGCAAATTTTACCGAAAAGCCTTTCTTGTATTGAAAATTGGTTAAATTTTGTTTAAATGAAAACGTCCATGAAAGAGTAATTTGTATTTGTCTTGTTAGCAGTTTTTACCCGTAATTTTTCTTCGGAAAAAATAGTAAAACTGTCAAATTACTAAAACAGCTATTTTTCATTTGAGGAGTTTAAATAAAAGTAGTGCTAAAATACTTATTTTTTAGTAAACATTATTATTATTATTATTTGTTCCTCAAAAATTCAACAACTAAATTTCGCAAAGAAAACGTTTGACTTTCAGTGTTTTAATTTAAATAATAACTGTTTTTTTTCTATGCAGCTTTTTGGCATTTAATTTCGCTAATAAACGTGTCTGTCATGAGTTCCGAACGTTTTCAATTAGAAAGAAAATTTGCGAATCAAAAATAGAATATTTGTTGTCCGGATTTGAAACTCACGACAGACACGAATATGTGGTTTTTGTGTTTTAGCAATTTTTGGTAAATTTATGGTTTTGTCAGAGAATTTTTTGCTTACTCTTGTCTTACCGCACTTTACGCCGATTTATTGCGAACACAGCTAATGTATTATTACAATGTAATGCTTAAACTAGTGTAAAATTAAAATGTAACATTCAGTCTTTTTAAAAAGAAAGATATTTAAAGATTCCAAAAATGATTTGATATTGCAGCCGATCTATATTGATAACCAGATGATGATGATCGGTGATTTTGATTATTTTGGGAATTCGCCGGTAAATTTCTGCTGACGGGCGAACTGAAACTTTGTAATACCACATGAGGTCTTTGTATAAATTCGCTCAACAAATTTTTAGCTACTAAGCCCACAGAAGCCAAAGTTACTCCGAGACGACGTTTAGCATTGGAAAAGTAATTATTTGGTGGTAAAAATCGATTCTTAAAATCAGAAGGATGTGATAAAATCTTCTGTATAAGATTACCAGCTCTGGATGGTATATATAAATCGGCAGAACGATATTCAATTTCACATTGATTTCTGTTGTAAAAGAAATTCTCAAACCTTTGATGAGCCGAACACGGACTACGTTCCTGAAAGCAAGTAACTTGTACAACATTATAGAAAATAGCACCCAACGTATTGGCCGTTTCTGGAATGCACAAAATATAAATTGTTTGTTAAATAAGTTCTTAATTTATGTTTTTATTTCTTTTTTCTGTTTACCAGTGTTGAGAGATTGTAAGCAACGTCTGAAACGTGCATCGCAATCACAGTGTGATCGTGTAAAAGTGCCGGAGTTGCATAGGCCACGTTTACATTCGCCCGGATTTAAAACATCCGCACAATTGTCATGTTCACGACAGCAATGATCCTCGTCGACATGTACGCCCAAGTCATTATAGTCAGTGGCAGTATTTCCTTTTTTTTTTTTTAATTATAAAAAGAAGATAAACAATTATTTCCTCTAATCTATTAAGCATCGTAATATTTTCAAGGTCTAACTCACCTGGTCCACACCACTTAGTGCCGGGATAAATAAAACCTAAGCCGCCTCTAAACTCTGTACCATGTGAACCGGCATTTAAGCAAACCTCCTCCAGTTCCATAACCGATTCACGCGGTACTTGACGTATACGTCTGGAATCGGCTTGTAATAACATGCTTTGGATATCACCTCTGGAAAAAGTTTAAAAACTATAATAATATTCTATATTGCTTATAGACTTACGAGTATATGTTTGAACATGTAACATACCGATCTGTGTGCATTTTGCAGAATGGATAGCGTGACGATAGTTCCACCATAACCGACATTGTTATATCGGAAATAAGAACAGCTGAGCTGACAACTGTCCTTACGGGTATCGTTACAAAAAGTGCCACCGTTAGCACTAGAATGAAAAGTTTCGAGGACATTCTGAAAATATAAAAATAAATAAAAATTTTAAAGTGGTGCCAAGTTTAAAACATTTTTAATTTGAAGTTTGTGCAGTCACATAAAGGTTGGGCAAATTTGAGGTTAGGAAGTAAACTGGCTTAAGAACTTACTTTTATTTTTTACAAATTCAGTTTTATTGATATCAATGTAAAGTAGAAGGACATGTGGGAATTAATAATGTAATATGATGTCGGGAAAATGTCCACCTCTAGCACGTCGTCAGACGTCCGGTCTTTTCAGAAAATTTTGAACCACATTTTGCAACAAAGCTTCGCTTATCTCGTCAATGCAGCGCCGAATTTCATCTTTCGGAGCGTCAGTTATATGTGGTTTGTTTCCGTAAGCCCGGCCTTTAAATGGCACCATAGAAAATAATCCAACGGGGTTAAATCACAAGAACGAGGCGTCAAATCGGGAAATTATGCGTCCCGAAAATTTCTCATGATAGTAAATTTTCACATTTAAAATTCTTCGTTCAAAAGTGTAGCGTTCCATGGATAAAATTGCCAACATTTTACTAAATAAATGTGAAAGGATGACAGCTCAATTCTTGACATTTCATCATTTGACAGCCAATTTACTTCCTAACCTCAAATTTGCCCACGATTTATTTATTACCAGGGTAACCGGTAACCGAAAAAAAATTTCAATTATTTAAATGTACATTTTCGGTTAATCTGGTAATAAATATGTTATTCGATTACAAAATTATTTATTTCAGTGCGTATTGTACAAAAAAAATGGTTTTGTAGCTCGTTTTTTTTTATTCGCTTAAGATTCTGTTCGATGTTACGTAGTAAGTTGATAGTTTACACTCAATCGTTTTTATGGACAAATAATTTTTAATAAAATAATCTCACGATTAATCAGTTCATACCTCAACAACAATTTAATGTTAATTCAGTACAACAAACTAATAAAACAAATGGTCGTATTTGATTTTTCAAAGAAGTGACATTCAATGTCAATCTTATAAACTGAGAGCAATGCCCGCAGATCATAAAAATCAGATCATAAAAATTCAAATAAAAAACAAACATCACTTCATACATACATACATATATACGTAATAAATTTGTATATTATTTAAGCTGATGTTTATTGTGGGCTTATATAAAATTATTAGTGATAAATAAATGGATTATTAAAAATTAATTAACGGTTTCGTCTTTCAAAAATAATGTGACTAATTACAATAAGTACTCATAACTGTAAAATTTGGATCAACATTTTAATAAATAGGAATAAAACATATATACACTGGAGCCCCGATTTGCGTCGATCCTATTTGCATCGTTTCGTTTCACGTCGCTTTTCAAAATTTTTTTACAACCCACTTTGCGTCGTTTTGATTCCGATTTACTTATGATTGAACTTTTTAACTGAAGACATAATTGCAAGTGAAGAATTTATAAATTTGCATGTAAAATGGGAGTTCACCCGTTTGTTCTTTATGTACATTTTTATACCATACGACTTTTTTTTCTCAAAAATAGAATTTTTTGCTAAATATTTAAATTTTTGACGCAATCAATACAAAATCAGTGCACTTATATTTATATAGAAAAAAATTTATCCGATATGAGTCGTTTCGTTTTGCGTCCCATTTCTCCGGAGCCAATTAACGACGCGAATCGGGGTTCTAGTGTACATATAAATGAGTATATATCGATGCCTTAATATAGAATGGTCGTATCTCAACTTTTAGCTACTTTAAAGGAGAAGGAAAAAAACTCAATAAAATCTTAAAAAAATAACATGTAAAAAATGAGTTGGTGCTTTTTTTAATTACTGTATTATCTGTTATGCGTCAATATAGGAAACTGAATTTTTTAAGAGAAGTGAAATTGAGTTTTGTCTACCAGAACATGTAAAAAAACCGATTTTGAAAAAAAAAACGAGATACGACCTTTCTTTATTAAGCCATCGATATGTATGTGTCCAATACAAATTGTTGATTGATAGGGAATCAAGACGTCTTCTATCTGGCAGAATTCTATTAGATGGTGACAGATCGCATTAACCTGTACCAAATTACATATGTATTTAACATTTTAGAGCATTGAGGGAAACCGGCTCCAACTTTTACAAAATTAATTTTAGGAATTTGAAATACATAAATTTTTAATTGATTTATTGTTGCCATAATGTTGTTTATTTTGTTTTTTTTTTTTGCTTAAGTGATTAACAGGTTTATAATATATACTTTTAATTATGACTTTTATTAACTAAATTGTGTATTAATTTTAAGTTATTGCGCGTCTTTAAGTTATAAAAATGTGGCGCCATACCAATAACGTTAAACCTTATCACTATTGGGAAATTAAAAATATTTTTTTGTTTTTATCTCAAATTGTTACTGTCCTCTTTGGAATTTTACAAGATTTCATTAATGTTACAATAACGCTACACTGAAAAAATCCTTGGACCATATTATTTACATATATAATTTATAATAAAATTTCTTTCGAATACAAATTTTATCTATTTTATATTTTTCATAAATTGGCTACTAGACTTCAAATCCGATTCATAGTGCAGTTGGACAATAACTTTTTTTATTTCTATTTATATCACGAAAATTTCTTGCATATGTTGCATGTACTTTTTTGCAGTGTAGTAACACCTGTATTACCAGGGGATACCAGTGCTGCCAGAAATCGGTTATGCTTTCATTATAAGTTCGAAGTTTCTCATTTAAAAAAGTGGTAGACATGCTCGCTCATACATGCAATGTTAATTAATGAAAAAAAAAAAATGAAAGTGATACAGAATAACGTGACCTGTTGAAGCAGTGAATTAAAGAAGTAATAGGGAATATATGTGGCATTAATATGTTATCCCAAAAAAAAAAAAAAAAAAAAAGAATGGAGAAATATTGAAGGCATAATTCACTATATCAATTGAAATGACTTTTTATACGAGTATGCACAGATGGGAAAATATGTACTTAAAGGGAAGATAATAAAAACTGATCTGATTGGTTTCTGAACGCTCCACAAATTCTCACAGAAATTTAAAAAATCTAAATACAGTGAAACTTCGAAATAACGAACTTCGTTATAACGAAAAACTCAATACAACGTATGTTTTATTGAGTCCCTTGAGAAAACCTCTTTATTGCAAAGTTTTTCATACAAAATTGCACTATAGCTATAACGAATAAATTCTGAGCAAAAAAGCCTCTATATAGCGAAATATTATTCAAATACCTCAATATAAAGAAATCAGAATAAATCCTAAATGGTGAAGTCCCGTTATAAAAACAGCGAAATCTAAATGTATTTATAAGCGCACTTGTAAGGCCTCTACAACGAAGTACTCGTACAAAAGCCTCTACACAACGAAGTAAGATTAAAATTTAAAGGAAAATGGTAAAGTGCCGTTATCAAAAGAACGAATTCTAAATGTGTGTGCAAAAGTAATGCATTAGAAACGTATGTAATCAGTATTGACTTGATTCTTGTCAAAATGAGTAAAGTAAAGCGTAAATCAATATCTATTCGAGAAAAAAATTCTATAATTGAAGCCGTTATTACCAATCTCATGTTAAATAGATTTGAATAAAGAAAACTATAGTTATAACGAATTTTTTTCGTATTTCTTCGAATTTCGTTGTATCAAGGCATTGCTGGTTATATTTATAGTGAAGCAATAGCTATAACGAAGTATTTTCGGATCCCCTTGGAATTCGTTATATCGAAGTTTCACTGTAATGGGATTTTTTAGTATATTCGCGCGATTTTTTATTCTTCTTATTTTTCGCAAGGTGTAACCTTTTTTTTTGGAAATGTTTAATAGTACAGAATCCAACCTAGTGGCCGAAATTCAACCACTTGATCCGTAACCGGGTTTTTTTGCAACCGGTTTAGCAACCGAGTTTTGTGGTAAAAAGTAGATATATTATGCATATCGCACTTGTTCCTCAAAAGCGTAAAAACTCAAAATTTTCAAATTTTCACTTTTTGCAAAAAACCAAGCCACAGTGGTCATATCTACCCACTTTAAAAATTTTACACCATTTTTCCACTCTTTCCACAAAAAAAATACAGTTGTATTTCTTTTTGTGATAGAAGAGTAGTATTAAAAAAAAAAAAGTTTTTGGCCTCTACTGAAAATTCATGAATTTTGAGTTGTTATGCTTTTGAGGAACAAGTGCGATATCTAGTCACTAGATTCTAGTGAAAAATACCTATTGAAAACTATATGTTTCATGAATATTGGTGTACAATAAGATGCGTAAAAGTGTGCAACAAGAAATCCTGATGCCTATTTATATGCATACATAGACTTGCTCCACATAGTTAATTTGAGTGTTCGGTCATTCTAATTCATATATGCCAAACAAACTAGGTCAGTCTTTTAGTTCAATCGCTCTTTGTTTTTAATTGAACTATAAATGAATGGTGAACTATGTCTGCACTGTGGGAGCATAAGTGAAACAAATACCCCGTTTATACGCACTTCCTATTTGCAAATAAGAGTGGAAAGCGTTGCCGTATTACTTTTTTATTGTAACTTAAAATGTTTCGAAAACTATTTGCAAATAACAAGGTATTTGCAAATAAGATGTGTGATGCTACCAGATGACTATATATTTACTGCGTGTCATTACAAAAAATATAACAATATTTCTGAATGCTATTTGCGTATAAACAGTGAGTTAAGTTTTTGCAAATAATTTTATTTGCAAATAAGAAATGCGTATAAACGGGGTAAAATACTGCAATACAATAAAAACTTCAATTTTTGTTTATAGAAAAGTAGTTTATGTCAGAATTGTAAAGCTGAAATATCCTGTTATTTTTTTTGCGGCCATAAAATTTTTTTATTAAAATATCATAAAAATTTATACAAAAACAAATTATGTACTAAAATTTACTTACACAATTAGTTTTGTTCTTCAGCACCAATAAAAATTTTACTTATAGAATAACTTCTACAATAACTTTTTAACAATTATAACTGAAATAAGTAGAGGACAAAATTGTGATTTCAGCAAAAATATGCAAGCATGATTTTACTTCATATTTCCATAGTTCAATTGTACTAGTAACCGTAAAAACTTCAACTACTTTCTATTTGTTAATATTTGTACAGGCTAAAGTTCGTAAATGCTTATAATCAGAGAAATATTAGGTAGACATTGTTAACATATTTCGAACAACAAAGGAAAAATTTAATATTTATACATCCCTTTTGTAGATTTTTTAACAGCATTGGCTGAATAGAACAAACGTTGTTTTCGGTAGAAGCCACTAAACCTCGTCAGTATTCATCTGCAAATGCTTCCACTACTTGTTAGGTAGTTTCGTTGAACGTCATTACATACTCTACGAGTATTTACACACAATTACAAATACAAATAGAATACGCAATTTTAGTTCAATTGATCGAATCGTTCAATTGAACTAGGTCGTTCGCAAACTACACAAGTCTGCTGCATACATATGTATTGTCACATTACAAATTTATTGATGGCAGTTTTGCGATTTGAGAAAACAGGCCTAAAAATGTTTGTTTATAAATAATATTGCTCTATTTTGAAATGATCTTGTTCTTTCAGTAATAAAAATTTTAAGGAAAAATAAATTTTTCTGAAAAAATCGGGAAAATCGACTTGTTTAAACTGAACTGTTTTTAATTTTAAAATCCGATGCATTTTTAAACCATTTTTTGTAAATCAGCAAATTTAAAACTTATTTTTAATCTTTTTATTAATTTGTTGTGGGTTAGCAAATCTATATGCATTTCGTTGGTTGCTAAATACCAAATCATCAGTAGATCTTTACCATTTGTGTTTGAAAAGGCCTAAAACTCATTTACTCATATAAAAACTCGTAAATAGAATTTGCGAATTATAAAAGCATAAGCAAAATAGTTTTTCAAAAAACTTTGCAGATTTATTTCCATTTTTTTCAAAATCCCCCACATTGTGCGAAACAATTTATCATATTGGTGTTGCTTCTACGAGTATGTAGTTTCAGCAATTTAAAACAAATGCTTTTAAACCAGCCTTTGTCATAAAGAGAACATGTAGGAAATATCAATGTATTGGTGTTTTTACACTTGTAGAAATTGATTGTTACATTTATTTTTTTACTGTAGCCTAACATCACATTAAAAGTTTGTATGCATACACACTGGATTGGTTTAGCGTTTTTATGGACGAAAGAATGAACGAATGAATGAATTTACATGATTACAAAAATTTTCCATTAAAAAATATATATACAAAAAAGCTTTTTCCCACTCAACATTCCACATCACGAAAAATTAAAATATTCACAGTGTACTATGAATCACAAATAAAGAGACTAAAAGAAAAATAAATATTTTCTTGCAATCTTTTGCATGTGTTTTGTTGTTGTAAATTCTAAAATAAAGCGACAAATGAGTATGTTTCGTATTTTAGTTTGTCTCTTCTGTTTGGTTCGTGTTGTGTATGTGAAAATGACGATTGGTGCTCGGCCCCTAGGGCCTAGTTTGACGAGCAATGTTTTAAACGATGCAAACAGCTTCCGTCATTTAGCACAGTGATTAAAAAATATATATATTTTTTTGGAAATAATTCATTCGCTTGTGAATCATTAAAAATTCTTTAATGAAATTTTGCACACTGTAAAGTTTACAGTGAAAGGGTATTTCTGAGTTAGGAATAGAAAAAATGAATTCTTTTTTATTTTTTTTGAGAAAATATCGATATTTGTTGTCCCACCCTATTCCGAGGTGACCTGCAACTGTTCGGACTGTTGGTGGGCAAAACTATTGTGAAAAAGCCTCCAAATGCGGTCATCATCAGGGATTAAAAAATTTATTTAAAATTAAAAGTTCTAAAAGTTAATTATAACAAAAAACTTTTATAAAAAAAGAAACAAAATAATTGAAAAATATTTTAGTTTTAGTTTTTCAGTGATTCCTATACATTTCACACACGTCGTCACAAAAATTTATTGCAATACAAGCAATTGTAGAATCATAGTTGTGTTGAGATCGTTACAGTTTCTTTAATGTTTTTACCCTTTTTTTTTTTTTTAATAGGACCAGCACTCAGGGGATGACCCCTACGTATGCAGTGCACTGTGCCGGAACTCAGGGAGACGGATAGGGTAGAGAAGATAGATGTTGAAAATTTAGAAGACTTAACTCTTTCACAACTCTGCCCTGCGCGTTATATTATTTTCTAAGGCAGTGTTGAGGCGCCTCCGGTGTTAAGTAGACGCATTAACTTTGTTAAGCTGTATTAGCAGGCATTTTATTAATTGTTTTACTTCGCCGATGTTTCTGCTAACCGACGAAGGAGGGCGCTGTTGTGTACATTAGCTTGGAAAGCATCAATCGCTGTCGGAACAGTTTTTTAGTGACCAGTGCTATGCCTTCATCACTTAAATAGTCCGACAATAATTAATACAATGTCTCACTAATGTACATTAGAGAAATTAAGAATGCTGATTGACTTGCTCTGACCAGGCTTTGAACCCAGGCCTCTAGTAAAGTTAAAATTATTTGAGTTAGGGCCTTTCTACTTGTGACCATCGATATGAACTATTTTTAAGTTATATTTAATGTTCAAATTAAGCCACTGTGCACAGTTTTATTTTAGGTCGAATATTTTTATTACTTTAACAGTTTTAAGAAACTCGTTTCACGTTATATTAAATTAAATTGTGTGTTTTTTTTTAATATTTTTAATTATTGTTATGATTTTCTTTTTAGTTAAAGGAAGACAAACTTTTTTATAGCCTTTTTGAAGGTTGAGGTCAATTTTTGGTTACAGTACTTTATTTTAGTGTTATTTATTTTTTATTGAGGTTTTACAAAATAATATCTTTATTAAATAGAGAGCTAAATCAAGTCTGCTGTACATTAGGGTGGTACTTTGTCCAACTTCGAATTCTCCGCAAAAAATTAAAATTTTTTTTTAAATTAAAAACGAAACATAACAACTCCTATAAACCGCACCCTGTTAAAATGCACTATTTTCTATCTTTTATTTGGCAACGGTTTTTTTTTGTTTATTTAAAGACTGTTTACAAATCGTGACCTTAAAGAAGTGTTTTTTTTAGTAACCGAATTGTTGCAGAATCTTGTAAAGTTTAAAGTTTATTTTTTAGATGCAATAAAATTGTAGTGAAGCATCATTATCAGTCCTTGTTAAAAAGTTGTAGTATTAAAGTTTTATTTTTTGTAAGAAACTTCAATTTGCTTTTGTGCTTTAATCCTTGAGCAGAATTTGTTTTAGCAACAATAATTATTTATATAATTTATTTGCAGCATAATGCTTAATATCTTGTTAAAGTGTTGCGCTGACGCAGTTTGCAGTCTTTATGACATTGAAACCACCTTCTAAAAATCGCAGTTTTATTTAACTTTTTTTTTACGTTTTATATGATCTTAACCCAATCACAAATGTAAACGAGTTTTATACAAGAATCAGCAAACATTGTTGTGAATTAAATGTTTTATAATTAATTACTGTTTTCTTGTTAATATTTCTTAATAGAGTTTTTGCAAGTTTAAAGTTTGTATTAAAGACTTTTGCTATTAATCAATTACGAGTATGATACGTAAAGTGTGCCCTAAAGGTGGATTCATGAAAGATGTGCAAGTTTGCTCACAAAAAATTACATTTCAAAAATACATTTAATCTTGGGAAAACTGAGCCGACTTCAATACAAAAAGTTATCTGCCGTGCCCAGCTAGAAGCAATGTCTTCATATAGTTGTGTAGTTCTTAGCAATGTGGTTTTTGACACTGCTAAGCACTTGTCATTGCACATGGCACATTTATTTATTTACGATGTGCTTAATCCACATGGAAATTTTAGTTTAGTTTAACTAAACCCACCTTTAACCAATTTAGTATAGATTTATAAATTTATAGTCTTTGATTTAATATTTTTGTAATTAATTTATCTAACCATCGTTTATAAAAATAAATCCAATGACAAGGTTAACAAGCTACATAATTATCTAAAATAAAAATTCAATGTAATATATAATTAATTTTTAATTCAATTAATTACCCACCATCATCGTAAGCTGTTTATAGTAAAGGACTAAGCGTATTATGTACTTAGTCAGTTTAAATGTTTAATATATAACCGCAAGGTCGTCTTAACAATTGTTGTATTATAAGTATGTACATGCAAACATACATGTGTATTTAGCTTAGTTGTACCTATTAGCACTTTAGTTAAATTTAATAGCCATAAATCAAATTAACTGGTTGTGTACTATTCTGCATAAAGTACTTCTACATGGATTCGATAGATGGTTGTTCCAAAACGTAGGACATGACAGCATTTAACACGTACATAGTTGTTAAGTTTGATTAATAGAATCTCTTGACATTTTTTTTTGTGCATTGTCTATTTTGAAAGTATGCATTTGTTGCAAGTACCAAACTTAACTTGTGGACAATAATCAATTGTCTTCAATTGAAATTTTAAAACCAATAAAAGTTAATGAACTTTAACTAATAAACACAGAATGGTCTTTACGTTTAATTTTTACCACACACAAAAAGAAACTATTGTTATTTATAAGTATGTACACTAAGCTAATACCCGGCATGCTTCGCCAAAAACACACAACTTTTATAATATATTTTTAATATTTTTGTTTTATTTAAAAATTAATTTTATTTTGATAAGAATAAAATCCTTTCCTTCTGGAGTAGATGTGAACGAAAACTAAATATTTCCGCTTTCTGGGTGATGCAACACCCATATGTCCAATATGTACACCCCTTTCTGAGAAGCATTCTAAACAAAATTTTAAGTTTCTTACTTCATTAGCTAGAAAAATAATCCAATAGATAACGGACTTTGAGTTTGTGTTGATTATCAGTAATTTCCAACCAGTGATGTGTAATTTCGTACTAACCAAAAATAATTCTCGTATTATATTTCTGTTGAGAACTTGGTTAAATAGTTGACATTCTTCCCAATTAATATCCACTTTACGAAAATTGTAAAGATGGACAATTGAACGCTGATGAGAGGTGTAGCGTTGTGCTAAAAACTGTTTGGATATAATAATAATATTTTTCAAACATAAAATAACTCTTAGTAATTTGAATTTTCATTAATTCAATAATCTGAACTTGAGCATGATAATATTAATTTTCATATGTACATTAAGATAAGTTCAAGTAATAATTACATTTATTCGTAATAATATAAAAAATGGGAGTGCTACAAAATCCCCAAACACTAAATCCCCAACCTAAAAAATTTCCCCAAGCAATCCCTAAAACAAAAGCCCCAAATTCAAAATGCCCAAAATCTAACTTTAGCGAAAATGCCAAAAAATCCCCAAACTGAAACTAAAACTCCAAAAGAATATTATGATAAATTAACAAATATTTATTAGGTACGAGTAAATGGAACAAAAAGTCAATTCATGAAAATATTATTGAAAACTAAAAATATTATATATAAAGTTGATTTTTGGTATTTAGCCATTTAATAAAAGTTCTAATTCTATTTTGACATTTTGTTAAAATTCTTTTTGAATATATTTTAGATAAGTATCTTGAAATTTTGTAAACATTCTAATTGCATAGTGATAAACTATGTGAAATTGATTTTAAATATGTTATTTTTTCTAATTCACCTCGAGCTTTTACAACTTTTTTAATATTTTTACGGCGGAAGATGTTTCTTTATTTTTTCGCATGGATATGCCTGAATGTATCTTATCTATCTTGGCTTGGATTTCTATATATTCTTTCTTTAATTTTTTTTTTTTCAGAAAGAATTACAAACACAAAATCCCCATTTTCTGTGTGAAATACATTTAAATTAGATTTAAAATCGCCGCGATTTTGTATATGGGGATTTTAAATTTGGGGATTTTTTTTTTTTGGGGATTTTTATTTGGGGATTTAGTTTTTGGGGATTATGTGGTACACCCATAAAAAATTACCACCCTATTGTTCCTTACTGACGACTGGTTCACTCACTGGCTATAGCAAATAAGCAGGCAAAGATTCACTTTTATATTTTATATACGAGTATAGAGATATATGTAGATATACATATGTATCTTGATAGATAGATAATAGATATGTAATTTGAAAATAGTATAGGTGTTAATCATGCACACACACACACGTAAATATTATTAGACAATTGTTTATACAATACTTTTATAAAAACATTACTTAAAAGAACATAAAGTATTCATCATCAAAGTGTGATAATTCCCACCAATAAGAAAAGGGTGTCACAAAAAGTGGTGCTGTTATTATAATAATTAGGGAAAAGTCATAGACTGAAGCTTAAATCAACATTTAAAAATTTTAATTCAAGTTGTTGTTCTGCTTTAGATTATATGCCAACTGCTACTTCCAAATCAATTTCAAACTTCAAACTATGTGCTAAAAACTGTTTTTATGCTATAAAATTTTTTCTTAAGATTCTTAAAGCTAAATATAAATAAAAATAATATGAAATATGGTTGTCATTGCACGCCATCGCTGGAACTTCTAATTAATTGCAAGCTTAAAGCGCTAGATATCAACTTTTGTATTAATTAATAAAAAAAATAGTATTTTTTCACTATTTTCGATAAAGTTGTAGCATTCGATGCAGTTTTTCAAATTCTAGAAAGTGATTGAATATAAAATATTGATGTTAGTCAATTACTTGAAACTAATTTTTTTTAACAATATAAGTCTTGTATTTAAAACATCTCTTGCTAAACTACCCTGTTTATTAATTCTGCTTTTGGGACTATTTACTGTACAAGTTTGCACAATTTCTGCAAATCTCTATGGTGTGGTAGGTACTACAAAGTAGCAGATATTTATTTTGCACAACGATTATTTAGTTAGTTTCCATTATTTGTTTAACTTTTTATTTATTTGTTTAAAGTGTTCTTGATATTTTTTTTTTTAGACGTCGCTGTTAATTAAAATGTGTTAAACGAAGTGATAAATAAAGGTTCGCTATTTAATTATGTACATAGTTTCATATGATTGCTTAGATTTGATGATATTAAAATATTTTATTGTGCCAGAAAAAATATCTTTAAAATGATGATCACTTGTATGTAAAATCCAGTTCTATTTTATTACTGTTTAAGCTTTTTATTGAATATTACAATACGTATATCCCTGATGAAGCTTTGCCCTGTTTGGTAGCAAAATATTGGATACAAATTAATTAAATAAATTCATTATCGTTATTTTTATGTAAAAAAAAACCGATACAATTTACAAAACAATAAAATTTGTAATTTAAAATAATGGCTGTTATAATAAATATGCACTAATATTTTAGTAGACAATAAATTATTCGCTGGTATTTTAAATTATGCTTAAATCAAACTGACACACTAAAGAATTCCATTTAACGCCAACTTAATTGCCATGTAAATACACAATTTTAATCCAAACACGCACATACATACATATGTATGTACATATGTATGTGCTTATGTATTGATTTTCCCACTTGAGAATATTCTATAAAATATTAAAAATTTACACCTTCACATTAACCATTTCATTTCCTCTGGTGTTTGGTTACATATAAAAACATTTAAGCATTTTATGTGTATGTATAAAGATATACATATATGCTTATAACGGTATATAGAAATATGTAAAAAAATAACAGAAATATATGTATGGTTTCACCTGTACGTATACGTAACATGACCTTCAATATTTACTCCTGTTTTTACTCAACACATTCATACTTCCATACACACAAAGAAGCGACAGGCAACAAATTGGGCGAAAGGCAAAATTGTTTACACAAATTATATTAAAATGTATATCATTTTGAGGAAGAACTCAGCGAAAAGTATTTGACAAATTCGCATCCAAAGTTGCTTAGAAAATTTCCACAAAATCATTTGAATGATTGGCAGGACAAAAGACCTCTTTGTCTGAGAATCAGGGACCGTAACTGTTATGACTTTTATCAAAAAAATCAAGAAATAAGAGTTATTTTTGATTTTTATATTTTTAGATAGAAAATAAGAGTTATTTTTGATATTTATTATTTTAAATGAAAAATATATCAATAATAAAAATCAATTAAAAATTCGTGACATAGGTAATATGTTTATTAATCTTTGTTACGTATTAAAGTAAAAATAAAGTACACAGTTATAATAACAACAAATTATTTATTCTGTACCTGCCACTCAAGTCAGTGTAGAAAGGTCATTTTCAGCACTCAGATTAATATTGGGAGATTTGAGATATAATTTATTTGAGGAACATTTAAAATCAATTATGATGGTAAAATTGAACACCTGAAAACGACCTCTTAACACTGACTTGAATGGCAGCCAAAACTTATAAGCTATTTCTATGCATTCATGTTTTTATAGCTGATAATGGATAAGTCACATAATATATTATATTCATATAGAAATTTGAATGAAGCAGCATATTATAATACATACGGCATCAACAAATAAATAAGAGTTTTGAATTGATTTTTATTATTGATATAAAAATATAAAAATTAAAAATAACTTTTATTTTTCATTTAAAAATATAAAAATCAAAAATAACTTTTATTTTTCATTTAAAAAAATAAAAATCAAAAATAACTCTTATTTTTGATTGTTAAAATAAAAATCAAAAATTTAAAAATCATGCAATATGTTGGATGCATTTCGCCTAAAAATCATGATGGTGTAATTAAAAGTTTTCTACGATGTTCATTTATGTATGATTTATTTCTTCAAAAATTGAAAAATAACTCTTATTTCCGGTCCCTGCTGAGAATGTTTCCAAAATTTGGCTAAAATGTCAGCGGCAATAATTTTTAGTTTTAGATCAAATAATTTATCAGCTGCTGATTTTTCAAATCTCCTGCATTGGTAATCGATCTTCCTATAGAAAACCTCAACTCACACCAAAGTTGTTTTCGACTTATTTTAAGCTGTCGCGCCAGGAATAAAGTTTTGTAAAAAACTTTATATTACGTAACCCTGTTTTTAGACATTTTATATCGTAATTAGTAATTTTCAACTGCAAAATTTCCAATCCGTAACAAATCTTTATGTCTTATGAAAAATCACTTAAAATTAAAGAACACACGGATAACTTGTGCGCAAATTACAAAATTGCAATTGTATAAAGGATCGCCATAACTACTTTTAAAAACATTTTTTAAAAAACTTAAATAAACTATAATTTAATCTACTTAAATGTTTATTTAAAAATATTGAAGTATACGACATCCCTTGAGAAAGTGAATAAAAAATTTACGAAACGTCGGGACAATATGAAATAAATATTTGCATTTTTATAAAAAGAATACTTAGGCCTAATAGCTAAACAATATGATACAACAAAATAACTTAAAATCTTTTTTTATAGCATAGCACTGCATTTCCGAACGTATTTTATAATATATATATATACATATATACATATTTAATAATTTATTACTCGTTTTACGCGAAGACATATTGGCTTTGATGTTTTAAAGTTTATGGGCGGGCGAACGAAGTATCCAATTTTACTTCTGGGTTACGGTAAAATTCGCGAATATGCCTCGAATTCAGGGAATATTTGAACGTGAAGTTTATCTGTTGTAAACTTGTGGCCTGCAGCTGGCAGTGCATATTGTAATTTGAGTAAAAGGGTAGACAGAGAACAAAAACAAACCAAAACTCAAAACAAATACCTGCACTTGAACTTTATTATTAATAGATAAAAGATAACTTTCTTTAATACATATTTTAAATTTTAATTTTTAAATAATATTTATTTATATACATAGGTATGTATTATGTACATATGTTTCTATGTAACTATATATTTTTATTGTAATGATGTACGAAAAATTCACAAAATTTTTAGTTTATTAAAACATATTGTAACATTACATTTTACTGTAAACTTTTAAGCACATTTTATATAATATAATATTTAATTTTTGTAAATTATGTAAAACTTTTCGTTAATGCGCTTAACCGAAGTAGTAGAACTTCATTTTATCACGGCTGTGGTAAGACTAAACTTAATTCTTAAGCATTAAGCACACATGATACACTTGGACTTGACCGCCAAAGTGATGATGACGGTGAAAGCAACAACTACACAAGTAATATATTTAAATAAAAGACAAGAAAACATACAACGTATGTATCTATTTAGTACATTATTTACAGTAGCAGCAGCTGTCGCACCATCTATCTGTTACAGTTAAAAGATTTACGTTAACTTAAATATAAAAATTATTTACTTGCTAGTTTTTTGGCGCCAAAATGTTAAAATTGCTTAGTTTTATTTCTCTAAACTCTTTTATAATACTTTTGTGTTGTATGTGTGTGTATTTATTTTTGGCAGGAAATCAAAGCTAGTGTATATTTCACGGCCAAAGCTTTTTGTTTGGTGCTTTGCAAGCATTTTATAATTTACATACTTAGATGTGTTTGTATGTATGTATGTATGTATTAAAAAGCCAGCTGTTATGCGTAGAACATAAAAAGAAACAATTTCGCTATGGTGTTAAATTATGAATGAAAAGCTTTGTGTTATTGACGTCAATTGTAATTAACAGTGCTATCATACTAGCGGTTTTTGAGTCTAGTCATTTAATTCATTCTAAAGTTGACTATTAGTAAACTGTCACCTGCTTTTTTGTATTTTTTTTAATTTTTGCAAAACAATACAAAACAACTCTAACAGAAAATTTTATCAAAGGCAAATAATTAAGTTTTGATAAGAAAAAGCATATGGCTGACAGTGTTGACCGATAAGACAATGTGAAAAACCTGAAGTAAATATGTATTGTGAACATGTGATCTTGCATATTTTTTCAAACATGAATTCTCTCAACTAGTGAAGATATCGCTCCTTTATTTCAACGTAGTCATATCTCAAAAAACAATTTTTTTAGTTACTGACAAAAAAGAGTTTCTCAATACCTTCTTTCATAATTTCATATATATGTATATATACATCTATCTAAACCGAAGTTATTTTCATTATTTAATAATTATTTACAATTTAATTTTGAGATATGACTACGTTGCAATAAAGGAGCGATGTATTTTCACTTCCTACTTCGTGTGCTTGCCTATGCATTTTCTTGGGATTTTTTTTTATCTATATTAAATCAATACAATCGAATTCGGATAAGAGCACGCTGTTTAATAGAAAAAATCGCTTAATTGAAAATAAAAATTATTTTTTATTATTTTTGATTAATTTCAAAGCAATTACATTTGCTTAAAAGAAAATCCGCTTAAAAGAAACCCAGTTTAATTTAATATTTTTGTTATAAATAAGCTATTTTATATAAAACAAAAAGCGCATATAAGAAAAAATTATTAATTTATTGGTGACGAAAAACTTTTTAGTGACCGCTTATTTCAATGAAATATAATTCACTATTTATTATTTTCAAATGTCGTTGCAAGCTTATATACTATTTTTAAAATGAATCTGAAATGTAAAACAAATCACAAATGTTTTACTTCTAATGCTATATTTTCGTTTTACAGAGCAATTTTGAAGTGAGTTCATTTAACTGAAACGTTTTTCACTTATCCAAACTCCTTTTGATCGAAAATCTCGTATAAATACTAATAATTTTACAATTTCGCTTAACCGAATTCGACTGTACATGTTTTCGCGACGTGATTTTCTATCAACTGTATTTATGTCCTTATTATCCCGATCTATTACCTATGTATAAACGGTTTTTGACATCTAACTTATGATGTGCCTAGAGTACCATGCTAAAAAAAAATCTCATCGTTTCGCTTGCATGATAATCTAAACGAACCTTTAACAACATGTTTTACAAACAGCTGTTGCAAGGCGCAAGGCGAATTAATAATTTGTTGGAAATTTTTCAAGGCAAATTTTTAGGAACTTTGTAAATTTTGCGGTAAATTTAAGAAAATGATGCAATTATTAAAAACGGTTTAAATAAAAGAAAAATTTAATAACTTACAATGAATTTTGCTCGCACAGCAGCAAAAATGTGGATTGCAGCAATTCCAGTTGGAAAATGCCGCAATGTAGCACAAAGAAATTATATTTCACAAATAACTACAGTAAATCTTAACAAATTTCATTTGGAATCAAAGTTACAACATTTAGAAGCTCGAGCATTATCAACCCCAAATGTTTTACGTTTACAAAAACACAAAACTACTTTAACACAACAGGATTCTGCTCCACCTGCCACAAGTACTGTCAGTCCAATTAATAAAAAACGTAAAAAAAGAAGCGACCGCTCAGATTTGACTGCATTAGGATTCTTTAATGTTTGTGCGTTTTCAACTGCTGAGGAATATGATTTGGAACATTTATTTATAGCTTTGAAGGAGCAGCGGTTGTATGAAGCGAAAAAATTCTTTTCAACCGACAATTTAGGTGTGGAACAGGATGTTCTTTATGTAACAGCGAAATATCAAGTAGGCGAGCAGGTTCGGGATATATTTTTTTTCCGCGAGGGATCTGTGGTGATGTGGAATTTCAGTGATATCGAAGCAAATAATATCTTGTCATTTCTAAAAAAATTTGAAAAGGAGTCATATATAAAGGCACTGGTTCGCAGTGAAAGTGAAGTAATGCCCTATACTTATATACCACCTTCGGCTGTTGACATAGAAGGTGACTTAGTTGCTTCTGCAGACGTACAGCCTCCAAGAGCATTTTTTCAAAATGGCAAATTCTTTCTAACATCGGGAGAAGACAATTTCTATAATAAATATACGTTTTCCAATGGCATGACTACTTCCATCAAATTGGGTATTTGGGAAGCTACGCTAGATCGTTACATAGATTCTATGGAATTTATAACTGACGATATGAAAAAAGGCAGGCGTATACGTATTTCTAGGGCCGAAGTTTTACGCAAAACTGGTGAACTATTAGCTTTAAGGCATTTAATTAATTTGTCGTCCGATTTATTGGATACTCCTGACTTTTACTGGGATCGAGAAGACCTGGAAGCCTTGTATTTACAAATCTGCAATTATTTTTCAATATCGAGACGTACTAAAGTTATGAATGAGAAAATTAATCATTGTGTTGAGCTTGCAGAGTTAATATCGCATAATTTGAATGAAGCGCACAATACGCGCTTAGAATGGATGATTATTATATTGATTATGATTGAAGTAGGATTCGAAATTCTTCATTATATCGATCGTTACTATGGCAACGAAGATGAAGGCCACATGCACAAGCGCTCTTCAACAAATCCCCCCATACAATTCCAATAACTGTATGTACATATTTATTTATAAATAAGAGTTTTTCAAATATAATAATAATTCCAAATAAGTTTTAAAAAGGAGTTCATATTAAAGAAAAAGTGTATGTAGTTTCTAAAACTATTGAAAATATTTCGCAAGTGCTGTTTGCTAATCGATTTAAAGTACATTTTAATTTATTACGAAAACCTTTCCAGTAATTTCGAATTTTAATGACCATGTGTTTATATACATATTCATTAGTATATAAAAAAGATATTATTTTAATTTTAAAAAATTTTTATTATTTTAAGATTTTGATTTAATTTTTTACACATTTTTTTCTTACGCGCGACTGTTTTTATGCTCACGGTCTCCCAAATAATTAATACATTGTATATCCATTTTATAACCAATGGAGTTGATGCTATGATTGAATTCCCAACAATGGTGTTGTCTCAACGGCTGAGGAAGATGTAACTATCGTATCGGTAAAAGTGACATTTCGCGGTGCAATATTCGAATCCTGTACAACTTCAGTGCAGGTATCATCACTGTTTGACTTTTTAGCTTTTCGATGAACTTCATGCAAATACAATGCACTTAAACACATATCTGCGACCGTCAATTCATTCGGTTTATTGCTAAATAACGAATCAGGCCCATAAAGGCTATATATGAGAGACTGCTGTTGCGAAGGGCCCTCTAAGCTACCCTCTAACTTTGACACCCGTAATCTTTTCATTCTTTTTGACGGAGCAGGGAGATTATCCAATAAATGAGAATGGTCAGCTCCCAAACTTTGCTGTAGCATTTGTTCAAAGTAACATTGACATTGTTGACCTGCCGTCTGTTCCCTGTCCGAATTAGTAGGAACTTGAGCGTTATGACGAAACAGCAGTGATTTTGCCACTGAAGAATACTCATCCTGTATGGTTCCAAAAGACAGAAGACTTTCCGCTAATGGATTAAGATTGGCAAAATCCCTCTTTTGTTTTGTTGTTATCATGCCACCCCCTGCGGTGGCTTTGCTTAAATCCATTAAAGCTGTTTGCCTTACAGCCTTTACAAAGTCTAGTGCTTCTGGTGGCAATTGCCATTCAGGATTTGTGAGAGTAAAATGCAACAGCGACAACTCCGTTTTGCCATTTGTTGTGGCTGCGAAATTGTTCTCAGATTGGTGTAGCGTGTTTGTTGACAAATCCACCTGCCATTCGGCATTACCATGTTTACGAACGTCCATTTGGGCAAAAGAGCAAACATTTCCAACACCTCTTACAGAGACTGTAAAACTTCTAAAGAACTTAACAATTTCTAGAGCTTTCGGTCGAAATATGAGTAAAAGCTGGAAAGGTGTTACAAGAGGACTAATAATTTCATTGAGAAAATATGATGACTTAAACTGAAAAAAGTTTCCAAATTCTTTCTGAACCAAAGAGGTGTGTGCCTGATTTTTCCAGTTGCTTGGTAAGTAATGAACGTGAGCTAAAATTGCGGTCATTAGTTGTTCCGGACACCAAATCATGTTTTCATTCGGTATCATATTAAGGCATATTATACCAATAAACGAGAGACCAGTGATTATTGTTAACATATGTTCCACCTGAAATACGTATTCATCATATATACCCAAACCGAGAATAGTCAGCAACATCCCTCCCGATATGAATAATACATTTTTTGCTAATACCGCCATTAGTGGGGATGAGAATGAATTTAAATAACGATTGGCATACTCATAAGCTCGATTAAGCCGAGCATCTAACTCATGATCCAACTCATTAAAATGTCTCAACTGGAGGCGGCCGTAGTTAGACCATGTACGCATACCTAATGCCCCTGGCTCTTTTCTTAAAATGGTGGTGTATGTAAATGAAAAGTAAATCAATTGCCACACAAATATCAGAGGAGCCAATACAAAGTTTGCTATGGCGATCCAGAAAATAAGATTTGACAACCTATTTGCCAGCTCCACTTGATTACCTCTAATTGAATAATCATCTCTTAGCTGCCAATTGTTTTGAAAGGGTGATCCAGGGCTGCGAAAGAGTATTAAATCAATGTTAAACAACAATCCCTTGGAAAGCATAACCACATCTCCGTATAAGGGTATAGTAAAACGTACTGGTAGCAAATTTTTATTCATCAAAGCTACCATGTAATTTTTAAACCTCAATATACGATGATAAATATCCAAATCTGTTAAATGATCTTTATCAATACACATATGCTGCTCGGCTTGCACCTCCCTGATTTTCTTTTTGATCTCGTGCCAAGTAATATTGTCCAAATTGGCGTCATCGATGTGCAAGGCAGTATTGTAAAATTTTTTAATATCCCAGTATTGACACAAGTGATACAGTACTTTTACGCTGCGTATTAATAAATAAATCGACGCAATAAGTAGCACCAGTATTGTAAAACCCCCAAAATTGTCAACGCACTTATCCATTGGTATTATTACATCAGCTATTGAAATCTTTGTGTGATTATCAGCTGGCAGAGCATTTCCAAAGAGTATATCGCGATCAACACAGTGGACAGTAAACGTGATGAGCCAAATGACAAAGGCGCATTGTACAAGTTGAAATATTTCATCAAAAACAATTATAGTAAATCCATGTTTTTGATGGTAGTGATACATACGTGTAAAAAACGAATCTAAATCTTCAATGTGATTCCATCGTGATCGATTTATTTCGGGTACTGTGTGCAAAAGAACGCCACTATTACGTGGAGTATCCTCATCATTGTTTGTTGCTTCGTTGTCGTTCTGCTGTTGCTGCAGATGATGTTCGTGTATTAGAATTTTAGTTTCTTCGTCGCTTAATGTCTTATAATTGATATTTTTTGATCCACTGGCCATGAGAAATCTTTTTATTAACTATATTCTTGTTTTGTTGTACAGAATTTTTAATCGCTTTGTTTGACCTTCTTTGTAATTACCAAAAATATAATATAAACACCAAAAAACACTTTATACAACCAAAACGATCAGCTGTGGTTGAAAAATTTCCTCTATAAAATTTCAGCGTTGCCATATTGGATAATTTGTTTGATGGATTTTCTTAATTTCTTTGTGCACTCGAACAATGACTTTACAAAATGGTTTTGATAAGATGAATACAATACTAGGTGCCCTCAGCAGCCTACGCCAGCATCAGCCGTCTAAACTCAAAATGGCTATTTAAACGGGCATTTTGATTGTGCAAAATGCAAATTGAACTTCTAATCTGCAAAAATTTTTCTCGGCAGTATCCATGATATAAAAATGGCGCGCGTAAATATAACCCAAATTTGACAATTCAGTACTTCGATATTATCATTCTGTGAAAGATATAAATTTTTGTACTTATATTACGTTTTCAGGGTGGCTCTTTTAAAAATTCTACAATTATTGTGTCAGTCATCCTACAAAATATTCGGTGACAAGTATAATTTCACATTTCTTTTCGATGTGAGAACGAGGTACAGTGTTGCATGTATTCCCTAGAGTTCACCGCGACGTCCACTTAATTGAAAAGTTGCATCGCCGCTTACATGGGTGACACACGATCAAGATTTGTTTAAATTTTCAACACACTCACACTTTTTTACTAATCCGCTCACACATTTACGAATTGACTAGCAACATCATATCAATTTTGCTTTCAAGTTTTGTTTCAATTTTTCATTCAATTAAACATCTGATTGCAGTTTCCATTTGAAGTTGTGTTCTTGATGACATCTTGCGTATCTTGGCGATCAATTTTTGAGAATCTGTACAAGCAGTATGTGTAAAAATTTGATAGCAAATCTTGATTGTGTGACACCCATGTAATATCCGGTGACTCTTTGATGACATGTAAACTAGCGGATGTAAAAACCCAACAGCTTGTGGCAGGAAATTTATCATAACAATAATTATAGCATGGTATAGAAATTAACGTTGCTTTAGTAGAAAAGGAAATTAAATTAGTCAGGTAGCTTCATGCTGTAAAATAATTTCCTTCACTGAACGTACCTTTTTTTTAATTCAAATCAGCTGCGAAAATTATTGTTCTTTAATATTAAATTCACAAAATTTTTAGGGAATATAAATTTAGAAATATTTCAATAAAACTTGTTAAAAATGCGCCTAACGTTCATAAATTTTTTTAAGAAAACTGTTCCTGGCCACATATTTCGTGGCAAGAGGCGTTTGGTTAGGCCAGTAAGTCGTAAGGCCATGGACACACTTCAGCGCGAATATGAGCGTCAAGAGAAAATAATGTTGCTTCTGAGACATCCATATCTTACAGTAGTAAGTATACCTAATGAAAAAGCTCGTCAGCATTATATAATTAAAATATATTTTTAAAGGCAGAATCTACGGGGCATGTGGCAGATTTGAAAAAGTCTGAGGCGAAAATCACCATGTGGAATGATGCCAAAACAATGAAAAAACTTAAGCCACATGTAACACTTGAGGATCGGTTGAATCACTTAAAAGTTAAAGAAGCCTGGGATTGAGTTTTATTTTTCTGAACTTCCATTTATTAAATACACCATAAAAAGAGTGAAAAAATAAATTTAAATTCGTATTTATATTCTATTTTATTTGACCTTTTCTTTATATTTATTAGAATGTTTATTTAAGGAATAGACCTTTGGATTTAATATATATATATACCTATATATATTGTTGTTTATATTTATTTCAAATAATTTATAAAATTTTTCTGAGGATGCTAACAAATTGTTAGCGAAATATCGAAAATAAATATAAACAACAATATATATATTAAATGAAAAGACCTATGGCTTAAATAAACATTCTAATAAAATTAAATTCGTATATGAATCATTTTCAGGAAAGCTCTTACTTAGCAGCAATTAGTGAAGATTCTGTCTAGCTCACAATGCCGAACGAATTCTATCTTTCGTACAATTTCAAATAAAACGGAATTTTCAATGTAATTTTCACGAAAAAACATTTTTTCCGATATCGTAAGACTTAGTTAGTTTTATATACTTTGGACTTTATAATATTTAAATTAATTAAAATATGTAAGCAATTATCTATACACCAACCTACACACTGTTGCTTAGAAATAAATACAAAGTTTTAAATTGAGACAGAATATGAAATATGTATTCACTGTTTAAGGATATGTGTTTAAAGCTATTGCAGGATACGGATGCAAGTCTTCTAGCTGGGGATTCATTATTTTGTTATCGGACGGAAATCGACTAACATGTTTCCGTTTAAAGTACAAAACGTGTTTTGATAGATGCAATCAGACAGGTTTGATTTTCATACTGGGCCCTACAGACAGTCTGAGATTTTTGCAATTCAATGAAAAAACTTGTTTTTTATACATAAGTACTGCATTGCACTCATTTGTCAACACCTTTTTTTTAATTTTGCTTAATTTTTTTTGTTGTGGCAACACTGGAATTAATGGTCTTTGATGTAATCAAAATACCGGCATGCCGTAGAAAAGTGTAAATTTTAATTAAAAAGAAACAAAACAACGACGAAATGTTAAGGACATTTAGGATAACATTAGTCCAGCTCAAAAATAAACCAATAAAAAGGAAGTGAGTATAAAGAATTTTAAAATTGCGAAATAATGATCTACACACGTAATACTCTGTCCATTTTAGTCTTAAAACAACAACACGTTTGGCAAGCTCCAATGCCAATGAAAACACCACTGAGGAAATACTAAAACTACTGGCCAATATTCCTGTGGAGCATATAAGAAATTTTAGTATTATTGCACATGTGGATCACGGTAAGAGCACATTGGCTGACCGTTTTCTAGAGCTTACAGGCGCAATTTCACGCAACTCGGGCAGTCAGGTCTTGGACAGTTTACAAGTTGAAAAAGAACGCGGTATTACAGTGAAGGCACAAACTGTTTCCATCTTTCATACATATAAAAATACTAAATATTTACTCAATTTAATTGATACTCCTGGCCATGTGGACTTTTCTAATGAAGTATCAAGATCGTTAGCTGCATGTGACGGGGTTATTTTGTTGGTCGATGCATGTCATGGTGTACAAGCACAAACAGTGGCCAATTACCATTTGGCAAAAACACGTAATCTGGCCGTTGTAACAGTTCTTAATAAAATCGATATAAAGCACGCAAATCCAGAGAGAGTGTGTAAAGATTTGAAAAATTTATTCGACATTGAGACCAATCGAGTTCTAAAGGTTTCAGCAAAACTTGGTATTGGCATTGCGGAAGTACTAGACAGAGTTGTTGAAGATATTCCTCCTCCTAAAGTCGATCGGGAATCGTCTTTTCGTGGCCTTTTATTTGATAGCTGGTTTGATCGTTACCGCGGAGCATTAAATTTAATTTATGTTGTAAATGGAAAACTCGAAGTAGGACAAGAAATTCAATCTTTCAATACAAAAAAGACTTATCCCGTAAAGAGTATATCATTGTTAAGGCCCGAAGAAGTCGAAATCAATTCTTTGTAAGCATAATATTCTTAATCATACATATACTCTTAAAATTGGCTTCTTTTATTGCAGATCTGCTGGTCAAGTTGGTCTTATCGCTTGCAGTATGCGCAATAGCAAAGAATCTATTATTGGTGATACAATTCATTTAAAAAATGAAAAATGTGATGCCGTTAGCACTTTCAAACCGCAGCAGCCCATGGTTTATGCTGGAATATTTCCATCTGATCAATCGAAACATGTAGCTTTACGGAGTGCTATCGATAAACTTATTCTTACCGATTCAGGAGTAACGGTGAAAGTTGATACCAGCCCTGCTCTGGGCCAAGGATGGCGTTTGGGGTTTTTGGGTCTTTTGCATATGGAAGTATTTTGCCAGCGTTTGGAGCAAGAGTTTGGTGCTGAACCGATAATTACTGCTCCTTCGGTTACTTATCGTGTAGTACTTAAAAATCCAAAAATGATTAAACAAATGAACACCGATACCATGGAAATATCAAATGCAGCCTTATTTCCCGAACCAATAAATGTCAAAGAATACTACGAACCTTTGGTAAAGGGTACAATAATTACGCCCTCTGAATTTGTGGGTCAAATCATTGGCTTATGTGTCGAACGTAGAGGTGTTCAAGAGAGTTCAGTTAATATCGATAACGATCGTATGCTAATGAATTACATAATGCCGTTAAGTGAAATAATTTTAGACTTTAACGATCTTTTAAAATCTCTTAGTTCCGGCTATGCAAGTTTTAATTATGAAGATTATGGCTATCATTTGACAAATTTAGTTCGATTGAACATCCATCTAAATGGTAAACCTGTTGACGAATTATGCCGCATAGTTCACGTTTCAAAAGCAAAAGACGTTGGACGGAATATGACAGCTAAACTTAAAGACATGATACCTAGACAAATGGTTCAGATCGCCATTCAGGCATGTGTTGGCAGCAATGTATTAGCTAGAGAAACCATAAAAGCATATCGCAAGGACGTTACAGCTAAACTGGTATGTTTTATATTCGAATAGTTTTTTTTTTTTTTTTTTTTAAACCTAATTTATTTCCTTGTTTTGAATTTACAGTATGGTGGGGATGTAACGAGACGTATGAAACTTCTCAAACAACAAGCGGAAGGTAAAAAGAAAATGCGTCAATTTGCAAATATTCGAGTTCCGCATGAAACATTTATTAATGTCTTGAAACGATAAATGGAGAAAAATTTGTAGATGGTACAAAAGCAAAAACAAAAATGGATCTGATGTATAAACTAGATTTAAGGCCGTGAGTTTATTTTCTTTATTTCTATTATTTTTTTTTTTATCGAAAAAGCTTTTTAATAATTTCTGATACATACATAATTACGATGATCGACAAGTGAACTTTTTTAAATAACGTATTTTTTCGATAAAATTTTCCACGTCTCTTCTAAATGAAGTGAATGATTCTTAAATTTCTAAGACTTTAAACAGAAATCATAACTGAAAAAAAAATTAATTTAGTGATGTAGAGTCTAACTATTTATAATAATGCCCGGGGAAGTTTTCCCTTTTTCAATTCCTCCTATTTTTAATTGCGTCTTCCATAAGGAAAAAAAGTAAATATTCTAAATTTAAGGGTTTCGAAATAGGCGTTAAAATGAGTTTTTAATAATTCATAGTTTTCCTATCAGCGTGACAATTTATCCAGGTTGCGCTAAGAAAAGAGAAAGTGTCTATGTTTGGCATATTGTTAGAGACAAAAATACAAAAATTCTTGTCCGAACAGTTTCGAAAATTCAGCAGTAATTAAGCAATTAATTAGCTACCTACATATCGTCACCTTAAAGATTGAAACGTATGTATATCCGTCTGGTCCGAATGGAATTTCAAAGGCTGATTATTAAATTTGCTCACTAGAATTAATTAGAATAATAAAAAAAAATAACTAAAAAGTGTAGGTGCTTGTGCACTCCATATGTCGCTATGTAAATTGTATACCATTTGAGAGGTATTGAATTTTTTCGTTCATATGATTAGAACCACATTAGATTTTTATGTATTTGATCCCTCCTCGCTGCCACCTTGGAAAAATGGCAACTTGGTTGAATAAAACTATAAAGTAAAAATACATATTTTAATTTTCCTTGTAAGAAGTCTCAAACTGCAATTTTTTGGAAAAGAGGTCCTATAAATAACTGTTCTGACAAATGAATTATTAAAAATTCGAAATCATATATGTATGTACATAGTAGGTATCCACTGAGTAGGTACCCAAAAGACATAGTTAAATAAGTAAACATGCTTTAAATTGGCTAATTGTACATACTAGTGATGTTACGAATATCAATTTTTAGTATTCGCGAATACGAATACGAATATTACTCTTAATGCTTAGAGTCACTTAAAATTTAAAATCAAATTGAAAAAAATCCCTTAACTTGTGTCAGTAACAATAAATTAAAAAAAAAACTATTACACAATTTTAGGTATTTAACATTATTACGACATTGAGCTGCCGAATTCGAAGACCACTATTGAACCTTTTTAAATTATTTTACTTAATTAAATACTTTTAGATTTCGGTTTTCTCACTCTGTATGAACTTTTAATTAAGTAATTTAGTACTGTATGGCAGAACAAATTTTCGTAGTGACGGTGGACTTTTACATATTAAATTTTAGTTCTTCTATTTTTGAAGTTCAACATTCTTCTACTGAGTTTTGATTACTAATTTAACATGATGTGATCATTTAAGACTTTAATTTTGAATTGCTGATTGCAAAATACAGTGAAGTCGCAGAAACGTGAACATCCAGTAACATGAACTACCCAAAAACATGAACATATATTTTTTTCATTGACTAGTCTAAAACGTGCACAAAGGAAGTGAATATCCATCCACTAAAATAATTTTTAATATGTTATATAAAGCCTTTGAATGAAATAATTTTGACAGACCCTTTTATTTAAAAAATAATATTTATTTTTCTTACAAAAAGTAGAATTGAAAAATGTTTCATAGCTAAAACACCACGTACTTTATTTTAATATAAAACAAACGACAAAAGAGACTGCAAAAAGTGATACAAAATGCAATCTAAAATGTGAACAAAATCGAAAACGTGAACACCTCCGGTAAAATTTAGTTCACGTTTCTGCGAGTTCACTGTATATATATTTTTGTTTTTTTATTATAAACTAGCCTATCCCGGTGTGCTTCGCTACCCCCCTTCGTTATAAAATAAAATTAAAAGTATTTATATATCCTATTGTGAAAGTTTAATGACGATCGGTCCAGTACTTAAGACTTTATTACGATTTTTAATTTTCCTAAAAAGGGGCGTGGTCCCACCCACTTTTCTCCTGGTACGTATTCCAAATTATGCCAATACCATATGTACCAAATATCATCGACGTAGAAAAAAAAATGCCCAAAATATTGCGATTTAAATTTTTGGGTTATATGGGCGGTGCCACGCCTCTTTGTGCAGTCAAAACTTCATATAGCCTATTATTCCTTCCAGAGTCACAGTAACATGCTGTGAAAATTTCAGAAAGATCGGTCCAAGGGTTTGGTTTTCCTAAAAAAGAGGCGTGGTCCCACCCATTTTTCTCCTGGTACGTATTCCAAATTATGCCAATACCATATGTACCAAATATCATCGACGTAGGTAAAAAAATGCCCAAAATATGGCGAAGTTATTTGATAATCAATTATTATGGCGGGCCATTTACAACGCCCTACCGCCCCCGTTCGATCCAACAAACAATTTCTAAAAACAAAAAAATATTCTGGACCTTTTCCATATGCAAAAAGAATTTTGAAAATTGGCTTAAAAATGGCGAAGTTATTTGATAAACAATTATTGTGGCGGGCCATTTGCGACACTCTGCCCCTACGCAAAATTTTCAAAAATAAAAAAATTTAATGTACCTTTTCCATATGCTGAAAGAATTTTTAAAATTGATCCTCAAATGGCGAAGTTATGCTCACTTTACATTATAAAATCTGTTAAAAACTACGTGGTAGGAGTAACATAATTTAAAAAAGTGGGTGTGGTTGAAAAAAAGTAGCCTATAATTCATCCGAGAGTTCCAGTTAAATACTGTGAAAATTTCAGGAAGATCGGTCCAAGGGTTTGGCCTCCTATAAGGAACAAACAAACAAACACACAAACAAATAAACAAACACACATTCGGTTTTATATATTAAGATTTATTTATTTTTATAAATTTAATAAAAGATCGAAGAAATTAGAAGAAATATTTTTGTTTTTTTTAAGAAGTTTTTAAAAAATTTTATTTATTTGTTGTATGTTCGCAAATCTATGTGCCTTTCGTTGATTGCTAAATACCAACTCATCAGTAGATCTTTACCATTTATGTTTGAAAAGTTCTAAAACTCATTTACTCATACATAAACTCGCAAATACAATTTGCGAATTACAAAGCTCAAGCAAAATACATATGTAGCTTTTCAAAAGACTTTACAAACATCACAACAAACAATTTTCTGCACATTCATAATGAATTCTTGAGTATTTTTTACTCGAATAAATGTCATATTTTGTTTTTTAAGAAGTTTATTATCTTGCTGCCAAAGACAAAGCGGTTTTTTAAATAAAGTTATTAAAAATTACATTCAGTGCAAAATATTCGCTTCAATTTAGCGAATACGAATGTCTTGAAACAGGCGAATAGCCGAATAATCGAATACGGGTATTCGTAACATCACTATTACATCTATGTGTATAAACATAAGTAGATAGTGCTAAAATACAAATTTTAAGTTTAAAGTACTTTTTCTGTTATCATTTAATTTTTAATTAATGTGGCAAAAAAAGTTATTTTTAATATAAATGATAAAAATGTATCGTATATAAATCTACGTAGGTATAGGTACTTTTTTGTATGCATGTATGTATGTAAATAAACAAATAAAAAGTAACAAAATGCAGTTGAACTTCTACAAAAAAAAATTTCTACGCATACATACATACATACGTACGTATAACATAGATACACCCATGCATACTTCTAAAGATTTACAGCTGATCAGTGATCACTCTCTATTTCTCTCTCTCTCATAAATAAGGAATAAAACAGCAAAACAAAACAAAAGATTGGTAGCCATTTTTATTAACATTTGATTAAAACTGATCTAAATAGTTATAAAAGAAAATAATTCAAATTTTAGACAGGTATGTAATTACTAAGATTATTTAACAATTAAATTATGTTAGAAACATTGTACTGGCACTGTTTTATTCAATCGACTGGCATTAATTTGCAAATAAGTTATTGTTGTAGGTGATGCTCTCTCTTTATTTTATTTCTTTTTTCTTTCGCATTTTCGCTTTCTAGTTGATTGCAATGCAAAATGAAATTATGTACATATGTACATACGTACATACATACATACATATTTTGAATTGAAGTTTCTACTGAAAGTACAACCAAACTATTAATTTTTTTTTAAATTTCATTTTATTCAATTGGGTTGATAGGTATTTATGTTTGTACTATATTAAAAAATAGCTATATATGTATGTATGTACATACATACCTATATACATTTATTTTTAATAGGCTTCTTGTTTCACCAGTTCTTTTTCATTCATGTTTGTTTACGTTTTTGTTATTATACCATTGTGTTGTTATTGCATTAACACACACTATTGTAATGAACAGCTGGTCGCTTCTTCTATTTCTTGTTTATCTTTACGTTTCCTTTTGTGTTTTTCCGAGATGGGAGTTTTTGCTTCCCAAGAAATATAAGGCGAGTGCTCCTTCCTTACATTTTCAACTTTTGTATAGTGCATATCGCTTCTTTATTGAAACGTAGTCATATCTCAAAAAAAAAAAAACTTTAACGTGGCAAAATGCATTTAATGATTTCAAAACGTGAGCATTTATATGGTCGTCTTGGTCATGTTAGATAGAGATATGTTTATGAAATTTTTTTTTACAAATAAATAAGGTATTGAGAAACTCTTTTTCTTCAGTAACTGGAAAATTTCGTTATTTGAGATATGACTACGTTGCAATAAAGAAGCGATATGTATAAGTAAAACTGATTATGGCCTTAAAGCCGTGCTTCACTATCCCACGATCTGCCAAATATGAGATGTGTGTGACATATTTTTTTGGCAAGTCGTACGATTTGTAAAATTTTATGAACATTTTCATAAAATAATAGCTTTTATGCCATCAGAGGAGTATTTATTGTCAATGATCTAAAAATATTAACTTTTTCATTATTCGTCACACTTTATTCGTTTTGTTTTATACAAGGAAAAGGATGTATTTATTTTTTCTCTAATATAAATAAATTATTGCACAAAACAAACAGATGTTTTGGCAACTTCAACACCATTTTGAAACGATTTTTTAAAGTAGCTCAGATTTTCTTAAGATTTTCCTGTGAATGAATCGTACTATTGTGTAGGTTAGTGAAGGACATCCTTTAAGGTTAGGTTTTTTCTATTGTGGAAATAAATGGAAATATTAAACTTAAGAAATCCACGAAGAAAATTTATGATAATTTCAAAGCGGCTAGACAGAATTTCTGTAAGCTCATTTTAGAAAGATATTTCGATATTTTTGTTACAAAACTCAGCTCATCGTTTAGAAAAATTATTCAATTCAAAAGCTGCTACATATAAACTGTTTAGTATGTGACAGGTTTTTCTGCTGCCCAATGTATAACAAAATAGTTAACTAAATTAATTACATAAATCAATTTTTTCAACTGTCTAATCTTTTAACCTACAATTCTCCCACATCTGAGTATAGATGTCATTTTGTTGTTTTTATTCTCTTTGCAATCCATGTGTATAAAACACATGTATGGTTTTCATATTTTACTAACAACACATGGAGTAAAAAAATGTGAATGGATTAGTGGTAAGTTTAACCGCTTATAGCTCCCGCAATAACACACATTACCGATTTTGCCAAAATCGATTGTATTATGTATGCATGGGGTCCATCATAAAAAACCTTATTGCATATTAATTATGTATATATATAGAAAAAGTGGAACTTTTGATCGAAAAAAGCAGTCTTAATAATAAAAATAAGCAAGATCGAAGTAATTAGAACAGCTATTATATACATAGATAATATATAAAAAGAAAAAAAAATTCCGCACAATTAAAAATATCCAACCGCTTTTGATGAAACTTCAAACACGTATACCTAGATCGTCTTCAAAGAAGACACATAAGCAATATGTTTCGTTAAAAACTGGGATCGAGAGGCAACTGATGCTTTGTTGAAACAATCCAACCGTTAAAAAAACCCACATTTTGCCTGCCTCATTGTTTTTATTATTCGAGGAGTTTTATTAAAGTAAATCTTATTAAGCTATTGCATAGCTTTTATCGCGGGCTTTGAGGCGACCGAATCAAGAAATTTTTAAACGTATGTTTCTTTTGTTTTTGAAACAAAAAAACCTGAAAAAAATATGTCATTTTTTGTGAAACGAAAAAACCTGGAACTAAGTTTGTTTCTTGTCTTTTGTGTTGTTAAGTATTTAAATAGCCCAATGTATGTTAACCCCTAAAGTATGCTATTGATTACCATTAACATATGATATCATATTGATATCATTAACATACAGTATTGCCAGAATAACAAAGGAGTTATTAAACAAAACGTAATAATATAATTGCATAAGTTGATAAAAAATGCGTTGCAATAGATTTACCGCGGCAGTCCCCGACTACCACATGTCTTTTTTTTATACTATTACTTTTTCTAAATGAATATGGGGGTTTTTTAAGCGTTTTAAAAAAATTTTTAAATGTGGACAAAAACTTTAACCAAATATAAATTTGGCAAAACACTTAAGTATTTTACTTAATTAATAAAATATTTAATATGTAATTCATAAATTATTAATCAAGTTATTGTGGCGTTAATGTACGAATTTTGTATGAAAAACCGCTTTTAGTGTGCACATTGGGCGAGTTCAGCAAAAAAACCTGCTACTAAACAGTTTATTTGTATCAGCCCCTGATTTGATTAATTTTTCTGAACGATCTGCTCACTTTTTTGTCAAAAATATCAAACAATTTGACTTTTCAATTAAAATTAATGAATGTTATTTTGTAAAAATATTTCATAATATTTATTTGTGAATTTAAATGAATTAAAATTTAAAAATATATTATGAAATTTGATTCAAAAGTCAAACTGAACTGAAATATCGTAACTTGATGAAATGTAGCGTACTTTTTCTTTTTCTTTGCTACCTAAAACAGTGAGCGCTCACTCAACATGCTCGCTCATCGCTCAGTAATTAAAGCGTTCAGCAGATTGTTGAGCAACAGTTGTGTATAAAACTGTGTCTGCTGAACGCACCCATTAACTTTATGAATCGTTTATGAATTACTCCTATAAAATTTAAAAATTTTTAATTTAAAATTAATGTACTATATTTTGGAGATTTTAAATAATCGTTTTCGTGAGTGAGGTTTTTATTAAAAAATTACCCGACGTATTGTTTTTCGTTCGCGTGGTGCTAGGGCCAAAATTTGTTTATTGTATTAATGTACATTATGGGTTACTTTCTCTAATAATTTTAACTTTATTTACAAAATAAAAAAGTTTTTACTATCGGGGTTAGTATAGTAGCTTTGTTTGTTCCACTACAAATTTATATTACACGAAGTTAAACACACCCAGCCCTGACATTTTTGTTGACGTTGGCTGTTTACAGATGATTTTCGTTATTCATTATATTTAATACGTTAGTATATTTTCTACTTGTCGCAGTGTTTTTTTGCGTTCAGATTTTAAAAGCTTCTTTCTCATTTAAAATTAAAACAATCAAATAATTTGTGAATTATATTTTGATAAATTTAAATCGTAAAGTTCTTAATTTATGTGTAGAAAACTTTAATTTTATTAATCAGAGAAAAAAAGAACATCAAAAGATTTAAATAAATCGCAACTACACCTGCAGTTTAATTTTTGTTTTTAGGTAAATACTTTTGCATACATAGAAGGAACAAACACTATTGAATTTTTATATAGTATTTTTTAAATTGTGGACAATTGTTGAATTAATTTAATTTACCAAAAGTGAATCAAATCAAGGTGGGTTGGTATATTCTCTATTTTATTTTAGTAGGATAAAGGAATACTCTCATTTCGCTATATTTTTTTTATTCCAAATGTTATCTCTACATTTATAACATATTCGTATGTATATGCATCCATACATACATACACATACACATACTTATGCACACGTATGAATATACTATACAATGTATGTATGTATGAATGTACATATGTATAATTGAATGTAAGCATTTGCAAATGCATACTGTAATACCTGCAAGAAAAAATTCGTAACACGAATTATTTGTGATCCCTTAAGAACGAAACACAAAGTTTAAGAACATGTCTCTAGTAAACGAAAATCTTGACTTAAAAATTTTGTATCTATGGGTTAGTTACCGACATACATGCATGCATAAAAAGTACCTAAGATCTACATATGTACATACTTTTGAATATATCTATGTACATACATACATACATACATATGTACGTATTTGCATAAAAAATGTTCATTATTATTATTGTTACCGATCAATTTCGTAATATAACGCTGCAATTCCATATAATATAACGAAGTCGTTATACATACAGGTTTGCAAATACAGACATCTGTGTTTGTGCATGTGTATGTGCGTATAACTGTGAATTTGCTTATGCGTACATGCATCCATACACAGATGCATCCATATGCATGTAATATTTTCGCCATTTTACAAAATTATATCGGTAAATTCCCTTATTTAAAAGTGGTGGACATACAGTGTCGATCAAAAGTTCTTGTTGGTTTTTTATTTTTTGTTTTTGGCTGCCTAAAACAATTCGTAGGTACATACATACATACATATTATGAAGAGGTATTAAATTATGTAAAAAAACTGACTTTTGTATAAAAAAAAAATTGAAAATCTGCCCATAACAAAAACTTTTTTCTCAGTTAACAAAAAAAAATTGATGGGACCAAACTACAAAAGAATCCTTCCAGCACAAAAAAAAATTTTTAAATCGGTCAATAAATTGAATTTATACCTACAACGATCAACCTTTCGCGATGCAAACTAATATTGCAGCTTGTACCTAATAATTTTCTACCAAGTTTTCACTATTTACGCTGACTGCCATATGTACATACATATTTAAGTATGCACATTAGGACAATACATACTTAAAATTTTTTGGTAAAAAAGAGAGGTATTGATTAAGTGCCTGTTCGCCGATATCGAAGAAGTTCTTTCTTTCGAGCAATTTTGTTTTTGTTTCAAATGTAATTGCTCGAAAGAAAGAACTTCTTCGATATCGGCGAACAGGCAGTTAGTCCTTCTCGATTTCATATATTTTGAAATAATATTTTATTAACACTACTTAAAGAATTAAAAACATTATTAATACCTATAGAAGCTAATGGATCTATTTTTTATTTAATATCAAAAATATCCCCAACATAGTCGAATATACCTTTAAAATTATGTAAAAAAAATCGTATCACTTTTTTGTTAAAACGTGTTAAGTTTGGAAATCAGCTTTTTTATTTTTTTATATTGTATTTATTTACCAAAAAACGCAAATAGTTTATTTTTTATCAATGTATCAACCTTGCTCGGCTTGAATCTGTATTTAAAATTTCCTTAAATGGAAATAATAGAATAAATAAAATAAAGGAAGCGGAAAGAATGTACGGCATTTGAAAAAACGTCATGGAATTTCCTTGTTTTTAATATTCAAAGTTACGTAGAAATTATTATAAAGTCGTGTAAGCGTTTTTAAAAATGCTAAAACATGGACATTGGCTTTGAACAAATTTTAAGATATCAAATAATTACAGTGCCAGCTCGCTAGACCGAATTAATGACTGCAGGCCCTGATTCAGATTAACGAGATATTCGGATTACCGGCTATTATGTATTATAATTCACTATATTCGAAAATAAAATACAAGCCAGGGCCCAAATCGTTACATCCGTCAACGTACAACTCGTCACGTAATTTCCCATCCAATTACACAGTTATTACGTGACGAATCCTACGTTCACGAATGTAACGATTTGGGCCCAGGATTTCAAGAATGAAAAAATTAAAAATTTTTTAAATACATATTCGGTTTTTTTAAATAGAGACATAAAACATATGTATGTGCTTATAAAGACTTACATACATACATATTCATATCCTTATGATCACTTACATACATATTCATATGTATGTATGTATGTACAATGTCCTTAGTTTTAAAATTCCTTACATGGTTTTGTAAAAAAAAAAAAACAGAAACAACAATTAAAAAGCAGAAAAATACAAATAAATAAAAAATCGGTTTAGCGAGCTTGCAACAAATTCGGACCATAAAGTATGTAATTCGTAATAAATTCAATTCGAAAAAAATGGGATACACACCTTCGGATTATCGGGCTGACACTGTATTTAAAATTTTTCATATAAAATGAGTCTACTTTATTTTTTGTACGAGATTTTCAAAAATGATTCCAAAATTACCGGTAAAATATTTACTCGTATACAATCTAACATTCCTAATCGCATAGTTCTAGGCCTGAAATTATATTATCGCCCTAAGGCACATACATACATACATAGATACATATGTACATATCGTTACCTTAATATATAAAAGACCCAACTCATTATTTTTTTTTTTAAATCAATTAATCAAATCAATCATAATTCGGTGAAAAGCGATTTGAAAAAAAAAATGAGTTAGGGCCTTTTTATATACAAACTACTGTATTTCTTTATAATTATTTATTTAATATTATTCATTCGTTTCAAAATATAATATTCAATTTATTGTCATTAGACGTATTATTTGTTTAAAATAAAGAGATAAATAAAGTACTGTTTGTGGTCATTTACGTATTGCTCATAATTAGAATACGACCAAAAGTTAAAAACAATAATTATTTACCATACGTAGATAGCTACATATGTATGTACATACACACATACATATGTATACATACATACATAAAGGTAAGTCTTTATCACACATGCATAGAGTGAAAAACTGTGAATTTTAACATATAAGCCTTTTTTAAAAGTGATAATTTTTCACCACAACTTTGAATACATACTCGCACCGAAATATGCATGCAAGTAGGTACTAGTGATGTTACGAATACCCGTATTCGTATTCGATTATTCGACTATTCGCTTATTTTAAGATATTCGGATTCGCCAAATTCAATCGAATATTTCTCGAATAATTTGCACATACATTTTCCCAAAGAAAATCATACAAAAAAGTTTAAAAAAGTACATAAAATGTACAAAAATATTAATTTATATTAATTTTTATTTTAAGAAAGAAAGAAAGCCCTTTATCTTTGAAGCAAGGTAAAAAGAAACGAAAATTATATTTCGTAGCTTTCATTTAAAAGTTAAAGTCTTATATGTAAATTCATATCATGTTAAGTTAGTAATTAATTCTTAGTAGAGGGATGTTGGACTTAAAATATGGAAGAATTAAAATTTAACATGTGAGAGATGTGGCTGCACTATCTGCGAAAATATGTTCTCCCAAACAACCCTAAATTATTAATTAAAAGCGCAAAGAGAGTAATAAAAACGAAATCTCAAGGTAGTGGTCTTCAAATTCGGCATCTCAATGTCATAATAATGATAAATACCTAAAGTAGTGTGACAGTTTTTTTCAGTTAATTGTCACTGACGCAAAGGCAGGGATTTTTTCAATTAAATTTGAAATATTATCTGGCTCTAAACCTTAAAAGTAATATTCGTATTCGTATTCGCGAATACTAAAAATTGATATTCGTAACATTCGTACTAGTAGGTACACATTGCTCGCGGTGCCTAATGAATATATAAAATTAAATTTTGAAAATTTATCGCACAATAATAAAAACTTATTAAAACGTCCTACTGTGAGACTTTCCAATTTGAAAAGTTCATCGTCAAATTTGAAAGTGATGTTTATACTTCTCTACTATCAAAGAGTTTTATCACAATCGGATCAGCTATTTCGAAATTTATTTATTATTATTTTCGATTTAATTTGAAAGTAAATTGTTAGTAAAGTTGGGAATTTTTTTAGAAAAAGTAACATTTTTAATCCAAACTGAATAATATTGGGCTGAGGTTAGGTACATATATTTTCAGTCAAAGAAAAATTATCATTAACATTGAATAAAATCAGTATTGAAAGTTTAATGCTTCCAAATTTTAAACGAACAGTTTCCAAATAAAATTTTTGTAATCAAAATGATAAACCTTGAAGTGATTTTGAGACAAGTGTGTAAAAATATATATGTTCATACATATAAGTGTATATATTTACTACATACATAGATATTTTTATATATACATAAAAACTTCTACAAAAATGTCTCGGAAAATTTATTAGATCACACATGACTTTGTCCAAAACCGACATACGTACATACATATTTACTATTTAAAATAAATTTGTATGTATGTATTTGGATTTTTTTTTTAATTTTCATTGATTTGAAAATTTTATATTTAACCATGAAAGTTATTTTGCTTAAAATATTTTATTTAAAAGTAATTTGGACAATCTGAATCCTTCACAATTCCAATTTAACATCGATTTTGAATAAATTTTGAAAATATTTACACGATGGCTTAAAAAAAAGCGTAACTCGATTTATTTTTTTAAATAGAGTTTTTTTTTTTAATTATTCTGTAAGACGAATGTCAAATGCACCTTGCTTTCAAAAAAAAAAAAAAAAAAAATCAGGCATTAGATTTGTTTCCTCTTTTTATTAAAAAGTTTCCATAAAAATTTTTTTGTACTTAAAATTTCACTTAAGTACATATTTTCCTTTCTCACTAAAGCAAAAAAAAAAAAAAGAGTTATGGCTTTTTTATATATAATTCATCCACATATTTATTTATTTTTATTATTTGCAGCTTGAATTTCGAATACTTAAAATCAAGAAACAGATTCTTTGAATCAAAGTATTTGTTCATTGTGTTTAAATAAATGAACGAGTTTCTTAAATTCATATTATTATACGTTAAATCAAAAAACTTCACGTCATTGAATTGAGATTTATTAATTTATACAATATATTCAAAATTGATTTTTTTTTTATTGATAATGAGGCACTTGGTCAAGGCACATGTCCTTACAAAATTTCTAGCGGTCTGTTTTTCAAACTATGGACTTTATTAAAGAAATTCAAAAGGGCATAACAAAAACTAATGTTTTTTTACACGTCAAAAGCATTAAATTTGCAAATTTATTTCTTTGTTGCTTCTAACATAAAATATAAGAATAAAAAAGTGAAGTTAAGTAAGTGAACTGAAATTATTGTGATTAATTGATTATACGTAAAATAAGACAATAAATAATAAAAAGATATCGAAAATTTGGTGTTGCAGTATTACTCTTAAATTTTTGTCAAAAGGGCATTTCCCTCAAATCTTAAAAAAAAACATTTGTGTAACAAGGAGTTGTTAGGATCTTTTCTATTTCATCTGACGATATGTACATCGTTATTTACACTTATGTTTGGAATACAAAAATTTGTTGCATTTTTCAGTTCAGTTCATTGAATTTAAAACACGTTTTCTGTTAAACTTGTCTTTTTGAGTTAGTACGTTGTTTAAGTAAATGAGTGAAAAGTTCAAATAGGTACTTAATTACGAACTGATAAATGGACGTTGAATTTATATCGCTTGAAATTTTATAACAAAATGTTTAAAGTTCTTTTCAGAAATTTTTGTATACAAATTTCAAGCGCGTCTTCAGAAATGAGTTGCTTTTGAAAGATTTGTGAACCTGACACTTTTAAAGCAGCGCACGATAAATGGCGTGATCGTGTTTTCTCTCCCCCCGCCCTAAATAATATTAACCCACTTAACCTTGAAATTAAGTGTACCTACTTTGCAAAAAATAGAATATCGGTAACATAAATAAAAAATAACTGCACACATTCGTATAGTTATATTCAATCAATTTTATTATGAAATATATTTTTACACTTTGTGTTGGTGGTTTGTTTGTCTGAATTTATTTTAAAAGGTTGTTGTACTCTAATCAATGCGTTAGATTTTTTTTATCTTTCATATAATTTAATTATATACAAATTGTTTATTTGTTAATGTTTGTGTATACAAATGAACCCAGCGAACATTTGTTGCCCACATGTCTGACGTCAGCAAACAAAAAAAAAAATATGAAACTTTACCTTCAATCAACCGGATTGTTTAAAATCCTCTCAGATATTTTCGTAATATATAGTTCTTTATCCTATGTAAGTATATATATATATATATATATGTATCTTGAAGGTTTATGTAGTTGTCCAGATATAGATATAATACTAATAATTTCTTTGCATGGTTGTATTCTTCTCGTCCCTTTGATACCGACAAAATTTTGCTAGAAATTTAAAATTATTCTAAGAGTAAAATTCGTAAAATTTGGTGAGATTTGCTATTGAGGTTGACCAAATATATGAATATTATGTTGTAGTTTCTTTGTATGGGTGATATCCATATCCGTTTTCCGTGCGTGGAAAAATTTTTGTTTTGAATATCTGGTAACGCTGGTACTAGCTATGTATATAATACATGAATATGAACCTGTTTATTAGTCACTGCTTGAAGGCAGATGATGTACACACTTATATACAGTGCACTCGGGATAACGTCAACTAATTAAAACTGCGAATGTTGACGTTTATAAATGTGCAAATTTAAGATCAAAACTTTATTAATACTGTAGTTTAAAGAATTTTTATTGTTTATAAATTAGAAAAAAAAACTATAAAGAAATCCTAAGAACAACAAAGAAGATTTCCAACCTAAATAAAAGGAACAAAAATATTTTGCATGAGACCATGCAATTCTATACTTTTACGTCTCAAAAGAAATCTGTTATTTTTTTCTGCTGTTTTTTTTTTCTCCAACAATTGTAATTGAAATACAGCTTTCTCCCTTAAATGTCGTTTTGGGATGTTGACGAAATGGGGTGTTGACGTTATCCCGGCCGCATTGTAGGTATACATTCTTATATCTTTTGTATTAGGCGTACTGAAAGTTTCATTCATAAGTTTTCTTTTCTATTTGCATCTGTAAAATTTATTCACGTTGATATCCATACAAGGCAAATTCATAACAGGTTGTCTCGATAACCCAGGTAATTATTTCCGCCTTGATTCGCCCCATTGTATTTGTGTGTGAGTTATTTTGTCAAATGCTTTGTTGTTCGGTAAATTTTTTGACAAAGTAAGTGGAGGTTTTTCAAAGTGAATTGATGCGAGTCTACCTGTTATGAATTTGCCTTAGACATCTAGTAGGTACCTGTCAGATACAAAATCAATTCGCCTGGTTGCCTACAAGAAACTGTCATAAAAACAAGAAATTTTTTAAAAACATATTTTGAACATCTGTGTTCACAATTAAAGTAAAATTGTTTATGTTTAAGTCAAATATGTATGTATGTATGTATGTATGTTCTATGCCCAGAAAATAATTTCGAATCACATAATAATCAATGTTTGGCGGATTTGGCCAACACAATGAAATAATCACATGTCCTTTTAACACGACCTTATTTAGTGACCTTGATATCAACACGCAAACATATGAAATTTCAATCTCTTCCTCTTTCATGTACATATGTATGTTGTGCTTAAATAATATTTAGTGCAGTAACCCCAAGTCTTGTATATATGTACATAGAAGTGTTTGTGCATATATACGCACAGATGCATATAATTTTATTACAAAACAACTTATCCAAAAACCTAAAGAGCAAACAAAAATAAAAGTGAAAAGTGAACAAATGCAAACAAAACAAAATTTCATTATTTAATTCTCTTCACATTTTCTTCGTTCTTTATAGATGTAATACACACATATATCCATACATATGTATGTATGTAGATATAAATGGATGTAAGAGTATCTATTGTTTGCATGTATGTATTATTATTTTCTTTTTGATTTGTTCTCTGCACAAATACATTCAAATAAGAAATAAATAAATCGAATTTTCATGACCCTGAAAAAGAACGAGCTACCTACCACACGAAATAAATGACCGACAAACCGACATTCAAATATTGGGTACAAATTATTCTTATAACTACAGTTGATGCCAAATAGTTGGAATGCTTTTATTTTTGCCAGAATTCGTTGATTTCTTTTTAGTACATACCTAGGTATGTAGGTACTTAGAATAAAGCATTTTATCGCACGATATGAGGTTGGCCGTTGTAAATAATAAATGAAATAAGCATGCAAATTGAGTCACCTGCTGCTGGCCATTCCTAATTTAAATCAGAATGCGGTCGAAAAGCTGTAGATACGTACATATGTAGGTACATACATAGTAAATACATATATTCATATGTATGAATTGAAAAGTAAAAACAACTCTTTCGAAATTTTCAATTCACATATATCTTAAAGCTCCATGGGGTGTGTGGTGGTGGGAAGGGGATAAATAGTACCGAAAAATTGCATCCAGCCGATAATTGAACGAAAGAGAATTCTTTCGACATTGTGGAACATTCAGTACCTATGTGATATTTTTTTGGAGGATTTAGAATTGAGCATGTTTTTGAGAACTAACGTATTTTCGAGGTTTAATATAATTCAGAATTTGGACCCTGATCTGTGACAGGACAACGCCTAACCGGGTTTTACATAACATAAAGAAAGCTGTCCAATGTATGAATGATCTATTAATACCTACAAATAGGTTTTACAGTATATATGTCGCCCACTGTATATATTTGTATGTAGACATTAAACCAAAACATACAAAACACAGACTATTGATACACAGGTAGGTGGTAGACATGTTCATACTTATGTCGTACCTATTTACCTACATATTAATGTGTAAGTATACAGGCTGTCTTATTGTTTAGTTCAGATGAGGCCATTGAAGCAAGTTAACAAAAACAGTTAGTTCTACCTTCTAATTTACATCCCTATGCAAATGCACGAATAAACCCAGTAAACTTTTTTTACCATTGTATAACACTTTAGCAGGTAATAAGTTGGATTGCCTAAAATTTCCCCAGACAATTATTATTAGTAGATTCCGGAAGGATATTAAAACCTTTTAAATTTCAGTAAAGTGTGTATAGTTTTATTAGTGACTAAGCAATAATAATACAAAAGATTTCTATTTAAATCGATTGTTTGTGACCTATTCCCCTAAAGAAAAAATAATTTTAATATAAAAATCAACTCTGCTTTTATTATGTACCTACCTGTGCTTAACAAAATGTTTAGTGCTCTAACCACAAGTCTGGAACAAAACATTAAACACAAAGATAAAACAAAAATAAATGTGCTCAAACATGTCGGAAACTTTGTCAGAATATCACCAGATAATTATTTCAGAATATTATCGGACATTTCAGAGTAATTAATTTTGATATATAAATTTGTTTTCTTTTCAATTTGGCAAATTGTGTTGTTCTTACCGAATTCAGTAAAAGTGCTTGCTGTGTAAGTACATTCATATGCATGTATGTGTGGGTTAGTAGAGTGTGTTTATTCTTGACGTGCCTTGTGACCTTGAAAAGTTTTGAGAGCATTATATAGTTAAAATGAAAACACAGAGCAATGAATGCACAAACAACAACAAAATCATCCATACATAAATAAGTATGCACATACATATGTATATGTGTATGTATGTATTACAAGGTTTTTTCCCTATTTATTCTTCTGATTTTCATTATCAAGGCGTTGTGTTAAATGCAGAACTTAACAACTAACACACTATACATACATATGTAGGTATGTACATATATCGAATTCGAAATGAGATAAGAAAAAATAAGAGATGTGCTCGTGGGTAATTGGTGTAGTGAACAAGCCCTTTACTTTTTGAAAATCCTAACCTAACCTCATTAAATGTACTCTTATGGTCAATTTTAAGTACTTATTTAAATATTCATTTAAATTTATGTTGTAATTAAGTCCTACTTCTGTTTTACAGTCGTATTTAATTGTGTTAAAAATGTCCACAAATTTCCCTAGAGAACAGCTGACTAGAATAAATAAATAAAAGTCCAAAAATACCTAAGTAGGTACATAACATATATTTTTATTTTAGCTAAAAGAAAATAATAATTAAGGACTGCTAAAATCATTTTAAGAAATAAGAGCAACTTTCAAAATGATTAAAAGGGTAATAGCGGCAAAACAAGTCAAAGTTTTATGCAACTTGTCAGCAGCCACAAATTTCTTATTTTCTTATTTCTTTCGAACAAGAAGTACAAGCAGTCAAGAACATATGGAATTTCATAAAAAAAAATTTATTTAAATGGGTTTTAAAAATAAATGACACATTATTATCCACCTAATTATTGGCCAATATTTTATTTACATACATACATACATACAAACATACATACATATTTCTTTGGCTCCATGAAAAATGGCCCCAATGAAAAATGGCCCCAAACTAAAAAATGAAAAATGGCCCCAAACTCGAAAATGAAAAATGGCTCCTAACTTTAGGAAAAATGGCCCCAAACTTAAAAATAAAAAATGAAAAATGGCCCCAAAAATAGGAAAAATGGCCCCAAAAAATAGGAAAAATGGCCCCAAAGTTAGTGTTGTTGTTTTCAATACAAAAGTTTGGGGCCATTTTTCATTTTTGGTTTGGGGCCATTTTTCATTGGGGCCATTTTTCATGGAGCCTATTTCTTTATAAAAAATAAATTTACGTACATACATACTTAAAGGGCTATTAGACACGCACACTTGTCTGCAGACATGTACGATGGCATACCAAAACTCACTGTCTAATAGCATGTTTTTCGAGTACGTCAGACATGTATGTTGGTTTTCAAAAATGTTTGATTTCCTGACGTATGTCGCACACCAACATACACACAACATATATGTGTACTGAAATATGCCATCAGCGTTTGATAGTGTAATAGCAAAACGCAAAGTATGCCATCGTACATGTCTGCAGACAAGTATGCGTGTCTAATAGCCCTTTTACATTATGATTCTAGGGTTAAGGTAAATTGCGTGTGATTTAGTAAAAAAAAAAATAAAAATTTTCGTATAATATTTTATATTAAAAATAAAAATGACTTGGCAACTCTGCTTTAATTTATGTGCAAAAAGAGGCAGAATTTGTAAAGTGAACTGCTTTACAGTTTTTTATTTTCATTTGATTTGAAATAAATTTGACATCATCAACATATCAAAATACCTACATAGTTTATTAAAAAAGTAAATGCACCAATGAAGGAACCATACTTTTAACCGAAAAACAAAATAATTAGATGCATATCTAAATTCCTATTTATGTTATTTACAAATAAAGCTAATAATTAAAAAACTCATCAGCTGATAGCGACCATATAAAGATGGATGTATGTATAATGCATACTCGTGCATGCAATATCTATACATACACACTTAAATAAGTAAAAAGCAACAATTGAAAAACAAAACAGAATAGCAGTACCAACGTCGAAGAGAAAAATAATTTATAAGTGCGAGTCAGATAGATTGCGTGCAAATTTTTATAAAGAGTAAAAGTTTAATAAATTCTAAATTATTTAATAAAATATATTTATATGTATGTATATACATATGTACATATGAACATAGTGCGTTCTTTAAGATGAAATTAAAAGAAAATCATTTCATACTTAAGTAAGTACCTACATAGTTTAAAATTAAACAAAAGTTGATAATTAATTCTTCTTTAAACCATACATACATACATACATATAAACAAACAATGCAACCAAGTTCAATTAAAAAAAAAACATCAACAACTGTTTTGAATGTATGAGTGAGTTAATATTGTTTTGTTTTTGTTTAGTGGGGTGTTTGCAATGATTCGTTCGGCAGACGTTTTTTTTTCGTTTGCATTTGTAAAGTGTTGCCAATTTAAGTATTGCAATCAGTGTAACCATCGACAACTTTTTTTAAATTACACATTGAATATGTTTTTGGAATTCCTAAACGCATGTTTCAAAGGATAATTTGAAAAACTGCATGTGCAATGCAAAACATTTTTTTTAGCAGCAGCCCTACATTGAAGAGGAATATTTTACAAACTAAAATTAATGATTTTGTCAGCTTATACTCAGCAAAATGAGTTGCAATATATTGAGGAATATTAGTCATTGCTAAAAATTTCAAGTATGGATACGAGCTCTATTGAACAATTCCGAAATCATGTAGCTCCGTTACAAAAGGACCATACCTAATTTCTTATCGTATATATGTATGTATATTATTTTTTGTAAAGTTTTTCACCAACTCAAGGTCATCTGATAATTAATTTAAAATTTTTCACACATGTCAATTAACAATTAGCGTTTGATCTTTAAAAACAGAATACAATCGGAATGATTGAGAAGGCCGCTTCAATTCTTCAGACAATAAATTCAAAATGAAATTGGAAGACTAAAAACTTGCATACTTTTACAGATAAATATTTTACCTTGAGCTTTACATGTTAATAGAAAGCTTAATGTGAGCTTTGTAAAAAGATCATTATAAAATCGAAATAGGTATAAAGTAAACGGAATATGAAGACTGTAGATAAAAAAGATCGTAATACAAGTATAGAATTGAAACCATTCCGAGATGGAAATTTTTGACATGACGTTTTTTTTTTTATAAAAAGCGAAGGCTTAATTTCGAAAATATATTTTCAAACTCGAATTTTTTCAAGATTTTAACTCAAGCCTATGCTACAGCTCATTCGATGGGTAATAAACGTGTCAAATTTTATTATATTTTTCCACAATATTAAAATAAAAATTTGTTTATTGTTTAGTTATAATTAAAAGTTTTTACAGAAATATTTGAGTTTTTAAAATTCTTATTTATTTGTTGTGAGTCAGCAATACCTAAATGCATTTTGTTGGTTGCTATACCACTCATCAGTAGATATTTACCATTTATGTATGTTTGAAAACTACATAAACTCCAAAATACAATTTGCGAATCTATTTTTTAATGGGTTGGAACTTGGAATGAATTAAGAAACACTAGAATAAAGCTCAACTTGAACAAGATAGACTTTGAAAAAGTATAGTAAAGTTCCAACCCATTAAAAAATTATAAAAGCTGTACGAGTAGTGTAAAAATTTACATGTAATTCAGCAGATTCAATTAATGATAAAGGATCTTTAACAAGTGTGATTGCAGCTGCCGTGGTGGCAGTGAGGTATAAGCGGTAGAAAACTCTGATGATGAGACTGTGGTTAGTCTCGAAACATCGTTGTCAGTTCAACCCTCCGCGCAGTCTAATTATTCTTTGTCTGTTCAAGTATTCAGAGCCACTAGATTTTTCTTTCTAATTTAAATAATAATTTAATTTATAACAAAATCAAATTTAGAGAAAACGAACTTAAGCCTGAAAAATTAAAATTTCTTTGATTAAAAAATAAAATTTTTCAAAACATAAATTCTTGAGTATTTGTTCGAATAAATGTCAAATTTTGAAATATATGACTTTTAAAATATGTACATTCTTTTCGTCAAAAACAACTTTGTGTGCAACTTTTATAAAATTTCTGATGCTAAATTTGCTTAATATTAAATATTGCAACTAACTAACAAATTTCTTTATTTTCTTTCAGTTTTTAATATAATGTTTTATGCTGATCGAACTAATTAAAATATATATATATACATACATAAATACATACGTACATACATATATAAGATGATCAATAGTGTAAATACTATGGAATTTCTAAAACCAAAACTAATAACAATGGATAAATATAATTCTACAAAAACCACAAAACTACTTCCACCTTCTTCGCTAACACAAATGAGAACATTTTCATCAGTTAGTGGTCATCAAAATGTTAATACTCTTGATAATTTTCAAGAAAAGCAAACACAATTTTTATTAAATAATGAAATAAAAGATCAGGATCGTGTTCGAGTGCAACATTTAGAAAATCATACAAAATTACAAAATAATAAATGTTGGAATAATTTTCGTACCTTATATAATATAAGTGCCTCCTCAAATGTTCGAGATAGAGAAGTGTTTCAATTGCATCAAACAAAAGACGATCCAGAGATATTGGATATTGTAAATGTTGAACACTCGACTTCAGCAACAATAGCGCCACATAATAATATACAAAATAAAAGTGCCTTTCATTTAGATTTATATAATAAATATCACAATAATAATAGAATTGGTAGCAATAATAATTTTACTGGTAACGCGATGGAAGACTCTACAATAATCAGCGAACCCAATAACAATTATACGTTTTATTGTAAACAGTTTACAGTCATCAATAAACAAACACCCACAACATCAGTGATTATGATGTCAACAGAGCCACAACAAATTTCATCAAACGATTCCCAACGCACCGAATATCAAAACAATGTTTATCGGCATATTGAAAGTGTGCACAATTATGCCAAATCAAAATCATTTGAAGGCGATGATAATGAAAAAATATCCCCTAATGGTAGTCGTCATAGCAGTTTCTTAGACGATGACGAAGATGATGACGAGGATGACAATGATGACGATGATGATGATGCTGAATATGATAACGATGATGATATTGACTATGAAGAACGTTTGCGTAATGATTTGGATGTCGACTATGAAGATATTTTCAGTAAAAGAAATTATAGAAAACTCCAAAAACTATCGACTACTTCCGATAATATGATGGTTGGTACTAGAGGAACTGTAACAGAACTCAAGAAAAACTATAACATGCAACCGATAAAAATTAATAAAAGTTATGAAGAAGATGACGTTCACATAGACGTTGATGTAGAAACTGTCGAATCGCAACCGTCACCCACCACTTTAGTTTTGGATACAAATTCTTTAGTTGCAAATAATGGTGCTGTCGATGAAACTGCTACCTGCGTAAAGCCCGATCATCATGCTCGCCGACCTATGAATGCTTTCCTAATATTCTGTAAACGTCATCGGGCAATTGTTAAGGAACGCTATAAAAACTTAGAGAACAGGTAGATAAGTTTCATTTTACAATTTGCAAATATTCATAATTATTAAAAATTTTAGAGCAATAACTAAAATACTAGGAGACTGGTGGGCCTCATTAGATGGAAGTGACAAGAAATGTTTTACTAATTTAGCTCAACAGGTAATAATGGTTAAATATTTTCGAATTATAAAAAAAATTATATATAAATCTTTTTTTCTATCTAGAACAAGGATGCGTTCTTTTCAGCGAATCCAAATTTTAAATGGTATAAGCTTCCAGCGCCACCCCTTCGCAGTTTAAGTACACGACCGTCAAATACCTTTGGCCAAGAATATCAAGAAGATATCGAAGCTAATCCTCTTGAAATGGCACGTTGTGACAACAATCATGGCAACTACTTTAAATTAGCCGACGAAGCACAAATGGGCGATTTAAGTCAATTAATGCAAGACAAAACTAAAAGCACAAAACAATGTGTGGACTTGCAGCAGGTTCTAGGGGAAACATCACAATTTTTGAGTACACATATTACAGGCGACTCTGAAGCTCTAAATAAAAATAATTTAAAGAGACGTTTTTACAATGACAACAGTTTTTCGAGTAATAGTAGTGAAGAGGATATCATAGAGCCAACAAAGAAAAGCGCCAGATCGTGCAAGGGAAAACGTTATCAGGAACTGATAAATTCTGGTCAAATAGCAACAGCTTTAAAAAAATCAAAGGTCTCAACACGCCCAGCTGGTGGGGAAGGCGGTGTCAATACAGAAATGAATATAAAACAAAATTTAACAAATACTAATAATGCCTTTAATAATCTTAGTAATAATAATGTCTGCCAAAAGCGTTCGTTATCGGAAACCGAAAAGATTATGTCATACGAGTTGAATGGTTTTGATTTGGAAGAAAGAATCAAAGAATTACCTGCCTTAAATTTGGATGATTATTTGCAACGAAAACGTAATACAAAAAAGAAAAAGAAATTTTCATCTAATGGCAAAAAACGAGGACAACGTACCAACAGTGCTATTAATAGTAATAACAACAACAACAACAATAATAATAGCACTAACAATGCTAGGACTAGTTCCAATCATAATAAAGACAATCTAGCTGTGAAAATCTCACAACAAACTCAAGCTACAGATATAACCAGTGAACGCTTGCTGCAGCAACATCAACATCAACATCAACAACAACAACTGGCCAAACAGCATCAACAAACTGCAACTGCTGTGGGTAGTCAAAAACGTAAAGCACGCAAAGAAAGCATAACACGACGTGACATTACGGCCATAGAACATGAAGTAGCTTCGTTGTTACCATTAACTATAAATGGATGTTGTTATTTTCAGGAAGCACCGTCATCATCTATTCAATATAAAAAACCAATTGCAAAAGACATTGAGGCAAATGCTGCAATATCTCAATCGCATAATGTTGCATCAATATCACCAATCATTCCTTTCAAAAACAAAAACTCTTCATCATCATCAGTTTCAGTTTCAGTTGATAAACTATTAAATAATATTAATGTAAGTACTAACATTTTAAATGACAATATGTCGTCGTCTACCTCAGATTTACTCATACTGGCCGAAGTAGCTGCCAATAGCACTGAATTAAAGCATTAATTTATTAAGTAAATATTATGTTTATACGTAATACATACATACAACTTACATACATAAGTACGTACATTTAAATGCATACTATATAGCAGTGTGTATGTATGTACATAAGTATATAATTTTTATAAGAATGATATGTTGCATACATAAATACATATATTTAATTCTAGTTAACGTTATTTTTTTTTTTTTTTTTGTAAAACATTGTTACTTTAACATTTAGAAAATGTGCAATATTTGTTATTGTTTGATATCTTTGCATTCTTTTTACTCTAATTTTGTTAATTACATTACACAATCGAGCTTTGTTGTGCTAATAGAATAAGACATAATTTTCCTAAAAGTTTTAACAAATTCAATCATAAAATTTATTGCACTAATGACAAAGTTTTTTTTATGTAATTAACTTCTCAATTAGTTGTTGGCTAAAATGATACAAATTATTCCATTTTCAATAATTTAACAATACATACATACATACATGCATACATATATACATACATATGTATAATACGTAACAACACTATTGGTAATTTTCAACACGAAATTGACAAGTTGGAAAGACCTTAAAATGTTACATGAATTTCGTTGTCAATGGCTGTGTTTTTTCTTTGTCAAATTTATTTTGCTCATTTGAAACTTTAGACATTTCAAGAAAAAGAAAATTTAATGAAATATTTCATCGTGTACATACATATATTTTTATAAAATTGTCCATCTATTAAATATGTATGTCCTGATATAAAAATATGCTTTACAAAAAGATAAGTTTTGAAAGGAATACGATTTACAGCCAAAATATGAATTAGCTTTAAGTTTCAGAATTCTTGTGTTTACATATCGTTACCTTAATGTACATAGATAGGCCCTAACTGATTTTTTTTCAAAACGTGTTTTTATGCTAATCCCGATAACTTAGAGGGTTACCTAAAAAAATATAATCACCCACCCTAGGCAAAAATGCTATTATGAATCTCTCGTGAAAAATTATTCCTGCTATCAGTTCTCGGTGAGTGTAAAACAAGTAAGATGAAAACAAATTAAAAATCAAAAAATATAAATATTAACATATGTATATTAGAAACAAAAAAATTCATGTTCAAATATATGCACATGTAAATATTTAAGTATGTATATAATATTTTAAGAAAAGGCAAAAACAAAACCTAAATATTTGCTGCCTATTTCACAATGTCGAAATAATTTTTCCACATGTTTTCATTCGAGTAATTACATTTGAAGAAAAAACAAATTTTAAAATTTTGTTTTTGTATCAAATGTATTTGTTCGAATGAAAAAAAAGTTCAAAATTCTTTCGAAATCGGTGAAATCGACAGTTAGTATTGGTACGATAGTTTATTGCAAATTTATTTTGTTGTACTCTATATTTTATGTTGTAAAATAATTTGGCTACTTTTTGGAAACCGAACTACACAAAAACATTGCAACAAATCCGCAGTCAATCGACGTGTTTTACATTTTGTCAATCAATATACATACATATGTACATATGTATCGGTTTGTGCCTTATTAACAGATCTGGCCCTAAAAATAAATTTTGAAAACTTTAATATTAGAATTTTTAAAGAGAACTACTTACATGTTATGTTCTGTTTTCCATAAAAAATAAAGTGAAAATATCACATGGAGAAGAGAAAAAATTCCGAGGAAAAACAATTATTCACGATATGGGGAATTTTTCGCCGCAACATTTTTTCGCGTTATTATTCTCGAATGAATTACCACAATAAACTTTTTTCATGGGAGTTTTTCATGATTGCAAATGCATGAAAAGTGAAAAATTGCGAGAGAAAAATTATTCACGACAGGGGTGAATAAGTTAGGACGTTAGGTCGTATCTTAACTTTTAGCTACTTTACAGGAGAAGGAATAAACTCAATAAAATCTTTAGTTAGTTAGGGTTTTTTTTTAACTACTGTAAATCTATTATTCGTCAACATAGGAAACTGAATTTTTTAAGGGACGTGTATTTGAGTTTTGTCTACCAGAACATGTAAAAAACCGATTTTGAAAAAAAAACGAGGTACGACCTTTCTATATTAAGCCATCGATATGAAGTTAAGAATATGTACAAACTTATAACTGCTATTACTGTTTTTAATTATTTCCAAATAGCTTAATCGAGAGGCGATCGAAAATTATTTAAAAAATAATATTACTTTCGCGGTTGTCAAAACAGTTCACCTTAAAAACCGTGGTAAAGTTTCGAAATCAGTTTTTTCACTTTTTGTTTATTTATTTACAATACAAAAAAAAAAAAAAAAACATATCGAATTTGTATTTAAAATTTGCCCTAAAGTGAATAGTGAGAACATGCGACATTCAAAAACATACTCATGTAAGTAATTTCATTGTTTTGAATTTTTACAGTCTTTTTAGAAAAAGCTAATACTTTTTTTACTCTTTCTCTTTTCGATAAATTTGGTATATAAATAGTTTAATGTGAATAAAGTCAGGAATAAATGCTAATAGTTGAATAAATATCAATTTTATATTTTGCAAAGTTAAGCGAAAGAAATGCTACAATTATAAAAAATGCGATATTTCGGAAACTGAAAATTAGAAACGATTTTTTTACACCGAAACAAAAATTATTCTCCAAAATTTCGATTAAATAAAAATTTCTGCCCCTATTATGATTCACAACTCAACTAAGTTGAGTTGTCAATAATACAACTCAACACAACTATTTCATTGCATTATGGTTTACAACTAATTTTCGTTGTCTTCGTTAGGTTGTTGTCAACCTTAATATGACAACTTGAATCAACTATTAGATACATACATTCATATACATGTATATTCAAAGTGTGTTGATAATAATTTTGTAAATTTTATATAAATTAATTTATAAATTAATGAAGACAACTTATTGAACAGGTGATTGGAAGTTGGGTTGAGTTGTTATCCACAATAAGCATTTGGCAAATACAACTCAACTATCAATTCAGTTGTGAATCATAATAGGGGCATTCAATAATTTGAAAGTTGTTTCGTATGGCTGAACCCACACCAACAAAAGACAAAACGTTTTTTGTCTTTTAACTCAGACACTTGTTGCATGCTAACCCCTACCACACAAAAAAAAAAAAACGCGTTTTATCAGGAGGGGTTACCCTGTATTTTGATTCCAATAAAAAATTGTTCGAACTTGCATGTTATTTACGACAGTTCGAAAGGCTTTCCTTTCGATTCGAACTACATAATATAGCTGCAGGTATCAAGTTTTTGTCTTAAAAGGCAACCGGCAATCAAACAGCAAAGCGACAATGTTTTTCGTAAGAAAGCAAGCAGTTTCTTGCAACAAGATTCGTTTCTGTATGTTGTATCAAACCACATTAATTTTCTGCAACCAATGTTATGGCGGAGCATAACTCCAACAGACAGCTCTGCGTTTGTTTTGTTCGATATGGTTTGTCTCATAAGAACTTATAATGTTCTGTTGTCGTACTAGTCAGAACTACTATTTTGTCTAATTGTTTCAACTACTCACATTATGACAGAAAAAAAATTACCAAATTCTAGGAATTTTTAGTAATTCCAATTTGCACTTTTACTAGTTAAATAAATTATTTCAATATGTCTTTTTCATAATTAAGATCAAAAGCTTGAGTGTTAAAAAAAAAGAAAAATGCTATTAAAAAAATGTTTACCAAAAATTTACAATTTTTTTTTTTCGTTTTTGTTTTGTCGAGTAGTGTAATTAAACATATTTTTATAATTCTCGTCTTTATCACATGGAAATTATCAAAAAAAAAAAAAAATTAAATATGTATTTCAATTCAACATTGATAAATTTAATAGTTTTTAATTCTTCCACATATCGATACCAAAAAATATCAAAATATTTTGAAATTAAAAAAAAAAGTTCTCAGTTTAGAAATAATTGAAATTTCTGTAGCTTTACAAATTCAAAATTCACCACATATAATTTAAACTTTTTTTTTTTTTAACAAATGAATTACACAATTAAAATGCTACAAGAATTCTAAAGAAATTTTTTCTTAGCTTTAAATTCAATCACATAAAATCGATCTTAATATTTACTGCCTGTTCCACGATAACGATAGCGTTTTTTCTTTCGTACAATTTTAAAACAAAAAAGAACTCATTTGTTCTCATGGAACAGTCTGTTACTCTCGTTTGTTGCCAATGAATTTATAGAGGAATAATTAATTTGAATTAGAGAATTAAAAACTCTTTTTAAATATTAAGTTGTGTATCCAAAGGATTATTATTTAATTTATAAAATATTGTTTCTTATATTGTATAGAAAAGCCAATTATTTTAATATTTGTAAAGGCATTTTTAGTTCTTTTTAGTTAATTATCATGCTGCCTAAGTTTAAACAAAAAAAAAAATATTGTTTTTTCTTCATCTTTCATTTAAGTAATCTAGAATCGTAATCGTAATCGCTATAAAAAAATATTATTGAGACACTACAATTTAATATAAAAAAATGATAAGCAATTAAATTTTGTTAATGATATACACATAAATATATATGTACATATATCGTTGTAAATTCTTACTAAGGCAAGTATAACTTACATTAATTAAAATATGTTAAAAAAGAATTTCTATTCTATAAAAAAACAGCCTTATTGTCATACATTATTGTTCAAAACAAATAAATATTGTTGTTCACTAATTTACATACATACATATATTTAGTTATTCTAAACATACACATACACATATATATAAATATATATTTTTGTTATATCATTTAATCTTTGAATAATAATAATATGTTTTAACAACAATCAATTTATAACATTTAGTAAAGTTTTAAATTAATAAAGTAGTTGTTAAGTTTTATCCCTTTTGAGTCAAAACAGTATAATAATAATAAAGTCATATAAAGTTAAATATATATTTTGAGAATAAAATTTCACAATTGGATGTCTTGTAAGTACACAACTACGTATGAAACGAAAATTCGTTAAGGCGCCCACATTCATTTCGATGGCAACAATCATCAAGCGTACACACTCTTAATCCTTCCAAAAATGGTGCAGTTAAGCGATAATTAATATTTCGAGTGGGTAACTTGGCCCTCCGTAGTTGAAAAAAATAATTATGAGATCAAACCCACAAGGAAACTTCTTCAAACATAAAAAGAAATTTGAAAATCAGTCCATAACAGAAGAAAACAAATTTTGAAAATCTATTCCTAAATAGAGAAGTTAAACAATAATCAACAATTGGGCCGAAAATAGTACCACAATATTTTCAAACATCCACGAGTATCAAAATGCCCTAAGCAGGGATCGAACCCAGATCCTATGTAATACTTTTCTTTGAAGTCAATGCGATTAACTATGTAGCCAACAGCATCCACAAACAATCTTTAGTTTGCACAACCGTTTTGCGAAATCTTCGATGTTCAATATTTTATTTTAAATTAATTATAAGCTATGCGTGCATGTATTAGTATCAACTTTAGTGCAATGCTTTGCATAAAAGAATGTACAGATTTTAGATATGGATCCACCCCGGGAGGTACGTTTTGTCATCTTGGTGATATTTAAACCTTGGTGCTGTGCCTTCTGTGGAAAAGGGTAATTGTCTTTTCCAGACACTACTTTTTGTCAATTATCCATACAAATTGGCTCTTATTCTATTACGCGTCGGCAACAACGTCGGCAATTTTAAGGAAACATCAATAGAACACAACATCAATACTAATTTTGTATTTCCTAATAGCCTTTTTCCACTACGCAACATCTAACATCTACCATCAATTTGAGAAGATGTTAACATCTTCCCATAAGAAATACACAGTACTAAAAGTCAACATCCTTCTACATCTTTAAAAGATGTTCCTAAATCATTTTGTTCCAATCAACATATTCCGATAATTTTAATGTCATCTCTAGCAAAATGACAGATACATACATATTGACAGTTTAATTTTTTGTGAATGACATATGTATGTATACATAATTGTGTAAGAAAAAATAAAGAAAAATATATCAAAATGAGTGGCACACGTAAGTTTTTACTTTTTTTTAACTTTATTTTATATGTTGTACATATTTAAATATAATAATTTATTTTTGGTTTTAGTAAAGAAAAGCACTGCTCGTCGCATAGTATGGAACCAGGATTTGGAAAACATGTTGCTGGACTTATGGGATGACAAAATAGAAGAGTTGAGAGACACAAGAAAGAACTCTCATGTCTTTCAGGAAATCGCTTTTTTTGCTATGCATATAAAAACTTTAAATAAATAAAAAACCAAAGAATTCATATAAGAAGTTCGTGTTAATGCTTTTTTCTAAACACTGCATTAACAATTCTGTTTGTTCTTGTAAATTATGAACGAGTTCAATTATTAATGCTTCTTCAAAATCCATTTTAATTTTATTTTAATTTTTTCCACAATAAATTATGCTGAAGTATTTTTATATTTTTGACAGCTGAGAAGATGGTAGATGTTAGATGTTGCCAATGGAAATGCAATTTGACATTTTCAAAATATTCCATTCATTCCTCTAAAATGTATGCTAGTGGAAAAAGGCTATAACAGTATTGTGACGATGTTGCCTGTTTATCGATACTTACAACACACATATCTAATATTTGAGTCAGCTGACATTTATTTCACTATTATCGGTAAAAGAGTTTTTGAATAAATAAAATTTGTGTACATACATTAAAATCAAAATGATTTTTTCTTCTTGATTCGGACACCAATGACGAAGAAAATAAATAAATTGACAATGGAAAGAAGACTGCTTAGACAGAAGTCTTGTATTTTTAGTTTGCCCGATGAGAAGTAAGTAACAAATTTAAAGCAATAATTTCCCAAGTAATGGATTTTAATCCTTTTTAAGATTTGAAAGTAATTTTCGGTTCAATCGACCACATTTAAAAGTACGAGTATACTAGTAGGAGCAATTCCGCTGCAAAAACCTCTGGTAGTGATTTAGTCTTTTCAAGGTCTTGTACAATCTTCTTCAATTGGCATTTATTTGTTATTTAAATTTTTTCCATTAGTTTATTTAAACCAAAAATACAACACAAATATATAAAAATACCAAAAACGAAGAATGAAAGACAACTTTAACGTTAATTTTTTTAAAGTTTTAAAACACAACACAAAGCAACGCAAGACAACACCAAAAATACCGACGACAAAATCAATGGCAATTACAGACAACATCAACATCAATTTTGCTTACAAAATACCAAACATAAGTAAAAGTTATCGATAAATGGCAATGTTGCCACATAGAATACCGATTGGCAGCAAAAGATAAAAAACGGTGTTGTCTTCTATTGCCGTTGCCATATGGAATAAGGGTGATTATATGTACATTAAGGTAGAAAAAGGAAGTAGGGTAACCTTTAGTAGCCTGGTAGAAGGTGAAAGGTCACCAAAGGGCTACGTTCAAGACCAAAGTTGATAGAAAATTAATACCTAGGGTTTATCTTTCGAAGCTTGACCAGTAACCTAAACTGTACCACGGGATCCGGTATGCCCAACGGGAGAGTGTCTAAGGCGAGGGTTAGGGGTTAGTTCTTGTATTGGACACACATTGCGATGTGATATTGCGAGCTGTATATGTGTTCTCTTAAGAATGGATATGCGGACAGCCATCGCACTACCCTCGTTGGAGGCATAATTCCGTGAGCGGTTGGTTATTGGTGAGGTCTCCTTCGCGAGTACACGTGTTTACTGTAGTTGCTACCAAAAGCTGGAAAAGGTATTCTTTTTTTTGTAATTAGGATCAGCATTCAGGGGATGACCCCTACGGTTGCAGTGCATTGTGCCTGAACTCAGGGAGAGGGATGGGGTAGAGAAGATAGATGTTGGAAATTTAGTAGGCTTAACTCTTTTACAACTCTGGCTATGTGCGTTATGTTAATTTTGATAACGTTGTTGGGGCGCCTCCGGTGTTAAGTGTTAAGGCATTTTATTAATTTTTTTACTTCGCCGATGTTTCTGCTAACCGACGAAGAAGGGCAATGTTGTGTACATTAGCTTGGAACAGCATCAATCGCTGTCGGAACAATTTCTTAGCGACCAGTGCTATGCCTTCATCACTTAAATAGTCCGACAACAATTAATACAATGTCTCATTAATGTACATTAGAGAAATTAATGATGTTGATTGACTAGCTCTGGCCAGGGTTTGAACCCAGGCCCCGAAGTCATTGTTTGCTTAATAGTCAACGCGCTAACCACTTCAGCCAACAGCATCCTCAGGCTTAAGGACTGATGCTCGACCACTGCTATTGGCTGGCTGGACTTCGGTCTACCAATGTTAAGCCTCTGTATGAGCTGTTGCGAAACAACAGATAAAAGAGAAAAGATAACTCGAACACTTAAACAAGAAGTTTCCACCTGATAGTGCTTGTGAACACTTGTATTCACACGGTCTTAAGAGCACTGTAGGATTAAGCCGAGAGGCAGGAATATATATGGGTGCGGCACCTACCACAAAGAGCAAAATATTTACTTTTTATTCATAGATGCTCCTAGAGGAAAGTCAAAGAATATAGTTTATCCACAATATTTTAAGACAACATTAATATTTGTTTAAAAGAAAAATTAACTAATTACAGGTAAAGAATAATAAGACGCTGAATTAGTTCTGAGATAAAGAAACGAATTTTTAGAACAATTTCAAAGAAAAGTATGTACGAATACATTATCGATAAAGCAATTTTAAATTTGTTTCTAGTTTAACTTAAACTAATGGCTGGATTATGTATAGCAACCGAACTTCAGTTGCGTTGCCAGCCGGCAATTGAAAATTTGTAGTTGCCAGAAAAGCACTAAATAGCTACTGAAAGTGGAACCTCTCAGTTGCCAGTTGCCATCCGTAATACAATTGTTAGAAACTGACAACGCAACTAGAATTCGGTTGCAATCCATAATCGACCCATAAGTTTAACTGAGAAACAAATATTGTTATATTATGAATGTATGTATGTATGTATGTATGTATGTATGTATGTATGTATTTATAAAGCATGAACAACTTGAATTTCGAATAACATATTTTCGATTTAAGTCGGTACTAATGGCGACGTAAATCAAGGCATTACTGTAACTGTACAAATATTTATATATACTACATGTATGTATGTTTGTATAAGCAAACATCTAGCTTATGTTTACCGCTTATGGCGCGTTCAATTAACATTTGATTATATATAATTATTTGTTTTAATTTGAAAACAAAGAAAAAGTATTTTTTTTATTTTTTTTGGCCATCATTTTGTTTAAGCGCTTATATTTTAAGAATAACAAGATCATTTATATTTTTCTATAAATAATGAAATAATGACTTAAAATTTATCATATTCGACTAAATTCATCACCGACATCAAGCTAAAAAATAAAAAAGAAATATGAAACTTTTCTCAATTTTCGTAATTTGCCTTCTAATGACGCCGTCATTGGCCCAACTTACTACAACTGAAGCTCCAACTGTTGCTCCCACTACAGCAGCTCCAACAGAAGCTCCCACAACAGCAGCTCCAACTGTTGCTCCCACTACAGCAGCTCCAACTAAAGCACCCACTACAGCAGCTCCAACTAAAGCACCCACAACTCCCTCTACATCTAATGACCAACAAGCAGATCAAAAACATCTGAAAAATCTATGGATTTTGTTGAGTCAATTAAGAGCAACAAGTTTTGTTCAAATGGGTAAATTAGGAAAACAATCTCAGCTTATCGCATTGCAAGAGACCAAAAGCATTATCCTATCAAGACGCATAAGTAAATTACGTGCTATTATACTACAGATTTCGGACAGGTGTGTTAACCAGCAAAGGAAAATAAATTTAATGCAAAGCAAATGCAGGAATTCCAACAGACCGCTATTTGGTATTTGTATCCAAAAATTTAAATCGGGATAAATTTTTATTTTTTAAGTGTACACAGATATACTACATATCGCTCCTTTATTGCAACATAGTCATATCTCAAAAAACAAAATTTTTCAGTTACTGACGAAAAAGAGTTTCTCAATACCTTATTTATTTGTAAAAAAATTTTCATAAACATATCTCTATCTAAACCGAAGTTATAACCACTTACATATATGCTCAAGCCGTCCATATAAATGCTTACGTTTTGAAAACTTTAAATGAATTTTGCCACGTTCAAGTTTTTTTGAGATATGACTACGTTGCAATAAAGGAGCGATATGTACATACATACATACTTACATACATGGTTAAAAAAAATAAATTTTCAGATTTTTCCATAATTTATATCCAGTTTTTATTTTACTTCGAAAAAATCTTAAATCGGCAGATTAATAGCAAATTTATATAGTAATCAATATATGTATCAGGGCTCCACTTATATTTCTAACGGAGTAACATTTCGGGGAAACAACTTGGGACCAAATGGCAACAAAAAAAGACGAGATCAAACAAAACAAGAATTTATTAAATTTATTACTAAAGATATTCTCCGTTTTGTTATTAAAATTTTTCTTTCTTTGTTTATATGCAATGGTACTTAGCCAGGTCATCAGTGTCTGCAACCATACTTTTGAAAAACTTCAAACCTTTTATCTTATGCAAATGCTTTTTGATTTTACCCATCAAGAAATAAATACAAATTTTTAATCAAAAAAAGAATTTTTAAAATCCGTCAATAAATTGAGGAGTTATACGATTATCAATATTTTTTTTTTTTTGATGTGGGAAGACCACCTGCTGTCATTTTCCACCAAACTACTAGAAAACTCTTAAACAACAATTTAGAAAATCGATAAGCTATGCGAGGTGCCAATTACTACCGATTTTCCAAAAAAAAAAAAAAAAACAAATAAAAAAGTTATAAGATCGAGCTGCAAACATATTTTTTAAACAAAATAACAAAAACAAGCATATTTAAATTCGGTTCATAAATAGAGGAGTTATGTGACAATAATTTTTTTTTTTTTTGGGAGGATAACCTTGCCAATCCATTTTGGAAAAATGTTGAATGTCAAGCAAACCCGATCAAACAAAAAACAAACGAAGAAATTCGTTCAATATGTGGAGACGTTATTAAATGGGTAGAATTTGGGGTGTAGGTATAATTTAAAGATACCAAATATTTTTTGGATAAATTCAGATTAATTGAGAAAATGTTTCGAATTTAAATATTCGAAAATCGGCTTCAACAATGAACCGAATGTACAGTGTGCAGTGTTTTTCTTTCTAATGAAACCGCGATTTGTAGCCAATCGTTTGGACGGTTTCTGAGTCTGTAACGGGAATGCGTTGTATTTTATATATCGTCAGCTGAAATGCAAAATTACGTGAGGTCAGTTTTTGACATTTTATGGGAGAGAGAAACACAGAAATAAAATTCTTTAAGTAAATCAGACATGGGGAATTTGGTACTAACCAAAATTGCTTCAGTATCTAAAATAGAATAATAATGAATTAAATTAATTCTCGTATTCTATTTCTGTTGAAAACTTGGTGAAATACTTGATATTCTTCCCAATTAGTATCCACTTTACGAAAATTCTAGAGATGAACAATTGAACGCAGATGAGAGGTGTAGTGGCCTTGAAATCGGTATACTGATACGTTCTGCAAATCTGATTGCACATACTAATGTTTTTCAAAATTAAAAAACTCATAGTAATTTTGAATTTTCATTAATTCAATAAAACTGAACTTAAGCCTAATAATAATAATTTCTCATTTGTAAAGCCTTTTCAATTTTATTTCAGCGAGTTGGAGGCATTTGTTGTTTCATTCTTATTATGATGAAAATCAACAATAATTATATTCTGTTGTTACATTCTGCCGTGTAGTATGAAATTAATTTGCTACTGTTTCATTTATTCTAATTTTTTCAGAAGAATTTCGCACTTTAGCCGAAAATAAAATTTTTTGGAGGGTTTCTAAATGTCTTAAAAATTTGCTACGTTCGCAAAACTATCTGCATTTCCTTTAACCATATTTTTAAAAAGTTAAAAAACCTTGGCTTTGTATGCATACATTTTTCAAAAATAGTTTAAGAATTACAGAAAAAGAAGCGTAAAAGGGTTACAAAGTTATCGAAAAACACAAGAAGAATCCATTTTGCTTTGATTTTGATATTTTTTTTTTTTAGAAAAAAGTTGGGGCAGAATATCTGAAATGACAAATTCATAAAAATGCTTCATTAAACGTAATTATGTATGCACTAGTGATGTTACGAATATCCATTTTTAGTATTCGAGAATACGAATACGAATATTTAAAACACTATTCGTCGAATACGAATATTACTTTTAAGGTTTAGAGCCACATAAGATTTCAAATTAAATTGGAAAAAATCCCTCCCTTTGAGCCAGTAACAATAAATTAATTATCAGACTACTTTAGATATTTAACATTATTATGACACTGAGATGCCGAATTTGTAGACCTCTACTGAACATTTTTAAATTATTTTACCTACATACATACTTTGAGATTTCGTTTTAGTTACTCTGTTTGCGTTTTTAATTAGTAATTCAGTGCTGTTTGAGAGAACATATTTTCGCAGATTGCGCAGCCATATGTCTCGGTGGACTTTCACATATTAAATTTAAGTTCTTCCATTTTTGAAGTCCAACATTCCTCTACTGAGAATTGCTTACTAAAATAACATGATATGAATTTGCATATGAGACTTTAACTTTTAAATGATAGTTTCGAAATATAATTTTCGTTTGTCTTTTAAGAAGATTTTTATCTTGCGTCAATGATAAAGGGATTTCTTTCTTTAAATAAAAGTTATTATAAATTAATATATTTTTGAACATTTTATGTACTTTTTTTAAACTTTTTGTATGATTTTTTTTTTTTTTTTGGGAAAATGTATGTGCAAATTATTCGAGAAATATTCGCTTGAATTTGGCGAGTACGAATATCATTATCTTAAAATAGGCGAATATTCGAATAATCGAATAAGAATACGAGTATTCGTAACATGACTAGTATGTTCTAACTTTTAGCCGTGCTAATGAAAAAAGGTACTAAAAGCAGAAAAAAATACTAACTTTTCTTCCCCATATTGGCCCCAATTTTACACTGTTTGTTATTGTAAAAAAAAATATATATATATATATATATATAAAAATAAAAATTACCAGCGATTTCCTTTTTTAAAACCACACAAAGTACAGCCATCCTTGCCTATGGCGTTGCAGCCTTGGGCAATGACAGTTTCTGGCTCCTCTTCATCCTCACACATCCTACAGAAATCCGGAGTGATATTTCCTCGCTCTAACCGAGCAATGGCCAAAAAATATATAAAAAAATAAAAAGTACCAGCGATTTCCTTATTTTAACCCACACAAAGTACACTGTAAGTTAACGTAAATAAACTAATAAAAAACGTAAACGTAACTAATGAAAAATACGTAAAAAAACAAAAAGTCTAAATTTTTCCGTTTTTACCCCTTAAAAAGTACTCTACGAGTATACTTAAATCTGGGTCACATGCTATCCGTCTACCAAATTTCATTCAAATCCATTGAGAAAATTTCAAAAGAAAAAGTCTCATAGGTAGAAAAAGCACCATAAGTAAAAAGGTACCATAAACAAAAAAGTAAAAATTTTTTCCCATTTTAGCCTTCAGAAAGTATGTTAATTTAAAAAAAATTTATTAAATATTAGTATAAAAAAACCCATATACTTAAATTTGGTCACATGCTATCCATCTGTTGATCCGTTTATTGATCGGTTTTCTCATTATAGTGGAACAATAATACAAATTTTATTCTATTCAAGTAAATATTTGATTTCGTTTCTATTTATTCATCTGTTTTATCTTGTTGACTCCAACAAATTAAATATCTACGTATTATAATTAAAATTAAATAAAAAAGTTTGATCAAATATACAAAAATTGTTTGCGCCAATTTGGCGTCTTTTAATATTTATTCCTAATTCTTTTTCCATAAATAGTCGTCTTTAAATAGATTAACGACAGTTGATTGGCTTAAGAGCAAGAAAAGGACAATGAAATTAGTTTTAACAATTTTTATATTTGCTATTGCATTATTTGTGGCATTTGGCGACAACAACTTGGATGCTAAAATCGCAGAAGCAGAAGCCCAAGTAGAACAAATGCAAAAGAATATTAAAGCTACAAGACCCGTTGTTGTGAAAAATAAAGGAATAATCGAACAAAACCGAAAAGACAATGAGAGAAAATCCAAAAAATTGCAAGCATTGAAAAAACAATATCAGAAAATGATTCAAAAATGTATTAATGGGCAGCTACGACCACAGAGAGGTTGCTGTGATTGCTGCTAATATTCTTCTTCGCTAAATAAGTACATACATACTTACATAAAATTTTTCTTTATAAAAATATGAAATAATAAAACTAATATTTAGAGATTGAGATAAAGTTTTTCACATCCATACCTTTTTTTTTTTTATTGACATGCAGAGCTTATTTATCACGACCCTAAAATAATACATACATGTTTTATTTTTATTATTTACTAGAAAATAAAGGTAGTAGAAAAATTAATGGTCAATTCCATTTTGAATTTTAAAAGTGATTTTTAGTTACAAAAAGAAAAAAATTCGTTTTCTAAAGATTCAACTTTCGGAATTGAGTTCTGTGACATGGCTGAATAATTCCCAATAAAATTTTAGAATATATGAAAGTAATCCATTTGAAAATACTTTTTTTTTTTTTTTTTTAATTAGGACCAGCACTCAGGGGATGACCTCTACGTATGCAGTGCACTGTGCCGGAACTCAGGAAGAGGGATAGGGTAGAGAAGAAAAATGTTGAAAATTTAGAAGACTTAACTCTTTCACAACTCTGCTTTGCGCGTTATGTTAATTTTTAAGGCAGTGTTGAGGCGCTTCCGGTGTTAAGTAGACGCATTAACTTTGTTAAGGTGTATTAGCAGACATTTTATTAATTGTTTTACTTCGCCGATGTTTCTGCTAACCGACGAAGGAGGGCGATGCTGTGTACATTAGCTTGGATAGCATCAATCGCTGTCGGGACAGTTTTTTAGTGACCAGTGCTATGCCTTCATCACTTAAATAGTCCGACAACAATTAGAACAATGTCTCATTAATGTACGTTAGAGAAATTAATGATGTTGATTGACTTGCTCTGGCCAGGGTTTGAACCCAGGCCCCGAAGTCATTGTTTGCTTAATAGTCAACGCGCTAAACATTTCAGCCAACACCACCCACATGATCAAAACGAAACAATTAGCGCGTAAAAAGCGTTGCATGTAACTTGAATTTAAATACGCATAGGAAGCGTAAAACGCGTGGTATGGACTTCCAGCTTAAGAGTATTACGAAAACAAATGAGCATCAAGAGCATAGGGCTTGGGCAACGCTGATTTAAATTTATGTATTTCTATTTTATTTGTTAATATTTATACAGGCTAAGTAGTTCGCAGTAATTTAAAAAATTACAATTAATATTTCTATTTTTGATGGTTAAAATTGTTAAAAAATTAGCCTTAGCATTTTAGTGGTTATAACTTTGATTATAATTTAGCTGTTTATTTATACAGAAAGTTGCTTTTTAGTTAATAAGTCCCTCTATTACATATGTACATACATACTTATGTATGTAATTATATCTTACCACACTCAACCAAAAAAAGTAATTAAATTCAAGGAAAAAAATCATCGATTGAACGAATTTATTACTTATTTTTCACCCAAGGAACAGGTTCTTTGAATTCAACGCATGACAATCATTGGGTTGTTGAACTCAACGTACCAGTTGATTTTTAAGAATTTATTCCTTGATCCAACATATTCATACAACAAAATCAACGCATATTATTAAAATCAAGAAACAGGTTCTTTGAATCAAACTATTTGTTCATTATGCGTATTATGCGTTAAATAAAAAAACTTGTTCATCGTTTAATTCAACGAATAAAATCAAATAATGGTTTTAACGTTTAGTTCATAAATACATAAAATTTTACTTTTAATTTCAATGAATATTTTACTGAAACAACGTATGTACATATGTACATATAATAGGTTGAATTTTAAAGAATTTAATTCAAGGAACGGCAGATCGTTGAATTTATGTAAAACAGTTTTTTCAGTGCAATAAACTCAGTTATTTATATTTCCCTATACATTTTTTATATCAATTATATTTGTATCAATCAGCACGTCCGTAAGTTCAATAAAACTCACTAAAGCATTGCAATTCATATGCACACACACACACACACACACGCATTCCATTAAAAAAAATATAAAAATCATACCTAAAGCTCCCTACGCAATACATACGCTTATAGTATTGAAGTTACATGCATACATATGTATGTGTGCATGTATGCAAGTCAAGTGCAATACTAGTAACTATAGTTATCAATCACTGCTTTGTTCTCTTTGAATTGGAGAATTTTAGTTTAGTTCGCAGTCTGCTTCAATATCGTTCGGTTCTTAGTGCGGGAGTGATTTGTTTTAGTTAAATATTTTTTTTAGTGAAATTGAAGTAAATTAAATAAAATTAATGAAAAATTTAAGAAAATTAGTGCATAAATAAAATGTGAAAAAGTTACAATGATTTGTTGCGTAGCGAAGAAGTTATTAGTGTTTTATTATTCCAACTAAATTGCAAAATGCCATTGTGTGAAAATTAAGTATGTATAACAAGATTGTTGTTTTTGCTTTTTATATTTATATCGCATACAAGACTACGCATGCTGTGATTACTTTAGATTTTTAAGTTTATCGTTTAGCGGTGTCATCTTTGCAAAATTGAAAATATAAGATGTCGGTCTTTGACTGGGGTTGGCATTTAGTCAAGACGAAATCCTCTGTAGTTTTAAAAATAGCCGCAAATAACATAAGCGTAAGTAGCACTGAAAAGAATGTAATCAATTAGTAAAGGTAGAAACCTTTTATTTTAGTGCTTAATAGAGAGAATGAAATGGTTTAATGCATCATTTGCAGGACATGCGTATTGCATATTTTAAGAACTAGCGACACTTGCTTCTGAAGTTGTAAAAATATTATAGCTAATGCTATAAAATGTTATAATGTTTTGGTTGTTGTATTTAGTTATACATATTAAAATTCAAAATTTTCATACACCCAATTTACACGGTGATTTTTAGTCATGACTAAATATCATGACATTTTTTTTGGTAGGCGAGCGGGGTAGAGAAGAAAGAGGGGTAGAAAAATAATCACATTTTCTGTTTTCCATGCATTTTTTTGTATTTCCTTTTACTTTTGTTTCAACTTTTGTTATTTGGGGTATTCACACTGTAGTCATAAGTCATATGTCCTAAAATAATAGCACACCAAAATATGACAAGTGTGAACACCCCGTCATAAATAAGTGTACTATATCATAATTGTGCCGACTGATAAACATTTAACAACACGCCATTTTTAGTCGGATTATTGCGCATACGGTTGCATTTTGGCCTAAATGCAAATGTTTTTTAATTGTTAATAAAGAAAACAATACATTTCCTGTAAATTTTCTAAAATGTCCATTATCAATTAAAATTTTAAATTTTTTTTATCTATACCAATTTGATGAAATAAATATAATCAAAAGCAGCTGTTGCCATTTACATGAGCTGAACTATTTTTTGGACGGCGGCAAGTTGAAAAACGTTCACAAGCTGACAGGCAGATCAGTTACACAAACACATATTTTCATTGAAGGCGAATTAATTATAAGGTGGATGCAGTGGCGAATTCACGCGAATTTATACTTTACCTACACAGTCAAATTTGTTACATATTCCCGCGCGCGCCATTTTAATGTAATTTTTTATGCATGGAGATTTCGACAGAGTAGGTAATGAATTCGCCGTTTACACAAACAAAATGCCTGTTGTTTGCTTTGTTGTTGAGTTATTGTAGTCGTAATGAATTTGCCTTTTGCACGAAAATTACATTAAAATGGCGCGCGCGGGAATATGTAACAAATTTGACTGTGTTGGTAATGCGTCCCATACACGTTTCAATTAAATTGTTAATGGAGGCTTTCAATTGAATTGATTCTTGGCCACACACTTCATAAACTGAATTGAAAGATTTTCATTCAACTGTCAATTTGCTCTAGCATTTTTATCCAGCCTTATGTCAAAAATTTCTCGATTTGTATGTATTTGTTGTCCTAATAACACCAACTGTATTATTTCAGCATGCTATACACATAAATTTTGACAGCTTGTCAAGAATTCAATCGAATTGAAGACTTGCTAGCCAACTTGAAAAATCAAAATCTTTTGATTTTTCTTCAACCAACTCGACAACTGCGAAACTAATCAGTTGACATAGCCATACACGCTTTGATTTGAACAACAACCGACTCAGTTGACAATTGGATTGAAACGTGTATGGGGTGCTTAATGTATAAATTCGCGTGAATTCGCCACTGCATCCACCTTATAATTAATTCGCTTTGGTCGTGCATATACCTGGTAATGAATTGGCCTTGTTTTCATTCTTATGTTATTTAAAAGTAGCGGCGGCTGATAAATATTATCGCCGGCTCGAATAAGGAGTTGCAGCTGCTCGACTAAGATTTCTACTCTTATTTTATGACAAACCATAAACATACCTCAAAATGTCTTATTATTATATGACTTTTTTGTTTGAAGCACAACAACAATTTTTTTAAACTATTGTAAAATAATAAGACATTATGACAATATGACTGATATGGCAACAGTGTGAACACCCCAATTATGTTTTATTCTTTTTCTACTTTCAAAGAAGATTGAGCGATTATACGCTAAAAACTACACATTTCATGAGAAATTAAGCATGCTTAAAAATCATACTATATATGCAAGAGGATTTACGAAGATACTTTCAAAGATAAGATGAAAAAATTCATGAATTTTTAATCACAGTGTAAGTTGGGTGATAGTCACTTAAGCTGTTAAACGGGCCCAAGACGTAGCGCGAACACTTATACAGAGTAAGTTTTTTTTTTGGGTTGTTTTATTATTTATTAAGATGAACGCCTATATATTTGACTTCAGAGTGTTGCGGTATGGTCTCGGTGTTAATTTGTATAGGCGGGCATGTTTTCCTGCGTAACGTAAAAGTGATATGTATACATTTCTGCTCATTAACTTTTATACGGCATTTTTTAGCCATGTTTCCAGTTGCGGGAAGCTTCGACCGGATTTTCATGAACGCTTAAAAAAGCTGTGTCATCAGCGATTGTTGCTGTGTGAATGTTACAGGTTCTGAAACATCAATGAAGAATGCAGAACAATATTTCTTTTTTTCAGAAGTATTTTTAACCAAGAATGATAGAACTACAGATTACGCCTTGCCCATGTTTTCTTGTTTGATGACGCAGTTTAACCCATGCAAGGGTTGCCTATTCTATGTATTTGCAAATCATTTAGGGGTATTTTACTATTGAAAACTTTTAATTTTTGATTGAAAATGAGAAGATAAATATGAATGAATAAGCGTTGTAATTCACAAATTTATTTGTGAGTTTTCGTATAAATGGATGAGCTTTAAAATTGTTTAAACATAAAGGGTAAAACATCTACTAATGAGTTGGTATGGCTACCAACGAAATATATATTTAGATATTGCTAACCCGCAACAAATAAATACAATTTAAAATATAAATACTTGAGTACATGTTCAAATAAATGTAAAATGTTATAAAATATAGTGCAAAAAATTAATTATTATTATTAACCGTTTGTGAAGTGTGTTTAAAAAGCTCTAAGTGCCAAAAAAAAGTTGCTCAAAAGTTTAAAGCAAATTGTAAACATTAAGTGCGCAGTGGGCACGATGGAAGAAAAATCAAGTGAGAAATTGTGATCAAAAAAAGCTTTGGATAAAATAAAAACACTACCGTATGAAGAGCAAACGAAATACACCAACACTGACACTGGAAAATTTTAGAAGTCCAAATGTGCATATCGCACTTTATCAACAACAGGTTAATAACTCAAAATTTGCCTTAGAGCAGACGTTATCATAGTAAACAAATTTAGTTTGGAAATATATTAACATTGGGCGCATTCAGCAGAAAAACCTGCTACTAAACAGTTTAGATGTAGCAGCTTTTGATATGATTAATTTTTCTGAACGATCTTTGTCAAAAATATCAAAAAATTTGACTTTTCAATTAAAAATATTGAATTTTATTTTGTAAAATGATTTTACAATATTTTTTTGTGAGTTTAAATGAATTGAAATTTAAAAATATATTATGAAATTTGATTCAAAAGTCAAACTAAACTGAAATATCGTAATTTGATAAAAAGAATCGTAGTTTTTCATTGCTACCTAAAACAGTGAGCGCGCACTCAACATGTTCGCTCATCGCTCAGTAATCAAAGCGTTCAACAGATTATTGAGCAACAGTTGTCTAGCAAACTGCTAGAACGCATCCATTGTTTTTGAGTTAATTTTGATTTAATGCGCTCTTGTGGATCTTATCGATCGACTTGTCATTAAATTAGAAACAAAATAAAAACTTTTCTAATCAAATTATTTAAGGAAAAAATAAAGGAATTGCCCGACACAACTATAATTTTTCTTTAAAATAAATTTCAAATCCATTTTAAATAACCAACTTTTATTGTAAAATCCTTTATAAAAAACATGTGGACTACTTGAGTGACACACAGGCACTCATATTACATCTCATCTCATCTCATCTCATCTCATCTCATCTTATTTATTCATTTAACAATACAATAGTTTTAACCAAATTACCGTCATCGTATTTAATTTGCCGGTTGTTGGCAAATGAAAAATGGACATAAACAAGTGAAAAAATATAACCAAAGGATTTTAAATAATATTTACTGTATATGTATAGTATGTATGTACGGACATGTAATTACATTGTGTATTAACACACTTTTATAATATTAATTAATACAAAAATAAAAACAAGTGAATACTTAAATTGATTAACAAAAGCCAAACTAAATTAAAAACATGCTGCTCCATATAAAAATGCATTAAATTCTATTTAAATTTTCAATAATTAAAAAACAAACTTATTGAAAATATAATTGAAGAAATGTTATGATTTAAATGATAATGGAGAGCCAACTTGTTGCCAACATAGAAATGAAAAACAAAAATTTAATACCATCAACATTTTCGTTAATACGGATTTTTTGCTTTTCATCATTTCTAAAATTAAAATATAGAATTATAGTGCACACGCGGTAACATGAACTAATTAAAACCAAGGGAGTTCATGTCAGCGGAATTGTTCACGTTATCGATTGTCGAATTTCATGAAAAAAATATTAAAAAAAATATATACACGCTTGAACGTGGAATTCTTTTATTATTATTTGCATTATTAAAATATAAAAATAAAAGTATTAATTAAAATTCATTACAAAACAAAAAAAGATCACGAGAAAATATCCATTGAAATAAAATTACATAGCAAATAAATTTACTCATTATATTTATGCATTAAAAAAATCTTATCTTTTTCTGCTGCTTTTTCTTATCTAATAGCTGAAATACTGCTTTCTCCCTTAAGCGTCTAAGTACACTCATCTCACTTTGATCCACCATTGCACCTCCTGCCCATTGTTACAATAATCACACTTGTTCCTTTTTGTAAACTATCTAAAATAGCTGCTTTTCCTTTTAACTGCAAACATTTAGATTTGTTAACACTCATGCCGACTGCTTCGCCACTTTGCATAAGAAAAAGACTTAAAATAAAATTTCGTTGCCAAAAAAAAAAAAGAACTATTTTAGATGGTACACACATTTTTTATATAAGGTGATTCCCTAAACTTTAAAAATCAACTTTAATATACATATTTCAGAGTTGCCTACAAGTTTAGAAAACATAAGCAGTTAAAAAAAATTGTTCACGTTACAGAGTATTCAACGTAAACAAAAGCTTGTTCACGTTAGACGGTGTTCACGTTCCGCGCTGGAACTGTACTTTAAAAATTTTAATCCCAATATCTGCAAAATGTACTTAAATCAATTAAACACTTTGTAAACTGCCTCTGTTCAATACCGGAATCGAAAATAAAAAAAAAAAAAATATATAAAATTTTCTTGGCTTTATTTTTTGTCGATATGGGGATGAAACTTCCCTCTCCGATTTTCTTAAAAAAAAGACCTTAAAAATCGGCTTATAAATGATACGAGTTATCCTTCTACAAAAATAAATAAGTTCTCGCGTTCTGAAATCGGTGGAAAAAGTACCAAAATCTCGTTTTCAGTCCGATTTCTCTCATTAAAAGTACAAATATTTTTTTTTTAATAAATAAATTGACTGGTTTGAATTTGCGGGACACTTCCCAGATTTCTTTTCTTATAATTTTTTTTAACAAACACAACCCGCAAAGCGATTACCTTGGCTGCAGAAAACACCCAGGATCTCTGGCCGGAATCGAACCGAGCACTTCCGGACTAACAGGCTAGCATTGCTATCTATCAGCCACGGCGGCACCAGTTCCAAACATCTGTCCACTTAGTTTTTGCATAAATTCATATGAAGTTAGACTTTTGGTAAAAGTTTCATTAGTTCCGAGATGTACAGTTTTTATCCCCTAAATATTTAAATTTCAAATAATCTGTCTAGGACTGAAAATAAGGCAGTGTAAAACCTTTTTGACAAAATTACCTTTCATTCTTTGTATTTCATATATGTATGTACATTAGGGTAATCCATCCAAAAAATTTATTTTTATTTTATTATGGGCTCAAGCATAATTTTAAAGCTTTTAAGGAAGTTTATAAGCCACAAGTCGAATTTTTGCAAAAAATCGAGTTTTCCGTCCGTTTTTTTTTTGAGTTTTCTTTATAAATTTGTAAAAAAAAAACACGGTTTTCTTCACTTTTTAGGAAACAATTTAAACGAAATATATGCAAACTTTTGGTTTGTGTGTAAAAACTAAAAGTTTTCGCAATAAAATTTCTCATTTAGGCACGGTGCATTAAAATTTGTCGTAATTGTTTCACAAATTTCGTAAATAACGTTTTATAATTTTTAAAATTTGAGCAAAATTGAAAAAAAAACATTTAAAAAAAAATATTTTTGATCTTTCTCTTACCATTCCTCAGCTAGCTTTATGTTGATTTGTTATGAAATTTCAAATATGTAATCATAGATCACATACAATTTAAATATATTACGAGTACTGTTGTTAACAAAATTAAACTAATTTAGTGTCCTTTTATTTATTTTTTAATTTCAGGTTACACCACCTATCAATCATCATACTAAAATTAAAAAATTAATCAAAAGTGTCAAGTGTTTTAGTGTTATTTTCGTGATAAAGAAAAAGTTAAATATGCCCCAAACAAGGTTGGCTGTGTCTGCTCATCGTTTTGTACGGTTCGTTCGTTATTTCTATTTTTCTTTATGTTTTACGATTTTTCAAGTAAAACGGTAACGAAATTGTTTATATGTATGTGTAACGGTACTTTAAAGCGTATTTTAAATGTAACTGTGGTTAACTCGGTAACGGTAGTTACGTATTAATGCCATTTGAAAATGTAAGTTTAGTGTATTTTTCGGTCATGATATTTAAAATTAGTGCATGCATGCAACAACTACCAAAACTTAGCAAATATAAATTAATTGAAAAGAGCCAATCTTTCTGAAAGCAAGTGTTTTAGTTATTAATAAAAAAAAAAGTGAAAATAAAATGTAAACAGTTTCATCGCATCATACATCAAACGGAGCAATTGGTAAGAAATTTCTAACTATTCTTATTTAAGAGACTCGCAATTCATATAAAATACTTTTCGGTAAATGTGATTTAAAATTTACATGAAATTGTGGTACTTTTAAAAAGTTTCTTTAACTGCCGATTTCACGATGTCGAAAGAATTTTGAATTTTATTTTCATTCGTACAAATACATTTGATACAAAAACAAAATTTTAGAATTTGTTTTTGCTTCAAATGTAATTATACGAATGAAAACATATGGAAATTTTCTTTCGACATAGTGAAATAGGCAGTAAGTTTAAATTTTTTCCGACAAAATAAATGTTCAACATCCATTAAAATGCTTACGAATTCATTCGCGTACACGAATAAGTGACTCAAAGAAATTCTCATGCAAACAATAAGAATACGAAAAATGTTTAGTCAAATCAAAAGATACATGCAAAAGGACTATAGGAAATTTTTTGCAATGCTTTTCCTTTTGCCATGGATTATCAATGAATGTATTTTGAAATATTTTGAACAACAAATATTGCATAGACAACATTTTTTTTGTCTACTATTTTAACACAAAAGCAAATATAACAACCACACTTGCTACAAGCATAAACAACTTGCAACATCTTAGAATAAATACGAGTACAAAAAAAAAGTGACATAAATCACTTGAGATTTGTAAAGAATAGAAAAGAATTCATTCGAACTGGAAACACAAATATATGTATGTACGTATGTTTGTGTGCTTTTTGTATGTGTATGCATGCAAATGTTTACGTTCTAGGAAAATTTTACATTAAATAAAAACTGAAAGTATAAAAGAAACACAAAAGTCACAGTAAAAAAAAATAAATCGATATACAAATAAAATATTTTTTTTTTATTAGAAACTAAAATTTAGACACGAAATTGCCGAATAATGATTTTTTCCTAATTTGAATTTTATATCCTTTGTTTTTACTACTTTGAAATTTAATTCTTTTTTCTTAGCTTAGGGTTTTGGATGCTCTACTATTTTTTTTCTTTTTGTTTTGTCTTAAAACAAGGAATACAACTAAAACGAAAAACTACTTTAATTTTTTCCCCCAATAAACTTTTACACTAGAGAATATTTTGCATCTTTGTGTGTATGTATGTATGGATATGTTATTGAGAGAAAATAATGTTTGTATATATGTATGTATGTATGTGTTGATTACAAAGGATGTTGTCGGAAGTTTGTACAACGACACAATATAAGAGCAGAAGTTGTATGCCTTGAATGAAAGTTAGCAAAGTTTTAAGAAAACTTTTAAAGCTTAAATTAAATAAAATCTGAAGAAACTTAAAAATTTTATTTATATTCCACCTTTGTTGCAAAATAGTCATAACTCCAAACGACGAAAAATTTCAACTACTAAAGATGAGGTGTTTCTTAATAATTTTTTTATTTGGAAAAAATATTTTTCATAAACAAATTTTGATCTTAAATCACCTTATAAGCATTAAAATGCTTATAGCGTCCATAAAACTGCTAAAGTTTTAAAAACATGAACTGCATTTTGCCAAGTTTAAATTTTCTTGACATATGACTACTTTGCAATAAGCGAGAATTTAAAATTTTCAATATACACATGCATATATTTTTTTAATATATAATTTTGATTTTTGGATCCGTTAAATAATGATGAAAAAGTGGACATTAGCGACAGAAGACCTATTTGTAGAACCTCGACTGCATTAATTGAAAAAAATTAACTAAAATATGGGCAAATTTACTTAATTTGAGTTTAAAAACAACATTGCCATTCTTTTATAGAAATTCTGTGAAAATTTTTTTTGATGTTTCTAAAGACAAATTTCGTCTTTCACAGGAAATTTTTCAAAATTAGAAGAAAATATTTACTAAAAACTTGTTCAGTTTTTTATCCAAAAATTAGTGTAAATTTTGTCATGGGTCACCATCTACCATAGCTAAGAGCAATGTTTTCATATAATTGTATATTGATTGATCACCTTACGTTAGTTAGGTTAGGTTGGCAGGTTGCTGTGAAGGGAAATTAGATTCCAGCCTACTTGGGTCCTAATGTCGTCTAATTGTGTTACCTGTGTTGTTAAGAGAGGTAAGGAGGTAAAATCTCCCCATCAGATTAGGTATAGGATAATAACGAAAGTCGAGAAGGAAAGAAAGAAAGAGTGAGAATGAGAGTGATTATTGATCACCTTGCTCTGTGGTTCTTGAACTTGCTAAGCGCTTCTCATTTCCGTGTTTCCTGAACCGTCCACTGGTACATCGAAGCTCTTAATGTCCCGAGAGCGCTATAGTATGTGGGGCTGCTTCTTTACAGATAGATGATATTGTTTAAAATGAGGGCTGTTGAAAGCCTTTTAATTAAATTCAAAATTTTTTGGGATTCCAACAGGGGAATTTTTTGGTTTAGTAGATTGGCACTCTGACCATCACACTAGTATATCTTGGTATACCTCTCACCAGCCAGTTCATAAAAGGTTTTCCAATAGGGATAATATGATTTTGAAGTGACGTTTTGGCCATTTGTAATGTGTCATGATCTGTCATTTGTTTTTCATTGTATTCAGTGGTGTTTACAATTTCATCATGGAGAGATATACGCAAGAAACACGTTTACAAATTATTCAGTTTTTTTTATCTAAATAATCGTTCTCCAATTGCAAGTCTTCGTAAGCTTTTGCCATTTTATGGTCGTAATAATCGTCCAAGTGTGCTAGCTATTCGTCCGAATTGTTGAAAATGTTAAGTTTAAATTTTTTTTTACATAATATTCAAGTTTCAGATTAAGAACAGGCCGAAGTAATGCAAATATTGCTGCCGTTCAGGCAAGTCTTGCTGAAGACCGAAATTTGTCGATTCCAAGACGTTCTCAATAATTGGAACTATCTCAAACCACAACCTGGCGGATTTTGAGAAAGGATTTGGATTTGCATCCATATAAAATTGGAAGAAGTTGATCTTGACAACATTTGGTTCCAACAAGACGGGGGCTACGTGCCACACAGCAAATACAATAATTGAATTATTGCGAGAAAAGTTTGGAGATTCGATTATTTTAAGAAATTGTGATATAGAATGGCCTCCAAGAAGTTGTAATTTAACACCATTAGACTATTTCTTGTGGGGGTATTTGAAGTCATTATTCTTTCGAAATAAACCAGACTCTCTTCAAGCTTTACAAGTCAATTTTGAACGTGCCATTCATGACATACTATTTAGAAATTTAGAGGGTATGCCCTTTAATAATTTAATTTCCAAAAGGTGGCCACAATGGCCAAAATCCCTCAGAGATTTCACGTATAAATAATGTAAAATTTTAATTATCTCAAACTCAAACTGTTAGATATACCAAATATAGGCCATTGTAGAGGACCACTATGTCCGAAAAATCCAATAATTTTTTTCCGCCCACGTTGACTTCTTCCTTAAAAAATGTAGTCATCCCCTAGAGAATCCATATTTCCAAAATTTTTTTAAATCGAGTATATCTCGGTAAAACTCAAACTGGTTAGATATACCAAATATATGAGTTTATAGAGGACCACTTCGTCCACAAAATCCAATCATTTTTTTCCGCCCACGTTGACTCCTTCCTAAAAAAATACGTTTTTAGTGTACTCGCTATGATTTTTATATGTCTACAGAGCACTGTTAACCTGCGAACAGAGCTCTGTTAAATTCTGTGCTTCATGCCTAGGGTTTTATATTTTAAAATTTAACTTCACACACATCTCGTAAGTACGAGTATGTGTTCATTATTTCAAAACTTTTTTTAAATTTATTACGAGTATCCAACATTACGTGTACTTGATTTTAATTAAGTTACATCAAATAATAATCATACGCCACGTATTCTATTGCTCTTCACATCCATTGCAAATTGACAAATAAATACATCACAATTGTTTTTCATTAAATACTGAATTGATTTTTATTCTACATCTGTATGCTCATGCATTTCCATATATATGTAAGTACTAGTGTGTATACGTATACGTATATATGTATATATATATATATATATATATATGTATATATATTGATTCCTATGGTTCCAAGTTGGAACAAATGTTATATTAATATTTATGTTTTACAATAGTTGTCAACACCAGCAGAACAATCAATTCTATTGTAGCTGTTTTAACTTTCACTTTCAAAAAACCGCCAAAAAAATTTCATGTGCTTGTAAGCTAGTGTGCCAATACATACACGCATACATGCAATTAAATTTAATATAATACGCGAAGAGCCAATATATCAATATCACTTATGTCACGTGCCAATCGCTATTAATGAAAAACTAACATAATAAATGTGTGAATTGAAAATGAAATCAAATAATTTAAATAGAAAAAAGGATTCTATTAAAAATACTTACAAATTAATAAAAATTTAAAACACATCAAATAAGTACATATTGGTTAAATTTATTGTTTACTAGATATTTAAATTTTCACGTTTTAATTGTAGCAATCATTGTGTTAAACAAAAATCTACTCTAAAAAGTTAAAAAAATATGATTATTAACTATTTAAGGATTTTTCTTTGCATTTGCATATCATACAACAAAAAAAAAAAAGAAAAACATTACCACAATGGAAATAAAATTATTACCGGTTTTTTTTTCGGAAAACTAAAAGAAAGTGTCAAACTATTGGATACTTTTGCTCTTAAAATAATTCAAATGATTTATTTAAGACTTGATGCATCTTGAAGCCAACGAGCAAATAAAGGCCACAAATCAAGCGTTAGTGCAACTAAAAAACTTTATACCAATCAAAGACTATATAAAATAGTGAAAAAAAGATGCGATAAATCATCACCGTTAACATTGTTGATGCAACCAACTCTCATAAAATGATTACAATGATGTTGATGATAATGATAAAAGGTAATGATGAAGTGTCAAAAGACATAAGTATAGATATTATACACACATTAACACAAATACACACACACACATACATATAAAGTTAGCAAAGCTGTCCCGAAACGGAAAGAAAGAACTATTAAGATTTGACAAACCAATCTTCCTTTAGTGACACAAAAATTTGACAATATTCAGGGCCAATGACACGTACTTGCAAAATTCAAAAGGAAATTGCAATTTTATCAGTTCAGTTCAGTTCAGATTTCAAAATTTTATTCTCTCTTTGTGTTGTTGTAGCAATTGTAGGTGGATGGGCCAGTGTACAAAGAAAACTTTATAAAAACATGTCAAGTCAAAATGAAAGCAACATTGTGGAGCATTATTTTTTCATTGTTTTTGCGGTATTTTAACTCCAAACACCTTAAGAAAACATTTAATATAAAACGAATAGAAGTACCACAACAACGACTATAATAACTACAGAAATATATATAATATATCTTAAATACTTTTTTATACCCTTCATAAAAATATCGTCAGGATAAAAACAGGAGTTTTCATATATTCACATATTACGTTTTGTAAATTTGTATATATAAAACTACCCGTTTACTTTGTTTACTTTACATGTTAATGAAGATGCAAACTGTCTGTATACCAAATTTATGGAAAAAGCAATAAGTACCAAAACCAAAAAGAACCAAAACCAAAAAGTACCAATACTACTTATAATAATTTTACCCGGGATAGTACACTGTACGTTAATGTAAATAAATTTGTAAAAAATGATATGTAACAAAAGCAACATTTTGTTCCATTTTTATTCTTTAAGAAGTGCCCATTATTCGAATCTGGGTCATATGTTATCCGTCTACCTATTTTTCATCCATGCATATTTATCTTCACTCACATCACATATTTCTCCTATAGTTTTTTTTTGTGGAAAATAAGCAGCCTAGTTGCTTCTACGCTCCCCGTCCATCCTAATTATTTTTGTAATCACATATTTTTTTGCTATTTTATGAACCAATTTTTAATATTTTTATTTAAGAAGATACGTTACTCTTTTGTAAGTGAAATATAAACTAGAATTGGGTTCGCTCAATTTACTTCTTATATTTTTTTTTATATCGTTTGATGTCTTTGCTGTCTTTTCATACAAATCTTCTCAAAACTTGGCAAATAGAAATTAAAGCCTTTTTCAATGTTTCTTTCAATAAATTCTGTTTTTCATGAAATGTGCATAAATTCCTTAAAGTCTCATATAAACTAAATGCCTTCATCTGTTCTTTAACACTTTCATCTTAGCATAAAAAAAAGGCAAAAAAAAAGTCTCTTCATAACAATTTATAAACGAGCATAGTAATACAAGAACTTCAGACACACATACATACATATGTACACATGCCTACACATGCATGTATGTACGAGTATGTATAAATAAATAGAAAAATAAAAGTTAACATTTTGTAGATATAAAAAATTTACGAATTCAGACAAGTTGCAAAGTTTTTTTTCACTCTAAAGTTATAGTTTTCTACTATTCATACTTCTATGAATATTAAATAAAGTTTTCTATATCGTAATATGTTACTGCGTTACTCGTACATTACAATTTAACCTTTTCCTAGCGGATACCATTCATAGACATTCAGCAAATGGTTGTAATCTTTTCGGCCTTTTCATTCCATTCACCTACGGAAGATATGAAGACACGCAAAAAAAAAAATTATTTGCGATTAGTTTAATTTTAATAATAAAAGTATGTAGTTAACAAAAACTCTAAAAAAATAATATGTGCCATAGAAAATAGAAAAGGTTTCCTATCTTTTATACCCTCTTAACCATGTTGACTTTTACTACAATGTTGTAACTGCAGAGCAAGTGCTGCATTAAAATTAGAACTCGGCTGTATACTGCAACTTTACTATTTAAATTTAGTAACAGACAAATGCTTCTGATTTAAATTTAGTAACAGACAAATGCTTCTGATTGTGTGTGCTGATGGTGGAAGAAGGGTGTGGATGGGGAGGGAGAAGTGTTGTTGCATAAAATTTATTAAAAAATTAACTGTATGTAATCGTATATTTGCTAAGAAAATGAATATATTTTTGGTGAAACAATTTCTTGCATTTCTTGCGTTTGTCTGTTTTTGACAGTAGTGACAATTGAAATTGCATTGAAGAAACCACACCCCTTATGTTTTCACTCAAAAAAGTTTAATATTTTTTTTATGGAATATCAAAGCAAATTTTTGTATTCAATCGGCAAATATTTCTTAGTCACTTTTTAACAGTAAAACATGCCAAAATTTTATTGTGTTCCAAGATAAAAATTAATGTGATTAAAGATAGATTCTAGTATACAGCAGTATTGGTTTTAGGTAAAATGTCTGTATACGGCTTTCAGTTGGATGAATAATTAATTTCGACGTGCATTCATGCATACAATCTAAAGTCGTTAATTTTTGATTTATATCCAGACGATCGCTTTTTTAAATTCATATTTCTTTGGATTCAAGCATTAAATAATCCATAGTTGAATTAATCTTTCTATGCTTGATCAAAGAAAATCTGTACACTCAAAAAAAAAAAAAAATTCTTAAATTTTACTTAATTTGACTTCAAATTGGCCGAAACTCAGTAAAATTTTCCTTGATATTTGAATATTTACTAAGAACTAGTTCAGTGTTTATTCCAAATTTAGTAAAAATTTCGCTCCACATCTCCCATCTTGCTGCGCATTTTTCATTTCCTTGTTTTACCTTCTTCTAAGCCGGCGATCTGATACAAAAAAGCTTTTGATGTCATCAGAGCGCTGAAACGTCAGGAATGGAATGCTTATTTAAAACATGTAGTTGTATTATCTGAATTGAGGGGTGATGAAAACATTTTTATAAAACTTACGACTTTTGGGACTCGAACTCACGGCACTTCGATTTCGAAGATAGGTACTCTAACCATGTCATGAACTAAAAATAATTTAAGAAATTATTTTTTTTAAATATTGAAAAAATTTCCAATATGAGAAATAAATATCAACTTAAATTTATGAAAGCCATTTTTTGTTTTTAGGTATTGAAATTTTTTTCAACTATTCAGGAGTAAAGCTCTGTACAGACGGTTGTCAGATCTAACAATATTGTCAGTAAAATGTGTTTAAAATTTCTAACAACCGTCTGAACTTACAATTTTTGTCTGACAACATTGCCATAAAAACTATTGTCATTGAATTGTGTTACTACAAACTATTCAAAAATTGTCAGATACATATCTGACTATCGTGTGAGCACAATTCGCTTTCATTGTCAGATAATTGCTAGGTAATTGTCAGACAATTTTGCATTGTCAGATGTTCGAGTTTTGTGCATCTCACAATATTTTCATTGTCAGTAAATAAACAAACAAAAGCTTTTATTACAGTCGAATTCGGCTAAGATTGCTTAACTGAAAATAAAAATGTTTATTTATTTTTTTAATCAATTTCAAAGCACTTACAATCGCTTAAAAAAAAATCCGCTACCACAAATGTTTAACTTCTTATGCTATATTTTCGTTTTACAGAGCAATTTCGAAGTGAGTTCGTTTAACTAAAACGTTTTTATCTTACCCGAAATTCTTTTTATCGGAAATCTGACATAAGCGAAAGAAAACACTTGTAACTGTACATTTCCGCTTAGCCGAATCCCACTGTAATTCTCTTTCCCTTAAAAGTATGCTATACATTGAATGGTGTTTATGCTCTCTGAGAAAATCTGACAAATATTGTTATATCGAACAACTGTGTAAACAGACAATTTATTGACTGACACGTTGCTAGATAAACTTATTGTCTGTCAATAAATTAAAAGCTTTTCTGACAATTGTCTTACAACCATGTGAACTGACAATAAAGCTGGCAATTTTTTATTGTCAGTACATTGCCAGCAAATTGTAAGATCTCACAATGTTGTTAGATCTGACAACCATCTGTACAGATCTTAAATCATTTCTTATATATTTTTTTAAACAAATAAGTTCATTTGTATGATAAAATTTACTTAAACTTAGTAAACACTTTCTTATGGTGTCCTCTTTTCTACAAAAAAATGGTACATCTCCATGCAGAAAGTGTACTTTGGTGTTTTTTACTTAAAAATGTTTCGCTCTCTAAAAGGCTAGTGTGTTTGATTCAAAAAAAAAAACGCCTTCACTAATGGTGGAAGGCATTGCACTTTATGCCCCGTAAAAATCGACATTGTTGACAGTTCCCTATAAAATTTAGCTTTCAGATGTTAAAAACAGGGCGTTCCACTTTTTCATAAATTTTGTTTAGTTCTAGTGAAATAACAACCTGCATTATTACACAGTTGGCAAGAAATTTTATACATGTACCTTTTATTAAGGTGCCATTTTGTGTGTAGAAAAGAAAATACTATTACTTTTACAAAATGCGCACTCAAATAAAATAAAAATTTTCTTGATGTAGAATTTTTTTGAAGTGACATTATGAACATTTGATTTTTTTTATTATAAGAAAATTTTATTTGATTTAAAAGAATTTTCTATATAATAATAAAATTACTAGTGTGTACCAACGGTCGGTCGACATAATCGGCCGTATTCTAGTCATAGAAAGAAAAATCATAAAAAATCTCTTATAAAACAGTCATACAACAACTAAAACTACAATTATTTAATGATACATTTTTACGAATTCACAAAAATTAAAATAAAAAATAGAACGGTTAAATACAAAAACAAAATACATTCCATTGCGTTAAATCAGTTTACTTAACTCTCTCATATTTTTTCCTACAATTCTCCCACATCTTAGTATTATCTATAGATGGCTTGTTGTTTATATCCTCTTTCCATCCAAATGTGTTAAAAACATGTATGTGAGTCATTCCATGTCAGACCGAACACCTTTTTTACACCACCTCTTCCGATTTTCTTTAAATTTGCCAGACGTATTAAACATAAAAAAATATTTTACACGTGTTTCGGGAAAAAAATTAAAATTTTTTTTTTAAAAAGTTATTTGCATTTGAAAATCGTCAAAATCGTGAAAAATCTTCCGACATGACAACATTTAAACTAATGTTTTTATAAAACTAGTGAATGGATTTTGAAGTTCAATACCTTATTTTAAAGGTATTTGAACCTTCTTTTAAAAAAAAATATTATTTTTTATAATTTAATTTTTTTTTATTATTAAAATTTGGTTTTTTTACTTAATTTCTGTTTTCCACAATCTTCGAACAAGTCGAAAAATCTGAAAAAAATATTTTCTTAAAGGTTAATATATTCTTAACATTCCCTCAAAATTTCAGAGTGGAGGTCGAATGGATACTATTTTTTTACGATTTTTTTCCATTGCAGCACCACAAAAAAATTACATTTTGTATATAAAAATTTTATTTTCAGGCATGTTAACGAAAATGTCAACGCATGTATTGTATGTTAATGTATATGAATGCTTATTATTTAACTTTTAGTTATGTATTAATATTATTATTATATAAAATGTTTATATACAAAAAAAATAATATACAAAAAAAGCAAAACAAACAAATCTCCAGAACAATATGACTAATTTTGACTAAATATTTACTTAAGTATGAAATTTTGTGTGTTTTTGAATACTTACACACATACATACATGCGTTGACATTTTCGTTAACATGCCTGAAAATAAAATTTTTATATACAAAATGTAATTTTTTTGTGGTGCTGCAATGGAAAAAAATCGTAAAAAAATAGTATCCATTCGACCTCCACTCTGAAATTTTGAGGCAATGTTAAGAATATATTAACCTTTAAGAAAATATTTTTTTCAGATTTTTCGACTTGTTCGAAGATTGTGGAAAACAGAAATTAAATAAAAAAAAAAAATTGTAATAATAAAAAAAAATTAATTTATAAAAAATAATATTTTTTTTAAAAGAAGGTTCAAATACCTTTAAAATAAGGTATTGAACTTCAAAATCCATTCACTAGTTTTATAAAAACATTAGTTTAAATGTTGTCATGTCGGAAGATTTTTCACGATTTTGACGATTTTCAAATGCAAATAACTTTTTAAAAAAAAATTTTTAATTTTTTTCCCGAAACACGTGTAAAATATTTTTTAATGAAGACTTCGTTCTCAAATTTTGAAAGACATCGGAGACATCAAAGTCAATTTTTAGCAAAAATCGTACGGTTTGACATGGAATGACTCATGTGTTGTTTTTTTGTTTGGTTTTAACTTACATCCGTAATACGTGTGAATCTAGTAGTAGCTGCCAAAATACTGAACCCACAATACCTCGTTCACTTCTGTGAAAAAATGTCTTTAATTTGGTAGAAGTCTTGTAAAAATCGTTTGTCTAATAGGTGCATGAACGGCAGCACTAAAAAAGCAATTGCCAATTAATTATATTGATACTTATATAGAAATATTTTAAACTATTTTCAAGGAAATTGTTTTACTAAAATTTGTTGCATGTGTTTTTTTTTTTTGAGTCTACTTAACGCATTTTTGACACCGCTTGGGATTGATTTAAGAACGTTTGTGATTTTATTTTTATTTTCTTTGCACATACGAGTATGTTTCTTAAATACTTATATTTCCCAAATTTAAATAATACAAATTATTTGTTGTGTTGTTTGTATGTTTTTACACTGTTGTGCTTGTGATTTAGTAATTCTCATTTCTTACTTGGGAGGTTGTGTTTAAGTAAATGAATTTGAAAACTTTTCAAGCATAGTGGTAAAGATCTATTAAGAAGCTGTTATTTAACAACTAATGAAATGCAGCATACAAATTAGCTAAATCATAAGAAATATATTAATTTTTGTGGAAAAATTTTCAAAATCGTTGTATAAAGTGTCCATAAAGTCCATATCACAAAATGTACCATTTGGCGGAAATTGCCGTCTCGTTGTACTATTAATTTTTACAGTGTAACAAACAAATAAACAAACACAAATTAGTCTAATAATAATTTCTCAATATATTTACAAACCATATTTTTTTTCTGCTGCTACCAAAATGGTAGATAATAAGAAACAGCGTGATAAATATATAGTTTTCGTAAAATTATAATTTAATTGAAGCAAATTAAATCATATAAAACAAAAGATAACAAATTTCCACACAAATTATTTATGTCATTTTTCTTTTAGAAAGTTTTTCTTCTTCTCTTTCTATTTCTTCTTATCTTATTACTTTAATAACATTTATTTTGGTTGTTTTCTCTAGAACGTAAAATTTTCCAGAATAATAGTAATTTTCAACAAAGATATGTAAATAAATTTATCTCATTTATTCAAGGTTTTGCCATGAAGACAGAAAATCGCAAATGCGAATAAAAGAGAAAGAAAATACTTGCAAACTTTTTTTTTTATAAGAAAATGTTTAAGTTCAAGTGCAGAAATAGTAGAAAATATTATTACTACAATCAACATACAGATGCTCGTACATAAATACATTCACATTCTGAGTAGTTTCCTTTAAAACGACTTAATCATTTATTCACTTGAGATTGTAATTAAAGTGTTGCTGTTGCTAGATTTTACATTTTATATATTTTTTTATATTATTCTTGCCATCATATAAATAGTTACGTTAGATGTGCTTAAAAGCAAAATTAAGCATGTAAATAACACACACATGTGTGTGTATGCATGTTTGTATGTAAGTTAACAACGTTAACACAAGAAAAAGAGCATTACATTCTTCTTATAACTTCAGTTTTTTTCCTCTTAATGTCTCTTGTTGTATCCTAAATGCTTCAATTATTGCCTTACGAAAAGAAGCATGTTAAAAAACAAGAAAAACTAGTTACTTTGAACATTACAGTTGAAGGTTTAAATATTAAAAAAAAAAATAATAAAAATAAATACAAATATTTGTTCACGTTAAATGTAATTCTTCATTAAGCATTTTATAGTAATAACATGTTGAAAGATACCATATAATCTTATGTAGGAAATTGTAATTGTATATTTACTGCAATCATAATATGGTTGTGACAAAGAATGTTTGGTTGTATTAAATAAACTTTTGATTTTTTCTTTCATAAAGATAAAAAACTTATTGTTTGATATTAGACACTTTTTTTTATCAAACAATTGTCTGTTTCTAATGCATTTATGTATATAATTAAAAGGCAAGATCAGTTTTTGTGATGGATTTCATAGACACATTATTTAACCAATACCGACAAAACTTATAACTACCCTGCAGGAAATGTCGTTAGTGAAATTATACTGACTCGCTTTTGACTTTGTTACCAGTACTACTCTCCATATTACCCCCATACAATGCTTTGTGCTACAGACATCTATCATATGATTGTCATTGAAAATATACTAGTAACATTAACTAGGTTGACTAGGTAGTGATTACGTAGTTCTAATGGGACCAAGTGGAGACATTCAAACCAGAATGTTACTAGTGGATTTATATAATTTTAGTCTTTCTAAACATTTCTGCGTTTTTGTCCCATTAGTTTTGCCAAGAAGTTGCATACTTATACACTTCCGTTGGGTACCGTAGGATTCGCAGGATGTTTTTATTTAGTTAATAAATTTTTCTTAAGGATCATATAGTCCTGAGGGTCGTGTCTTAAGAATTATATAGTCGTTTAGGGTTTCGTAGGATTCGCAGTATGTTGTTATTTAATTAATAAATTTTTGTTAAGGATTATATAGTTCTGTAGGTTCCCGTAGGATCCGCAGTATGTTGTTATTTAATAAATAAATTTTTCTTAAAGATCATATTGTCCTGTGGGGTCCCGTAGGATCCGCATGATGTTGTTATTGAACTAATAACTTTTTTTTAATCAAACACAATCCGCAAATTAATTAGCTTTTCTGCAGAAAAAATCCAGGATCTCTGGCCGGAATCGAAGCGGCAACCTCCGGACTACTAGGCTAGCATTACAACCTATCAGCCACGGCATCACTCAAAGGACATGAGGGACCTGTACGATTCGCAGGAGGTTTTTATTTAATTAATACTTTTGTTCATTTTATTTTGTTCCTAATTTAGTAATTCTCATTCCGTCTTTTTTTAAAAAAGTCATACACTTTTTAATTTATTTTAAAAATGTTTATTAAAGGTGTAGAAAAACTTAAACTTAAAAACAAATTTTCCCAGAGAATTCCTTCATAATTTTTAGAGAGATTTTACAGACATTTCGGTAAAGCTTTCTGGAAGTTTCTTAAGACACTCAAATGATTTTTTGAAACATTGATTGGTTGACTTTGTATACCAATTCGTCAGAAAATTCGCTATAGTTTTTAAAGGAAACTTATTAAAATAATAATAATATGCATTTAAGAAGAAATTATGTGTTACATACATACTCGTACATATCATTTTACCACATTCATTTTACGCTAATAAAGACAGACGATATATTAATATTGGTTACTTTTTTTTTGTTTTTTTCTTACACGGATGAACTCATTACTGCGCACACAATACACACATACATAAACAAAACCGTTGTCCTTTGTCTTCATGCAGGCAATTTGTAACGTAAAGCTTTTGGATTATTTAAGGTTTACTCTTGTGATGTGTTCTCTTATTAATTTTTTCAGTTTATTATCCATATAATGATTCTTTTGTAAAAATATTGTGAGGACAGACTTCTGTAAAAGCAAAAGCTCAAAAAACTACGAAAATACACATATTTATTTTTTTTAATTTTTGTTGTATTTCTCTTCTCTTTAATCGAGAATTCGATATATAAAATCATTCAATAGACCGTTTTTAGTAGAAAAATATTTTCAGATATTAAAATTTTTTTCAATTAATAAAGAAACAAATTTCTATTCAACTATTTTGGTTGATTCAAATACCAAAATAATAAAAGTTTATTTCATAGTAAAGAAATTTTAAATTGAGTAAAAGATTTTGCGTGGATTCTGAAATTTTTCATGTTTAAAATTTGAGCAATTTTATATAAAGATAGCGCTAAATCTAAAGTGGACTCGATATGATCATGATGCTGCTGTTGAGAGCCAAGGTAGACTCCAACATTTTTCAAATTATTTCTCTCATGTACCTGCCTAATGTCACATATTCTTTAACATAACTTTTATTCAAATAACAAATAATATCAAGTAGAGTTTGTTGGTTCGTGTAAGATGACAGAATCCTCAATTAATACTTTTGACACGCAGCATATAAAACATAACAAAAGTGAAATGAATCGTCAGCAAACGAATGGTGACAGGATTAATAAAACAACAACAGCATTTATAATATATGTTTCTTTATCCAATACATTTAACTGCAAGTGAAAGCTGTAAAATGTGAAATGTGGGTTAACAATTGAAAACCATTTACAAACTCATTTTAATGAAAAATTTGTTTAAAATAAAAATTAAAAGGGATTCCAATAAGGACATGATAATAAATAAATTAATGTATTAACGTATCCATCTTATTCGGGGTAATAATAATATACTTTTAGCTTGATATCATTAAGATCTCTATTAACGGAACTTGGCTACAAATTTCCAATGTTATAAATTTAATTTAATTGTATATAAATATAAGGTTTTCCAATAGGGATGATATGATTTTGAAGTAACGTTTCGACCATTTGTCAATGACAATGTGTCATGATCTGTCATTTGTTTACCACTGTATTCAGTAGTGTTTACAATTTCTTTGTGAAGAGACATACGCAAGAACAACGGTGCCGATTTTGCCTTGGAACAACTTGAAAACGATAACGATTTTTTTTAAGAAAATCATCTTCTCGGATGAGTCTCACTTTCATCTGAGTGGTTGAGTAAATAAACAAAACTGTCGATTCATGAAAAACCATTACATTCAGCTAAATTGAAAGTTTGGTGTGGTTTTTGGTCTGGTGGAATCATCGGTCCGTACTTCTTTCGAACACCGTTACTGTCTGGTAACACCGTTACTGTCAATGGAGAGCGGTATAGATAGATGATAACCAACTTTTTATGGCCGAAATTGGAAGAAGTTGATCTTGACAACATTTAGTTCCAACAAGACGGGGCTACTTGCCACACAGTAAATGCACCAATTGAATTATTGCGAGAAAAGTTTGGAGATTCGATTATTTCAAGAAATTGTAATATTGAATGGCCTCCAAGAAGTTGTGATTTAACACCATTAGACTATTTATTGTGGGGTTATTTGTAGTCATTGGTCTTTCGGAATATACCAGACTCTCTTCAAGCTTTACAAGTCAATATTGAACGTGCCATTTATGACATACAACTTAATTTAGTGGAAAAAGTGCTCAAAAATTGGCTTCATCGAATTCGGTCCTGCAGAAGAAGTCGTGCAGGCCATTTGAATGACGTTTTACTCAGAACTTAATTGTATCGATTGTACTTCACATTAAATAAAAAACTTTTAAATTTCCTTAACAATAAGTGTGTTTTTTTTTTTAAGGAAATCATATCACTCTTATAGGAAAACCTTTTATGAAAGACAGAAAAAATAACCCAGCAAACTCCTTCATTCTTTTCATTCCTACAACTCTTTGTCAGCATACTTATAACAAGATTATTTCATTAAAAATTTTAACGGTTTTTAAATACTGTTTAAGTTTCACATAATTTTCCAATAGGCAAGATTCCGGCACATGGGAAAAACTCAAATAAGTTATTTAATTTGTTAAGGTATTAATTTTATGAAATCAAAAATAAATAGAACAAAATCTGATAACTTTTTTGACATATAATTATATTGCTATTTTCAGTTTTTCTCAGCTTAAGGCTTAAGCTTTCAAGCTTTTTCCAAGTGATTTATAAATAAGTTTGATTAATTTGGTTCGAATGGTCGGTACTGAACAATTTTACACAAACAAAATTATTCACCCAGCATGATACAATTACATGTTTTTCCTATGCGATTAGACACAAATAAAATATTTATATAAATTTCACAATTTTTTAATAAGCTTAGATCGAATTTTTGGGTGCAAATTTTTGCATAATTAACTTTTTTAGCGCAAAGTTTTGCAAATTTCTGCCTTCAACGCACTTTACGTATTTAATTTTTGTAGTATATTCGCTAATTTTTACAGCATATTGAGACTTTTTTTATGTTATGTTTTAATTTTACAAAAAGAATTAAAAAAAAATTATGTTTCGCCATCAGTAATTTTTTTTAAATTTAAAACACTTCACTTTAGTGCTTCTAAATTTGATGAAATTAATGAATTAATTTTGTCCCTAAGATTTATTCACATTCCTTTGGCTTATTTCGAAATTAAAAATTTTTAGTTCATTTCAGGGATCTATTTTTGGCGCATTATTTTAATTATTTCCGACTGCAAAGCATACTTAGGGGAATTTTTACTCAAAGCTTTAAGAAGTTTTAATTAATTTTAGTGTGGTTTTTTTCAGAGAAAAACCAAATTTTTTTTTATATATTTTTCATTTATTTTGCAACACTTCAACTTTTCCAAAATTTTTTACAATTTTTGAATAATTGAAAATAAAATTTTAGCACGGAGCAAAATTAAGCCACATAAATCCAATAGGGCAGATGATCATATATTTCGTAATAATTTCATTTCATTGAGTTATTTTATGAGGAGTAACATATTTTTTGCTATCGACTTTGGATGACACTATTTTCGTTAGCCAGATCAGAAGCTGTTCAGTCCCCAGATTTATTATGTATGACTTATTTGTTTCTCATGAGTTTTGCTAGAAATATTTCAACCTTAAACTATTGTATGTTTTGCATCTATAGCAGTTTTATTAGCTGGCCATAGCACGCAAATATAAAGCCATTACAAATGGCCATAAAGTAAAAAATTAACCAACAAATACATATAAAAAATTTCCAACCACATCATAGACTCGACTTAATTTACCAGGTAACTAAAGACTAACAAAGTTTCATTTTCATTTACATTAACACACATCAATGTAAATATATATGTATGTATGTACGTGTAATATCGACCCCTGTGCGCGAAATTATCGTATTTTTTCGAAATTTAATTTTTAATGCAAATTGATTTTAAATTCATTAATTCATATGCTGATAAAATATTATAAATCTAACTGTTATATTTATGGAGATAACACTGTTAATATTTTATCGTATGTGACATTATTATATACCTAGTGTGCTGTCAGCCAAATAAAAAAAAAAATAATAAAAGCACTCCCCCGTAAAATTATGTTTTTGTAATATACGATATTTTCGCGCACAGGGGTCGATATGTTGGTCAAAATACCACAAGAAAAACATAAAAAATTTCCAATTACATACACACTTACATACATATGTATGTACATATTTACACACAATCATTATTTGTTTGGGGTCTCAACATACCACTGCCATTAAATTATTATAAAAATAATTTTTACAATTTCAATTTCAGTTTTAATTATTTTTTGCTTTTGTTATTAATTTTCATATATATTATAATCATTTTTAAATTTATATTTAACCTATGACTGTTGTTGACCAAACAATTTATAAAATTAAATTTATGACATTTGAGTGGGCGTTTGCAGACGCCTTTGCAAACGAAGGAGAATTATATTACAAACCGGGTAGAAAGGATTGCGTATATTCCATCTGCCTAACATTGATCAAATTATTTATGTTCACCTCTTGCGCCAATTTAGATTTTTTCAAACTACAAAGTTTCTAAATTTTCCCTTCAGTACTACGCTAATATTGCTTAATTAGCAAATGCTTTAGCCACACAATATCGTTCGAAAGTAAATTGTTGGCGGGTAAATGATGTATTAAATAGTGAATTTATAGAATTACATTAGAGGCTTGCGTTTCATTTCGAAAATCATTTCATAATTCAGATCTCCCCCACACACTCTCTCTCTCTCTGTCGGTCGCATAAAATAAAGTATGGCAGGGAATTAAAATAATTCATCACAAACCGTTTGTGTTTAATTAATAAATAAATTTCTGTAATAAATATGTATTGATTTATAAAAACGATTTATTTCAATACATTTGCATTGCAATTGTTAAGGTAATTAATTTGCCAGCAGGAGCATTCATGATAACCGATAGTAAAATATAATTTAAACTTAACTCTGTATTCGTAAACGATTATTAAACTTATCGCAGCCTTAATGTATGAATTTTGTAGGCAAAAACCTGTTTAACGTTAACTTTGTCAATTGTTTGTGAATTTTTTTTATTAGGAGAAGCAGTCAGGGGATAGCCCCTACTTATGCAATGCATTGTGCCAGAACTCAGGGAGAGGAATAGGGTAGGGAATATAGATGTTGGAAATTTAGAAGGCTTAACTCTTTTACAACTCTGCTTTGCGCATTATGTTAATTTTTATAGAAGTGTTGAGGCGCCTCCGGTGTTAAGTAGACACATTAACTTTGTTAAGCTGTATTAGCAGGCATTTTATTAATGGTTTTAAGGGCGAGACACATAGAATCCGTCATACGTTATCCGTCGCCTTTTTCAACTGACGTAAACGTATTGATGGAGAACGATGTCACAATGAGTACTTTGTTAACGGAGAGAAAATCATTGCGAATTGATTTAATTATAAACTTTTTCTTTATTTTTTTATAACACCACCAAAATTTATCAAATCAAATAAATTTGAATTTAAATTAATTTATTTTTGAGCGAACAACAAAACCAAAACAAGGAACAAATCAACTAATAGTTGTCAAAGTACTCAGCGTACGTTAAAAGTTGCCCAACTTTGTACTTTGCGTTGACGGAGAAGTACTGTATGTGATCAAGTTCATAAGAAAACATGTATTTTAACTTATCTGTCAGTTAAAAAAGGCGACGTATAACGTATGACGGATTCTATGTGTCTCGGCCTTTATTACTTCGCCGATGTTTCTGCTAACCGACAAAGGAAGGCGATGTTGTGTACATTAGCTTGAAGGAGCATCAATCGCTGTCGGAACAGTTTTTTTAGTGACCAGTTCTATGCCTTCATCACTTAAATAGTCCCTCTACAAATAATACAATGCCATACTAATGAATATTAGAGAAATTAATGATGTTGGTTGACTTGCTCTGGCCGGGGTTTGATCCCAGCCCCTAAGTCATTGTTCTTCGTATTGTTTTCGAAAAAATTGCATGGCATGAGTCAACCGATATGCCGACAGCCAAAGTAGCTCCTCTATAACAATTCTTCACTTTAACAAAATTTTTATCGGTTGGTGCTGTCCTGGGTCAACCAGGGCAACCGTCATCATTCACATCTTCTTGGCCTTCTGTAAAAAGCTTTTATCCACTTGTAAAAGTTTTTCTGACACAAGCGTTTAATCGCCGTATGCCACATTTCCATTGAGTTTGAGCACTTAATTCCATTTTTTACACACACATACGCAGTAGATTGAAGAACAATTAATATCCAACATCAATTACGGTTTCAGCGTACACGGTAGAATAAAACAACGTTGTTTTTGGAAGAAATTCGCAATTGAATCAAAATCAGTGTCCATGTGAATCAAGCGGTCACTACTTGTTAGATAACACTGGCTGACTTCCAAAACGTCAATTGTTTTGTGTTTGAACAAAGCATCACATTTCATAACGCCGCAGTACAATAGTTATACAATGTATACCATTTCAAAACGCCGCCGCATAGTATTTTTAACGCAGTAAGAGAGCAAACAAGGCATCGGTTTTATAGTTGTTGCATTGTTTCCGAACTTTGCATATGGATGTGATTTAAATACAGTAGCAATACTGTATACAAACATTGTATACGAACGTTTTGGAAGTCAGCCACTGTTTAATGTTTATGCAACTTTTGTAAGGGGCGTCTCAGTAAGAATACACTTTTTAAAGTTAGTGTAATATTTTTTTTTGGCAACTTTAAAATTTGGCAGCTGGCGCAAATGTTTATTCCGATTATTAAGAATTGAGCTTTTTACGAAAGAAAAATGCGTTATAATTGTGAAAATTTGATATTTTAAAATGTGTGTGAAGATAAATATGCCGAGTTAAATAGGTTTTACGTAAGAGCTTACGTCATAACATACTAAACTAGCAAGGGATAAAAAATAGATTTCAGTAGAGGCACAAGCGGCCGAATTCTCGTAGAGATCATCCAAAATTTATATCAATTTTAATTTTCAAAATTTTATAGAAAAATTTTCAAATACAATTGAGAAATGGGACTTATAACGTCAATAAGTATAGATCCTTGGCTTTAATTTAAGCTCAAACATACATATAATTATATTTTTTTCTGCGACAAAAATGAAGCTTATTTTATATAGAGCTAAATCTTAAGCTTTTATGAGCTCTACATGTTTTTTTCTTGCATACAGATTGAGTTTTCATGCCAATATGCAAACGAAAATTGGTCAGTTGAACGCTCACTCAAAGGTACTTCTCTTCTTTTGTTACTTTAATTTAGTTGATTCGTCAAAAAAAAAAAAAAAAAAAAATACAAACACCAACTAAATAACAGTAATAAAAGCGTCTGCAATAAAAAAAGTAAAGAAAATATAAAAATAAACGAAAAAACCAACGAAGTTTCAATTATTCGGCCTTAGTTTCGCATATTTTGATTTTTCATATTAATGGTTTGGAAATTCACTATGTTCTTTTCTTTACTTCAATTGAGCTTTAAATGTTTATTTCATAATTAGGTGGCGACTATATTAAAAAAAAAATATTTTATAATCGCAAAGAAAAACATTATAGACGCAACCATATGATAAGAGCAGCATACTGAACATAATTTTATTGTCTGATGTAACAATAATATGATTTCACACAACCATTTGTTTAATCTATTTATGTATATAAAAGAGTTGCGTGAGTGACTGACTCATTCATCATCGCCCAGCCCAAACCGCTGAACCTAGAAATTTGGCATGTAAGTTCCTTTAACAGAGTGTTGATCCACTAAGACGGGATTTTTGGAAGTTCGAATTTTTAGGGGGTAAAAAAGGGTAAAAACGGCCGAAGAATGACATTTTTAAAAAAATCTTTAAAAAAAGTGCCAGGAATATGAAATTTGCAATTTAGGTTCCTTTCAGGACGTAGACTCGAAGCAAAATATAAATTTTTAGAAATTCGCATTTTAAGGGGGTAAAAAGCGTCCCAAAAGGGAATATTTTTAAATATTGTCCCAGGAATATGAAATTTGGAATTTAGGTTCCTTTCAGGACGTAGACTCGAACCAAAATATAAATTTTTAGGGGGTAAAAAGGGGTAAAAGCATCCCAAAAGGGAATATTTTCAAAAATGGTCCAGGAATATGAAATTTGGAATGTGGGGATCTTTTGGGAGGCAAATTTGAAACGAAATATATTAAAAGAAGCATAAAAAAATATTATTATTAGCATAAATGCTTATGTTTTTTGAAAACATGAAAAATATGTTATTTATTTTTTACTTTAAAAATCACTGGTAACGAAGTATGCTAGTTTAATATAAATATAATAGGATTTCAGTTAAGCTAAGAGGCTTTTCACAAATTTTGAAATAATTTTTACTGAATTTTAACATGTGTGTTAAGATAAATTTAAATTTAACCAGCAAATATTTGAACCATAAAATTTTAGTCAAGCCAATCTTGCAGTTAACAGAGCACTGTTAAAAACTTAACAGTTGCAGTAAAAGTTGATGAAACTCATTTCGGATGAATAGTAGTGGATATTATGAAAAAAATGGTGATATATAGGAATATCCCACTATATACAAATGGTCGTCCAGGGGGTCGACTATCATCCAGAGAATTGTTACGTTATAGTTAAACGATGCAACAACACTACTTCAGAGTTTGTGTTTCCTTCACCCCAACGCGCACTGTATGAGCTTTCAGTTGTCTTTGCTTTTTTATTGAAAAATTCTTTTCTTTTGCGGTTTTTAATTGAAACATCTACGAGTATAATCGATGATTTAAAATATACATTAAATAAATTAAATATTAAATAAACAATTTCCATTAGAAAATTACATTTTATTACTTCGTTTTTTTGCGAATATGCTTTGAACGGTTGTTATTTTCTCTAAAAGCGTATTTTTATAGCTGGAACATATATAATTAAATATTAATTGGTTTTAATTGAGCACAACACAGACACTTTCTTCATTTAAACTAAATTGATGCTGTTTGTTTTATTTTAACGAAGCAGTCATTCTGTTGCTGCAAATTATTTACTGGCCTCCTAACTGACATTTGATTTTAACTTTTTTAAAGGCAACAACACAATGACAATAATTTTAACTTTAAAATTCGCTAATAATTCAGGGTTTGGTATTCTTATTTGGTGGCCTTAAATTTTTTGCTGCTTTTGTTGTTGTAATGAGAAAATAAAAAGTTTTAAGCAAATTATGTTGAGATGCCTACAGCTTCTGCCCTCTCACATAATTTCGTTCTCCGATTGTCTGATATTATTCAATGTATCATACCGAGTTTTTTAGGCGTGACAGCATCTATTGGGCGACCAGAATGTTTCTCTTTATATATACATGCACGCGTACATACATGTGTTCCAAATTTATCTCTTTCCATTATCAAAAGATTTAATAAAGTATTTTTTTGCTGATGTTCACACTCGTTGAATCATCAGGTGACACATAAAAAAAAATATTCTTAACAATATTAATTTTAATGCATGTAAAACAAGTGATAATGAGAGCAACAACAAAATTTCAATTTAATTTAATAGCGATGACATAAAATAAAGTTGAAAAATAAAGTCAATAAACATAAACTTCGGTCACATCTCTAACGTGGTGCTATTTTGTATATTATATCCGCACAAAAACATAAAATTGAAAAAAAGGCCAAGTTCCTATCCAAAAAATTTGGGCCGTAAAATGTACTGAGATCAAAACAAGGACCAAGTTCTTGATAGGTACAATACCATCTCATTTCTAGGCAACCTGTAAGCTTAGTAATATTTTTTTTGCATTTCTAACATGGGAAAGAATTCTTGGAAAAATATTCGTAAGTTTGCTATTGCCTAGAAATGAGTTATTATTGTACCTATCAAGAACTTGGTCCTTATTTTGATCTCAGTACTTTTTACGGCCGAAACTTTTGGGATAGGAACTTGACCTTATTTTCCCATTTATGTTTTTGTGCGGATCTCAATTCTTTTTTTTGAGTTGTTTTTGTACAAATATTTATATGTATTGCTTATCTGGGCCTACCTGTGTACGAAATTTCAGCTTTCGAGCTATACTGGAAGTGCCCCAAACAGATTTGCCCCGTTTTCAGATTTTGCTGGTTAATTTCTTACCAAGACCTACCTGTGTACCGAGTTTCACCTCTCTAGCTATACCCTACAAAAAATATTGGGTTGTATGGTCCAAAGGAGTACTTTTTGGACTACTCCTATGTAATGCAGCCATGGCTGTATTCGCCGATAACGCTTCGAATGTTGATTTCCAGATGTTAAATTGTTTGTGGTTTACCGACGTAGGCAAGTGACTTAACATGACCCCAGAGAAAATAATCTAATGGGGTTAAATCACACGATCTTGGTGTTCTTCGAATTAGTCACTCTGAAGGACGATTATGTACGACAGTAGAAGTGCACGATGAGTTTGACGAATAGAACAATTATTTTGATTAAAAATTTCAACAATTTGCACGCGTTGCTCTGTTGTAAGTTGATTCATAATAAAATTTCAAAGCAAACTAAACAAAAAGCAACTATTGTTTAACTGCAACGTTTTTCACTTATCCGAACTTCTTTTTATCGAAAACCTCGCATAAGCGAAACAAAGTGCTTGTAATTTTATATTTCCGCTTAACCGAATTCGACTGTATATAATTTTTCCTTATGTGCTTTTTTATTTTTTATCTTTTTATAAAAATTCTTTTATAAAAATCGTTAACAAATTTATATATCCCTGAAGAAGTCACACATAGAAGTGGTGAAATATTGGAAATTAATAAATATTGTAATAGTTTTTTTTATAAAAGTAAGTGACCTAAAGCCTTAATAACAGATAAAATCAAATTTAAAAAAAGTCGAATAAAATAGAAGAATATTTTTTTTTTTAAAGAGAAAAAAATTGGGCTGAATAATTTGATCGTTGGGACCTGAATGCAGTTTGATAACTATAAAAAAAATACAAAAGAAAGTAAATTCGATTCTGAAAAATGGGTCCTAAGAAAACGAAAAACTTAAATTTTGTTGATAATTATCAATTGAGTATAATCAAACCACTTTTAAAATTTAAAATAAAAAGGAATTTTCTACAAACTTTATATTTGTAGAAAATAATAAAAATTCTGCATTATTTTAGGTGCGTTAGTTATATTACAATTAAAAGGTTTTGCTAGTAAAATAATTTAAACCAAACGCCTATTATGGGTGCAACAAAAACTTTATCGCTGTAAAATCGAAATATAATAGAACCGAAATAAGAAATGGAATTTAAACTGACCACTATTTTCTATTCCGCACTGGTAATAATTAAATGTTATAAGAATTTTAGTGTTTTTGGTTTTAAAAAACACATTCCGCGAAGCCGAAATCCAACCTACAAAAGGTTCATTAGTTAAATTAAAGACCGTTCAGTATTTCATATTTCAAAATTAAATAACAATAAAATAAATCGCCTTTATTTAATGTGAGTTGTTTTTCTGCATCCGTTAGGTATTATTTTTACTTTTTTACCCATGCAACTGAAGCGCACACACGCACACACACGCATACGTACTTGCCTGCATTCGCACTCTATAAAACTTACTAATTTCATTACTCAAACAGTCGTTCCCTATTTTAGCGAAATTCCCAAACATATTTGTTAAGCGTCAGTTAAGTTTTAGTCCTGCATACATACAACATGTCTGCCCACCATTAGTTCAGTATTTTGTAAGACACCAAAACATTAAGAAATGCAACATTATTTAACCTTTTATACGTGCAATAATTTATCTTGTTAATGGTCAACAAGCAAAATTTTTCATATGAAACCTAATGATGATAATGATTGTGTTGAAGAATACGATGACGTAAGTGATGATAATGATGATAAAACGTGGTTCTAGAAAAACCAGCGCAGACTTACTTCATTGTTGCAGTTTTTTTTTTGCCATGCAGCCTTTTGTTAGTCCCAAGCCACTAATTGGCTATAAAGCTATGACGATTTTGTTCTTCTCTTCCGACTTGGTCTGGGGTGTTAGATTTTTTTTTATTTTTGCTAATGTCTGTCTGTCTTGTGTGCTGTGTGCAGATAGTAGTTGTTAATAATTCTATGTTTTCGCCATTTTTTGCGTTTGTTTGTTTGGTTGTTTATCTATTTTTTTAGTTTACCCGGTAGTTTTAACAAAAAAGCGTTCACCATTTGAAAGTTACAATAAGCGGCTTAGATGGAAATGTTTAAAGAGTAGAAAATTTTGTGAAATAAAAACAACTAAATTTAACAATTAATTTAATCTAAATCGATGGCTTAATATAGAAAGGTCGTATCTCGTTTTTTATTTTCAAAATTGGTTTTTTTACATGTTCTGATAGACAAAACTCAAATACACCTCCCTTAAAAAATTCAGTTTCCTATGTTAACGAATAACAGATTTACAGTAGTTAAAAAAAGCCCTAACCCATTTCATATGAAAAAAAAATAAAACAGAATTGAATTTGTTGGCTGTTTTAATAAAAATCTGCTTCAGAAAAAAAAAATATTATTAATTTTTCAAATTTTATTGAGTTTTTTCCTTCTCCTGTAAATAATTTGAGGTACTACCTTTTTTTATTAAGCCATCGATATGCTGCATTACGTTTGAGAATTATAAAAGTTAAAGCACTATAGTTTTAAAAAATCATAATAAAGCAACACAACAAACCATTTTTTTTCATTAAGAATCTCTTTATTGTTTCTAATCGAATAAAAATTGCTAGTTGTGTTTTTTAAGTTATTTTTCAAAATTATTGTGCTTTTACCTTTATAATACTCAGTTCATATTTGCAAATGAGTTTGAAAACTTTTTAAGCATGTTAAAGATCTACTAATGAATTGGTATTTAGCAGTCAATGAAATGCTACATACAGATTAGCTAACCCATAACAAATAAATTAAATTCTTAAAAGCATAAATTCTTGAAAATTACTGGAATAAAATGTTATATGTACCAATACTTTTATAAATTAAAACGGATCATATTATATGCGTGGTAGTTTGTATATTTAATAATAATAAAAAAACAATATTCCTGTAAAAGCCAACATGAAAATCTCAAATCTTTGTATACTATAACCAGGAAAACCAGAAATATGTCTTAAAACTGTACTTAATGTGCATTAAATATATGCAGAAAACTATGCTGCTAAATTTACACAAAAAATATGCTCTTGTAATGGCATAAAAATCATATGGACTGTAATTTTCACATAATTTCTGACACCCTGAAGTATAATTTTGGTTTCTTGCGGGAATGCCTCTCTCTTGCGGGAATACCTCTCTCTTACAATCTCATCTATCTATCTAATCTATCATAATTAATTATAAATTGTTAAAGATGTGATTAAAAAAATGCGCCAAAATATATGTTGCGTTCCGAAATAAACAAAATTATGCTCTAAAGAATAAAATATGTAAAAATATGCAAAAATATGCATTAAAAATAGATTTCTAAAATAAGCTAAAATATTTCAAATCTGCTAAAAAATTCGGAACAAACGAAATACATGTGGAAAATTTTTAAAAAATTTGCAAAAAAAAATGACTGAAAAATTTCAAAATTATTCAATTGAAAAACTGATATATCGTTTCTTTTTTTTATAAAAGTTGATAGTAACTTTAAAAAAATAATTAAAATTATGAAGGGAAAACAAGCAATTATGCCACAAAACATAAAAAATTCCCCAAATATGCGGCGTATTCAGAAATATGCCAAAAATATGTAAAATATGCATAATATTGATTTCTAAAAAAAATACGAAACGTATAAATATCCAGCAAAATATTATTGTTTCTGGAAGCAGTAACAAAATTTCATGTTTTCGAGATGGGCATTTTTGAAGGGCTTCCGAGGCTGCACAAAAAGAAGGCAGATAGATCGCTCAACTTATTTTTAAGCACGTTGAAGTTGGTCGGCTATTTATTTTTAGTTGACACGAATAATAAAGTAAACAGCGAATGACAGATAAAATTTAATTTAGATGCTCTCTGCTTCTCTCTCTCTCTCTCTCTTATTTATATTTGTGTATTTGCCTACTAAGTCTGCGTTCACACGTGAAAGTTTTCTTTCATGAAAGCGGAAGTTTGTTGGTGAGAGGGGAGAGAAAGTGGTAACCGACACCATTCTTCTCTCCCCTCTCACCAACAAACTAACCACCTTCATGAAAAAAAACTTTCACGTGTGAACCCAGACTAACGAACATCAACAACAACATTCAGATAACTCAAACATTATTTTAGCGCATTTTGGATGATTAGAAAAAGGCGCTCTTTTATGTAAAAAACAAGAGCTTCAGAGTGGGCCATCGTGAACAGAAATCATGCATGTTCGAAGCGCTTTTCGAAGCAGGAGACACAAAAACAACAAGCACCTCTCCCTTACAAACCTGCTTTGGCCGAAGCAGTAGTTTTTGCTGGGTGTGTACTTGATTTGGGTCAACATTAAACGCATAGCGAAAAAAACCTGCAAATGCATATTTTCGGTTTCCCTGTTCGGAACAGTTGGATTATGCCTGATGTATTGGCTAGAATACGAGTGAATAAAAGTTTAAGGTGATATGCTGCTGCCTTTCTTTTTACTTTACTAGCCGGCTCATTATTCCGGTTGTCTGATTCCTTCATTTCTTCTCTATTCGTACAGCTTTGCCTGTTCCAGTGTTTAATGCAGACAACTATTTCACAAAAAAAAAAAAAAAAAAACAGGGAAATCTGTTGTCGTTCGTTGGTCGGTTCCTTTGCTTTTGTAATTTTTTTGCTTGTGAAACTATTAAATTTTTCGTTTTTTATTACAAAATGTTTTTTTCCTATTTTATTTAAATTCAATGTTTTCTTCTCATCCTTTTCTTCATTATTGTTGTTATTATAATCATAATGATGTTGACGACTTTAAATATGATCGTTATGAGGGGCATAGTAACATAATTGTTTTAAACAATTCTGCATCATCCGTTTGGGGGCAAAATTTTATATTGTTGCAAGTTGAAAAAAAAACTTTTATATTCAACAATAAAATTTGCAGTGAAAATTGTTGTGAGCAAATACTCAGTTTTTAACTCAGGCAAATGACCTTGTAGGAAATAATGGTTTTGTTAGGGCAGGGGCTGAAGATTTTTTTTTTCAAACTAAAGGCGATTATTAAATTATTGTCTAGAGAGCCGGAATCAATTGAAAGAAATGTGATTAATACGCTTTAAGCTTCAATAAATATGCAGTTGCTTGTATTTGATTCCAAACTGACTTCAAAACAGCAACACGAAAAAACGCCTAAGTGAAGGCTTGTAAACGTGATATATTTTTTTTATTATAACGTTCGTATGTTTAATATTTATTGCATTGTTCTTATTTTTTTCTACGAAAATTTATTATCTTGGGACTACCTTAAACTATCACATTTAAAATAAATTCCGTTGTTTTTATTTTTCAGTTTGCTTTTTAATTCAGTTTATACATTTAACGTTCTTATATGTTTGTGTGCGTGTTTGTGTATACACAATTTTAGTTGCATGAAACATGAAGGAAGATAAAAATGCAATGACTTTATTTATGGTTTTTCTGTATGTTTGTTCGCATAATTTTTTTCGACGTTCTTACGCAGAAATATTCCTAAAATATTGTTTGTATGTATTTTATGAGACTGAGGTGATGGTACTCTTTATCAGTTTCCTTAGAAGTTTGCAAACAAAAAACACAGCGTAAACAGCGATATACGTTCCAAAATGTTAAAGTATTCTTTATCATAATTTCTTATGTTTACTATCGACCTTCCAAACATGTTAAATTTTAAAATTTAAGTCAAAAGTTAAGATGAGATTTTTTAATTATTTTATACAAAATTGAGGAAAAACTAACCTCTTGAGAGAAGAAAATAATTTTATATTATTATTACGAATAAACGTAATTATTATTTGAACTTATTTATGATTTACATATGAAAAGTAATATTATCAGGCTCAAGTTCAGTTTTATTGAATTAATGAAAATTCAAAACTACTAAGAGTTTTTTGTGTTGGAAAATATTATTATTTATATCCAATCAGTTTTTAGCAGAACGTATCAGTACTGATTTCAAGGCCGCTACACCTCTCATCAGCGTTCAATTGTCCACCTTTACAATTTTCGTAAAGTGGATACTAAGTGAGAAGAATATCAACTATTTAACCAGTTTTCAACAGAAATAGAATATGAGAATTAATTTTTAATTCAATTTTTATTCTACAATGAAACAGTGCTGGTTAGTACGAAATTCCCTCATTACTGTTTGGAACTAATAATCAACACAAACTCATAGTCCGTTATCATCAAAGTATTCTACTTTGTATTTTAACGTTTTTTTTTTTTTTTTTTTTTTGTTGTTTTTACTCTATATTAGGGAAATTCACATATTACTGTGACCCCTGTTATTAGGGTATTTATAGCTCGTGCCCAAGCGGAATTAATATTTTTATATTATTATTACGAATAAACGTAATTATTATTTGAACTTATTTATGATTTACATATGAAAAGTAATATTATCAGGCTCAAGTTCAGTTTTATTGAATTAATGAAAATTCAAAACTACTAAGAGTTTTTTGTGTTGGAAAATATTATTATTTATATCCAATCAGTTTTTAGCAGAACGTATCAGTACTGATTTCAAGGCCGCTACACCTCTCATCAGCGTTCAATTGTCCACCTTTACAATTTTCGTAAAGTGGATACTAAGTGAGAAGAATATCAACTATTTAACCAGTTTTCAACAGAAATAGAATATGAGAATTAATTTTTAATTCAATTTTTATTCTACAATGAAACAGTGCTGGTTAGTACGAAATTCCCTCATTACTGTTTGGAACTAATAATCAACACAAACTCATAGTCCGTTATCATCAAAGTATTCTACTTTGTATTTTAACGTTTTTTTTTTTTTTTTTTTGTTGTTTTTACTCTATATTAGGGAAATTCACATATTACTGTGACCCCTGTTATTAGGGTATTTATAGCTCGTGCCCAAGCGGAATTAATATTTTTATATTATTATTACGAATAAACGTAATTATTATTTGAACTTATTTATGATTTACATATGAAAAGTAATATTATCAGGCTCAAGTTCAGTTTTATTGAATTAATGAAAATTCAAAACTACTAAGAGTTTTTTGTGTTGGAAAATATTATTATTTATATCCAATCAGTTTTTAGCAGAACGTATCAGTACTGATTTCAAGGCCGCTACACCTCTCATCAGCGTTCAATTGTCCACCTTTACAATTTTCGTAAAGTGGATACTAAGTGAGAAGAATATCAACTATTTAACCAGTTTTCAACAGAAATAGAATATGAGAATTAATTTTTAATTCAATTTTTATTCTACAATGAAACAGTGCTGGTTAGTACGAAATTCCCTCATTACTGTTTGGAACTAATAATCAACACAAACTCATAGTCCGTTATCATCAAAGTATTCTACTTTGTATTTTAACGTTTTTTTTTTTTTTGTTGTTTTTACTCTATATTAGGGAAATTCACATATTACTGTGACCCCTGTTATTAGGGTATTTATAGCTCGTGCCCAAGCGGAATTAATATTTTTATATTATTATTACGAATAAACGTAATTATTATTTGAACTTATTTATGATTTACATATGAAAAGTAATATTATCAGGCTCAAGTTCAGTTTTATTGAATTAATGAAAATTCAAAACTACTAAGAGTTTTTTGTGTTGGAAAATATTATTATTTATATCCAATCAGTTTTTAGCAGAACGTATCAGTACTGATTTCAAGGCCGCTACACCTCTCATCAGCGTTCAATTGTCCACCTTTACAATTTTCGTAAAGTGGATACTAAGTGAGAAGAATATCAACTATTTAACCAGTTTTCAACAGAAATAGAATATGAGAATTAATTTTTAATTCAATTTTTATTCTACAATGAAACAGTGCTGGTTAGTACGAAATTCCCTCATTACTGTTTGGAACTAATAATCAACACAAACTCATAGTCCGTTATCATCAAAGTATTCTACTTTGTATTTTAACGTTTTTTTTTTTTTTTGTTGTTTTTACTCTATATTAGGGAAATTCACATATTACTGTGACCCCTGTTATTAGGGTATTTATAGCTCGTGCCCAAGCGGAATTAATATTTTTATATTATTATTACGAATAAACGTAATTATTATTTGAACTTATTTATGATTTACATATGAAAAGTAATATTATCAGGCTCAAGTTCAGTTTTATTGAATTAATGAAAATTCAAAACTACTAAGAGTTTTTTGTGTTGGAAAATATTATTATATAGAGTAAAAACAACAAAAAAAAAAAAACGTTAAAATACAAAGTAGAATACTTTGATGATAACGGACTATGAGTTTGTGTTGATTATTAGTTCCAAACAGTAATGAGGGAATTTCGTACTAACCAGCACTGTTTCATTGTAGAATAAAAATTGAATTAAAAATTAATTCTCATATTCTATTTCTGTTGAAAACTGGTTAAATAGTTGATATTCTTCTCACTTAGTATCCACTTTACGAAAATTGTAAAGGTGGACAATTGAACGCTGATGAGAGGTGTAGCGGCCTTGAAATCAGTACTGATACGTTCTGCTAAAAACTGATTGGATATAAATAATAATATTTTCCAACACAAAAAACTCTTAGTAGTTTTGAATTTTCATTAATTCAATAAAACTGAACTTGAGCCTGATAATATTACTTTTCATATGTAAATCATAAATAAGTTCAAATAATAATTACGTTTATTCGTAATAATAATATAAAAATATTAATTCCGCTTGGGCACGAGCTATAAATACCCTAATAACAGGGGTCACAGTAATATGTGAATTTCCCTAATATAGAGTAAAAACAACAAAAAAAAAAAAAAAACGTTAAAATACAAAGTAGAATACTTTGATGATAACGGACTATGAGTTTGTGTTGATTATTAGTTCCAAACAGTAATGAGGGAATTTCGTACTAACCAGCACTGTTTCATTGTAGAATAAAAATTGAATTAAAAATTAATTCTCATATTCTATTTCTGTTGAAAACTGGTTAAATAGTTGATATTCTTCTCACTTAGTATCCACTTTACGAAAATTGTAAAGGTGGACAATTGAACGCTGATGAGAGGTGTAGCGGCCTTGAAATCAGTACTGATACGTTCTGCTAAAAACTGATTGGATATAAATAATAATATTTTCCAACACAAAAAACTCTTAGTAGTTTTGAATTTTCATTAATTCAATAAAACTGAACTTGAGCCTGATAATATTACTTTTCATATGTAAATCATAAATAAGTTCAAATAATAATTACGTTTATTCGTAATAATAATATAAAAATATTAATTCCGCTTGGGCACGAGCTATAAATACCCTAATAACAGGGGTCACAGTAATATGTGAATTTCCCTAATATAGAGTAAAAACAACAAAAAAAAAACGTTAAAATACAAAGTAGAATACTTTGATGATAACGGACTATGAGTTTGTGTTGATTATTAGTTCCAAACAGTAATGAGGGAATTTCGTACTAACCAGCACTGTTTCATTGTAGAATAAAAATTGAATTAAAAATTAATTCTCATATTCTATTTCTGTTGAAAACTGGTTAAATAGTTGATATTCTTCTCACTTAGTATCCACTTTACGAAAATTGTAAAGGTGGACAATTGAACGCTGATGAGAGGTGTAGCGGCCTTGAAATCAGTACTGATACGTTCTGCTAAAAACTGATTGGATATAAATAATAATATTTTCCAACACAAAAAACTCTTAGTAGTTTTGAATTTTCATTAATTCAATAAAACTGAACTTGAGCCTGATAATATTACTTTTCATATGTAAATCATAAATAAGTTCAAATAATAATTACGTTTATTCGTAATAATAATATAAAAATATTAATTCCGCTTGGGCACGAGCTATAAATACCCTAATAACAGGGGTCACAGTAATATGTGAATTTCCCTAATATAGAGTAAAAACAACAAAAAAAAAAAAAACGTTAAAATACAAAGTAGAATACTTTGATGATAACGGACTATGAGTTTGTGTTGATTATTAGTTCCAAACAGTAATGAGGGAATTTCGTACTAACCAGCACTGTTTCATTGTAGAATAAAAATTGAATTAAAAATTAATTCTCATATTCTATTTCTGTTGAAAACTGGTTAAATAGTTGATATTCTTCTCACTTAGTATCCACTTTACGAAAATTGTAAAGGTGGACAATTGAACGCTGATGAGAGGTGTAGCGGCCTTGAAATCAGTACTGATACGTTCTGCTAAAAACTGATTGGATATAAATAATAATATTTTCCAACACAAAAAACTCTTAGTAGTTTTGAATTTTCATTAATTCAATAAAACTGAACTTGAGCCTGATAATATTACTTTTCATATGTAAATCATAAATAAGTTCAAATAATAATTACGTTTATTCGTAATAATAATATAAAAATATTAATTCCGCTTGGGCACGAGCTATAAATACCCTAATAACAGGGGTCACAGTAATATGTGAATTTCCCTAATATAGAGTAAAAACAACAAAAAAAAAAAACGTTAAAATACAAAGTAGAATACTTTGATGATAACGGACTATGAGTTTGTGTTGATTATTAGTTCCAAACAGTAATGAGGGAATTTCGTACTAACCAGCACTGTTTCATTGTAGAATAAAAATTGAATTAAAAATTAATTCTCATATTCTATTTCTGTTGAAAACTGGTTAAATAGTTGATATTCTTCTCACTTAGTATCCACTTTACGAAAATTGTAAAGGTGGACAATTGAACGCTGATGAGAGGTGTAGCGGCCTTGAAATCAGTACTGATACGTTCTGCTAAAAACTGATTGGATATAAATAATAATATTTTCCAACACAAAAAACTCTTAGTAGTTTTGAATTTTCATTAATTCAATAAAACTGAACTTGAGCCTGATAATATTACTTTTCATATGTAAATCATAAATAAGTTCAAATAATAATTACGTTTATTCGTAATAATAATATAAAAATATTAATTCCGCTTGGGCACGAGCTATAAATACCCTAATAACAGGGGTCACAGTAATATGTGAATTTCCCTAATATAGAGTAAAAACAACAAAAAAAAAAAAAAAAAACGTTAAAATACAAAGTAGAATACTTTGATGATAACGGACTATGAGTTTGTGTTGATTATTAGTTCCAAACAGTAATGAGGGAATTTCGTACTAACCAGCACTGTTTCATTGTAGAATAAAAATTGAATTAAAAATTAATTCTCATATTCTATTTCTGTTGAAAACTGGTTAAATAGTTGATATTCTTCTCACTTAGTATCCACTTTACGAAAATTGTAAAGGTGGACAATTGAACGCTGATGAGAGGTGTAGCGGCCTTGAAATCAGTACTGATACGTTCTGCTAAAAACTGATTGGATATAAATAATAATATTTTCCAACACAAAAAACTCTTAGTAGTTTTGAATTTTCATTAATTCAATAAAACTGAACTTGAGCCTGATAATATTACTTTTCATATGTAAATCATAAATAAGTTCAAATAATAATTACGTTTATTCGTAATAATAATATAAAAATATTAATTCCGCTTGGGCACGAGCTATAAATACCCTAATAACAGGGGTCACAGTAATATGTGAATTTCCCTAATATAGAGTAAAAACAACAAAAAAAAAAACGTTAAAATACAAAGTAGAATACTTTGATGATAACGGACTATGAGTTTGTGTTGATTATTAGTTCCAAACAGTAATGAGGGAATTTCGTACTAACCAGCACTGTTTCATTGTAGAATAAAAATTGAATTAAAAATTAATTCTCATATTCTATTTCTGTTGAAAACTGGTTAAATAGTTGATATTCTTCTCACTTAGTATCCACTTTACGAAAATTGTAAAGGTGGACAATTGAACGCTGATGAGAGGTGTAGCGGCCTTGAAATCAGTACTGATACGTTCTGCTAAAAACTGATTGGATATAAATAATAATATTTTCCAACACAAAAAACTCTTAGTAGTTTTGAATTTTCATTAATTCAATAAAACTGAACTTGAGCCTGATAATATTACTTTTCATATGTAGAAAATAATTTTATCTTAAACTAAAGACTAAATTGTAAATTTTTTATTCGAACTGAGTGATGTTTAATAAGAGAAATTTTAATTTGTCAGGCTTAAGTTCGTTTTCTCTAAATTTAATTTTTTTATAAATTAAATTATTATTTTAATTAGAAAGACAAATCTAGTAGCTCTTAATACTTGAACAGACAAAGAACAACTAGACTGCGCGGAGGGTTGAACTGAGATCATGATGTTTCGAGACTAAACACAGGCTGACTTCCAAAACGTTCGTATACTAAGTTTGTATACAGTATTGCTACTGTCTTTAAATCACATACATATGCAAAGTTGCGAAACAATGAATCAACTATGAAACCGATGCCTTATTTGCTTTCTTACTGCGTTAAAAATACTTGGCGGCGGCGTTTTGAAATGGTATACATTGTATAATTATTGTACTGCGGCGTTATGAAATGTGATGCTTTGTTCAAACACAAAGCAATTGACGTTTTGGAAGTCAGCCACAGTCTCATCATCAGAGTTGTCTACCGCTTAGACCTCACTGCCACCACGGCAGCTGCAATCATACTAGTTAAAGATCCTCTATCATAAATAGAATCTGCTGAGTTAATTAAATTGAGAAAAAACGAACTTGAGCCTGACAAATTAAAATTTATTTGATTAAAACTAAAAACGTTAGATTCGGTTTCTTCGAAACTAGTTTTCTAAGGTAAAACGTCGCTTATGTAAATAGACATCTTTATTAATAACCTGGGAAACCGCAAATATGCAGTTGCATATTTTTTTCATATGCGGTGAATGTAAACTCAAATAAATTATTTATACGTTTCAGAACTTTTTCAAAATTTTTTCATACATTTTTTAGACTACACTGCATATTTTGGAATTTTTTTCAAGTGTTTATTGTATGTTTGGTTGTTTTTCCTTGATATTTGGAGTTTTCATTCGAAATCAAACAAAGTTATTTTTTGATCACATAATTACAAAATCCGATGGGAATTGTATTTCGATCGTTTTTGATTTGCTGTCTTTAGATTCTCACTTTAATCTATTTTATTGATATGCAAAGCCTTTTTCACTCAGGTTCCTAAAGGTATGCATGGTTTTTTTTTATTGTTTACTATAAATAAAGTTAGAAGAAACATTGGGCGCGTTCAGCAGAAAAACCAGCTACTAAATAGTTTAGCTGTGGCAGCTTTTTATTTAACTAATTTTTCTGAACGATGAGCTTAATTTTTTTTTTATCGAAAATATCAAAAAATTGAACTTTTCAATAACAATTATTGAATTATATTTTTTAAAAAATTTCATTATTTTTATTTCAGAATTAAAATTAAAAAATATATTATGAAATTTGCAGCAAAACTCAAACTAAACTAAAATATCGTAATTTGATGAATAGTGAGCGCTCTCTCAACATGTTCGCTCAGCGTTCAGTAATCAAAGCGTTCATTTGATTGTTGAGCAACAGTTGCGTAGCAAACTGTGTCTGCTGAATGCACCCATTTTTTTTGTCATTTCCATTTTGAATTTTAAAAGTGGTTTGATTACAAAAAAATTTTCGTTTTTTTGTTTTTCGTTTTCTAATATCGGCTGCACGCGATGGAACATGATCTACACTATTGAACATTGGGTGTGGAAACACAAAATATCAAAATATTTTGATAGAATGAAAACACGAATTTACAAAAGAAACATTGCATCACACGATGTAACATTAGGTGGTATATTTTTTTGTTTTTTTTTTTAATTAGGACCAGCACTCAGGGGATGAGCTCTACGTATGCAGTGCATTGTGCCGGAACTCAGAGAGAGGGATAGAGTAGAGAAGATAGATGTTGAAAATGTAGAAGGCTTAACTCTTTTACAGCTATGCTTTACGCGTTATGTTAATTTTTATAGCAGTGTTGAGGCGCCTCCGGTGTAAGGTAGACGCATTAACTTTGTTAAGCTGTATTGGCAGGCATTTTTTATTAGTTGTTTTACTTCGCCGATGTTTCTGCTAACCGACGAAGGAGGGCGATGTTGTGTACATTAGCTTGGAACATCATCAATCGCTGTCGGAACAGTTTTTTAGTGACCAGTGCTATGCCTTCATCACTTAAATAGTCCGACAACAATTAATACAATGTCTCACTAATGTACATCACAGAAATTAATGATGTTGATTGACTTGCTCTGGCCAGGGTTTGAACCCAGGCCCCACGTCATTGTTTGCTTAGTAGTCAACGCGCTAACCACTTCAGCCAACACCACCCTCATGCTCATGTTTAAACTCATGTTCCATCATGTATAGACGGTATAAAGAGTGATCTTTAGAAATTGAAACCTTTTTCAATCGTAATTGAGCTTTGCAACATGGCTGAATATTAACATTTTTTCAGTAATTTTTAGATATTTAATTTTTTTTTTCTGATGTATTCAGAGTTTCTTCATAATTTTAACAATTTGTAACACATTTTAAAGATTTTGGCTATCAATTTGTTAGTACATACATATTTTTGTATATTTTGAATGTATTTTTTGTCATTTTATTTTTAATATTTAGTGTTACAAAAAGGATAAAAAAAAATATTTTTGTGGTCACAAAAATTATATTAACTTTCCAGTAATTTTTCCAAATACAGAAACAGCGTTACGTAATATGTGCACAGCCCCTAGGACCATTTTCAAGGTTTTTTGTTCCTATTTTTTGCTGCATATATAATGCGCAACAGACATGATTTAAAATGATAATCCATTTTGTCTGTTATTTTCCAATTTACTCAAGCATACGAGTACATATAAGACCAATTAAAAAGAGAAATATGAAAATATCTAAGGCCATTTTTATTAAACTTATTTTTACATGCATGTTATTTTGTGCTAAAAATAAGAATATATAAAAAAAAATAAAACATACGAAATTCATAACAAATATACTTTTAATGATGATACCTTTTTTTGACAGACACCATCGTCGTTTGCATGCCTGTCTTGGAAAGCAATAAAGATACAGATAAACTCTTACACCAGTTTTATTATATTTTCTTGAACTTTTTTTTTCTTAATTTGGCACAACTTTTTTTGCTAAAAATTTGTCGCTTCTATCTTATTTGTAAATATAAAATTTGAATTTGTTGAAATATGGAAACACTATCTGCTGCTCATAATTAATACTGTCATCTACACAATCGTGCAAAAAATAAATATGCCTCGCACAAATGCTTCTTATTTATTTAATTTAATGCAAAGTTGCACATACACATCCTTTTCGAACTAATCGTACTTCAAGAACACTTCAATTCAGGATCTTTTAAGTTTCGTAATTTTTGCTCAAGATGAGATGTTGATACACTTCATCATTGTCGTTCGACTTTTCTGTATGGATTTTTATGTTTCATAAAACTGTTTCGCAAAGAAAATTTCATTATAGTATTTTGAGTTGTGGATGTGCTGTGATAGCGTGTGCACAATGGCTTTTTCCATGAGTTGCAGCTGTTTATTGGTTCATTTTGTGCTCGATTAAGCGCCTGAATAGCCTCTTCATTGTTTTATATTTTTGCTTTTACAACAATTTGGCAAATTGGTATGTATTTCTTTTTGGATCTGAGTTTTATTGCCTTTTTCGTTTTTCCCATGACATAATGACCAATTAAATTGTAACTCAGGTGAAGAGCAAAATAATGGCATAAAAAAATAAATGGCAGAAGGAAATTTTTGGATCTCTGTCCAATTATGTTTCATTAGGTGTTCGTTTTTTTGGTGTATCTTTAAAAAACTAAACGAAACGGTTGTAAGTTATAGCAACTTTGTTTTTGTACAAAGTAAAAAAATACATAAATAAGTTAATAATATAATAATAAAAATTCACTTTGAAGTAATAATAAATCAAACTCCATTTTCGAGAACAACTTTTATTTGTTCACCGAAAACTACTGTGTGTGGTTTGTAAAAATGTTTACCAGGAAATATTACAGCTTCTTAATATCATGAAATTTTGTTTTCCAGAAAATATATGGTGTTACATGTATGTAATAGTTTTTGTTACTTCAGTCTGAGTTATGAATTGTTTGTTTTACAATTAAAATCCTTGAAAAACAATTCCTACTTTGGCCGTAAAAACAAGGTGAAATAAAGAAAAATAATTTCGCGATTCACATAAGCGAGGACCATCTCTGGCTCACTTCTTTTTTTAATCTTTAAACAAAACTTTTTTTACTTTTGCGTAAAAACGTCATGAGATTAATGGAAAAAATTATAGTATAATCATGCGTGATTCGCATAAGCGATGTTCATCTCTGGTTCGACTTTTTTTAAACCTTAAAAAAACGTTTTTATTTTATTTTATCCATAAAGAGGTTATGAGTTAAGAGAAAAAATTTCATAAAATCAATCATGTGCAATTCACATTAGCTATGCCCAGCTCTGGGTTATTTAATTTTAAGCCTAAAAAACGTTTCTTACTTTTTCCATAAAAACGTCATGCGCTTAATGAACAAATTTTTTATAATCATGTGTGATTCACATAAACGATGTCAATAACTGACGAGCATTTTTAAAAAACTTTTTAAATTGAAATCTTTTTTAAAATTTTTCCTATTTTATCCGCAAAACGTCATGAGATCAATGAAAATAGTACATATAATAAATCCAGTTTACGATACGTTACGCGATGCCCATCTCTGGATTTTAGCATTTTAAAGTTTAACTAAGTATTAATTTATTAAAGTGAAAAGAAAAATAGAATAATAAAGTTGGAAAAAGTCTTCAACGTTTAACAACTTGTTTGCCAATAAAAACGTTTTAATCAATTGTTATTTCTTATTCTTGTACTTTTCTCCTTGGGTTCTTGTTGTTTTTCTTTGATTGCAAAAATAAACGAAAAAAGAAATATAAATTTTCACCTGCATTTCTGCATTCATTCACTGTTTTTCGCTTTAATACAACTTACTTACACATAAACAATGCACATGTATTGATACTTACTTGTACGCATACACATGCATGAGCTGAAAGTTTAAGAAAGTTTTTCTTGTTGTCTCACTTTTTCAATAGAAATTAAAGTTGTTTTTGTATGGCTTGCTTTTGATTAAAAGTTAAAGTTTTTATATTTTTTCATATTTTCTGAACAGAAGAAGAACAAAAAAAATTTATTTAAGTAATATGCTGCACTTTGTTGGTTGCTAATTTCAACTCACCCAATAGATCTTTACTAGGCTTGAAAAGTTTTCAAACTCATTTGCTTATACAGAAACTATCAAGCATTAACTGAGAATTACTAAGGTGTAGCGCAATAGTTTTAAATTAAGATACCCGGGTTCTGATACAAACTTTACTTCTTCCGTGGTTGTTTCTTATTAATAAAATTTCTCTACTCTAAGCAAATATTTCTGATTTGGAAAACTTCTTCAGGATTCAATAGGGATTTCATGAAAAATTTTCTCAAATTAAAATTTAAATGGGCCCCAACTGAAAAATAAAAAATTTTGAAAAACTGTCCCAAAATTTAGAAAAAATGCAACCAAAAAATGATTGAATTTTTAATATCTGTAAAATAACAATTAACTTTTTAGCGGTTTCAAAATGTTACAGTTTGCCTTTATTATTGAACGTACGAAATATATTGAAAAATAACAGAGCGAGTAATATATGTATTGAACGTTACCCGTTATAAGCTTAATTTCTGGAATTACATTTTAAACATCACATAGAAGACGACCACATATTTGGAATTTTAAATATGTAACACCTATGTGATTTTTAGGAAATAATTAGAATTACTTGTATTCAAAATATGTATTGAACGTTACCTATATCTTTTACACTAAAATATATCTTTTACTAAAACTTGTTTGTGTTTAATGAAGAATTGTTTTCAAAATAAATTGGATTTGTAATACGAGTTCGAAAAAATATGGAATTCATAAAACACATGTATTGAATGTTACGCTGTTAAAGTTCATATATATAAAACTTAGTAAAAAACTCAACAAGATCATAACAATGAAGACAAACAAATGGGAAACACTACAGAAATGCTAACGAAATAAAATAGATGGGAAGAATAATGCTCTTATAAACGTTTATTCAAGAAAAATGAAGGGATTTTATTTTAGATAGAAAGGTAACGTTCAATACATAATAATAGTTCTTAATTTTAGTTATCGTCAAAAATCCAAGATTTCACTTAATTAGCCTCTCGCATTTACTTTTGAATAAAATCTGGTAGAAACGGATTTCCCTTAAAACTCCAGCTTATTTTTTTAGTAAATTTTCCATATTAAACGAAGTCTAGTTTGCTTCTAGATTTTGACAAAATCTTATTAAATATAAGAAGGAGCAAGTGCTACAACAATACAACAAAAAAACTTCAAGGTGTGTGTATTTGCTTATGGGTTTGTGATTCAACTATTTAGTGTGTGTTCTAGGTTTTTTTTTAAGAGTGCAGTTTTGATTAAAAGAAAACATTTGAAATCCTAATTCTGGAGTGTTTTCAATATGAAACTTTGCCTCAGTTGAACACAGACAGCTCTAGTGAACTAAATATAGTTCACGTAACTATGTCACAATATAATTTCTCTGTTCTACAATAGAATGAATATTATTATTTTTGTTGAGCGCAATTAATAGCAAAACGTGTTGCAATAACATTTAGCCGCAGCTAATACAGTTTAATAGTTTTTGTACAAAAAGCATTAAAATGACGACAAGCAATAAGAACAAGTGTAGGTGCACAAATTTATGGTGAAATAATCGTTATTTCGGCAATTCGTGGCAGGAAAACAATATTGTAGTTTTTTATATTCATTCCGCCTTTTTGTGGTCATTATTGTTAATAAATTTTTTATCTGTACGTTTTTCTAGCAGAAAATTAAAATGAACTTACGGGGTACAGTAGAATAGAGAAAAATAAAATAATTTAGTAAATAAATAAATCAATAATTGGTTTCACTGCTAATTGGGTGTTTCTAACTCAAGCAGCTTTCGAGTTTTTTTAAGCTTCACTGTACGATTTTACAAGAAGAGAATGAACAAATTTATTAAGAAAATGTTTATTTCTTCTTATTTTCTAACGTTAATAAAATAAATTTCAATCTTTCTTTGTCTGAGTATCCATAGATGTTGTACATTGCAAAATGCAATTCCGCAAGCAATTGGTATCCTTGCAGTGACGTTAGATGTACAAACGTTCATGCCAGTCATACAGTTTGCTTTCGTAGTGTATCATCACAATGTACGTGTACTACTTATCCGAGTCGTATTAAAATTGTCACATTCAATAATCTATACTATTGAACATGTTAAGATAAGTGCGTGGATACCTTTAGTTTTTGAAACATTCTATTAATGTTAAGCCACAGTATGGTTATACAATTTTCCTTTTGCATGTGTGTTCATACTAAAGCTTATCGACCCTTTTAGATGGAATTATCGTATATGGCATTATGGTTGTTTTTTTTTTTTTTTTTTGTTAAAAATCTAATTGTTAAAAGAGAACAGAGAGAGATTCTACAGCCACTTAAAAAGTCTACAACAATATGATATTTCTGTAATACGAAATAATTGGAAACAATGGAAAATTGTGTGATATTCTAGCAAAACCGGTCCAACACGCAGAGAAAAGACATGATTTCAAAATGTTCATATCAAGTATGTATATCTGCCACAACCAAATAATTATTCTTTGAATCAAATATGGTTGCATTAAAAATTCTTCCATTATTAAAATATTGGATGCAACAAAAAAAATAATCATTCTGGGTTTCGTCCCATAAAAAGTAAATGTATCAAAAAAAAGTATTTTCGCTGCTATAAGAGTATATTTTGCAAATGGGAATTATAAAAGTTTATTGTGACCATACATTGTTTGTGTTCTGAAAAGAAACAAAATAGCTGTCAATGTAACTTCAGTACTTCATAGAATTTAATAGGACAAGGAGATGTGAAGTGCAAAAATTAATGCTAAAATTATAATTATATGATGAAAGTCATTTAATTTTATAACAAAATAAAACTGAAATCTTCAACATCAGTGGTTAAAGGTACATATACTGGTACATACTAGTAATTGGAGTGAATTAAATATACGAATGTATGTCTCTTTGCAGCATGACGAAAAAAATACTATGCAACTGCAAAAGATGGCAATTGAATTTTACATAAATATGCCGATAAATAAGTTAATTATTTTGAATTTTATTAAATTAAATTTGTTCAGAAAAGTTTATTGGATAAATATTTTCAAGTAAAAATATTTAATAAAAAATATAATATGATTGATTTGAGGCCTAAAATTTGATTTAATTTAATTTAATAAGTATTCGTGTCTGCATTTTTCTTTTATCCAAGCAAAATGTTAAATTGTTTACATAGACCAGGAAAAAACATTTTCATAGTTAATATAATGCGCTCAAATTTCTAAGCATTTGCAGAAAATGCTATGTTCATACAATGGGATTGTCAGAGGGAGATTTATGAGGACCATATTATGTTTCTTGGATGAAATCTGCAAAATATAGTAGACTCAATCATTTATCTGAACATGAAATGATAGTTTGCGATTATGATTCCATCAACCATGTTTTTTCTTTGCGTGAACAAAAAAAAAAAAAAAAAAAATAAAACAGAAAAAATACTTTTAAAAATTTTAATAGAAATCAACTCAAACTAAAAAAAGTTAAATGTTTTAGCGTATACTTAATTTTCTGTTTTTAAAAATTACTCATACGTCACATCCGTTTGGAATTTATTTCCAACTAAATCACCCCCATCGTGAATAAGAAGTGAAATTTTTGTTCGCGTGAAATTTTAATTACACTCGAAGGGAAAAATGGTATCGTGAATCTCCCGTGAAATATTATTCCCGCTATCAGTTTTTAGTGAATGTAAAAAAGGGAAGAAGATTAAAAAAATAAAAAATCTAGAACATTTTGTTCAAAAATATACACGGACATATTTATTTTAAAGAAAACATCAAAAATTAAAGTTAAATATTCAGTGTTGGAGCTTTACTTTGGTTACTCCGTTTGTTTATTGCATTCTAACTTTTATGTGGTAAAATAATTCGGCTACTTTTTGGAACAAAAACAACAAAAGGAAAAAATGCCAACAAATTAAAGCTTCACAAATCTGCAGGCAATCGGCCTGTTTTTTTGCATTCTGTTGAGGAATACATCAGTTAGTGCCTTATTATCAGATCTTTTCATTAAAATAAACTTTTTAAGCTTTAATATTCGAATTATAAGAAGAAATACATATAATTTCTGTTCTATTCCCCATCAAAAATAAAGTGAAAATATCAATGTGCGAAATGAAAAAATTCCGAGCGATATATTTATTCACGATAAGAGGAATTTTTTTCAGTGAACATTTTTCACGTTGTTATTCTGGACTGAATAAAATTTTTTCATGCGAGTTGTTCACGATTGCAAATACGTGAAAAGTGAAAAAATTTCATGTGGAAAATTATTCACGATAGGGGTGAATGTCTAGTCAGTAAATAATTCTCTGTAATTTTCAATAATTCAATTAACTCGTTAATTAGTTTAATTAATTTCTTAATTATGTAATTTAAAAAATTTGTAATTAATTCGAAAAAGCGATAATATTGATGCTACAAAGAGACTATAAAGGGCACAATTATACAGAGCCAAAAGTGCTTAATAGAATCAAGAAGATTTTCTCTATGAAACGTTTTTAGGCTAAGGGGTATCCCATCAGAAAGAAGTGAACATTTTTCCGAAGAGATTCCTTATTGTTTTTCTTTTTAATTTTATCAAAAAGGAAAATACATAAAATCAAGAAGAAAACTTGTTATTCACAATTTTTACACAATTTCCGCTATTTTTGTCACCAAAAAAAAAACAATCCATAAAGTAAAACTTTTGGATTCTATTAGGTTTTCATATGAATTGTATAAAAAAGGGATTTCTTATTGATTTCATTAGGCCACCTTATTGATTTTTTCAAAAAAGTATTCCGGATTAATTTCATTAGGTGCCTGTATGATCATGTGCAAGCTTATCTTCTTAAACTGGCTGCTAACATTTAGCAAGGTGTAGTAGTGAGGAGGTTAGAGTGCCTATTTACGAAACCGAAGCTCCTTGGTTCGAGTCCCGGTTTTTATTAGGAATTCTTATTGATATTTTCAAAAAGGTTTTCCTTATTAAAATAATAAGACTTCCTTTTTGAAAAAAATCCGTAGAGATATCTTATTAATTTTGTTCTATTTTATTAGGTATTTATTAGGCACTGTTTTCTCTGTGTACTTAGAAAATATTGGAATTTTTTGCTTACACGAATTGTCTTAAATTGAATTCATAGGAAAATTGTCATTGCTTTTGGAAAAAATAAATAAAAAAAAACATATTTTTTCAAGTGTCTTCTGCAAACTGAAAGTAAAATACAAATTTGAAGAAATGTTAGAAAGAGACAACTTTTAAATAAGATTTTTTTCCCCATTCGTTTATTTTAATGTTCGTTAATGTAAATAGTCGCCCAACTTCAACGACCTTAAAAGTAAGTGGAGATCACTCTCTACGTTCTTTGTTTTGTGCATTCACATAAGCTTCACATCTCGAAAACTTGAACATTTTCTATCGCTGCCAGAATCTTAATGATTTTTTGCTGAGTTTTCAATGCAAAATATTAAGTAACTTGCAAGTATAAAATATTTATTGATAAATTTGTAAATATATTTGTTATCTTTACTGATAAGATAATGCGATTAAATTCTTACTGACTGGCTCACGATGTCGATCGCTTGATTTTTAGATGTAAAAAATCTAGCTTGCGTTCCACTAATAATGGATTTTATTTAACTTATCAATTGTTTATTTGAAGTAAAGCTAAACAAATAAATAAAGTGGATGGTTTGAAGGTCACAAATCATTTGTTTTTTGTTTACAATTTCAGCATTATCGATCGGTCGACATCGTGAGCCAGGAAGTAAGTATATTTATTAGAATGATTAGTCCCTGCACAGAAGAAGAAACAACTAAATTTCAATTAAAAAAGTTATAATATTAATCGAAAATTTGCACCTAAAAATAAATTAACATGTAATCAAAAGTTTAATTGAAATATTTTCAAGATTTCAATTCCACAATCAACACCCCCATCAATGTCGTCATCATCATCAGTATCTTCATCGTCGTCAACGTATGCATTCAATAACTTTTAGCAGCAGCTGTTTGTGTATAAAATGCACTCACTCAACATAAGCTTGCAAAACATACACATTTTGTAATTTAAGGCATGCCTGCCTCTTATTTCTGGCCATACTTTTATTAGATTGTTGTTTTTCCCCTTTCTTTTGAATAAGAGTTTAAACATGCCTGAATGGAAAACTGTTCACCAACTTGTGGCCGGCGTTGGTGTTTAGTTTTCATATTGTAGATCCTTGTGTTGTGTCGTAAATATAAAGTTTATATATTGCGCTGACATATGAAAAAATTAGTCATTATTTATCATTATTATCAATTAAACAGGAAAAATTCTTTAGCTGACGTTTGCAATTTATTCAGACCTTTTATTGTTTTATGGGAGGAATAAATGGTTTAGCACTGATGATTTAATTTAAAAAAATTAAAGATGAAATGTAAATGTTTTAGAAAATGTTGTGGGTTATGCTTGAAATGAGATGCAAATCAAAATTGTTAAGGGAAAAATTAATGTTAATTATTGACACAACGTACACGGAAGAACACAATAATACATCACTCTTTCATTAGTGTTTGTATGGATTTCATGTGCTGCGATTCTTAAATTCCAGACTAAATCCAACCGGAAATTTTTCAAAATATTTTAGAGATAATAATTTTTAATCGTAAATCTAAATAACAAAGAACTTATACGTCCGTAAAAGATGTTTACTTTTTAAGAGTGTAAAACTTTAAACTAAAATTAATCAAATGTCCTACAACAACAGTTTGAAGATTGTGGTCAATCGATAATTCGATTTATTGGCCCAGCTACCAATATTTGATTAAAAAAGCTTCCTTCAAAATTGCCTTTTAATTATATAGACAATAACAATATGCAAATGTTGCTTCGACGGCAGTCTATTCATGAGTAAAGAACCAACTATGCTTAATCCCAAATAGCCTTGATAATTGTCAAGTACGTTGATACTAAAAATAATACCGAATCTTTAAAATTTTCTGCATTAAAAAACAACAAATATCAGTTCTTAGAACTGCTTTATGAATTGCTAAAATAAAGATAATATGAAAACAGTTTATGGTCGAGATTTAAATATTTAAAAAAAATTTTGCAGTCTTTATAACTCTTCTTCATTAAAAAATATTTTGTCTATTTGCAATGTTAATAATTTGGCTTATCTTTATTGGGGGGAGTAAGTACATGCAAAATATTTGACCTTCTAATTTTTATAGTTTTGTTTTTTGTTCATTTTATAACTTTTGATAATTTTAATAAAAGATCTCTTCTCATTTAGCGTGTCAATGTTCTCTTGGATTTTTTTTTATTGAAATATAGTTACAAGCAAAACAAAGAATTTTAGAAATCGGTTCATCAATAGTTGAGCTTCCATACACGCAGTTTGGGATACTTCTCTTTTTCTTAAGTAATTTTTCCAAACTTCAAACTCAAACGTAATTTTTTTTTTTTTAAATTACAGATTTGTCATGAGACAACAGATTAATTTTTCTTGAAATTGTTTTTTGAACAAAATATTTATGAATTCAAATATTAAATTTTTTTTTTTTTTTATAATATCGGTATTTTTATAATTTTAAAAGTTCATAGTAAAACTGGACTCCCTTGCCGAATTCGTACATTAAACAAAACAGTAATTTATATAAGCGTTAGTGAATATGAGGTTAACAATTTTAAAATTGTTCAACAACTTTTTATACACACTGTAAAATGTATATATAAACAATAATAAAATATAAAACTCTTGTAGGTCTTCAGCTGCGTTCTCATTTATAAAATATTTGAGCAAAAAAACCTAACCACTTTTTTTTACTTAGGAATAGTGTCATTTATTTTCGGGTTTATATTGGAAAATAAAATTAATTATTCTTCAAAAAACTATTTTTATACAGTTTTTAAAAAATGGGAACCCAAAATAAAAAGAAATATTGCAATTAAAGGATATAAATTATTAGTTTCTTTCTTGGTTACGGTTTTTTTTCGACAAATATTTGATAAATGTGAACGTAGCTTTACAATATTGTTAAAGAAATAAATAAAAATTTCTATTGAAAATGTTTTTATTGGCTTAAGATCTTCTTAAATAATCGATAAACATTTTTTATATCAAAAATTATTATATTTTAAGGATTTTATTTCCAAAAAGAAAAAAAAAACAAAACTTTCTATTTAAAAATGAATACTTGTAGACACAAATGTTTCCTATTGATTTCATAAAGAATTTTCGATAAATTGTTGCTCTTAATAAATGAAAAAAAAAATACAAGTAATTTGTGTTAACTGCAGTTTAAAACCAATAAACAGAGTAATCAAATGAAAAATATAAAAATGATTTATGTAATAAAAATAAAAACTACTTTTGTTTTTGTATAAAAGAAAATATTTAAAATAAAATAAATGAAAATCTTTGTAACAATACAACAATGATACACATGTGCAATTACTTTCAAATGTTGTTTTCTATTAAATTATTTCTGGTTATCGATGTAAATGGTTGCATAAAATGTTAGTCAGTTTGTATGACTCTAATCAGATTTGGTTAAAAAAAAAAAAATACTGAAAGTAAATACATTTTTAGAAAATTTTTAATGTAAATTTTTAACACAAAATTTTTAAAATATTTTTTTATACATGACTAAATTCATTAGAATTAATAATTTTCAAAATTTGGGATAAATTTCTCGGAATAAACACGTGCATATCTGTATATATTTTATGACCAGCACTCAGGACATGACCCCTACTTGTGCTTTGCACTCTGTCACAAATATTTGTAGAAGGCGATAGGTTAGAGAAAATAGATGATAAAAATTTTGAAACAGACTGAATTATTTTACAACTCTGACTTGTGCGTTATGTTAATTTTTACATCACTGGTGCAGTAGCCCAGGTGTTAAGCAGCCGCATTTACTTCGCCGACTATTCTGCTAAGCGACGAAGGAGGCCGTATTAATCGCTGCCGGAACAGTCCTATGCCTTCATGTTTTGAACAGTCCAAAAACAATTAATACAATGCCACACTAAATGTAGATTGTAGTGATGTTACGAATATCAATTTTTAGTATTCGCGAATACGAATACGAATATTTGAAACAATATTCGCCGAATACGAATACGAATATTACTTTTAAGGTTTAGAGCCACATAATATTTCAAATTTAATTGGAAAAATTTATGATGTCAACGCGCTAACCACTTCAGTCAACACCAGTCTCAAGCAGAATAATATATAATTTCTTAGAATGCATTTGATCGATAGTCCAAATTATTGATCTGGGATGCATACACACTCATTTCGTATAGGATTTTGTGGGCTGCCATTCAGCAAAATAATATTAAACAGTAACAAAAACTATCCAGCGATGACATTTTCAATATGACATTTTCAATATGATTTCAGCACAAACTTTGAATTAAATATAGATGCACTCGAAAAAAAAATTAACTAAACTTTGAGAAAGCTTACTTAATTTAAGTTCAAAACTCTGCAAAAATTTTCCTTGATCTTACAAAACACTGTGGAAATCTCAATAAATGAAAGGCAATTTTAATAGGAAGATTTAATTATTTATTTAGCTCCTCTGTACTCTTTCAGGTTCGCTTCTCAATTGCGATGATTATTTTTAGTGTTTTTGAGTGATATCATTTTTAAGCCAATTAAATGTCGCTTCAATGACACTGTATTTAAAGATATAAGAATGACAATGACAACATAACTTTGAAATTATATCGAGAGAGATAGCAAGTAAATAATGGAAAATTAAGATAGGGTTTCGAAAACATATACATATTATGAAAAATAGAAATGTTTACAACAAAAATTTCGCAATTTACAGGAAACTTTTTTTTTATAATCATGACAAAATATTTAATAAAAATTAGTTGAGGGTTTATCCCAATAAAGAGTAATAATTTCGCCTGTAGACGGGATCTGCCGTGCGACCGCGTAATTGTGAAGTGGTGCAGTTTCTAGCTATTTGGTTTGTGATCTTGCTAATCACTTTTCATTGCTATATTTCCCTTGTAAATGTTGCTTCTTGAACGTCCATTTGGTGACGTCGAATTTTTGGTCCGTACTTCTTTAAAAACTATGCTGGCCAGAACGTTACAGTCAATGATGACCGTTATAGAACCATGATTACTGACTTTGTTGTTCATCAATTGAACAACCATAGTGTGCAGAAGCCTTGGTTTCAACAACATGGCGCAGCATGTCTCTCAGCTCGTGCCACAATAGATTTAATGAAGAAAACGTTTGGTAATTTACCGTTTTAGACCCGTGAATTGGCCACCAAGATCTTGCATTTTAAGGCCGCTAAACTATTTTCTGTACAGATAAGTCGCTACTCTACATCCATCAGCACGAAACGATTGATCACTTGGAAGAAAAGATTCTCTGCGTTATTACCGATAAATGGCCACAAATGTTGGAAAAAGTCATTGAAAATTGAACGTCCAGATTAGTTTAGCGGAGGGGATCATGTGCCAGAAGTCATATTTAAATTTGAAAGCCAGAAGATTATCTTTCGTTTAAAAATATCCATGCTAACTTTCGAGAAGATTTTCTTGTATTTGTTATCTCAAGATACTGATATTTTTCTCAGTATTTTTAAACGTGCTAAAACGCAAACCCTTAAATATCAGTACTTAAAAACTAAGTGACTTATGCCACTTTCAAAATAAACGGCTCAATTGTAGTTGCAGTTCCAAAAAAAAAAAAAAAAAAAATTATACAATTTTTTGCTATTTGAATTTCATTTTATGAGTTGAATGTATGCATGTATTTGTAGCATCTTTAAGTGCCTTAGAATTCTTTGCTGACGATTGAACACATGTCAAGTATGTCTTATGATCCCTTCTAAATTTCGTCATACAAATACACTGACAATAAAAGTTTGATGATTTTCCTTAAACTCTCTTCTCTCGACTTCAATGGTTCATTCATAGAAAAAACGAATGATATATTTTTTTCTTTGATTTCATCAGTTTTTGCTAAGCTTACATTTAATATAAATACATACCTTCATGTCGTTACCTTAAGCCCTAACTTATTTTTTTTCCAAATCGGGTATTTATAATATATTGATAGACAACACTGCAACTTATCGATAAAAGCGAAAAAACACGGTTAAAATAAAGAATTTAAAGCAACGATATGTACGTGTATTCTATAGATACGAGTATATTACCTGATCATAAATGATAAGATAACTTGAGATAGATAATATGAAATATATTATATGAGTCAACGAATTTGCAAGAATTAATTGTTGCTTTAGAATCATTAAATTCTTTTAATTTTTAATTATAATTAAAAATAATTTTATAAAAGTGTTTATCTTAGATTTAGTTAAGATGTATTTAAAAAGTTTAAACTGCATTCAAATATATGAAATAGATGAATTAAATTTCCTTATTTGTTCAACTTTTAAATAAATTTTAATGATGTGCATTAGGGTGATGCCTTCCTTTTGTTGTACGAAGAAATGTAAAAATATTAAAATTCTTTGTCTCACTCACTAAAGTGTAATTGCATACAAGAATTGATCTATATCCTGCATTTAATTGGTTGCAAAATGGCCCACGGTATTTCAGGCGGAAATACAGGCAGTCACTAAATGTGTTCATATTAATTAGAGCAGAGGCATTAAAGGTGCGCATATACTATCTTTTCCGATATTCAGGCAGCCCTTAAGTCCCTAGTTTCATGGGAATTCCGTTCTAAGCTTGTTTTCGAGTGCTTTGACTCACTACAGAAGCTATCGATTACTGAACACCTGGCCTTAGCGGTCATCCGGGTAACGAGGTAGCGAGGTAGCCGCTCCTCTTATAGGACCATAGCCCTTTTGTTGCGTAAATTGGTCGACTGTAACAAGTCTCAGAGAGAACGAGTAACAAGTCTCAGAGAGAACGACATGTCGACCGCTAAGAAAGTTTGGGTGGCTTCGCCCTGTTTAAGGCAGGCCAAATAATTGATACAGCCATTCTCATACAATGGCATCCTGAATTTCAACAGGAATGACTTACGGCTAGTTACTGGTTTCCTCTCTGGTCATTATGGACTGAACTACCATCTTTGGAAAAGTGACCTAGTTCGCTCACCCTTGTGCCGTTTATGCATGGAAGAGGATGACACAACGGCACTAATTCTCTGTGAATGTATAGTCTTATGTAATAATAGAAGGCGTGTTTTTTTTTCTGAATTTCTGTGTTCGGATGCTATTAGGCGGGCTTTTCCAATCTCTGTGCTGACTTTCATAAGGAGAGTCATTCAGAGCTTGGTTTAATTTAGAGATCCATGGCACAAAAGATCCGATGTCGCAGTGCCGGTCCTTGGACCACTTTTCTATTCTATTCTAGCAACCAATTAAATACAGCATATAGATTAGCTATCCTACAACAAATAGAACAACTTGTAAAATACCGATACTTTTTTCAAATGTTATGAAGAATTGACGTTAATCACTTGATTACACTGAGCAACGCAATATAAAATTTTTAAAAAATAATATTACCCACCCATGTTTGCGTTTTTTGCTGTTCTTATGATAATAAAAATTCATAAAGCGAGAGACCTTAATCATGCCCCTGGTGCCAACTCCTAGTAAGAACTTTTAAACTAGGAAGTCATTATTATTGAATAAATTTAAAGTTTCGATTGTTAATGTTGTCCGTATACCGTTGGCTGATGTGGTTAGCGCAAAATGATGAATTTTTCTGATGTAGATTTTTGTGTGGCATTATGTGAATTGTTGTTGGATCGGTTAAGTAGTGAAGGCATAGGACTGGTTAGGACCCAATGTTAGAAAAAACGTTTGAAAACTAAAGCAATTAATAAAAAAACATTCACAATACAGCTTTACAAATATAATGTGTCTACGTAACACCAAAAATGCTACACTCTGCTTTTAAATTTGGTATACATTTTTTTTTTTTTGGAATGGGATAGAGAGAACAGATGGCAAAGTGAAGGAATATGGAAAGAAGCTCCGCAAGCAATACTGAACTCGTTGTAAGATATTTAAATAAAACGATAATTTAAGTATAACAGATTTATTTTAGAGCCGCCCTAATGAATACATGAATAGGTAACTAAAAAAAGAATTAAAGAAAGAATATATAGAAATCCAAGCCAATATAGATAAGATACATTCAAAATCACCAAGCACAAAATCCCCAAAATCGCGGCGATTTTAAACCTAATTTAAATGTATTTCACACAGAAAATGGGGATTTTGTGTTTGTAATTCTTCTGATAAAAGAATTAAAGAAAGAATATATAGAAATACAAGCCAATATAGATAAGATACATTCAGGCATATCCTTGCGAAAAAATAAAAAAAAACATCTACCGCCGTAAACATATTAAATGTTGTAAAAGCTCGAGGTGAATTTGAAAAAATAACATATTTAAATTCAATTTCACATAGTTTATCACTATGCAATTAGAATCTTTACAAAATTTCAAGATACATATCTAAAATATATTCAAAAAGAATTTTAACAAAATTTCAAAATAGAATTAGAACTTTTATTAAATGGCTAAATACCAAAAATGAACTTTATATATAACTAGCTTATCCCGGTGTGCTTCGCTACCCCCCTCGTTATAAAATAAAGTTAAAAGTATTTATATATCCTATTGTGAAAATTTAATGACGATCGGTCCAGTAGTTAAGACTATATTACGATTTTTAATTTTTCTCAAAAGGGGCGTGGTCCCACCCACTTTTCTCCTGGTACGTAGTCCAAATTATGACAATACCATAAGTACCAAATATCATCGACGTAGGTAAAAAAATGCCCAAAATATGGCGATTTAAATTTTTGGGTTATATGGGCGGTGCAACGCCGCTTTGTCCAATCAAAACTTCATATAGCCTATAATTCATCCAAGAGTTCCAGTTAAATACTGTGAAAATTTCAGGAAGATCGGTCCAAGGGTTTGGCCTCCTATAAGGAACAAACAAACAAACACACAAACAAACAAACAAATAAACAAACACACTATCTATATATATATATATATAGATAATTTTAGTTTTCAATAATATTTTCATGAATTAACTTTTTGTTCCATTTACTCGTACCTAATAAATATTTGTTAATTTATCATAAAATTTTTTTTGAGTTTGGGGTTTTTTTGGCACTTTCGCTAAAGTTGGATTTTGTGCATTTTGAATTTGGGGATTTTGTTTTTAGGGATTTTGTGCTTAGGGGTTTTTTTTAGGTTGGGGATTTAGTGTTTGGGGATTTTGTGGCACTTCCGTGGTATCGTAATATCAAAAATTCTTTATATATACAGTGCCAGCTCGCTAATCCGAAGGTGTGTAATCCGAATTATCCAGTAATCCGAATTGAATTTATGACGTATTACATACTCTATAATCCGCATTGGTTGTAGGCTCGCTAAACCGAATTTTTATATATTTTATTTTTCTGCTTTTTTATTATTGTGTCTTCTTTTTTTTTACAAACCGATGTGTGGAAATTTTAAACTAACGGGACATGATGTAGATGCAGAGACTTATATGATTGATATTGTACATACATATGTATATGTATGTAAGTATTTAGACATAAGTATGTACATACATATGTTTTATGTCTTGTTACAAATAATTAATTTGCTAAATGGTATTAGTCGCGAAAACATCAAGTTAAATAATATGGCAAAAAATGAGCACATAAAACTCTATCATTAACTGATAAGCTTAAAAACTAGAAGAAGTAAATCGCGGACAATCAGGAAAAACTTTAGCAATGAAATTTGGTGTAGGATCTTCAACAATTTGTGGAATAAAAAAATGCTGAAAATATTTAAAGGTAAAAAACCTGTGTATCAAATGTATGTTCCAATAATTACTGTACATACATACATATTTATTCTTTTATAAGATTTACTGAGAATTCTGTCATTCTTGAATAATAAAAATAACATAAATTTGTTTTGAAATCCTGGCTGGTGTTTTATTTTCGAATATAATGAATTATAATACATAATAGCAGCACATCCAATAATCCGAATATCTCGTTAATCCGAATCAGAGTACGCAATCATTAATTCGGATTAGCGAGCTGGCACTGTATATATTTTTTTTTTATTTTTTAAACTTATACTTCCTATTTTTTTTGGTCCATACTGTTGCAAAAACAACAACCCCATGTTGAAATGTTATTATCGGTCTGCTATTGATTGTAAAACCATAAATTATATGCCATAAAAAAATAAATATTAAACACATATTTTTGTGATTGACTAATAGTTGTTGTTTTCCCAATAATCACCTATTGGCAAATATTTATTTTTTAAGCAAAAGTTTTTTTTTTGTTAGGGTTTTTATGGCCCCATACAGATGTTGCGTAGATTTATTTATGTGAAAGAAGTTTTCAAAAATGGCCTGTGATTATGTTGCTAGCAACAAAAAACATTTTAATTAAATTTATTGAACGTATGAAGGACTCAGTGCAGTAAGCAGTTAAACCACATAATTTTCATAAATTTATTTTATAAACGTTGCTAGATACAATATTTGTAAAAACAATTAAAAAATAATAATATTTATTTAATAGACTTAAAAACAAATGGTTGTAAAATTAAAAAAAATAACTATTTGATGATGGATTTAAACGAAACTGAAAGCAAATATTTAGACAATTTATAAGTTGACATTACAACATACTCGTATACCATGGTATAATAAACTTGGTAATATTGTTCGCCCTGTTGCAGTTGTGGATTTATGTTGCTCGCATGTCAAATTTACTGTAGCAGAGAAGCAAACTGATAAAAAATATGTGGAATGTGGCGTCAGCTAAGCAATATAACACTATAAACCGCCGGTGACAATTGCATTTTTAAATGATTTAATTTTTAACGATTTAATTTTAAAGATTTGACGTTAATTCGCAAAAAAAAAGGATGGCAGTCCCTATACACAGCACTCTAACCAGATAAATTTAAGAAATAAGAAAATAAATTGCATACTTTTTGGCGGGTTGGAGTATTTAATATCGACAAGAGAAACATTTTGTAAAGTTTGAGCAAATCAATGCAAGGACATGTCGTGCCTAAAAAAGAAAATTAAGTAGGAAAATAAACTTTTGTAAACGAAAAACAATTTGTCTTACATAAAGCGATTAAAAGCACAATTAATAAATTTTGAAGGCCAAAAATTTATATTACTTGCGAGTAAAGCAAAAAAAAAAAAACAAAATATCTAAACAAAAGCATATTTTATCTGTGAATTAATTAAGTTGAATAATAAATCAGCTTAAAGAATGATTTATGAACGATTTAATAAAATGTTTTCAAAGAAAATTGCAATTCAATGGGCATCGCAAAATATTTTCAAGGAAACAAAACGAAAGGCAAAAAAAAAAAATCTGAGCAATATTCGCTTTAATAATTTGATAGCAAGAGGGAAATTAAACATTAGCACGGTTTTTTATTTATCAAATATTTTCAATTTATAATTAATCTTCATAAATATTTGTACACAGAAAGAGTGAAGAGAGCCCTGCTTTATGCTGAAAGTTCATGAAATTTAAAAAAAATTAATTTTTCGTTTATGGAAAAATCAACAACAGATTAGTTTTTTAATTGGGCACACATTTTAAGCACGATTTAATTGTTTAAATTTACTGAAATTTTATATAATATATGTATGCATGTATACGTATGTGTATGTGTGTATGCATAAATTACGTACAAAATGAATCTATAGAGGTGAATACATACATATGTACATGTTAATGTGTGAGAAAATGCAACATCATTTCACTTTCTTTTTATTACATTTTTATACCCTTCACCAAAAATGGTAAATATATTTATAGGTTTGTCACTACGTGAGTAATTTCCCCAATATTTATTTGGCAGCCATATAGAATATATATTCTGAATCCTTATAGAGGGAAGTTGAATGAGCCATGTCCGTCTATCCGTCTGTCCGTCTGTCTGTACGTGAAATCGATTTTCCGAAGACACTAGAAGAGATAGAGACTTGAGTCTTGAACTGAAATGTAAGAATTTCTCTTAAGATGATTAGTATTGAAAATCAGCAAAAATAAAATATCGGTTCTGATATTGAATTATATATACAAATAATTGAAGATATATGCATATATGTATATAACCCTTTCAGAAATAAAGTGTTGAATATGGCATCTTTCGATTATAATTCAACGCACGAACCATCGTGATACTGAGGATTGTTAGTTTTATGTGTATACTGATGGATGGAAAATTATAAAATATATTAAACATTCTGTATATTTTGTACATATGGGTGTTTCCACAGGAAGGTCTACCGTGGACAAAAAATTATAAGTTATTAAACAATTATTTTTATCCAATATTATGAGAGAAAAATATTAAAATTTTGTTATTTTAAAGAATTTATACCTTAACTTAACACCCATAATGAGAAAAATGTTAGTAAAATTCAAAATAATATGTTACTTGCTTTCAATTAACCGTTAACGGGAAAAGTGGAAAGAAGTGCCGAGTATCTCAGGCATGCAGAAACTTCACTACTTATCATGCGAAGAAGATTTACAAATAAAAGTAGCTCGAACCGCAATTTCGTCAAAGAGAGATATTTAATAAATAACCTTTTTTTACTATTTTTTTTATTCTTATGTACCTTTTCAAACATTGACCTGAAGTTGAATTTTCATTTATTTTCGTTGAATTAAAACTTCAAAACCAAATTACATCAAAAATTATTCGAGTTTATCATAAGGGAAAAAAGTCACGTAACGCAATGTCACGTCACGCTTCATATTATAGCTTGTATCAATAAAACTAAACATAAAATCATCAAAAAAAAAAATAAAGCTAAACTATCCCTTAATAATATCCAAATAAGTTACATAAAAGCTTTTAGCTTATTTCGCTGGTTTATGCACTTTAGTAAATGTAGAAAAAACCAGTTCTATTTTTTGTCACGTCACGCAACAGCTTTTGTTGACCAATATGTCAGGACCCCGACTCTTACAGCACCCATGCTTTCCACTAAATAAAGAGCTCTAAAATTGCTTCCCAAATACCTAAATGAAGAAAAAAATATTTGGGCCTTAGTTTGATTTTCGTCATGTTGAATACGTGCGACTATCACGCGCACAGCCATGGAAATACCCATATGTATTTATCGAAAAGTGTGTATGTAATTCATTGTAATTATATATGTAAGTATGTATAGTACATATATATGTATGTAAATAGATATACTCTTGTGTGCATGCTTATATAAGAAGGGAAATCCTGTATTATATTCAATGAATTCTACATTTACTGCTTGGTGAAGGGTATATAAAAGCCGGTACACTCTTACTTGTTTTATTTTCATTCTTATTTTCATTTTGTCATGTCATGAATACCTTAAGGGCTGAATATATCTTGAGATCTATAAAAAATAAATGTAATTTTCTCCAACTGTTAAAATAAGGTGTAAAACACAATTTAATTCGAAGAACGCAAATAAAAAAAGTGTCCATCACGCCATTCTTCAATGATGACTTTTCAAAAAAAAAAAAAAAAAAAAAAATATGTAAGAACAAAAAAAATAAGTTAGATGTTGAACGTAAAAGCCCTCTACAATAATTAAAATGTTAACGTGATTACTTGGGAAATAATAGAGAATAATTAATATAATTAAATAAATAAATAAGTAAATTATATATTATGTTTCATATTATTTCTAGCTAAGACCCGGCGTGCTTCACTACACTACAAACTTTTTGAACTTGAGATGAAGAATAAAACTTTGAAAAGTTTTATTGAAAAATTAACTAGGTAAAATTACATATTGTGATAATAATGACATCTTGCTAATGCCTTAGAATTTACTATATATTTTTTGACTTTTTCCATGAGAGTACATGAAAAAAAATAAATATTTCGTCCTTGTGAGAGGTGCCATATGTCTAATCCGAGTGTTGCGGTTTTTTCTGGGAAACATTCATTTCATTATTATTTTTCATTTTATGTAGAAGGTGTCACGCCCACTCGTATTATATTTATTTAATTTTTAAGAATAGTGCACTAAATCAACTGATGAACTCATATGAAATAACAGGTTATTTAATTCATTTAATTCATTTAGATATCAAAATTATTGTATGGCAGCTGCTACGCCCACTTGTCCAATTTTTAATACTTTTTCTTTAAGACAAATATACAAAATTTCAAATATTGAGAGGCATTAGTTCCCTAAATACTATCAAATTAAAGTTTTTTTTTTATATAGGAAATGCCACGCCCAGTTAGTTTTTTCCAATTGTTTTCTCTAGAATAATGCATAATTTAGCTCAGTGGCTGCCAAAAAATCTCAGGCTATTTATTTAATTAGCTCCCAAGATATATCAAAGTTATTGAGTGGGCTGTGTCACGCCCACTTGTATAATTTTTAATATATTTTTTTTTTGAAAAACATATCGCACTTGATCAATAAGAGTGTATTAACTCAAAATTTTAAAATTTTCAGTAGAGGCTAAAAACTTTTTTTTTTTATACTATTCTTCTATCACAAAGAGAGATACAACTGTATTTTTTTGGGTGAAAGAGTGAAGAAAATGGTGTAAAATTTTTAGAGTGGATAGATATGATCACTGTTCATCGATTTCTTGCAAAAAACGAAATTTTAAAAATTTTGAGTTAATACCCTCTTGTTGATCAAGGACCTGTATTAAATCCATAAATATCATCATATAAAATGTAGCTCTGTATGGGAAGTACCACGCCCATTTGTGTAATTTTTTATACTTAAGACAAATATACAATGGGCTACGCACACAAAAACCTCATGTTTTTATCTATAGTAGTTCCGTAGCTACCATCTAATATAAAGTTTTTTATGCCACGCCCACTTAGATTTTTTAAAATTATTTTTCTATAGTATAACTATTTTGCCCTTAATAAGCTTCCACAAAATCTCAAGTATTAATTTCATTAGTTCCCAAGATATATCACAATTATTGTGAGAGATGGGCCACGCCCACTTTTTAATATTTATTTTTGCGAAACATATATTCAGTGGGCTAAGTGCACAACATTTCAAGTTAGATCACTAAATATCATCACATAAAAAGTTGCTCTGTAAAGGAAGTGCCACGCCCACTTAAGATATTAAAAAACTAACTAACTATTTGTTGCTTCCCGACCATCGCTAATAATCTCTAAAAATTTCAGGAAAATTGGTTTACTGGCTTTGGAGTCCATAGTTTTTAAACATACAAACATGCAAGCAGACAAACATTCACTTTTATATATACGAGTACATATGTATATATAAAGAGTACAGGTAATTATAATTTGATGTATACTTGAAAATCATACGAGAATATATTAGAATAAAACATTTAAACAAATCTATGAATGTATACTTATGGCGAATGTATTTGTTATTTATAAAATAGTTTTTTTTGGAGTACACTTTTAGAGAGTTTCTAATTTGTTTTTATTATTTAATTTCTATTAAATGAAATAATCATTTACTTTTCTAATATTTGTAGCTTGTGCTCATTTGACACAAAAACTTTTCAAATATTTATTTTGTTAATAAAATTATTTCGTCAATTTGATCTAAATAACGTTTGTTATATAATTCTAATTATATTTTGTGTTTAACATCTGAATACACAAATTAATAAATAAATTTACATTTGCGACACCAATTCGAAACAATGGAAATAAATGCCCAGCATACTTACGTGATGGTTTTGATCTCAAAGTCGGAAATGATTTGAAATCAAGGGGTCTCTTATGGCGAAAAATTTTGGAAAATATTAAAGAATAAATTGCCAAGCTTGTTTAAGAGTGCTTTGACTCACTACAGAAGCTATTGACACGGAACAAGCTTTCCATTTACTGTATACCTGGCCATAGCGGTCGTCCGGGCAACGAGGAAGCGTTTGAATTTGATTGAGCTATTTTCATATAGTTTCCATCCTGTTTTTCAGCAGGAACGACTTCCGGTTAATTACTGGTTTTCTTTCTGGTCACTGGACTGAACTACCATCTTTGCAAAAGTAACCTAGCCAGTCACCCTTGTGGCTTTTATACATCGTAGAGGATGAGACAACGGCACACTTTCTCTGTGAATGTATTGTCTTAAGTAAGAGTAGAAGACGTGTTTTTCACTCTGAATTTCTGTGTTCGGACGCTATTAGGCGGGCTTCTCCAACCTCTGTGCTGACTTTCATAAGGAGACTCATACAGAGCTTGACTTAATTAAGAGATCCATTGCACAAAAGATCCAAAACGTATCGCACTGCCGGTCCCTGGACCAGGGGGGTTACTCTGTATTGCGATGCGAAAGCAAATGCGATGCGAAAACAATGTAAATAAGATTGCTTTCGCATCGCATTTGCTATCGTATCGCAATACAGAGTAACCCCCCTGATCTTTCCATTTTTTTCAATTCAATTCTATTAGAATAAATTGCGAATAAGAAAAAAAGACGACAGAGATGTTGCCGTGTATGCGTGTTTTTTTTTTATTGTTTACTGCAAATGCAATTAGTAGAGCAAATTGTCGTCAAACTGATTTTTAATTTTTGAAGTGGTTTGATTACAAACAAATTTTCGTTTTTCGTTTTCTTAAGACTCATCTTTCGTAATTGAAACAACTTTGTTCGGAATTCAGAACCTAACAAGAAGTTTTCGCTAAATATATTCGATAGCATTTGTTATGTAAAAATTCCAATTTTTCTAAGCTTTTCGTGAATGTAGATAGAAGTAAACATATGTATGAATTTAAAAATTAACCTTTATGCCGCATATCCAATCTATTTTTTTTTCGAAATTTGTCTCTTGTGCTGCATTCGGATGTCAGCAATCTCAAACAATAATCGTTATTTTAAGGCACAGAAAATTTAAAAATCAACAAAATTTTCATACCAAATTAATTGAAATAATTTTTATTAAATATTTATAATAAAAATTAAGTCTGTAGTTAAAATCTTTTTGAATTTCTTATTTCACAATAGTTAGCAACGTTTTTTTTTATGACAAAAAAAAAAATACTTACTTTCGTTTTAAATCATTTGCTATTTCAACTCAAGACCGCATGTTTGCTGGGATATTGCAGAATATGCTACACCTATATTTATCTAAATAAGTAGAAAAATATAGTGCTTAAGCAATGCGATTTATTATACTATGTGTGTATGTGTATATACGCAATTTAGATCTATTCATGTTTGTGAACTTTAATTTCTGGAAATTTTCAAATTTTTTAAAAGAAATTGTGACCAGAATCTAACGGTTACTATTTTAGCTGGCAATAAAATTATTCGAGATATTCTCCAGAATTGATATTTCTATATATTTTGTGTTGATTTTATTTTGGTCAATTTTTCATAAATTTGTTAATTTTTTGAGCTAATAAGACCTAAAATTTCCATGTAAATAAAAACCAAATTTTTGTTTACAGTTTTGTCCCGACGTTTCGTCGATTATTTGTCGACTTCTTCTAGGGATTCGTCTATTTAATAAAAAAACATCACATTATTACAAAATTCATTAATAAATTACATTAAAACTTGCAAATTTTGATATTATAAAATAAAAAATTTATAAATAATTTTACATTTAACATGTAACATACAACAAAAAAAACGAATATAATAATAAAAACACATCCTAGCTTAATATCACAGATTAATTAATGGCTACTTTATAGCTTGAGTTTATGTTTTTTGTGTCCTCTTTCAAGTTCATGGTTTTACTTATTTGTTGTTGTATGTATAAGCTTTCCTTCGTGTATCTCTTCCTTTCTATTCTCTCAGTGTTAAGTATTTTTATTTTTTCAAAATCAGCTGTGTGCTGAATTTCTGTCATATGTTGTGACAACCCTGTTGCATTATTCTGTTTTGCTATGTCCATTCGATGTTCTGCCATTCTTGTTCCTACTGCTCTCTTTGTTGTGCCAATGTATATCTGATCACATGTTTGCTCTCCTTTTCCTTTACACTTGATTTCATAAACGACATTGTTAAGTTGTTGTTTGTCGATTGGTGTTTTTATTTTTGTGAATATTGCGCTTAAAGTTTTGTTTGCTTTGTACGCAAAGCTGATATTTTCTTGGTTTATTGTTGTCCACATATTTCTAGTATCGGTTAAACCAGGGATGTATTGTACACTGTAAAATTTATTTTTTTCTTTGTTTTCTGTTCTAAGATTTTCGTTTTTGTTTATTATACGTCTTGTTGTTTCCTCTATTAGATTTTTAATAAAATTTTTTGGAAAACTGTTTTGCTGTAATGTTTCGTAGATTTTCTTTATGTATTTATTGTGAAATTGAGTATCACTTATTTTTAAAATTCTTTCAATGAAATTCTTTGCCGTGTAAAACCATACGAGTTTGAAAGCTTTTTAAGCATCGTAAAATAGCTACTGATGAGTTAGTATTAGCATCTAACGAAATTCAGGCATATACGAGTATACTAAACAATTTTAGATTAACTAATTCACTTTTAGCAAAAATTTAAATAAATTAAATTTATTTTAAAATTTTTCGATCAATTCGAATAATTCTTAATGGTTAAAATTAATCGAATATATTGAAGGGAACAAAAGTTTTACACAATTGTTTTAGTAATTTAGAAAACCTTAATATCGATTATTTGATTAATGGATCAGTTGAAGAGTCGAATAAAATGAATACTCTACGCACAGTGTACGTACAAACATACATACATGAGTACTTTATTGTACGTATTTCCTACGTGTTTGCATGTTTATTTTAATTTTTTTGTTAACAATTCTGTGTTTGGAAATAATATTTACACATTTGTTTTATTTAATAAAATAGAAATGAGTAGCAATAAAAACTAATAGAACATGTATGGTTTTTTCCTTTTTAATTGACGCAAGATTTTGTTTAAAATTATTAAAAAAAAGTCTAAACTATCGCTTATTTTTTACTTATATACTCCGTGGTAACAGAGAAGCAGCACAGTTTAGTCGATCAGATATTTCGATTAACAGCCAACTAACAAAGGAGGAATTAATAAAATAGAAAAATGAGAATTTCAACCGTTTTTGCGATTGTCCTTATGGTGGCCGCAGCATTTGGCCAAACCAATTTGGCTGAGGAAAACGCAGGACGGGGGAGGGAAATTGCACAAAATTCGAATGCTATTGCCAACAACGATTTGGTCATCAGCTCACTTTCTAGCTTAAACAATGAAAGGGAAAATCAAATAAGAGCTAATGCAGAGAATATTAGAAACACTAGAGATGAAATTATAGCAACCAAAAAAAAAATAGCCGACAGAAAGCTTGAGATAAATCAGCTAAAACAATGGAGTGGTTAAATACACTACGGAAAGGATAAGTGTTTATTTCAGTAAATCACAAGTAATGTCGTCGAAAATATGAATTAATAAAAAAGTTTTTTAAATAAAAAAAATAATTAGCTTGAAAATGAGTTTTATTCTTAATAAATACACAAGTTTGCAGAGGTTTTGAAAATGGAACAATTGAAAGTTGTTTCTTATTAAATTTTTGCTGCTTAAATTGCTCCTGCATTCGGTTTGTTTCCTTCTTGTTCCTAGTTGTTGTGTTACATATATTTTGCCTGACAAAAGAAAACTAGCAGCTGCAAGTGAATAAAAACAAGTCTGTAGCCTACAAATTTTTTTTCTTAGATTTGTATGTAAAAAATATGATCCTGGGCCCAAATCGTTAAATCCGTGAACGTACAACTCGTCACGTAATTACTGTTTAATTGGATGGGAAATTACGTGACGAGTTGTACGTTCACGGATGTAACGATTTGGGCCCTGGTCTGATATATATTTTTTCTTTTTTTTTTTTACTTGAATTCGATATTTAAGTGATTCACTGTGATCTTCATAAACATTCATGACAAGACTAAAACGAAATCATTCTCATATAAGTGACTTAAAGAAAGTTCTTATTAAAAAAATAATGCAAAAGAAAAAATCTTAAATCGAATCAAAAAGTTTCAAAAAGATTATGGAAATTTTCTCAAAATTTTTGACATGAAAATTTTTTTTTTCTTCTTTTCAAATCTAGCATCATAAGAGAAGTTTGCTGTTGCCTGAGAAATTACTTTTTTCGGCTTAAACTTTAGAAAAAAAGAAATCATGCTTTTTACACATCTCAAGTATGTATGAACCTTGAAAATGTGTTGTGTGAAAATAACAAAAAAAAGTAGCATTAATAAAGTAGTGACATTTGCAACAAATTGAACCCACACATAAATTTGCTATATTATGTTTATTGTGCCATTTTCATATGGAAACGGTGTGCTTCGCTACCCAAATTTTCTTAAAATAATGTTTTTTTTAATCTGGAGCTTTCTAATATGAAAAAAAAAAAGATTTTAAATGTTTTAGTGGCAGCAAGCAGAATTAAAGGACAACTCCCAGCAAACCATTCCAAACCAAAAATAATTGGGAACGTCCATCCAGGTATGCGAGAATATTCGATAATCATTATTTCTTTAGGGCAACCATTTCCACTTTGCTATCGCATCTAGATTTTCCTGGAAAATGTATTTTGTTGTAGGAATAAACAACATTTAAAATTTAGGCATTCACTGGTGTAGTTTTTTAGATACATATTTGAATATTAATAATTTGTTTGTATGTGGGGTAACCGTCCCCCTTGTCCTATCGCTCCAAGATTTTTCTATAAGTTGTATTTTGTACTTGGAGTAACCCCACGGCAAATTTAAAACATTTATTGCTTTAGTTCCGCAGATATATGAATATCAATAATTTCTTTGTATGTGGGTTAACCGTTCCCCTCCTTCTATCACCAGAAAATTTAACTGGAAAACGGATTTTCTGCTGAATGTACACACATCTAAATGCAAAATATTTACTATATTAGTCGTGCAGATGTGTGAATATTAATATTAACTAAGAATGGAGGGTACATCTCACCCCACCCCCAAAGAAAAATAATAAAAAAAAAATCTCTTTGTATTGCCCGGTCAACAGTAAAAATTCCAAAATTTCAAACCGATCTGTCTTACCGTTTAGCTGCGTATAAGGAACATACAAACACAGACTCATTTATATATATACATATGTATATAGAAGAATGAATTGAAAGATATGTAGATATATTTGCAGCTTAAAAAATTTAAAGTTAGATGAGAGAGAGAGAGAGAGGGAGAGAAAATGAAAATCGTTGAATGAAATGAATTTGTTACAAAAAAAAAAAATTACAAAATAATGATATTTTTCCAATTCAAATTTAATTCCATGTAGTTTTATTACACTTTTCTCTCTTGTTATTCTACTCGTACTTTTCCAATTTTTTTTTTGGTCTTAGATTCTTTTGGATTTTGTAACAGTAACTTTGAAACAAAGAACAAAAGTAAAATTAAATAAAAACTACTTTGGTTTTTTCCAATAAACTTTTGCTCTTGAGAATATCTTTTATTTATAAATCGCACACTAGTACACACTCTAAGGACGATATTTGCTGGCAGCAATAATGTTTGTACTACATTTTACATCTTTTGTATTCCCTGTGGATGAAGTTTTATAGAAGTTTCTTTTACATTTTCTTGCAATGTGTAAGTATGTACGAGTACACACAAATATTCGTTTAGGAAATTTTACAAAATTTTATTTATGCAAATTTAAGATCCCATAAACTAGAAATATAGTGAAATAAAAATATATTTTGCATTTTGAAAGGACAAATCATTTTGATACAGAAAATATTTCTCTCTATAGTGTGTTTCCTAACCTGTTCGATCACTTGACATGTGTTTGGAAATTGGTTAGATTCCGTGGAAAAGTTAATGAAACCTGTATGAAAAATGTCTGCATATGTTTTCTGTAATAAAATTAACAGCAAAATTAATAAATAATCGCCCTAATTCTATTTGTCAGCCTCAATGTAACACAACATCGTTTTGTATCCCTTGTATTAAATCGGTATTTTCAATGTCAACATTGAAAGTAATCGATTGCTGTCAACATATTTTTTGAATTTTCTAAAAAAATGTGACGGCGACGTGACATTATATTGATTCTGATTTTGTCGTCAGTGTTTTTGGTGTTGTCGAAGATTTGTTTAGTTTTATTTTTTACTTTTTTACAAAATATAATAAAGAAATGGAAAAGGAAAAAATCAAAGTAACAAATCCAAACCAATTTGAAAAATTCGTTGAGGAAATGGAAACAAATCACGAACTTTTGCAAGAGGATTTCGCAGGGGCACTGTTCCAAATAATTTTAAGGAACTGCGGGAAAATATTTCAACAGTGGTAAATGCCATCTAGAGTTTCAGACAGAATCTTCGATACGACAGGTTGTGATAATCCCAAATTAAAATCATTTCACACACTCAGCTGGTACGATCCTTGGGATAAAAATTGTAAAGTTGCTGCCAATTTGATGGTGCTCGGAACACGTCGATCTAACCCTGCTTTTTAAATGAGCAGCTATAGTCTCCAGCAGATGCTTAAATGCTGCTTTGTTCAGCCGAAAATAACTTTCAAACCTTTTTAATAAACCAAACCAAAAATGAATTACTTTCAATTAGAGGAGTTTGAATTTATCACTTTTTTTTCATCAGGCAATTTAAAAATGTTTGATTTCTGCCTGAGAAGTCTTTTTTGCACTATTAAATTTTTTTTCTTCATTATTACAATTAGAATCAGGCACGGGAAGAAAATATATTTTACTTCAATATATTTATTTATTTTTCCACCAAAATTTTTAACAAAAATTGCAAACAGAATAAATCAGCTGTTTCAAGTATTAGATAAGTATGTGGGTCAAAATTATCGATAAATAGTCAACGTCACCTCAACATGGTTACAGAATATAAAATTAGTGTTGACGCGGTGTTGAAGTTGAGTAAAAGTGATGTTGACTCAAAATTGATGACGATATTGACGCCGCCAAGTAGAATAAGGGTGAATAAATAATCATAATTGTCATGAAATATCTTTTAAGGGGCTGTGCACATATTACGTAACGCTGCTTTATCCCCTAACAGTATTTATCTGTATTTAATGTTCAAAGTCTCTATGAAAGCTTGCAGTATGTGTACCTATTCTGTCTAAGAAGATGTTAGACTACGTAACTTACTTAATGACAACACTACATAGCTTGCTGTAGGGTATCCTTCATATATATTTATGCATTTGTTGCTAAAGTGATCACCTTAATATTTCAGATTTCAAGTTATTACGAATCATAATATGAAGGATAAGGGCAGATTGACATGCGTACAGATGTTTTTCAACATTAGCATCAGCGCATGGCATATAACAAAAATTGATAATGTTGTTAGTACCGGGTCCTCTTAAGATTTAGACAGCGCCATTTAATGGAAATTATCTTCCAGTGTGCAGCGATAACAGAACTTAAATAAAACATACGCATGAAATGTGGAAAGATACTTTTTGTTAAAAGGTACTTTTTGCTAAATGGTTATTGTTAAAAAATACTATTTTTTAAAGGTACTGTATGTTGAAAAGTACATTTTACTAAAAGGTACTTTTTATACTTTTGTTTAAGAAATGCTTTCTGTTAAAAGATACGAGTGTGTTTTACTAAAAGCAATTTTTTTTATAAGAAAATTTTTACTAAAAGGTTGTTTTCGGTTAAAAGTACTTGTTGTTAAACTGTACATTTTGTTAAAAGGTTATTTTTTATAAGGTACTTTTTGCTAAATGGTACTTTGTGTGCCTCTCACTCTAGAACAGTTCTTTTTCATAAAACATGCATTTCCGTAACAATAATATTCAGCTAAAAATACAATTTTTTAGAAAGTGCGTTTTGTTAAACGGTACTTTATGTAGAAAAATGCATTTTACTAAAAAGTTCTTTTAAATGACAAGATACGTTTATTTAAGAAGATCTTTTTGTTAAAAGGTATGTTTTACTAAAAGGTATATTTTTTCATTAGGAAAATTTTGTTAATATGTACTTTTTGCTAAATAGTTCTTATTGTTTAAAAAATACTGTTTGTTTAAAGGTACTATTTTTTAAAGGTAGTGTATGTTGAAAAGTACATTTTACTAAAAGGTACTTTTTATGATTAGGTACTTTTATTTACGAAGTACTTTCAGTTAAAATATATGTTTTACTAAATGTAATTTTTTGCGATAAGAAAATTTTTGTTAAAAGGTAGTTTTTGGTTAAAAAGTACTTATTGCTAAAAGGTGTTTTCGTTAAAAGTTTTGTTTTTAATAGTTGGTTAATATAAACAGAAACTTTTTGTTAAAAGATGGTTCTTGTTATATGAAACTTTATTCCGTCAAAATGTACCTTTCTGAAATATAATGAGGTACTTTATGAATGAAAATGAAATATGTTTTAAAATGCACTTTTGCTTAAAGGTACTCTTTTCTAATTGATACTTTTAAGTTAAAATGTTAAATTTTAAATAAAATTTTCTCACTAGATAGTTTTTTTTTGCAAAGGTTATTTTGTTTTTCAAAAGTTACTTTTTGTTAATAACTACTTTTTTCTTAAAGGCACTTATTCTGAAATAATGGGGTTTCCATTTTAAATAATAGAAAATGTCCGAAAAATTTTAAATTTAGCACATCAATAATTTGATTTTTTTTTTACCATTCGTTTTGGTTTTTTTTTACATGAAAAGCTGTCTCAAAATGGAAGCAAAATGGCTAAAATTAAATTAAAAAAAATATCGACGAAACTTCCAAAAAATGGTCCCCAAAGTATTAATATTTTGCTTAATCAACAATGAAAAATTAATCGCTTATTTTATAGAAAATCAAAGTCGTCAAACACTGCGGACCACTTAATATTTGAGCCGTTTATTTTGAAAGGGGCATAAGTCACTTTTTCAAAAAATGTACTTAATGGCAATTAATTGAACTGTATCTGTTCATTTGTAAAAAAATTGCAATAAAAAAAATTTACTTATGCCACTTTCAAAATAAACGGCTCATTTACAAAATGACTTGAATATTTTCCACTGTGGCGTATGAGAAATAATTTCTTACATTAAGTATACAAAAAGCTTTCTTTGCTTTAAAGATTTAACAACAAAAGCTCTTGTAACTTTAGTTTTGATTCTGTATTTATTTATTAAATATTTTTATTTCTTCAATATGATGATGATGATTCTATCCATACTTGACAACAATCTACTGTTGCTAAATTATAACGATAACAATTTGCATTTATACTAGTGTTAGTTGAATAAAGAAAATTGAAAAAGAAATATGGAAAAATATAAGTTACTTATTCAATCATGCAAATGATAAACTACTTTGTAAATCGTATTTACATATATTCAAATACATACAATACCATCATCATGGTAACTGAAATCGTTCTTTCAAGCATTGTTTCTAAAAAGGATTTTAAGATTTTGTTTCATGCTAAAATTGTTTGGGGAAAAACATTTATATGTTCTGTTAAAATACTACAGTTAACCCTTGATCAACATGTATAGATTATTTTACAAGTGTTCCTTAGCATAGTATTATAATAGGGGATGTCATGTACACGCTAAACTGAGATTTTAGGAAAAATTTTTTTTTTTTAAAAATAAGTATTTATTGAGGAAAGCAAATAGTTGCGGGGTATCCCAGTTAATAAGACCATTGAAATAACTGGCTCCAGTTCAATTCTCAGCAGAGACATGTAAATTGTACTGTGTCTCGCGTAGTTAGTGATTTTTAAATTGTAAATTTTTTAAGTTCCTATTTGTACAACAACATGATAAGTACTTGCCTGCTATGACATCGTTGTGTTGCAGTAAATGCCAAAGTGAAATACTGGACTATATATTTGTCAGCATATTAAACCTGGACTTTGCCATCAAACTTTTTGCAAATTTTTTCTTTTGCCTAAGCCAAACTTACCCTTGCAATTCTACTTAAATTTATTAAAATAAAACATTAAGAATGAACTACAAGACTGCCATAAAATTATTTACTCCCGATAAAAAATTTTATACAAAATAAAGTGGCAAGGAAGCTAACAATTCAAGGACTTATTACTTAAAGAAAAAAAAAAAAAAAAAAAACAGAAACAAAAATCTGATGTATCACTATACTAGCAGCCATCTTAAATCGATGTTTGGATAAGAAAAACTTAAGGAAAAAAGAAAACTTGTCAATTCTTTTCAACATTTTCTACACAAGAATTTATACACAACTTAAAAGAGGTTGACAAATATTGACTTAGCACTTGAATGCACTTGTCACGTCAACAACCAGTCAGACTAACAAACAAACAAAGTAGACAGTTACCACTAATTTTTTTCCAAGTTATCTGTCTATTTTATACTTTTAAGTGTTTTTTATATAAACTTTTTAAAGGATTTCTAGTAAAGCTATTCATATATGCATGTACATATTTGTATTAGAAAGTTTAACAGCAAGATAACATATAGCCTTGCGGTTTACAGCTAATCCGTTTTATGTCTACTTTTGTATGTTTTGACAATTAAATAGAAATTTCATTTAAACAAAAACCATGTTCGAAGTGACCATAGAAACTCGTTTTTATTGTTTACAATATTTTATGAGTTTGTAAATTTCCATGCTAAAATCATCGCTGATAATAAATTGCTTTCGAGATATATGCGGTTATTCACGAAAACCAGCCATATATACAATGGCAACCACACTGCACACACTTCCAAAATCAACATAAAAATCGCTAAACTTTAAAATATTTTAAAGAAGAAATTCCAAAATAAATTTATATATATTTGATAGCATTAAATAACAATGAGAATTTATTATTATGTTTACGGCATTTGCTGTAAATACATAAATCTACACAAACACGTACGACTAGAAATAAAAGGAAGATATTCACACAAAAAAGAAAATATTATTTTCCGCTTTCTTAGCTTTGGACAAGATGAGAAAGAGAGAGAGAGAGAGAGAGAGAGAATCGGAGAAAGAGAGCAGGAATCAATAAAGTCTCTATTAAGAAATAATTAAAAAGAAAAATAATTTTAAAAACTTTGGACTAAAAACATAAATGTATGCAGACAACTTTTATAGGGCACTGTACAATCAGACACAACGAAGGTCACTGCAAAGATAACCATTCAGGCCAACATATTGTTTCCGGCTTTCCTGCTCTGGAGAAAAATGCAAGATTAGTTATCCAGGCAATCGATTCCTGGAGTTTGTGAACTGGGTCAGGGATGCATCAATGCATCCTTGTGAAAAGTTCTGTATCAACTAAAATTTCTGAAGTTTGAAGAGTGTGACTATTTTTGTGGACTTTACAATAAAACAACTATTGTCTTAGAGTACTCGGAAAGCCTTTTTGTGACTAAAAAAAAAAATTTCAAAAAAATGTATTCTGCAAAATTTATGATTTTCGCTTGATTCTTGTTGTGATTATTAAAATTCTCTTCTTAGGTCAGGAAGAAACAATACAACAGTTTTTTTTTTATATGTTTTAAGTGGGCGAGGCACTTCCCACACATAAACACTTTTTACATAAATACGTGACATTTTCTGCGCGTTGCCCATTTTATATTGGATTTAAAGTAAAACAAGTGAAAATTGGATAAGGGGCCATTCACTTATTAATTAACGTTTTTTCGGAGATTTCATACCGCCCCCCACCCTCCTTCGTAACGCTTTCTACGCATTTTCCAGTGCAAAATTTCCAATCCGTAACAAATCTGTAACCCCTCTGTAGTAGCTAGCTGTAACCCCTAGCTTTACTTAATAATAAGGGGGTGTGGAGCCTCCCATAGTATAGTTTTGATATATGTATGTATAACGCTCGTATATTTTTTTGAACCAAAAACAGTACATTTCACTGAAATTTTTTAAAAAAGCAGTAAATCGATTTGGAAAAACAGTACTTTTCGCAGTATATATTTTATTCAAGATATAAAAAAAAAATTAACAATCATTTCCATCATCTGAATCATTTTCATCAAAATCAGCTTTTGTTGTTTTGGATTTGTCGTTTCAAGCAATTTGAATAAGCAACGCCGGCTTCGTTTTGAGGTAATTGTAGAAATCAAAGCATTTGTACTTCAAATTACATTTGACGGTCAGAATTGCCTTCAATGTTTGCACATCTAATCGGGTTTTGTCCGACGTCCAAGTTTTGTTCATTGCAGAGAAGATTCGTTCCACTGACGCTGAAGTTCCTGGCAAACATAAAATATATTCAACGATCGTGGCCATTTCTTTGAATTCGCAATCGGCGCTATTGAGATGAAAAAATATCTCCACCCACCGATCCACAATCGAAACATTCTCGAGGAGAATGCTTATTTTTGAAGTAAACAATATTATTGCACGAATTCACTGATCGCCGTTTTTATTTCTATTATGTATCGAAAAACAGTATTTTGAGGGAGAAAAGCAGTACAGTACTCCAAAAAACAGTACAGATACGAGCCTTATGTATGTATCATGGCAACTAAAGTACAGTAAATAACATGAGATTTTGTAGTAGCTAAATCATTAATTTATTGCATTATTCTAGAAAAAATAGATTGGGCGTGGCATATGTCATATTAAGAACCCTTTCATTTGATGATATGTTTATAGAACTAATGTTGAAAAATCTTTAGATTTAGACTGATTTGCCTTTAGAGAAAATGTAGAAAGGGCGTGTCACCTCCCAAATAATAACGGCACTAAAATGACCTGAGATTTTTTAGGAGTTAATTCCGGTGATTGATTGTATTATTCGTCAGAAAATTTTCTGAATAATATGAATAGGCGTGGCGGCACCTTCCAAATATAGTGAAACTTCGATATAACGAATTTCGTTATAACAAAAAACTCAATATAACGTATTTTTTATAGATTCCCTTGAGAAAACCTCTTTATTGACAAGTTTTGCATAAAAAAATACACTATACCTATAAAGAAAAAATTCTGAGCAAGATAGCTCGTATATAGCGAAATATTCATTAAAAGTACTCAATATAACGAAATCAGTATAAAGCGTATATGGTAAAGTGTCGTTTTAAAAATGTATTTACATCCGCATTTGTAAAGTCTCTGTAAAACGAAATAGAAATAAAATTGTAAGCAAAATGATATAGTTCGGTTATTAAAAAAAGAAATTCTTAATGTGTTTGAAAATGTAATGCATTGGAAATGTTGACTTGAAACAATATTTTATTAAAATGAAATAAAATTAACTGAATAAAAAAAATGTGTTTTATTTTTAATTTACTTCATGAAATACAAACTTTTATTAGCATTCTCATGTTGAATAGAATTTTAATAAAGAAAATTTTTTTTCGAATTTCTTAAAATTTTGTTATATTTAAGCTTTACTGATTATATAGCAAAGCAATAGCTATAACGAAGTATTTTCGGATCCGCTTGGAATTCGTTATAACGAAGTTTCACTTTATGATGAAAAATAATATTGGAATATTTTTAGAGGTAGTGAAGTAAGAAACTTAAAATGTTGTCCCACAAAGCGAAACTCTTTGGTGTTTGTTCATACGAGTATACGAGTGTGATCCACAAGAAAATTAAAAATACTAAAATTAATTCAATTTTATTCTTTTTTCTATCACAAAATATTAACAAACAAAAGGTTTTAATTATAATAATTGGTAATAAATTATTCTTTGCGTTTTATTTCAGATTCGACGTACAGTAGACCATTTCTAAGAATGAAGTTATAAGGTAAGTTTTTTTTTGTCTAAATATATGTTACAATGTTGTTATAATTATTTACTCTAAATTAAAGCGACTATTTAGTGAATTCTTTTCGTTTTATAATCACCCCTATCGTGAATAATTTTCCACATGAAATTTTTTCACTTTTCACGTATTTGTAATCGTGAACAACTCGCATGAAAAAATTTTATTCAGTCCAGAATAACAACGTGAAAAATGTGCACTGAAAAAAATTCCCCTTATCGTGAATAAATATTTCGGTCGGAATTTTTTCACTTCTCACATTGATATTTTCACTTTATTTTTGATGGGGAATAGAACAGAAATTACATAGATTTCTTCTTATAATTCCAATATTAAACTTTAAAACGAAAAGATGAATGATTAATGAAAAGATCTGATAATAAGGCACAAACTGATGTATTCCTCAACAAAATGCAAAAAACAGGCTGATTGCCTGCAGATTTGTGAAGCTTTAATTTGTTGGAATTTTTTCGTTTTGTTGGCTTTCCAAAAAGTAGCCGAACTATTTTACCACGTAAAAGTTAGAATGCAATAAACAAACGGAGCAACCAAATTAAAGCTCCAACATTTAACTTTAATTTTTGAAGTTTTCTTTAAAATAAATATGTCCGTGTATATTTTTGAACAAAATGTTCTAGATTTTTTATTTTTTTATCTTCTTCCCTTTTTTACATTCACTAAAAACTGATAGCGGGAATAATTTTTCACGTGAGATTCACGATACCATTTTTCCGTTCGAGTGGAATTAAAATTTCACGTGAACAAAAATTTCACTTCTTATTCACGATAGGGGTGAATATTTTTGTAACTCCGACATTAGGGTACCCAGCTAGTAATAACTTGCTAGTTGCACAATGTTATTAATATGGAAAATCAATTTACATATTGAAGAAAATTAAACGAGATAAACCCAAGATTTTCTTGCAATATGTATATTTTTATACCAAAATAATGCTTCTATTTATCAATCAGTGGTGAATTTCGTGTTTGCAACGAGTCCTGCAACATAACGCAAAGAGGTAGGTCATTCACTATTGATAGAAAATAATTACAATTGCGTAAATTCTGTGATAGCGCTAATATTTTTAATACTATTTTTAATAGCACCTTTATATATTTTAACACATTTTTAAGAGCCCATTTTAAAAGCTTTGGTTGAACAGATAAAGAAAATCAATATATATATTTTTGCTCATTTTAAGATCATTCTTGAATGCAAAATTGTAGCTTAAGTACAAATAAAATATTACAATTACAAAGCAGTTAAGAACATTCCTTTAAAGGACTGCTGAACTGAAAGCAACGGTTCTCAAATGGTGGTCCGTTGACCTCTGGATGTCCGTAGCAACCATCCAAGGGGTCCGCGTAAAGAGGCCAAAAAACAGTGTTTTCAAAAATATTATAAGTTTTTATTTTAGATTTAGTTTTTATTTTTTTTTTTTTTGATACGTACATAGTTGTACACATACAACAAAATATTAGTGCAATCGCTTACTCTTCACTTTTTAATATACAGTACCCCAGACTCTGCACTGACTGTTATTGCCATCACTATCAGATAACAGCTGATATTGTTTTTATTGGCATTAAATTTTGTTTGAAAGAAAAGAAAATATTGTGAAGACTATTTAAATTTTAACTTTACATATTTAAATAAAAACGGTGAAGTCTACAGTACGTTATATTCCACAAAACTATTTCGAACGATGCGAAGAAACCATCTAAAATGGAGAGGCTTCTTTTAGCAAATCATCCGGCTTTGAAAATAAAATCTATTTTTTTGTTCTCTACGTTTTTGCTTTTTTAATTCACCCTAAAAAAAAAAACTGGGCTTCCAAGGAGGTCCGCGAAAAAAAAATTTTTTGCAAGGAGTCCATGACCAGGAATTTGGTGCTAACGCCGGCTAAAAAGTTCAGTTTATTTTAAGACTCGATATATATTCCGCTATAAGGTTAGTGTAGAAGTGCTTTTCAATTTGAAAGTGAAAAAATCTAAATGCTTTGGAAAAGTCGTTGAAAAAGTGAGATTATAATAATACATATCGCACTTGATCAATAAGAGTGTATTAACTCAAAATTTTAAAATTTTCAGTAGAGGCTAAAAACGTTTTTTTAATACTACTCTTCTATCACAAAGAGAGATACAACTGGATTTTTTTTTGGTGGAAGAGTGGAGAAAATGGTGTAAAATTTTTACAGTGGATAGATATGACCACTGTACATCAATTTCTTACAAAAAATTTAATTTAAAAATTTTTGAATTAATACCCACTTGTTGATCAAGAGTACTCGTATATAATTTTTGACTTCTGTTGATTTTTCCAAGAGACATACATGTATGATATTTAAAATGAAAATAAATAAAGAAAAATTCCTCAGCATTTGTATTTACGTTTTTACGTATACTTCATATTTTATAAGACATGAGCTGGTTAAATATAAATCATACGCCTGCATGTTTAATAAAAAATAATGACCACATGGAGGTTAAACCAATTTGGGTACCCTTTATTATGGAGTGGTGACCGCCATTTTTGCCAGTTATAAAACATATGAATGCTTTCATAAACAATTTCGCTTCATTTTGTATAGCGACCTTTTAGCTAACAACGATCGTGAATTTTTAAGAGCCTTAATTAGTAAAACTACAATGTTATAGACTTATTGCCGATTTTTGTAAATAAAATATCAATAATTTCTCGAATTCTTTTTCCATAAAAAACATGTTTAACTAATTCCCTTAATAATAAGTGTAAAAGGATTGTCTTTTGGAATTTTATATCGAAACAACAACAAAATTTGTAATTTATTTTTCTTTCCACATAAAGCCCTTATGAAATTTGTGTTATTTCTTGACCGAATTTACAGGATATGTTAGTCCTGTAATGTCTTTTATTCCTTTATTAATTTCTCCGTCATTTGTAAAGCATTTCAAAAAATTAGTTTGTGGATACGTAATACTACGTTCCATATGTTGTCTAATTTTAACCAATATTCTGTTGCAGTTTGGGGGGGGGGGGCATACCTCCCAAGTAATTAATTATCGCATATCTGAAATACTCTACTAATGAGAACCACTTTTTTGATAATGTTTATAATCCAACAAAACAAACTGTTAGTGGAGGAGCTAGAGGAAACACTCACCCCACACAAAAAATGTTTTATTATCGTTTATTTGAAAAAAAAAAATTTATTGGTCGGTAGAATCGATGTGAGTTTCTTGGAAGCCAGTAAACCAATATTAATTTACACATTAACTCACAAGCACATTATCAGAGTTCTATTCCAATCGAAAGTGGTTTCAATTCTGAATGTTAAGTCTCTCGAAAACGAAAAACCAAAGTATTTTTTTATAATCCAACCATTTTTAAATTCAAAATGGAAATGATAATGAATTTTTCTACTTAGTGCTGGTTTACACACATCAAGTTTCCTTGATCAAATTTGAATTCAGCTGAGAGAAAGACAGAGAAATTTATATTGCTTTCTTTGTTTTCCTCCCAGCTGAATTAAAACTTGGTCAAGGAAACTTGTTGTGTGTAACCCAGCAATTAATTCATTTGTAGTAAGCAACAAAAAACATGCATACTTTTAGAAGTGTTAATAAAAATAAAGTTTGCATGTTAATAAAAAGAAGCTTATTGTGAGTATTGATGTCAAAAGCAGGCTCCAAGAAAATTGACCCCAATATAAAATGGACCGTATAAAAAAAATTAAAAATTTACCCAACGTTTAAGAAAAATGGCCCCAAATTAAAATAAAAAAAAATTAAAAATGTCTCCATAAAATAGGAAAAATGACCCCCAAAGTTCGTCTTGTTGTCAATACAAAAATTTTGTGAAATTTTAAAGTTTTGGTTCGGGACAATTTTTCATAGTGCCGTAAAAACAATTTAAGCAAACGCCTCTGGGTATAAAGAAATTTTTGGCCTGTTCGGAAATGCATCACTGAGCCGCATCTTATGCGCATGTGTGATTAGTTTGCTCAGCTGATACAAAACAGCATATGCAGTGTTACCAGCAGTTGACTTTGAGAACGTAAAACGCATCAGATGCGGCACAGTGATGTATTTCCGAACAGGCCCTTGTGGTCAATTTAAAAACGAAATAGAAAATAAAAGAAATCTGAAAACTTGAAATAAAAAACAAACGGAATATAATTACGGAATTGAAGGATAAAATTTAAATATACGTTGTATTTAAATTGCAGCTGCATGTTTTATATATTGAAACTGACAGGATAAGAGAATGCCTGGCTGCTTGACATGCATGTGCAGCAATAACAGCATTCGCAATTTGCTCCCAATAAGAACTACAGGACATTATTCATATATATTCAGCATATTTATGTTTTGATAAAAATAAATGCTTGTTACTTCTTCCAAAGATGGTCTTGTCAATGACTAACAAAAAGAGAAATATACATTGGAGGGGACGGACATTTTATTTATTTGACAATATTATGGGACAAGTAGTTTAAAGAAGAAAAATAAAAAAAAAGATGTTTCCAGACATACAAATAAAGCAACTTTTTCAATTTGTAGCATTTCACAGTTGAAATATCTGACAATATTAAATGTGACAAACCAGCCAAATGTGTGCTTGGAAAAACCTGACTGAATTAACGCTTGGAAAAACATTTTATTAAATTTAATATGATGATTGTCGTCATCCTGCATGCTTTTTCTTTTTCTTTTTTTTTTTGTTTTTGTTTATTTTGTTTCGTGGCTATGGGATCTTAAGTGAAATTTATTTTATTATATTTTATGCATCCGTTTCTATTTTGCTGAAAATAAAAATGTTGTTTTAAAGAATTATATTATAAATAACCATAACTCAGACAAACATACATACACACATACATACATGAACTAAAGGACTCCAGCCATCCATCCATTCAAGCAAATAAACATAAGAAAAACGTTAAGGAAAAAGCCAAACACTATTAATATAAGTGGATAAGGAGTTCTTGTATATTTTACGTTTGAAATCATCAGATGCAACAGTTTTAAGCTCTAACCAAGTGTAATAAAATTTTCCACAATTCATTTGCTTTTCCAAACAACACTATCATATCCTTGCACTTGCATATTAGAAGAATTCGTTTGTTATTTCCAATTCATTCATTATTGAATAAATAGAAGATTTTCAAATTAAATTTTCTTCATAGTTTAACAAAGTTGGGCAAAGCTTTTCAAATGAAGCGCTGAGTTAAATGCATAGAATATTGTTTTTCTTATAAATACGTGCGGCAGTGGCAAGCATATAAAGGAAATATTAATTTCCTTTTTCTGCTACAATAATCAAACAATCAGCATTCGATAAAAATAAATGAAATAAAACTAGGCTAAAAAGCTAGTCTTTTAGATGCATTTTAAACTTTAAAATATTAAAGTGGGTTAAGGTGTTTCGTATATAAAAAGAAATAAATGAATATTTTAATTTGCTTCAATTGCTTTTTATGGTTCAAAAAATTAATTTTTAAGTGTTAAGGGACTTTAGCAGTCCATGAGAAATATATTCAATTTAATAAAAAGATTTAATATTTGAATTTTTATTCGATATGAGTGATGTTTAATCAAAGAAATTTTAATTTGTCAGGCTTAAATTAGTTTTCTCTAAGAGAATAAAAATTAAAAAATTAATTGTGAAAACTAAAGGCAAGTAGCTAGGAATGTGTTGTACATCACAGTTGTTTATACAGTCATATAAAACAGCTGTATATATAACATACCACATTCCACAGCCCCTACAGTATTGGTATCCGAAGGCTGTCACCTAGGAATGAAATGAGAAATACTAAAATAAAGCTCAACTTGAACAAAATAGACTTTGAAAAATATAGTAAGGTTCCAACCCAATAAAACAATGTTAATTAAAGCTGTAGTGTATATACTTTCATGTAACTCAGCCGATTCAATTAATAGTAGAGAATCTTTAACTAGTATAATTGCAGCTGTCGTGGTGGCAGTGAGGTCTAAGCGGAAAACAACTCTGATGATGAGACTGTGGTTAGTCTCGAAACATCATGATGTCAGTTCAACCCTCCGTGCAGTCTAATTTTTCTTTGTCTGTTCAATTATTACGAAAAATTAAATATAGAAAAAACGAACTTAAGGCTGACAAGTTGATTAAAAATTTAATTTTAAGTACAAGAAAAAAAAAAACAATAATAAGAAATATATAACACTGCACAACAGCATGTCTGATGATTGGGTTATATTACTAGACAAACTTTTAATGAAGATTTCAAATATATAACTGAAATTTTATATCTGCTTTATTAAAAAAAAATATGACATATGGGTCGTTTTTAATAAAACGCTAATTAATTCTGTGGCAATAAGCAAAAAGTCACAGTCTAGAAAAGCAGCTTTAAATGTTTAAGTGGTTAGATTGAACTCGGTTGTCTTAGCTGCTTAGGTCCTGTCTAGCAGTGGGTGGTTCGCCCAATAGTGGCGTTTCACTGCAAGACTCGCCCCTTGCTTCAATTTATCCCACCTGTCCTTCTCGTGGTCTTCTCTGTCCCTCACTTGCCTACTCTTCCACTGAATCTTCTAATCTCCCTTTCTCTATCACTCTCCTTCTTTACAGGCAGCACAATGGGACCAAATCAGGTCCCAAGTTAGCTGGAATCTAATCTTCCCTTTACCAGCAGCCTTATAACCTAACCTAACCTTGAAAAAAATGTAATCGCGTTGTACTAAAGTCGATCATTCGTTTCTCGATTCTTTTGATTTTTTAACACATCGTTCTATCCACTATAACATATATATTCAATTTGAAATTTAATATGTTATAAGATAAAATAAGATGTTATTTCTTATGGGATAATTTTTTTGAAAAAGAAAAGCAGCAGTGCCAGAACTTCCTTAAAAATCGTTCAATATAAATAAAACTTTGCCCAGCGATACTTTTGAATATGGAGAATACGGTGGTGATATAAACTCAAAATCAGCTTATCTCGACTTAATCACTTTTTCCTTTTTGCCACAGAATTATTTTATTATATCTTAAGTTGAAAAAAATTTTTCTTTTATTCGATTTCCTTTTTGAAGCTAAAGGCAGAGAGCTGTTCTGAATGCTCCAACAATAGTCAGCCATTATGTGTGAATTCTAATAGCCTTGATAACGTTCCTCCATCGTACCAAGATCTCAATGATTGGCAGGAAAATAGTCCAGGTGGTTATGAAGAAAGTGTAATTTAATGCTCATATAACATCCGTGACTCATTAGTTGTTCGAACAAGCTTTTTTCTCAATCTCTCTCATAAGAATGTTTCCAAAATTTAAGTCCTTTATTAACGATCTTATATGTGGCCCATTAAAAATGCCTGCTTTTCTCTTTTCAGCACTTAGTTTTAGAAAATCACTATCACTACTGTTATTTTCCGCCTCTTAATGCATAGACTTGCTTCTCCTGTAGTACATCAGCTTGAGGTTTAGGCGATACTTTAGGGCTCAAGATATGTCTACATGCCGACTATATGCAAGGATATTCTCATTTGGCTCGATTTTTTCGGTTCATGACAGTCTATCAGGTATGTATGTGATGAAAATCGATTTCGATCCAAAAACGGTGTAAAATCGAAACGAGTTGTGATGGCGCTATTAAAATCCAAACAAATGTTTACTTTTTAAAACAAAAAGTTGTAGTTTGACATGAAACTATTTAAAATGAAACAAAAAATGGAAAATGAAATCGTTCGTTTTTCATCACATCTTATAGCAAAGCGTTCGTTTTCAACATTCGATTTTACTTAAAAACGAATCGATTTTCATCACATACCTGTATTTCTGTGGAAATGTGGGTGGTGTTGGCTGAAGTGGTTAGCGCGTTGACTACTAAGCAAACAATGACGTGGGGCCTGGGTTCAAACCCTGGCCAGAGCAAGTCAATCAACATCATTAATTTCTCTAATGTACATTAGTGAGACATTGTATTAATTGTTGTCGGACTATTTAAGTGATGAAGGCATAGCACTGGTCACTAAAAAAGTTTTCCGACAGCGATTGATGCTGTTCCAAGCTAATGTACACAACATCGCCCTCCTTCGTCGGTTAGCAGAAACATCGGCGAAGTAAAACAATTGATAAAATGCCTGCTAATATAGCTTAACAAAGTTAATGCGTCTACCTAACACCGGAGGCGCCTCAACCCTGCTATAAAAATTAACATAACGCATAAAGCAGAGTTGTAAAAGAGTTAAGCCTTCTACATTTTCAACATCTATCTTCTCTACTCTATCCCTCTCTCTGAGTTCCGGCACAATGCACTGCATACGTAGGGGTCATCCCCTGAGTGCTGGTCCTAATTAAAAAAAAAAAAAAAAAAAACTTGGTTAAATAGTTGATATTCTTCCAAATTAGTATCCACTTTACATCAATTGTAAAAATGGACAAACGAACGCTGATGAGAGGTGTAGCGAACTTGAAATCGGTATACTGATACGTTCTGCTAATCTGATTGCACATGCTAATGTTTTTCAAAATTATAAAACTCATAGTAATTTGAATTTTCATTAATTCAATAAAACCGAACTTGAGCCTGATAATAATAATTTCTCATTTATACATTATTACAGTTCAAATAATAATTACGTTTATTCGTAATAATAATATAAAAAATAACAGTCGTCGTAGTGGTTCACGAGTTCATTGCAGATCATAGAAGTTTCGTCCCAAAATTTGTTTCTTTTCTTATTTGTCACACAAATGTAGAAACTTAACGAACATTTTGCAAACCATTTGCGGAACCCAAGGCTTATGTTTCATATTTCCAGCGTGTGTCTAAAGTTTAATTTACAAACTTCTTTTACGAATGCTGTCCACAAATAAAATAAAAATAATTCGAATTATTCACACAAATTCTTCTTGATGATGCCTTATCAAATTATTTTATGGAAACTGTCAGACAAAATAATGATCAGCAAATAACCACTGTACAACAGTTTATCTATATAATTAATTTACAATTGATTTTTTTGTGCTGCCCTTCATGCACCTATTAGACAACCGATTTTCACAAGACTTCTACCAAATTAAAGACATTTTTCACAGAAGTGCACGAGGTATTGTGGGCTCTTGTGGGTTTAGTATTTTGGGAGCTATAACCGCTTAAAGTTGCTACTACTACAGGCACACGTATTATTCAGTTAAAATAAAGCCAAAGAAACAAACAAAAAACACATATACATTTGGTGGAAAGAGAAATATAACAACAAGACATCTATACATACTAAGATGTGGGAGAATTGTATGAAAAAATATGAGAGAGTTAAGTTAATATTGATTTAGGGCAATGGAAGGTATTTTGTTTTTGCATTTAACCGTCCTTTTTTATTTTTAATTTTTGCGAATTCGTACAAATGTAGCATTAAATAATTGTAGTTTTGGGTGTTGTATGACTGTTTTATATGAGATCTTTTATGATTTTTCTTTTTATGACTAGAACACGGTCGATTGGGTCGACCGTTGGTACACACTAGTTTTAAGTAAAAGCTATAACTCGTAAACTAGAGCTGTTACCAAAAACAGGAGGATATTTTTAGAATCAGCGATCTCAAATTAGTAAATGTCAAGCGGTAAAAGTCATTCATCAAACAAAAGTTTCTATTTTGTTGTGCAGTGTAATTGATCATAATAGTTTTCCTATCACTTTTTACAAGCTTATTTATATACAATAAATACTATTTTCTTGCAATATATGCACAAATATGCATTTATTGCAGAATATTTACGTAAATATATGCGCAAGCAGTTCAATGATATTTTTGTACTCTGATGACTACAAATAAAAAATAGAAAATTATTTACAAATGTATTAGAAATAAATTAATAATAATCAAAAAGTCGTTACACGTTTATTCACAACTCATCCGGATAACAACGAGTTCCATCGATGCTATTGAATGCCAAAGTGTCATTAATATATTATTTTTCTAGATTTTCTATAAATGAACAGTTAATTAATTCCTTAATTGTTCTCTATTTATTTACTTTTAATTTCATTGCTATTTCCACTATAATTATTTATTAATTAAAACCTTTCTGTGCTTCTCTGATCATCGTTTTGCTTTTCATTAACTTTTATTAAGAGGTTAATATGGGATATTTGCAGTTTATTGAATTTTTTTTTATATTTATTTTCCTTAACTCGTACATTTTTTTCTTTTTTGCCTGTCTACATTATTTTTGTCTCGAATGTTTGTGCTTCACTTGTATTTGCCTGTTGCCGTATTGTATTGTATTTTGTATTGTTAAATTGTGAATTAAGTCTATATAATAAAGGATATTATTTTGTGTCACTACAGACGCCTTTCATTTGCTTAAGCTTCCGTTCCGTTTACAACAAAAACATATAGGGGAAAAAATGTTATAAAATATTTTAGGAACTATATGTTATATACGAGGCCAGTTCAACTTGTAGCCAAAATTTTTTTGCTTCTTCCTTTGTTTTAATATCTCATGATTAACTTCTTGTGAATATGCCCAGCAAAAACTACTGCTTCGGCCGAAGCAGGTTTGTAAGGGAGAGATGCTTGTTGTTGTTGTGCTTACTGCTCCGAAAAGCGCTTCGAACATGCATGATTTCTGTTCGCGATGTCGCACTTTGGAGCTCTTGTTTTTTACATAAAAGAGCGCTTTTTTCTAAACATCCGAAATGCGTTAAAATCATGTTTAAATTATCTGAATTATGCCTTCGTTTTACTGCGTCATCTACTAACATACATAATTCATCTGTAGGCAAATACACAAGTTTAAATATATAAATAAGAGAGAGAGAGAGAGAGAGAGGCGGAGAGCATCTAAATGAAATTTTTTCTTACATTCGGTGTTTACTTTATTATTCGTGTCAACTAAATGTAAATTCCCGACCAACTTCAACGTGCTTAAAAATAAGTTGAGCGATCTCTCTGCCTTCTTTTTGTACAGCCTCGGAAGCGCTTCAAAACTGCGCATCTCGAAAGCATGAAATTTTGTTACTGCTTCCAAGATACAATTCAATTATCTTCAACTTATTAATTTCGATCGCGAAAAGCAGAGTTTTAATATAAAAACCAACCTTTTAATAATTTACGCTGAAATATAGAACAACCATCGTATCGAGTTGAATATTGAGATGTTTATAGAAACAAATACTGGGTGTAATGTCATGACATGGCCCTTCTCTATTTTATGAAAGGCTGGATAAACTATTACAGTATCGTTTTTCTATTTCAAACTTGTTCTTTTATTGTGAGTTTCTTTTTTTTTGTCTTTTTGACACATGTGTTTGTATGTAAATTTAAGGAAAAACTAAAGAAACATTTCCTGTATTACTGTTGATTTGGCACATAATTTGTAAAAGTTTTGTCTGCCTTTGAATGAATGCCTGACCATTCAGGCACTTGAGTTGGTACAAATTTGTTTATAAATTTTTTTTGTACATTAAACTTTTTTTTTTTTTTGAAAAGACAAACTTCATATGAAAAGAACATTATTCTTGGATATATAGAAATTTTGTATGTTAATTACGATTCACTAGGAATGGGTTGGAAATTGTGCAAATACAATAGTACGAAAGAAAAGTTCTACTCTGAATGTGCAAGACAGTAGAGATTTGTTTTTTCTAAATATTTTATTTATTTAGATTTCGAACTTTTTTCTGTTTCAGTCATTTAACCCCATCCCGACTCACAAAAAAAAAGTATTTTAATGTTACTTTGATTATGAATACAAACAAAAAAGACACAAAGAATAAATTTTGTAATTGAAATGAATAAGAAAAGAAAATTTAATTTCTCTAAGTGTTAAAAATATTAATTCAATTGTGTTTGAGGACAAAAATGAGCTTAAATAATCCCGTTTCGGAATTAATTTTACTCAAAAGAAATGTGTTCTGCTTTCAATTGGATGCATGATGATTTTTTGAACTTAACTTTTTTTCGGGATTGAAGCAACTATTTAGGGATTAAATAGTCCCCACGTGGTACTAAATATTTCTTGCATTCGTGTTTCAATAATTCAATTTTAGCAATGCAAAATTGTATCTTTTCTAAAGGGTGTTTTTTTTATAGAGGTATAAAACTTTAAGTTGGCAACATTTTTTTAACTGGTAGCCATTTTGTCAGCTGTCAAGTGATTTATGTTTAGTTTGATTTGGCATTTCAACAACATGAATAGACTGACGCCTGAACAACGCTTCCAAATTATGCAAAGTTATTTTGAAAATTATGGTTCTACGTATCGAGCACTACGTCCATTTTACAGTAAAAAAAAAAAAAAAATCCAACTCGCGCAAGAATACAAGCCACACGATCATCTAGCAAGGCGCAGATTTGGTGAATTGTCCCAAATTAAGATTCCCGATTTTCATTAGCGAATTTTGTTTACCGATGAAGCTCACTTTTGGTTGAATGGATACGTTTTGGAGTGATGCCTCTAAGAATTGTATTTATTTTATTTATTTGTATATATTTTTATTTTCAATGTCCCATACACAAGACTGCTCATATTGCAGCATGGAACTCAGTATAAGTTCATACAAAACATTCGTGCGATTTAACGCCGCTATATGAAGTCGCTAGTCTACGCCGATAAGCCCGAAACTATTAACCACTTGCAGGAAAAAATTCGCGCGTTATTGCAGATATACGGCTGCAAATGTCGAGAAAAGTCATCTAAAATTGGACATCTATATTAGACTACGTCCGTGCCAGCCGTGAGGGTCATATGCCAGAAGTTATATTTAAATTTTAAAGTCAGAAGATTATCTTTCGAATAAAGTAAATTTCACGTAAATTTAAATAATTCATCTTTATTTTATTTCATTTCAAAACTCTATACCTCTCTAAAAAACCATATATTTTATGAAAAGTATTGCTGTTGAATTTCTTGTATTATTTGCAGATAATCGATTAATCGATAGAAATCAAGAGTTATTTGGAACACAAATAAATCTTATTTGTTCGATTAATCATTTCATCTTCAGCAGATTATTTAATTTCATCTGATCTGATCAGATTCATTTGCTTTGCTTTGCTTTTTTTTTCTAAAATGTAAGGTTTTCCAATAGGGATGATATGATTTTGAAGTGACGTTTCGGCCATTTGAAATGCGTCATGATCTGTCATTTGTTTTTCATTGTATTCAGTAGTGTTTACAATTTCATCATGGAGAGATTTACGCAAGAACAACGTTTACAAATTATTCAGTTTTATTATCAAATAATCGTTCTCCAATTGCAACGTTTCGTGCATTTTTGCCATTTTGTGGTCGTAATAATCGTCCATGTGTGCTCGCTATTCTGTATATGATGTTCAAGTGCCAATAAGACAAAGAACCGCGCAAAGTAATTTCTGGTGGAATCATCGGTCCGTACCTCTTTCGAAATGAAGCTGGTAACACCGTTACTGTCAATGCAAAGCTGTATAGATCGATGATAACCAACTTTTTATGGCCGAAATTGGAAGAAGTTGATCTTGACATTATTTGGTTCCAACAAGGCATTGAATTATTGCGAGAAAAGTTTGGAGATTCGATTATTTCAAGAAATTGTGATATTGAATGGCCCCCAAAAGAATTGTGATTTAACACCATTCGACTATTTATTGTGGGGTTATCTGAAGTCATCGGTCTTTCGAAATAAACCAGACTCTCTTCAAGCTTTACAAGTCAATATTGAACGTGCCATTTATGAGACACGACTTGATTTAGTGGAAAAAGTGCTCAAAAATTGGTTTCATCGAATTCGTTCCTGCAGAAAAAGTCGTGGAGGCCATTTGAATGACGTTTTATTTAGAACTTAATTGTATCGATTGTACTTCACATTAAATAAAAAACTTTTGAATTTCCTTAGCAATAAGTGTGTTTTGCAAAAAATGCAAAAAAGAAAACAAAACATGTTAATTACACATTTTTAGCTTTTTCTTTGCCTTATTGCTGTTTCATGTTGAAAGTAAATCTTTTAATGGAGGGAAATAAATTCATCTAATTTAATTATTTTCGAGCTAAAGCACAAATTAAGTTCTCACAATAATGAAGGATGGATGGCAAACGGTAAAGGAATAAGAATGATAATTTTCCGGTTGTTGGAAATACAAAACAGATGATTATCAAAAAAAACTTTCCGCCTAAAATCAACAATCGTTTTGCGTTGCTACAAGGTAAATAATTTAATTTTAACTGCCGACTACTAGAAACTTTGAAGGGGAAGCTACTTGTTGCAGTAATCAACCAACCAAACTCACGACAACCGAACAGATGGACAGGTTGCATAAAGCACAAACAACAATAGAGTTGACTAGTGAGTGGCAAAGAACATCTAAACAATTATAAATCGTTCATGAGAAAACAACAAAGTTAAAATGCAAGTGGAAAAGAGCTTAAATAAAATAAAAGTTTTTTCCCCCCCTTTGATTTACAGAAAGCAAAACCAAACTTAGTTGTTATTAGAGTTTTTTTGTTTGTTTTTGTGGTCTTTTTGCAACACATAAAACGACGTGTCTTGAATAAATGAAAATAAACGATTTTCAATTGAAATTTTGTGGTCTGATTAGTTAAAATGCAAATTGAGACATCTCGATATAACTAACGATAACATCAGCAGCAGACGGACACTTTTCTAAATTTTTAAATTTAAATTAAAAAAGTTTTTAATCATACCACAACATCAGCAGCGACGAAATTCAACCTCAACAGCTTTATTAAAATATTTATTATTTAAGCTTTTTCAAAACTTTTATTTAAACTAGAGCAACAAAACTCAGGCACTTGAGAGAATGAATTCGTAAAAAGGTTTTTTAAAAAATATGAAATTTGTTAAACACTGTCGGTGTGTTCGACGCACGTTACCGCATTCTCACAATTTTAGCGATAGCGTTTCGTTCGACGTATTTTTTTTTCGTAAATCATTTAATATTCTTTAAGATGTTAATTATCATTTTGGGCATTTTTTTTTAATTTTCCAATTTAGTTTTCTTTCAGATTTTTTGAGGGTTTTGGCGATTTTTTTTGCCATTTATGCGATTTTTTTGCGTTATTATAATTTTGATCGTTTATTTTTCAAGTTTAGCAAAGCAGCACATTTCATAACGCCGCAGTACAACGATTATACAATGTATACCATTTCAAAACGCCGCCGCCAAGTATTTTTAACGCAGTAAGAAGGCAAATAAGGCATCGGTTTTATAGTTGATTCATTGTTTCGGAACTTTGCATATGTATGTGATTTAAATACAGTAGCAATACTGTATACAAACTTTGTATACAAACGTTTTGGAAGTCAGCCCACTTGTGGGAATTTCGAATTTAACACTGTTAATCACTTAACAGTCGTAGTAAAATATTATGAATAGGTAGTCTAGAATAGTTAGTCTAGGTGATGCAGATACAAGTATCATCCCACTTTTTCTACGTTCTAGTGATAATTTTTCTAAGTAATTTAAAAAACAATATCCAACTATAAAAATGAAAGGAATCAAATGGAAGAAAAATTATATAACAAATATATATAGTTCGGACCAAAGTAAATTACTTTGGAAATAGAAAATTAATACAGCTTTTTGGATTTTAGGTGACGATATTTATGCTGCTGTCCGCAGTTGGTAAACACACTGCATACCACTTAAATAAAGCAAAGTATTATGTATATTTAAGGAATTGCATACCGAGTCTCGGTAATGTACTATTAATTTCGGATACTCAATATTCAGAAATAGTTACTCAATACATTCAGATTTGTGTTTTTTGTAATTAAAAGCAAATAAAATTTAATGGCCGATATGTAAAGCTGCACGCAAAGCAAAAACATGGTTGATGGAATCATAATCGTAGCTACTATATATTGCATTTGTCATCTAAGGAACATAATATGTTCTTCATAAATTTGAGCGCATTATAGTAACTATGAAAATTTTATTTTCCTGTTTTATGTAAACAATTTGACATTTTTCTTAGATAAAAAAAAAATGCATATACTCGTAAAATTAAGTTAAATCAAATTAAATTTTTGACAAATATTTTTATTTGAAAATATTTTTATTTGAAAATATTTATCGAATAAACTTTTCTGGACAAATTAAATTTAATAAAATTCAAAATAATTAACTTATTTATCGGCATATTTATGTAAAATTCAAATGCCATCTTTTGCAGTTCCCTAGTATTTTTTTGTCATGCTGCAAAGAAACATTCATTCGTATATTTAATTCACTCCAATTATTAATATGTACCTGTATATGTACCTTAAACCACTGATGTTGAAGATTTCACTTTTATTTTGTTGTATAATTAAATAACATTCATCATATAATTATAATTTCAATATTAATTTTTTCACTTCACATCTCCTCGTCTTATTAAATTCTATGAACGCCTGAAGTTACATACGATTGACAGCTATTTTGTTTCTTTTGAGAACACAAAAAATTTATGGTCACAATAAACTTTTATAATTCCCATTTGCAAAAGATACTCTTGTAGCAGCGAAAATACTTTTTTTGATACATTCAATTTTTATGGGACGAACCCCGGAATGATTATTTAATTGTTGCATCCAACATTTTAGTAATGGAAGAATGTTTGATTTGATTCAATGAATAATTATTTGTTTGTGGCAGATATACTTAGTTGACATGAACATTTTGCACTCATGTCTTTTCTCTGCGTATGTAATAACGTAACTACCACTTTGCTGAAATGCGTTCATGTTCAAAGTATCAGAGTAGTATTGAGTAGTTAAAAGTAAGTGAACTATTTTTTTTACTATATAGTTGATTACGCCAAAAATTATGAAAATATTTACTATTGCAAACAACTAAACCGAAATATTTTCATGAAGGTATTCATTGTTTATTACAAATGGTCTTGCAAAAGTGCAAATGCAATATATTGGAGGTTTTTGGTAAAATCCACTATACGAGTATTTACTTTATATAATTTACAACTTAGCCGATTACATAAAAAACTGAGAAAAATATTTAAAAATATTTGCTATTGCAAGCAACTAAACCGATGAAGATATTCACAGTTTATTAAAAATGGTTTTGCAAAAGTACGGTATTCAGTGTTTGGTGCAAATGGTATTGCGAAAGTGCAAATGCATTTGCGATTAAATTAAAATAAGATTGGTGCTGTTCAGTGTTTAGTGTAAATATACATATGTTGCAAAATTATAAATGCAAAATATTTATGAAATCTTACGTCAACTTTGTGATTTTGGTTGTAGGATTAACTACGATATTTAACCTTAGCACTTTTTCAAGACCATTTGCCCTAAATAGTGAATAACGTCAATGTTAACATTTTAATTGCAAACAAAATAAATGTTCATATATTTCTCATATATGTATGTATGTATTTAAATTTTCGTATTTTCAATTCGCCATATTTTTACGACTAGCTGAAGCAAAAACAGTAATTTTTTGTATGTATGTATATCGAATTTTTAATATTAACATATATTTTTGCAACAATACTTTGAGGTACATAGTTTTTATTTGTCATATATGAAAATAACTAAGCCAAAACTAGAAAACTAAGAATATTATTCCGTTCTAAATATATTACAGAGTATTTATTTTATATATCTTTATATATATAATTCTACTGTACGTGCGTTGTAACTGAACTCCTCCTAAACGGCTGGACCAATTTGCATAAATTTTTTTGTATGCGTTTGGGTGGCGCCCCGTGGTACCCCCCATACAAACCACAAATTAAAAATCTATTATTTCTGCTCCTGATATCGGTATTTGAACAAAATCATTTTTTAAGTGCTGCTGCAAATATGGGCGGGATTTGACAAAGGGGCGTGGTACCTCTCATACAAACCACAAATTAAAAATCTATTATTTCTGCTCCTGATAACGGTATTTGAACCAAATTTGGTATGTCGGTTTGGTGTGCATTTTTTAAGTGCTGCTGCAAATATGGGCGGGATTTGACAAAGGTGCGTGGTACCTCTCATACAAACCACAAATTAAAAATCTATTATTTCTGCTCCTGATAACGGTATTTAAACAAAATTTGGTACGGCGGTTTGGTGTGCATTTTTTAAGTGCTGCTGCAAATATGGGCGGAATTTGACAAAGGGGCGTGGTACCTCTCATACAAACCACAAATTAAAAATCTATTATTTCTGCTCCTGATAACGGTATTTAAACAAAATTTGGTACGGCGGTTTGGTGTGCATTTTTTAAGTGCTGCTGCAAATATGGGCGGGATTGGACAAAGAGGCGTGGCACCACCCATATAACCCAAAAATTTAAATCGCCATATTTTGGGCATTTTTTGACCTACGTCGATGATGTTTGGCACATATGGTATTGGCATAATTTGGAATACGTACCGGGAGAAAAGTGGATGGGACCACGCTCCTTTTTAGGAAAATTAAAAATCGTAATATAGTCTTAACTACTGGACCGATCGTCACAATAGGATATATAAATACTTTTAATTTTATTTTATAACGAGGGGGTAGCGAAGTACACCGGGATCAGCTAGTTTAGTATATTTCTGTTTTGTATGATACGGTATACCTACGTATGTAGTACATATATTAAGCAGTTACAGTACATACAGTACAAAATATTTTTGGTGAATATATAAATATGTATATATCTCTTGTTTTTATGTAATATTATTAAATAGGCAAAAAACCTTTTATAACTTCTAATCCTTATTTAATCGTCGTGCAGTATAACTGCATGTTGTCATGTTTGCTGAAGAAATTTTGTATAAAAAGTATTGATAATATCAAACATGCATATTTAAGATGAATTTATCAACATGCATAACATTTCAAGCACAGAAATATGCACATGCAAATACGAATGCTATGCGAACTTTTATTGTATAGAAATGCAAAAAAAAGAGATGTAAATATCAAACGAGCAAGTTAAAAGAACAACAATAATAAACATTGTTCATTTGATGTTTCATGAGAAATTTATACTTCTGCATATGCACAATTCAGATACACACTAACATACATACATACATATGTTAAGAACATGCATGGATATGTATAGATATGCATATTGTTACGATACGAGTAGTTTATGAATTAAATACTTTTGTGTTGATTTTTCTTTAAAACATATGCACCGCTTTTGTGTTTGCAATTGTTTCGGTATTTGACAGAAAGTTTAGAATGCCGAAAAAAAAATTAATGTGCGGTTTCTACAATACAAACAATTGGTTTGAGTAAAAAATTTGAATGAAAACCCCTCAGTTCTTTGAGTGATTCCTATATAAAATTTCTACACAAGTCATTTGTCTGTAATGTGGAAACCACCCATAAATAAAAAAATACAACAGAATACAAGCTTGTTATTATTATACATGCGATTTCCTGTAACATTTCTAGTCATTCCATTTATTATTCTTTGCTGATGATCTAAAACACAACTTGTGATCTAGTCAAAATTATAGTTGAAAGAAAGTTAGGTTAGATTTTTGTTGTAAAAGTTTGGAAAATATTTCCAAATATGTAAATAAGCAGATATTTCCATAAGGTATGTGGTGAAAAATTTAAGGTTTTCTAATATTGAACAAGATAGTTTTGTTAAATACATACAGACATACATATGTATATGTATATGGTACTTTAGTTGGTCTCATGTAGAAAGGACCTAACTTGCATCTTTGATCAATGATTTTTTTAATGATTTCAATCAGTCACACAAATTTAGTTATCAAAATAAAACGGTTTAACAAGTAATTATATGACAATAGTTACGTTTGATAATTACAGTTTTTGTATTTTAACTTTAAATAAGTCGAAGGTCCCAACCCAAAAAGTCACTTCCTTGAAAAAAAAAAAAAAAAAAAAAAAACAAATCCTATATATGTTAGCTGGCAACTCTGCTCTTAATGTCGAAACAAAATTTAGTTTTCACGGCGTCACCAATTAATCTCGGTCGTTTTACGTATATACGTAACTTGTCGTTCGGATTAGAATGCATTAAAAAGTCAAGTAAAGGTGTTTTATAATTGTGAAATTTTGTAAATATTATTTTAATAAATTGAATTTTGTTTAAAGTTTGTGGAAAATGTGTTAACTAATTAGAGAAATAAAAAGCAAAAAGAATGAAATAAACGCAAACAAGCGTTGTTTTATTGTTGTGTCTAGCGGTAGTTGCAGTTGTTAGTGTTTTTCCTTAAAGCATTTTAGAGAGTCTTGTAGTGTTTTGCATCGGCATAGAGTAAAATCAGAGAAAATAAAAAAAAATTTTAATACAAAAGCAGAACCAAGGCAAATTGAGTACTTAATTCGCCTTCAGCAGAACAAATTCAGTACTTAACTCGCCTAGAGCAGAACAAATTGAAAAAAATTTCAGAGCGAATATATTGAATTCGCCTTGTTGTTAAAATCTCTAAATTGAATTAAGCATTAAGTGCTTATTTTGTGTGAAGAATATAAAATAAAATGTTACAAATAAAACGGATATCGGTACGGCGGTGTAATAAATTAATAATTATCGTATTCAACACATGTTCTTAAATAATTTCAATGAGTGTATTTTGGTAAGTTTTTCTATAAAATTGTTTTCCAAATTCAATATGTTAGTTATCGTTTAATTTCTTGACTATTTACAAATATTTTGAATATAAATACTACAATTGATTTCATACATATATCTGGACACATCGTGCAAAGAGTAATCGAGTAATCTGCTTATAACTCCGCAATTAGGAGGCGTAGTGAAACTTAGGGAATTTTATAATTAGTAATTTGCTTATACTACAAACCCCCTATATTTGGCACATTTAACAGTTTGAGTTTTAACGAGATATACTCGATTAATTTGTGAAGTTTTTATTCGAACTGAGTGATGTTTAATCAAAGAAATTTTTAATTTTTCAGGCTTAAGTTCGTTTTCTCTAAATTTAATTTTATTATAAATTAAATTATTATTTAAATTAGAAAGAAAGACAAATCTAAAATTTCTTTGAGATATACTCGATTTAAAAAATTTTTTGGAAATATGGATTCTCTAAGGGATGACCACATTTTTTTTTTTTTTTGGAAGAAGTCAATCCTTCATAAAATATTAATTTATCAAAAGTACATATAATTTCATGCTTCTGAATTCAATTCTTAATATTTTTAAAAATAACATGAATGAAATTTTTCATATTTTGCCCCTTCTACATCATGTACAATTTCTTTTGTTTTCGCATTTTAAGTCATTCAAAAAGGGCATAATTTAATGCAATTGCGTGCAGTATGCTAAAGACTTTACAAGGATGTTTACATAATTTGAAAAAGGATAAACGTTGTAAGTAATCCATTGTTGTGTGGCTACAATTGTACAAAAGTACAAATGAAACACATGATATTACAAGGCTTAAAGAAAAGTAGTATTTCTGCGACAATTTACATATTTGTATGCATTTTTGTATACGTGAATGATGAATAGCACTCACGAATTGGTGATTTTTCATTTAAAATTGGTAGTTTGCTACTTTACTGTATGTAATAAAAGCCACTACTTATGCTTTCATACATCAATTTAATGTTTTTATTTTTTGTTCGGGAGGATGTCAAGCAAAAGCATTTTAAGTTTGTAAAAATCTTTATTCGTTTATTTTTTTTTTCTTTTACAAATTTATCTGTACAAAATGAACAGTGATATTTCTGTCGAAGAAAACATAAATATTGCATTATAACCGCAATCATTTTACACCAACAAAGAAGCCAAAGTGATACTGACCACAATAAGCACCATTATTCCTTCTAGCGAACAGTGGCGTAACATAAAAAAATACGACAGACAATAAATTTGCATGAAAGAATTATAAATTTCGAGTATTTACATTAAAAAGGGTGGCTCGAAATAATTAATAAGTAATAATATTATTATATTACATGACTTCAACCATGTTATCCAATCATAGTATATTGATTTTATATAATGTGCGTTTTTTATTTGTGTTCACTTTAAATTTTTTAAAAAATTTAGGTTCAAGATTTTTTTACGAAGGAACCCAATACCATTACAGACCTTTTTACGCCTATGCAATAAACATGTAAATAGTAAAATGAGTCATAAAAATTGTGGGCAGAAATAATTACCTTCACAAGTAGATGTGAAAACAACAATTGCAGAAATTGTAATTTGAATGCTGCTGCTCGTTTACATTTTCCATTTTTTTTGTTAACACAAGTAAAAGTTGTAAACTGTGAAATGTAGGTAAACCATTCTTATGGAAATTAAATTTTTACAAGTTAAAACGCAACGGAAAGAGCAGAAAAAGGACTCGTTTATGTTAATTTTCCTTTTATCATTGTGCTAATTTTTACCTCTGCCTTTTCGTTTGGTTGGTAATTTTATATGTACGTGTACATTATACGAATACTGGGATGTGTAAATGTTTGTTACCACGCACACACACACATACACAGAGATACACATACACAGACTGTAGAGAAAATTGCGGTTTTTTTTTCATAAATATTAAACTTATTATAGTGGTGTAAAATAGATTTTAATTTCTCACCTAAAAACGATATAATCAAAAGAGAATTACTTTAAAGGATTCATTGTAAGAAATCCACAGTAAATTTAAAAAATAATATTAAAAAAAAAAATTACGATGAACTTAAAATAAGATTGGCGCTATTCAGTGTTTGGTGCAAATATGTGTTGCAAAATTATAAACGCAAAATATTGAAAGTTTTTTATTTATGAAATCTAACGTCAACTTTGTGATTTTGGTTGTTGGATTTGATCAAAAAGTCGCGATATTTAGCATTAGCACTTTTGCAATACCATTTGCACTTTTGAAATTCCTTTTGCACCAAACAGTGAATACAGCCATTGATTAACAAGTCACACTCCGTCCACTTTAAGAAAAAATAATATAACAAAAAAGCAATTTTTACAAACAAATAAACAAATGAAAAATTTTCTACTTAATTACACCTGAAAGACTCAATTTAATAATATTCTTCACCAAAAATTTTGCCCGTCATGATGGTCTTGCAAAAACGAAACACAATTCATATTTGCTGTTTTACACAGCGAAGAAAGCAGCTGGTAATAAAAGCTTTAAATATTTTGTGGAAAAAAATTCGTGATATTTTAAATAAATCTAAAAACGAAAGACAAAAAACGAAAAACTTAACAAACGTTCGAGTTCAGAGAACAAGGTTAAGTTTTTAGTCAAATACGCCGAAAAATTATCATCTGCAATTTTTTTTGATGTTCCAACCTACAAAAACTATTTTGTGAACACTGCTTCCATGGAAAAATATTAATAAGTAGTATGTGTGTTTGAATTTTATTAAAAGTCCTATGCATAACGTAAAGCTTAACTAAATCAATGAAATATTGAAAGTTTTCCTGATGTGGTCAATTGAAAGTATTTTCAATTTTGCAAATTGCAAAAACTCGTGTATTAATTAAAAATTTAATATGCATAACGTAAAGCTTAATTAAATCAATGAAATATTGAAAGTTTCCCCTTACAAGTTCAGAAGACAGCCGGAAGCTGCTGCTAGGAAAGGCATGGATAGCCAGCATTTTAATGAAGTCATTGATAATGACTTCACTATGATTTAATTTTTTTTAAGGATTGTTAAATTATTGGTTAAGGTTTTTTACCAACAAGAAGCTCCTGTTAAGGACTTTCAGTTTTCTTGAAATTACAAATCAGTACACGCAACACATATTTTGTAAATTGTTTTCCAATTAACTGTTTAACAGAAAAATTAACAATTAACTGTTTAACAAAAAAAATTATTTTCAATTAATATTTTAATTGAATGAACAATTATTTTAATTGAATCAACAATTATTTTAATTGAATCAACAACTATTTTAATTGATTTTATTTTCATTTGAAACAATTTTATCAATGAACTTAAAATCAAGACGCCAGAAAAATATGAAAATTTTTCACATGTCAATTGCTTGGTAATAAAGTAACATTATTTGATTGATTGATTGATTTTAAATATTTCAATTAAATTTTTAATTAATACACGAGTTTTTGCAATTTGCAAAATTCAAAATACGTTCAATTGACCACATCAGGACCCAAGTGGGATGGAGTCTAATTTCCTATCTTAAGCCGGCCACTCACGAACAGTTTTAACTGTCAGTTTCAACAGTTCAGTTATAACTGACAGACTTAACTGTGAACTGAGATGTATACACAAGTGTAGTTCAATACTTCAGTTTTTAACATGGATTCGATCGAGCAGGACGGTTTGGCCGCTCTCGGTGTACTTTTTGTAATTTTACAAAAAAAGAAAAAAATAAACAGCGTAAACAGTGGTGCAAGAAGTGCATGCTCCAGACTTCTTTTATGCCTCAAGTTTATTTTTTTCTTTGCGAAAAGCGGATCTTAAGCTGTTTATTTTTGACAAAACAGATTTCTTTTCTGCGTCAGGTTCTATTTCTTGTAACTTCTTCGCCAAGTTGTTGTAGGCAGCATCTTTTTTGGCGCGATCATGGTACTCGCTAGATTAAACTTGCCATAGGCAAGGTTCAGATCTATATATTGCAATAAAATCAACTATCACTTGGTTCTGTTTACGCGATATGATACGCACTCTCGCTCTACACAAATTGGACTGAGAACGGTACAGTTGAACCCCACACACGTTCACTTCAGTTGAAACTGTCAGTTAAAAATATAAAAAATTTAAATTTCTCAGTTAAACTGAACAGTTGAGTTGAACTGTCAATTATTACCCACATACAGTTTTAACTGACAGTTTTAACTGAATAGTTGAAACTGACCTTCAATTGGTTCTGATGAGTTAGTTCTTAGATTTTCGTGATTTTCTTAAGTAATTTTTTAATTGAATTTACGATTTTCTTAATTGATTCTTGTTTTTTTTTAACATTTTCCGTGTATCAATTAAAAATGATGTAGCTTCAACATACTAAGTATTTTCAGAGTTAACTCAGTTCTTTTGAATAAGAAGTTAATATTTTTCTAAACTGCTTTTAATTGCAATGCTAGAAGTCTTTAACTTATCTGTGGTGGTGGTAGGATCAGTTGGAATACTTTCTTTTGAAATATCAGATCAAACTTAAGAAATATTGCATGTGGAAGTTTGTATTGTCTCTGAAGCGATAAAAATAAATAAATTGCTAACGAAATTGCAAACGAAAATGATTTGGAAAACACTTATTAACAGCTTACCAAAATAGTCCTTAAGCTAAGGAAAGTGTTGTGAATATAATTGTAAAACCATTATTAACAATTAGTTAGTTAAGAAAACATGTCTGTGGTACAATGCAATTAATTAAAAAGTATAATAATTGAATTAGCTTACAGAAAAATGCTTCTCTAATCATGTGATAAATAAGCTTACATTCATAATATTATTGTAAGCTTAGGAATAAAACCATCGGAACTTTACCTTTATCTACATACTTTTAAAAATTTTTTATTAGTTTTTTCTTGTTTATCCCGATTGTTTCTAAACTAAAAAAAAACGATTGGTATTTTTCTAAAATTCCTCCCCTTCCACTCAAATAGAAATTGATGTTTCTTTAAAATTGATTTATTGCTTAAAGCTCTTAATAATATCAGATTCCGTGTGGTCGTATTCCCTTTAGCATAAATCTTGAATACATTTCATTCTTCGCAAAAAAATTCAGAAAACTTTAAAAAATTATATACAATTAGGGCATGCCTCAAAAATACTTATAAAACTATTGCAAACATAAGTCATTTGCAATCATATTGATTAATTGTTAAATGAAGTAAGTGTATTATAATTATTATCGTAAAAAGTATTGGAATGTGTGGCAATTTTAAATCAGTATTTTAAGAATTGTAAACATATTGTACTTAGATAAGCTTATAATAAGTATGCTTATAAAAAGTTGTAGAAAATGTATTATGATAAGCTTTTTCTACAATTCAGTTATATTTTCCACAGCTGACTATATGCATATGTCTATGTATGTAAAATATATAAAATTTGGTATTTATTTTACCTTCTTAAGCATTGGTCGTGCGCAAGACCAGGGTATCAACGAAAGATCAACGAAAAAATACGTTTTTTGTTGCCTTTGTCCTTCGAACTCCTTATGAATTCTTAAGAATATATACATACAAAGTTTAAATAGGAATTTTTATATATGCAACAGGGTTGACAAAAAGTTAATAGATATTTTTTTGACTCCTCCAACCAAACTAACGATAATTACACAAAACTTAAAAGTAAAAATTTTTTGTATAGATAACGACAATTATCATAAAATTTTTTTTCCAGGAAACAGTGTATCTACTTCTGTTTACAACTGTAAAATATATATATAAAAACACTCTTGTGATTCCTTTTTCTTCTTCTTTTTTCGTCCTTTGTACTGCACTTTACGTGTTGTTGTGTATTTAATGTGTAACACTTATACACAGAGTCATCGCATGCGATTAGTAAAAATTTAGCAAAAAAAAAAGAAAAAAACAGAAATTTAAGCAGCAAAAAAGGGCTGCAAGGAGAGGGTAAATGAATGAATGGCAAAATTGAAGTTTTTCTATAGAAATTTTAGTTATGAATTTGCAGTAATTACTGTAAGTGTTAAGGAGTTTTTTTCTAACAGTGTTTATTAATGCATCGGTTGTTTCAAAAGGTTGTGTTGTTTACAACGCAACAGTTAAATACTGTACATGTTGTGTATATGTATATGTATCTGTATATACATATGTATGTGCATTTTGCAGTTGGGATAATTCAAATCTTTTGATATTAAAAGAAAGTCTTCGAAAAATTTCCTGAAAATATATTTATTTAAAATAAAGAAATTATATATGTGACCTTCTCTGAAAAAAGGGACCTACTGTTTGAAAGTGAAGTTTTGAGAAAAACGCATTATCACTCTTAATCCACTCTTAAGTCCAAACCCGTTTTTTGACACACTTTCGTTAGAAATTGATTTAATTCCGAAAGTTCAGTCTGTAGAAAATGAAAAATGAAAATCTCGTTTTTAATCAAACGACTTTTAATATTTTCTAATAACTTTATTTGTAGTAAACAATGAAAAAACGAGCCATCTTTAAGGAGTGTCAGTAAAATAAGCTTTTCATGCTAATAAAAAAGTTAGATGTGAGTTTTGCTTGTTAAAACAATTTAAACAAACGCCTATGGATATAATAAGCTTTATCACTGTAAATTACAATTTATTGGGTAATTGAAACTTTTCTCATTGTAATTATTTCAAATAATGCCAATGAAAATTCAGTGCTAAATAAAATAAAAATATTAATTTAAAATAAAGTCCCATAAATGCTTGTTATCAAATTTCTATTGAATATTTGGAAAATTTCTTAAAATATTTGTTTAACTCTTAAAGAGATGAAAAGAGAATCAAAAAAAAAACTAATTACAACAAACAAATAACAAAAAAAAAAAAAAAAATTAAACACAATTTGCAATTTAAAAACATCAGATTTGTTTTTGTTTAAAAAATATGTCGACAATTTTGCACAAATGGCAACAAACATTGTGGCATGAATAGGGATGCAACTACCGATATGATATAAAATAAAAAAAAAAAAAAAAATTCTTTGCAATTTTATACTTCTTGTTGTAAAATTATTGTGTGTGTGTGACGGTACGAATGTGCCACCCTAATACTATTCATGGCATAATTTTTACAACGTGTATTTTACCACAGATGTATGTATTCTTAAAGGTAATTCAATATTTAACAACGCAATATTATCAAATGATTTTATTCATTTTTCAATTTTTGCATTTTATATTCAGGCACTGTTGTTAGAAGAACCCTTTAAGCGTTTATGCGGATTATTTACTTTTACGCTTCTTGTTACTAGTTGCGTATGGAAACGAAAGATCGAAAAATAGGATTTGTTTTCCAATTTATAAAATATTTATGCATACAATCAAATACAAATTGTTACCTTAATTTAAAATGGTCTTAACTCATTATTTTTACAAAACGCGCTTTTTCATACTTCATATTTCAACAGGTAACTCTCTAAACTATCGATATAAGCAACAAAAAAAAACCCGATTTTAAAAGAAAGATCAGTTAGGGCCTTTAAGTATTAAGCTTACTAAAAGCATTTGCGAGTAAGTGACACGTATACGCACCGACACACCCACATACTCACATTTATTTATGATTTAAACTAGAAACCAATTTAATTTAAAACTAAACTAAAATAAAAAATACGTAATAATTGTATTGAATTTCTTGTAAACAAACGAAAAATCATTGAATATATTAATTTCGTGTAATTTGATAAAGTTTTACATCAAAAATATGAAAATGTTGTTTGTTAAAACTTTGTAACAATAATAATTTTTTATAGCATAAATTAATTCTTGGAAACATTTTTAAATATAATTTTTTTTCAAAATATTTTCATATAGTTTTTTTTTTGTTTTTTTTTATATTATTACGAATTATTTAATTATTATTCGAACTTATATTGATGTACATATGAAAAGTAATTTTATCAGGCTCAAGTTCAGTTTTATTGAATTAATGAAAATTCAAATTACTAAGAGTTTTTTTATGTTGAAAAATATTATTAATTATATCCAATCAGTTTTTAGCAGAACGTATCAGTACCGATTTCAAGGCAGCTACACCTCTCATCAATTGTCCATCTTTACAATTTTCGTAAAGTGGATACTAGTTGGGAAGAATATCAACTATTTAACCAAGTTTTCAACAGAAATATAATACGAGAATTATTTTGGTTGGTACGAAATTAGCCATCACTGGTTCGAAATTACTAATAATCAACACAAACTCTTATGGTGTTTTCTTTTCTACACACAAAATGGCACCTTATTGAAAGGTACATATATAAAATGTCTTGCCAACCTTGTAATAATGCAGCTTATTATTTCACTAGAACTGAACACAACTTATGAAAAAGTGGAATGCCCTGTTTTCAACAGCTGACAGCTAAGTTTTGCAGGGCACTATCAACACTGTCGATTTTTACGGGGCAAAAAGTGAAATGCGTTCCACTCTTAGTGAGGGCAATTTTTTTAGAATCAAACACACTGCCCTTTTAGAGAGCAAAACATTTTTAAGAAACGAACACCAAAGTACATTTTCTGCATGGAGATGTAACATTTTTTTGTAGAAAAGAAAATACCATTAGGCCGTTATCTTCAAAGTATTCTACTTTGTAATTAAAGTAATTCTCGTATTCTATTTCTGTTGAAAACTTCGTTGATATTCTTCCCAATTAGTATCCACTTTACGAAAATTGTAAAGATGGACAATTGAACGCTGATGAGAGGTGTAGTGGCCTTGAAATCGGTACTGATACGTTCTGCTTAAAACTGATTGGATATAAATAATAATATTTTTCAACATAAAAAAATAACTCTTAGTAATTTGAATTTTCATTAATTCAATAAAACTGAACTTGAGCCTAATAAAATTACTTTTCAAAGGTTTTTTTGTTTCATAAAACATAACCCCACAATTTTTAAAATACTCACATTCACCAGGCCAGAAAGAAATTTTTGAACTGCACCTAATTTTTAAACGAATTTTAATAACCCTTTTGCAATAGTATTCACAATATCTACTCACATAAGACTTATTAAGTAAGTGAGTTTTTTTTTACAAATGATTTCTAAATCGTTGGGATTCACATACATTTGTACATATCTTTACCCAGCAATCGATTTCGAACTCAATTGTAAAAAGCTTACCAGCATAATCTTTAAAGCTAGAAAATTGTTGTGAACACTACTGTAAATTGTCTATTAGAAATTATTGAATAATAAAATTATATCATCTAAAGGGGTATTGCTTGTGTATAATATAAACTAAAAAAAACAAAAAGCTTACAATTCTTAATATATTTGTAAGCGTATAAATGTAACCAAATAATAAGAATTTTATCAGAATTTTTTGTTATTTTTGTGTAATTTTCATGACATTTCTGGCATGCGTCAATAAAACTTGTGGAGGATAAAATATTTGCTGAAAATCTATGTGATAAATTGTAATCTATATTAATGGTGATTTTTGTTTTCTACACACAACATGGCACATTTTTGAAAGGTACATGTATCAAATATCTTGCCAACCCTGTATCAATGCAACTTGTTATTTCACTAGAACAAAACACAACTTATGAAAAAGTGGAACGCCCTGTTTTTAACAGCTGACAGCTAAGTTTTACAGGGCACTATAAATACTGTCGATTTTTACGGGACATGGTGGAAGGCATTAGCGAGGACGATTTTTTTTAGAATGAAACACATCACCCTTTTAGAGTGCTAAACTTTTATGAAACGAACACCAAAGTACACTTTCTGCATGAAGATGTAGCAGTTTTTTGTAGAAAAGTAAGCACCATAAGTGTATAACAAGTATTATTGTAAAATAACTATTGTGAGATAAATTTTTTTTTTTTTTTTGAAACAGAATTTAAGAACTGTTAACATTTTCTACTTAGATAAGCTTATAATAAGTATGTTTGTAACAAGTTGTAGGAAATCTATTATGATAATCTTTGTTTTTAGATCAGATATGGAATGGTTTATTAGGCCAACGTGTTAAGTTCTTTATCACATCTTTCAATAAAAACCGTAACTACTTTTGTTTTAATAATTTCAAGGTATGTTTGTATGCATGTTCAGGCAGTCTTATACTTATAAAAGTTTTTTGTTTGGTTTGTTGAAAGATATGATATGAAAGGACTTACTTAAGTCTGTTTAAATCTATTTTTTTGCAATTTTTCTCATACTAAACACGCTACAATTAGTCCAGAAAAATGTTTGGGCAAATGTTGGTTGAATCAAGCTAAACTATCATGACCAGTATTAAGGTCCACCTAAACTGAGTCTCAATACGTTCTCCCCGATGTCTTCTATCAACCACAATCGTACGAACTGTATTATTCTTTTGCTGTACAGTATTAATTGTAATTCTTAGTGCATGGAAATTATTTCCTTGAGACATTGAGGGTAATCACTCTTGGTTGAAAACTGCTCTTGCATACGTTGCAGATCTTGCAGGTATATCTTAAGGGCTGTGCACATATTACGTAACGCTGTTTTCAGAGATTTTATACCCCCCCCCCCCAAAAGTTATTATATTTAGCGTCAAATTATAATTCCCACACCTGGTTTCACACCTTGATATAAAACTTACATTTAATTTTTTTGATATTAAACAGACATTTAAAATACGACAAAATAACGATACAACAATTGTTTAAATTTGTCTGTTCACAAGCACATAAACAAATATAGTCTTTTTTTAAACCATAAGACCGACGACTGAGCTTGTGAATTGAACAATAGTTACAAGTTGTTCTTATTAATTTGTTGATTTATTATTCATTCTTTTGAGTACTCAATATTCTATTTAAAGTGCAAGTTAGTTTCTTCATCAGAACTGAGTACACATTCATTATTTACACGCATACATTCATACTTGCACATACATATCAATATAAGAAAATAGTACCAGCATTAGTTGTAGTAATTTTATTTTATTTTTCATAACAAAATCAAATCAGAGTTAAATATAATTGCAAATACTCAACTTGTTGCTTCCGATTCAAATTGCGCATGTTCTGCTAAAATGAGATTGAGTATATTTTGAGATTGTGCCACACACAGACTCACTGCCATCCTTAATCCTTCAATCGTGCTAACAAAACGAAAAATAGCAACAAATTACCAACACAATGGATGTTGCTGTAGCAGCAGCAGAATAAACAGAACACGTGCTTTTATCAAATTGTTTTAACACAAATTTATTTCTCTTTAAGTTTGTTTGCGGAAATCGCGACTACACCATACATGCTTGTAAATTGTATCGCAGATGAGAACAGAATTAAGTCTAAACTAGTTCTGCTTTGCATTACCTTGGAGTAGAGCATGGAACATTTGTACGGCTTTGTGTAGGAACTACTATATGATTTGGGAAATAAATTTTTCCTGAAAAGTTAAATAAGTTTGCATACTTAAAAACGGTAAACGGTTGTCCTGAACTTAAGTTGATAATTCTTCTTAGAGTGAAAAAAAAAATTAAAAATAATTTTTTGTTCAAGACTTTTAAATTTGTAGAAATTATTTTTGCTAAAATAAGAAATTACGAAAATTAAGCGACAGGCAGCAACGTGCAGTAGTGTGGTAGTTAGAGTACCTATCTACTAAACCGCAGTACCTCGCTTCGAATCGCAATAGACGTCAGGTTTCATTAAAGGACTTTCAATCACGTTCGTGCCACACAGGACATGTATTTTCAAAGAAGCAGACCTGGACGCAACAGCGTCCAAATGCGTGCTTAGTCTATAGGGGAACCATGACACTCAGAACCAATTAGCAATATGTATCTCAAACCTTATAGCTAGGAACTGCACCAATATCACAATTTTATGAACAAATTGTTCCTAGCAGGCCAAACGCTTACTATAATTTAGAACATTATCCATTTTAATTGTATTTCATGATTTTACATTTTCAATTAAATATTTAATTCGCAAATTCGGATAGCGAATATTAATTCAAACATTTTTGTTTTAATTCGTACAGAAGAACTTTTTTTATAATCCTCTTCACTTAATGCAAAAAAGTTTTTCACGCATATGAAAAGTTGTAAATGTTGGCTAACTTATAATTTCTAGCGGTGATGAGTATAATTTTTCATTTGAATTACAAAATATGTATGTACGTTTACATGATGCACAGGCTTGTATGTGCTCGTATGTAAGTGTGCGTACGAGTATGTGTACAATACATTTGCATGTGAATATTTGTGAAATGAATGATAAATGGGCATGTTATAAAGTTTTAATTGGCTAACTTTTCTACTTATTTACGATTATTTAGACATACACACACACGCACATGTTTATATAGATAGATACACATATTAGGGAAAGGTTTTTTTAATAAGCTGCCGGCATTAAATATATGCTAAAAATTTGTTCTCATAGATAATCTGCTAAATTAAAGAGCTGTGAAAATTTCAATGTAAATACTCATCTCAAAAATTACAGTAAAAGAAAATAAAATTTTTGTTCTATTCACCCGTGTAGTTAAAATCTAAAGTGATGTTTAGGTATTAAATATTTCCTTTGTTGCTTGAAATATGTTAACAATGTCTGTTATTTCTTGGTATGAAGTTAACTTGTTGGCATTTTAATATTTTTTAATCTTACGCGACATGCTATTCAAAAGACGCCTCCCTAATGTAATCAAATTTTATTTTTGTTTAAACAATATCGTCAGAAGTAGTAAAGATATACATATGCTTACATACATTTCTGACACTTGCTATATGAACATACATACACACATATTAAGACTACCATGTTTCATGTTTTAAAAATTTTCGTTGAGGACTTTAAATTAAAAATTTTAATTAAATATGTAGGTACTTTACAAATTTTTTTCGGCACTTAAATATCTAGTTGTCTTCAACTTATGCATACTCTGCTGGCTATGACTACATATTGAATGCTAAAAAGTGTAATTAAATACAAATAAGTGTGAAAAAATGGAAACATTCTGAAATATACATATCGTTAAAATTACATTTATATTTTTATAAAATATTCGAGTATATATTTATTGAAACGAAAGTTCTCTTTGTGCACATTACGGGAGATAAAAAACATGTAGTGAAAAGATGTAACAACAACATGAGACGGATATGTCAATAGAAAAATCGTAGATAATGCGAAAGTACAAACGAAAAATTCGCAGACCAAACAGAAACGCCGACAAGACTGCAAAATATCAAAAATACTATGAATAAAGTTATAAGAAAACGGTGAAAAAAATCGATAAAGCGGAAAAAAACATCCAACAATAAAAAAAGTCGTTAAGACGTCAAATAGCTGAAACAGAAAAAAATAGAAAAAAAGCCGCCATTATAAAAGAAGTAAAAGAATTAAATATCAATTTTCCTACGACAATTTTCCCATGATTTCAAAAATAGAATTATGAAAATCGGAGTATACATGGAGCAGTCATCCGATTATCAAAATTTTAGGGGAAGAACTTGCCCCCGATTTTCAGTAACAAATATTGAACCCAGCTGCAAGGTAAGCCTTTCATGCAATACCAGCCAGCTTTTTGAAAATTGGTTCATATTGGTTCGTGGTCAAATTTAGATAAAATTATATTTCTGAAAAAAAAAACAACTTAAATGACACGTTGAAGTATTAAAGAAAGCAAAAAAGAACTTTAAAATAAAAAAATATTTTTAAAATGGGTCAATAAATTGATAATAATGTTTTTTTTTTTGGCAGGGCATGGATTAAGAAAAAAACATTATAGGACCAAATCAAATCCAATCATATATGTAAGATTTTGAAAATCGGTCAATAAGTTACAAGATAATCAAATTTTTTTTTTAAATTTTATTTATTTATTGCGGATTAGCAATATCTAAATATATATTTCGTTGGTTGCCATACCAACTCATCAGTAGATGTTTACCATTTATGTTTGAAAAGTTCCAAAGCTCATCTATTTATACATAAACTCACAAAAAGTTTTGCAAAAAACAAATAAAATTTTAAAAACATAAATTCTTGAGTAAATGCTCAAATAAATGTAAAATTTTTTCAAAAGTTTTTTTTTTTTTTTTTTTGAAATTTTATGGGAACATAAGCCGCAAGCATTTCTTCTAACCGATTAAGATAGTTTTGAAACACTGTCTCGGCATCGAATTAAAAAAAACAACAATTACAACCTTTGGTATGTCAGTTATTAGCATCTAGATTCTAGATGTTCCGTTGGTCGAGACTGTCAAAGCATGTAACAAAATAATTAAAACAACTTGACTTGCAGCAAAACCCACTTGCGCGCAATATTTTAAATTATAGAGGCCATACCCGGCTGAGCAGAAGGGATATTGGGTGCAAAAAAAAAAAACTTATGAGTATCATCAATATTTTAGGATAACAACATGCCGCCCCACTGATATGGACCCCACGTTAAACTTAATTTTTTTGTTTCTAAATCGTTTCATAAATGATAGAGTTACAGAGGTTCAAACATATAAAAAATTGCCCATGAATTGACAACCTCCTTCTATTTTTTCTTGATGTCGATACAAAATTAGACTCGGTTAAAAATCTATCTCGATTAAAATTCTATATTCTTTATTGTACCCTATATATATGTATGTATGTACATACCTGTACAAAATGACAATTGAAGTTCATGTGTAAACCGTTACATACATTTATGCTAGCAACCTTGCATTTTCTGCTCTGCACATTGAAGCAAACCAAAAATATATATCATGCAACTTAAATGTGTATTGTGTATTACATAGACTTGGCATCACTTGAATAACAACAGTGACTCGAACAAAATGCCGCATGATTCACTCAACTAACAAGCAAATGCACTCAATTAACAAGTAACACACTCGTTGGTAAAACACACGAGTACTCAGTTGTAATTTGTGTTTCGTTGTGAGAATGTCGTAAAAGTGTGGATGGCGGTCGGCGGTTAAACAATTTTCATGTTTCTTTGACAACAACACATTTCTAAACAAAAGTGTTAAGAAAAATTGGCACAAAATATCAATAAAAGTGTGTAAACAAATAATTAATTCATAAAAATATCAATAATAGTGTTTAAAATGGTTTTTTTTTTGTGTGTTTGCATGAAATTTAATCCGAAAAAAAATGAAGAAATAGAGAAGGAATGTGCATAAGTTTTTTTTTTGTTATTTGTTTTGTGTCATTCACTACACTACCAACAACCACAAGAAAAAGTTGTTAAACCACTTTTAGTAAACAACACAGCATTGCAAGCAAAAGCATTAATCATACGAAAATGTGGAATAAGAAAAAATAGGAAATGTGCATGGAAAACGAAATAATAGAATTAAATTTATTTAATAAAAGTAATACACAGTACTTACATACATACATACAATGTGAAATGTTTTGTGAAATAATTGTTTAAATAATTGGTAAAAATCCCTAAATAAAATTCTTGTATTCAAACGACAGACACATTTTTTCACAAAAGAAGCTAAAGAAAATATTAGAAGAAAAAATAATAAAAACCCAAGCCGTTCTACCACTACATTCATAAAAATAGTATCTTGTTGTATGTAGTTTTATTGAAATTGTTGTTACTTCTTCTTTGCCTTTTTTCATTGTTTTTGTTATAAAAATCTACAAGAAGAAAAAGAAGAAGAAGCAGAAGAAATTTAATTGAGCGCCAGCCAGGCAGGTGTGTTTATTTGTGAGCAAAAGAGGATCGAGAAAAAAACGTAAAGCAAGATCGTTATTAAACTCTTTTACTCAATATTTCGAGCTGCAGTAGTTGTTCGATCAAAACGAAATTAAAAATGGCAAATTAAACAAAAAAAAAAAATATATTTAATTAAAATATTTTTTCATAAATTGTGCTATTGTGTGCTTGTTTATTTTTATTGCTAATAAAATATCACAGTATTAATTCCTAAAAGAAAAAAAATGGAAGAACTTGAGCGGCGATTTAACAGAAAATTCCACAGATGCTGTCATAAACGGAAGTATTCAACTATAATGCTGCCCATATCAAAGATTAATTTGTGGATTATTTTAGCAATCTTTGAGGTGCTGCTACAAATCAACAGCTGTTATTCTCTAGGTAAACAAATCTATTTTATTTTATATTGCGTTTATTCGGTACTGATTGTACCTACCGATAATATTTATTCAATTTATTATTGGGGTTTATTATTCATTGAAGTAATTCATTGGTAAATTAAAATGATAAATACGAGTTAAAATGATAGATACGAGTATGTGCATAGTTATGTACATGTATGTATATATCTATGTATCAGTGTAGCCATATGGTTTTAGCCTTATGTTCGAGACTTAAAGGGTGGTGTCCCAAAAAATTCCCATTAAAAAACCGGATATCTCCGATTTTATTCACAAAAACTTATAAAAAAAAATCAGTGCCACTCTAAACGTTTTTTTTTTTTACTATAACAAGAGTCTATCAAAGAACTACCAAAAGTTACCAATATTTCAAATCATATGGAAGTACATACTAAAATGCATGTATTTTTTAGACATTTGATACTAATATTTTTATATAAATTTTGCTATAATAAATGACAAGGAAGATACGATACGATCTCATAAACATCGTCGAAATGAATGAAACAAACCAACAAATTAGTTTCTTATTCAAAAAAATGGCTGCTTAGCACTGGCGTATATAGACCGGTTTAGGAAGATAAGCTACCCCAAGGAAAATTTCCAAAAAATATGGCAGCTCTAATAGTATCTAATAGCTCATAGTACATTGGATTTACACTGTCAAATGTCAAATTTCATATAATAAAATAATAAAAGAACTTTCATATAAATAGAAAACTGCTGGTGTGTTCATCTTATAATGCTTAAAGAACACCACAGATAGCTTAAACTACTGAACAGCGAAGCAGTTCTTAGTAAAATGTTATCGATATCACAATTCTATTACTGAGTTCTGCTAAATTTTGCCGAACTATTTTTTCTAGTTAAAATCGACTGGATGTTGCTCGAAAATTCGTTAGTATGTACTAGATTTCGTGGTAATAGAAATACACTATAAGACGTTTCTGGCGGTTCACATCTTAACTTTTGCTATTGGTAAGATAAATTAAAAAAATCATAGGCCTTAGACGCAAGCTTGAAGTTCCTCACAATTAGTGAAAGTATGATACACCTGTACTCTGACGATGATTGAGTTGGGACTTCCCAAATATACAATGTTGTCATGTCCTGTCATGTGTGATGTTTCTTGAAGGTCTAATACTCTGCTGAGTATCTCTTTTCTACTTGGTTTGATTCGCGGTGAAGTTGATTCTGCGTTCCTGCTTGGTAAAATTAACTTTTGTGTTCCAAGTAGGCCAACTCGCAACTTTCCGCTGATCAGTCTTAATTACTACAGATCTGTTTATGCTAATAATGACTCCTTTCGTCGCATATGTGAAAATTTCAATAAAATGTATAATATTATAGATATTTCTGAGAGCAATGATATTATAAAAAGAAAAGTTATTTTGTATTTAAATAGTTAATATACTCACCTTGTATTATATCTTCAGTCTGTAAGGATTTGTAAACCGAAATAGATAAATAAATAAATAAATAAATAAATAAATAAGGTGTAATTCTTTCAAAACGTTACTCCCCGTCTTGACGAGCAAATTATTTCTTGTAACATTTATCAGGAGAAAAATTTTGCTCGTCTGGACCGCAGATATTAGTGTTTTGTTACTCTTATAACAATCACAATGGTTCCAATTGGGTCTCCCAGTGGATGTGTATTTCACACTATTTCACACTACTCTTATAACATCGTTGTTAAAACAATTATCAGAACAACGATATCAGATATCAAATGTCATTTCCAAGAAGAAAAAACGAGACACTGCCACTCCACCTTAAAATAATATGAGGTATTCTAACAAAATCATAGTCCGTTCTCTCCACAACAAAAATCTAACAGATTTTCGGTAACAGCTCTGCCGACGTTTTGTTCATAATAATTTGCTCGTCAAGACGTAGGGTTACGAATTTTAGACTGCGAAAATCACTATAGATTTATTAAATTTACATACATGAAATTGTTTTTCAAAATTGAAAAAAATAATTTTGAAGCAAAAAGTTTTAATTTGATTTAATTAAAATTCCTTTTTTTCATATATAAAAGTATTTACAAGTGCTAAAGAAATTAATTGCTGGGAGTTTTCGGGAATGAAAAAATCTAAAATTGGGGAAGTGGTATGAACTCATACTGGTAACCCTAAATCCAGTTCTCGTAACAACAAAAACAAAAAAAAAAACAGATAAACGGATAAACGGACGAATTCATATAAAATATCTAACTTTTTAGGTTCTCTTCTTCTTCTCGTAATGTGAGCACATAATTATAAAAATAAAATAAAACAAATGAAAATTTTATTTTGCTAATTTTGCATGTTTTCTCGTTCTACTCTGCATTTTTTTTTCTGTTATTTGAGTATTTGTTTGAAAAAAAAAAATATCAAAACCAAATATAAACATAAACATCATTATTGGCCACTTACCGCCGCACATGACTTATAAACAATTTTTGTATTAAGTAATGAATTATAAGGTTTTTTGAGTTACGAAATGCTTCTTTTGCTACTTACTCTTTTTACAATGTGGGTCAGTCTAAAAAGTAATTAAAATTTACTGTTTAAAATTGATAAATTTACATCTCATTGTTTGTTGTTTTTTTTTTCCGTGGCTTAAAAGCTCTTCAATTAAGCTTAAACAAAAGTTCTCAATCAATGTGACTGACTGACTGACAGACAGACAGACTAACTATTATCAGTCATTTATTAATAGCAGAAAATAACTTGCAGACAATTTTGTGTGTAAAAAATTCCAATAAAACCACGCGAATTGGCAGTTGATCATTTCTCTTTTTTGCATATACTTATGTACATACATATGTATGTATATATAGATGTATCTGGATATTGAAGTACATTAGGGTGGTAAGGAAATTTGAGGTAGACACATACATTACGTTGTAGCAAATGTTGCAAAAACATTGATAGCAATACTTTTTTTTATTTATTTGATTTTGGTTTAAAAGCTTTACTCATCAAAAGGGATTTCCTAAAAAAAACTAATAGCCAGATATCATAGATGGGCATTTTTCAGTACCAGTACTTTTTCAGTATTTTCTTTTTTTACTGATTACTGGAAAAAAAATCAGTATTCAGTAAATTTTACTGGTTACTGAAAAGAGAAATCAGTATTCAGTAAAATTTACTGATTATTGGAAAAAAAATCAGTATTCAGTAAATTTTACTGGTTACTGAAAAGAGAAATCAGTATTCAGTAAAAAGTACTGATTATTGGAAAAAAAATCAGTATTCAGTAAATTTTACTGATTGCTGAAAAAGGATATCAGTATTCAGTAAAAAGTACTGATTGAAATGCAGTAATCAGTAAATGACTGATAGTAGATACTTTGTGTTTTGAAAATGATTATACTCATTGCTCACTAACATGAATAGTGACATAACTAAAAAAAAGAAATTCCGATGAAAATGGCTTTAAAAGTTTACCGAGTTTTTATTTTTTTTAAATTATCTACAAAAAAATGTGTTATTGGGTTAATAAAAACTGATTTGCATAGATGAGAGACTTCTAGACCAATATATAACTATATGCTGTTTGCTTTTCTCAGCACAAGCATTTCAAAATTTTTATCGCTAAGGTTTTGTCTTCTAGAGCGATTCACAATTCCAGCGAAAGAAAACAGTCGTTCTACAGGTGCTGATGAGGGTAGTGGGGTATTGTATTTCATAAAAACGTTTTTTATGGCATTGTGCTTATGCAGTCAATTTGTTGTTGTATCCCGCTCGGCCAAGTATAAAATTGTTTCCTGGAGATAGTATCTACTAGTACTAATACTCGTATTCGTATTCGACTATTCGCCTGTTTTAAGATATTCGTATTCGTATTCGTATTCGCCAAATTCAAGCGAATATTTTTCGAATAATTTTCCCATACATTTTCCAAAAAAAAATCATACAAAAGTTTAAAAAAAGTACATAAAATGTAAAAAAATATATTAATTTTTATTAAAAAAACCCATTGCATTTCACGCAAAAAACTTAAAAAACAAACAAAAATATATATAAATTATAATTTAAGTTGTCTCAAATGTATTAATAAAATTAAAAATGCTTTCGCAGCAGTGAATTGAACAAAGTACATCATCTATCGGCAATAAATTGGAATATACTCGTATAACTTAAATGCATGATATTTAAAGAAACTCGGTGAGATGTTTTGATTCTGTTTATATGTAAATGTATAAGGGTGGGAAGCTACAGGAATCAAACTAAAACTTTTTATATATGGAATTCCATTGACACAGGTGGATGCGCCTTCTGCAAAAATATGTTCGCTAAACAGCACTGAATTATTATTTAAAAACCCAAACAGAGTAAGAAAAACGAAATCTGAAAGTATGTAAGTAAAATAATTAAAAAATGTTCTGTAGAGGTTTTTCTTAATGCAATAATAATGTTAAATCACTAAATTTTTTTTTTCATTTATAGTTACTAACGCAAAGGCAGGGATTTTTTCCAATTAAATTTGCAATATAAACCTCAAAAGAAATATTCGTATTCGTATTCGGCGAATACTGTTTTGAATATTCGTATTCGTATTCGTATTCGCGAATACTAAAAATTGATATTCGTAACATCACTAGTATCTACTATCAGCCATTTACTTTTTTTACACAAATTAGTAAAATTTACTGAATTCTGATCTTATTTTCAGCAATCAGTAAATTTTACTGAATACTGATTTCTCTTTTCAGTAACCAGTAAAATTTACTGAATACTGATTTTTTTTCCAGTAATCAGTAAAATTTACTGAATACTGATTTCTCTTTTAAGTAACCAGTAAAATTTACTGAATACTGATTTTTTTTTCAGTAATCAGTACTTTTTACTGATTACTGAAACACATAATGCAGTAAAAAAATAATGCAGTATGCCCATGTATGCCAGATATACGAAAAATTCATTCAATTCAACATTAGGGTTGTATATATATATAAGTATAAAAACCTATTAGCAATGCCAAAATAAAAAAAATTAAATGTGTCTGCTTACTTTTTTGTATTTTGTTCAAGACTATAATGCGCTTTCCACAAGATGGACGAAAGAAAGTCCCTGCAAAAAAAAATTTTACGCTCAAATCATTCATCCGTCTTGTGGAAACAGCAACCATGGTATGAATGACATATTACCTTAGTTTGCTACAATATTTCAAAAGTTATAGCCCTAATGTAAATAAGTAAATAAATGATAGCGATTTTTTTTGCTGGCTTTATTCATTTATTCGTTATATACCAATTTTTCCTTGTTCGTTCATTCCTTTAGTGCGATTCTTTTTTATTGAGTGTCAACAGTTTTGTAAAATTCAATTTTTATACAATTTGGTTTTGGAATGCAACGGTTTCGTTCATTTGGATTGTTTTTTTTTCCTTTTCCTGTTTTTATTTGTTGGGTTGTTGTTTAACACAGCAATTTACCCTCAATTAAAAGGGTATTCTGTGATTGCTTTTCATCAGTTACCATTAGCATGATTCTTCTCCAATTGCTGATTTGCATGTGTGCATATAATTTGCGGGTTGTATGTATGTGAAATAACTGTTCGCTAAAAATTTGGATGCAATTATTTTGGAATGTAGCGGCTCTCGAGAATAAAAACAACTCATCTGTAATGTGTTGTGATGCACCACAGATATATCGCTTGCTATCGGTACGAAAAGGACAGTTTCTAGAATACCAAAATCATCATCGCTTATTCAAACTAAAATTATAAAACTTTAAAGATTTTATCGTGTATCGATCGGTACCGTGGCTGAACCATGAAACACAAAAGCAGAAAAGAAAATTAAATGTTCTATAAAAAATTTATTTTAATATTAGTTAAATTTTTAACAAGTATTTTATTACACTGCAAAATAAAGAATTTGGTTAAGTTAAAATCAAAATTTTTACTTCGCGAAAATGCAAGCAATTTTCTTGTCTCGGTAATAAAACTGATGTAACATATTTTATTACTTAATTTTTGTTTTTTCCAATTTATAAAATTGAATAAAAAATTTAAAGTTATATTTATCTTCCCTTTAAGCAGATAATTAGTCTATTAAATAATAAACAAAGATGATATTCATTGAATAAGAAACACACACGCATACCCACACAAAAACATTCTTATTTGGTAATTAATTTTTCAGACAATTAATTTACTTTAACCATAATTTAACATGGATGTGTTTTCATTAAACCAACGCATAAATGTATCCTTTGCTGCCTTGTGCCTTCCCCCAATGATTTGAGTTTTATTTAAGTTTTAATTAGTAGGGATGCTAAATTAAATACAATTGACTTTTTTCAGTACAGAACACAATAAGAAGATACATATTTTCTACAATTTTAAAGTTTTTAAATTTTAAAACCACTTTGGTCTTTTTTCGCCAATTTTGTAATTGAAAGTGACCAACTAATCAGGTTTTGAGTTTACATCGGTAACTCTGTATACGAGTAGTGATCGATTAAGTTTGTTCAATTGAATAAATGATTTAATTGAACTACTAGTCCGTTCAGGAGCCGCAAAGTAATACTATGGAATTTTCGTCCCAGGTGTCAATTACCATTTTGCATTTTATTTTAATAATTCAACTTTTCAACAAAATATATTCACCCCTATCGTGAATAATTTTCCACATGAAATTTTTTCACTTTTCACGTATTTGCAATCGTGAACAACTCGCATGAAAAAATTTCATTCAGTTAGGAATAGTAACGTGAAAAAATGTTCACATAAAAAAATTCCCCTTATCGTGAATAATTTTTTTCCCACGAGTTTTTTTACTTTTCCCTTTAATTTATTCACTTTATTTTTGATGGGGAATAGAACAGAAAATGTATGTAGTACTTCTTATAATTCGAATATTAAAGCTCACAAAGTTTATTGTAAGAAAAAGATGTGATAATAAGGCACAAAATGACGTATTGGTCAACAAAATGCGAAATAACAAGGCGATTCCCTGCGGATTTGTAAAGCTTTAATTTTCTATAATTCTTTCGTTTTGTTGGCTTTTCAAAAAGTAGGCGAATTATTTTACCACATAAAAGTTCAAATGCAATAAACAAACGCTACAAATAAACTATCGCTTCAATACAGAATATATCACTTTGCTTTTGTATGTTTTCTTTAAAATATATATGCCCGTGTATATTTTTGAACAATAATTTCTTTGATTTTTTGTTTTTTTAATCTTCTTCCTTTTTTTACTTTCGCTGATAACTAATAGCGGGAATAATTTTTCACGTGAGATTCATGATAGTATTTTTCACTTTGTTCACGTGAACAAAAATTTTACTTCTTATACACGATAGCGGTGATTTTATTTTATTTCTTACTATCGAAACTGTGCTTTAGGGGCTGTGCACATATTACGTAACGCTCCAAGAGGGGGTGGGGATTAAATATTTGTTACGGATTGGAAATTTTGCACTGAAAAATTATTAAAAAGCGTTACGGTGGGGGGGGCGTATAAAATCTCTGAAAACAGCGTTACGTAATATGTGCACAGCCCCTTATGCAAATTAAATGCATCATTTTTTTTAATGTTTTCCAAATTTCTAAAATTATTCGCTTAAAAAGGCAAGTTTCCTTTGCAAGTTTCAAAATATTTATTTCTCATACTACAAAGTATAATTTTGACTCGTTATGGCCGGATCGTTCATCAAGCCGAATAAAATATAATATTTTCAACACCCAGAACCTAAAATAATTTATGGAGTTAAACTGTTTTTCCCATAAATTAGAAAAATCTCATGAATAATCTAAATATACTCCAGAATCGTTTATTTTAATTACTTATTTTCCATGAGTTTAAAAAATTTTAAAATTTCGGAAAAATTGGTATTGGAAATAAATTTTTTTCCAAGCTATAAATATAAAATGCTCTAAATATGCCGAAAAAAGCAAAATTATGCTTGAAAGAGTAAAGTATGTGAAAATATGCACTGAAATTATATGTTAATTTTTTTTTTTAATTAGGACCAGCACTCAGGGGATGACCCCTACGTATTCAATGCATTGTGCCGGAACTCTGGGAGAGGGATAGGGTAGAGAAGATAGATGTTGAAAATTTAGAAGGCTTAACTCTTTTACAACTCTGCTTTGCGAGTTCTGTTAATTTTTATAGCAGTGTTGAGGCTCCTCCAGTGTTAAGTATACGCATTAACTTTGCTAAGCTGTGTTAGCGGGCATTTTATTAATATTTTTACTTCGCCGATGTTTCTGATAACCGACGAAGGAGATCGATGTTGTGTACATTAGCTTGGAACAGCATCAATCGCTTGCGGAGATATTTTTTAAATTTTATGTTTAGGAAATTCCATTTATTTATTTACCAAATTATTAAAAGTATGGTTGAAGTCTACTGATGATTTGGTAAAGCACCAGTGAAATGCATCGGCAAATAAATATTTTTTTTTTTTTTTATTTTGGAAATAAATTGAAAATTTGAAAATTAGGGAAATTTTGATTAGCGACTTAAAATTAAAACCTTGTATGAAAAACAACAAAATATGACGTCGCAAATATGCAAAAATATGCTGCCTAAAAATACCAAATGTCAAAATTAATGTCAGAATATATCAACGAAATGTGGGCAGTTTTTAGAACAAATTCTTAAATTTCGAAAAATATAGCAATAATTACATAAAAGTTTCGATGTTTTGTTCTGATTGCTTTTGTGTAGAAAAGCATAACATCATGAAAAAATATAAGTATATGCACCAAAATTATAAGATAAGAAAATGTGCAGCAAAAACTAAAAAACGCTCCAATATACGTTGTATTCGGAATATGCGAAATTATGCTGTAAAAAGGAAAATATGCAAAAATATGCAAAAATATGCAGTATTAAATTCATGGTAAAAAGTCCTAAAACGTTCTGATACGTATGAATATATTATTTTGATCTTTGTTTATCGCATTGGCGAATATGCAATTGCATATTTATGCCTGCTTTCCCTGCTTATTACTTTTAAAAATATCTAGCAAATAACTAGGGATTTTTATAAAAATACCGTTAGCTAATTTTCCCCAAATATTTATTGCTTCTCTCGTTCAAATTCAAACAGCACTCATCATACGTACATACATACACACATGTAAATATTTACAAATCAATTAAAAAATTTTAAAATTTATGGTTTAATTGCTTTGTAATAAAATATTTGTAAGGCAGAGTTTGAAATAATTAATTAAAATTCATAATGTAAATATTTATTTACGTATGTAAGTATGTATGTTAACAAGTATGTATGCATGTATGCACGCGTACTTTGTACATTCTTATTAATAACTGTTGTGCCTAAGAAGCAAACAAAATATTAATTTTATGGATTAATGTTATTTTATTCTTTCTATAAACTTGATGGTGGTTGAGAACGTGCATGTGAGTCCTGCTACGTGTATTGTATAACACATTAATACGAGTATATTGTGTTGTATATATTGCTTTGTTGTATGCACAAATTGATGCATGTAATATAGAGTATATTAGTAATTTTGATGTTATTCGTACGTTCAAATATTAATATCGTTAACCTAATATAAAAAGGCCCTAACTAATTTTTTTTCCCCAATAACATTTTGCTTCTTTTATCGATAACATCTCTAAATATGATAAATAACTGATTTGAAAAAAAATAGTGAGTTAGTACCTTTAAACATTAAGGTAAAGATATACATATACATTAGGGATATAACTTTTTAACAATTTTTTAAAATATCAAAATTGGCATAGCACAGTCCGATAGAGCATAAAAAATAATAAGGGAACGTATATTTATTTTTTTTCGCCAAGGTCAAAAAAGTTCACACAACAACCGCGATTAAGTTTTGAAAATTTTTAAATTTCTTTTTGGTTAAGAAAAATTAATAATATATTTATTTAAAACAAAAAATAGCTCAAGTATGAAATTTCATTAATATTTAGAGATTTTTCCGCAAACCAAAACGTATCTTTAACATTTTTTAACGAAAAAAAAATTAAAAATAAATAAAAAACACCGTATAAAATTATGAATATTCAATAAAATAACTGTTTAGAAAAACCAATTGGTGAGTGAACTTTTTTGAGAAAATTTACAAAAGATTATTATGATTTTCGTGGTTACTAAGACATGGTTGCCCTCATGGTATTATGCCAAAAAATTAGTTATACCCCTAATATACATACTGCTTACGTACATTAAAAACATTAATACAAACAAGTCTTTTCGTATATACAAAATTAATTTCATTAAATTTTAAGATAATATCAAAATTGAATATTGATACCTTTTTCTGATTATGGCCATTAAGCTGATCTATGGGCAGCAGCATTGAAAACTTATTTTTTTGCTTGAATCTCTATTCTAAGTCTAAACTAATTCGAAAGAAAAAACCGTAGCTTGGTTAAATATTTTCTTTATAAAATTCAAAAGTATAGAATGCAAGTAAAGCACATGCATGCAAGTGTATTTAAATGTTATTAATAATATATTGTACTACCTGAACCCGGTGTGCTTCGCGACACCCTCGTTATAAAATAAAATTCCTATTGTGAAAATTTAATGACGATCGCTCCAGTAGTTAAGACTACACTATGATTTTTAATTTTCCTAAAAAAAAGCGTGGTCACACCCACTTTCCTTCTGGTACGTATTCCTATTTATGCCAATATGGTATGTACCAAATATCATCGACGTAGGTAAAAAAATGCCCAAATTATGACGATATAAATTTTTGGGTTATATGGGCGGTGCTACGCCCCTTTGTCCAATCAAAACTTCATATAGCCTATTATTCCTTTCAGAGTTACAGTAACATGCTGTGAAAATTTCAGGAAGATTGGTCCAAGGGTTTGGCCTCCTATAAAGCACAAACAAACAAACAGACAGACATTCATTTTTATATATGTATTGGCTTTTGCCACGCCCCTCCGCCCGCAGACCGAAAATCTAAAATCAGACTTCACAGTGTCACTCGCCTGAATATTCTGAAGATTCCCTGAAAATTTCATTAAAATCGGCCCAGCTGTTTTGGAGTCCATACGTTACATACATACACACATCCTGTTTTATATATATAGATATGTTTATGTACATATGTATGTGTGTCTTTAAATGGAAAACCATTAGATTATTTCATGAAATTACGCACAAACTAATTTATAAATACAAAAATACATACCTTGTACACTCGTATGTACACATTAACCCTGTGATGCATATGATGCATCTGTGTCCCTGTAGTTTAACACGCAATTTCTTTCAAATAAAAAAAAATATATATCATAAGGTTTCGGGTAATACCAATCCTCCATTTATAAAAAAATAAATATTTTGTTCAAAATTCAATACCACAGAGGAGTAAAAATTAAAATTTCAACATAATTTTGTCTTTGGTATAGTTTGAATTTGTTGCCGGGGCCATGAAAGGGATAATTTTTCAATTAGGAAACTTACTCTGCCCCCTCATTATCAAAGTAACTAAAAATTAAAAATTTTTATACCAATAAATTTAATTCATTTTTAAATGCTTTATTAAATCGTGCATTACCGCCCGTGCATTACCGCCCGTGCATTGGGTCATTTGTCACAAATCAGTTTTTTTTCTTAAATTCGATAAAATTTTTAAAATATATTTAATTTCTCTGTATATTTAAAATACACTAAAAAACAAAAAAAAATTTAAAAAGTTGTTCGTACCAGTTGTGTGAGTGTGAAAGGGTTAAATACATATGAATGTATATAAGTAAGTAGATGCATACACAATAAATATTGATAAGCTTTTGTTTGATTAGAGAAAGAGCAAGAACGGATGACATCGAGCAACCAAACAATAAATCCAGCAAACAGCAAACGAACTCATTAAATAACAAAACCATCTGTGACATTTGTCAGCCGAACAGCCAAAATACGCGTTTTGCATATTTGATTGTCATTGTCTTTGGAAGAACAAAAATAACAAAAATAACTAAAATATATACCGACCGACAGTGTAACTACAGCAATGTTGCTGGTGTAGCATCCTTTCATTAAAGTACCGCATCGCAAATAAGAGGCGGAGAGTTATTTTCGTTGTCAGAAGATGAGACCACCAACACTCGTTATTATTATGGGCATATTCGAACACCGACAAATACTTAACAAATAAAGGAGGGCAGTTACAAAAGTAAAGAAGAAAAAAGAAAAATCATTTGAAATATGCTGCTAAAAGCGAAAGCTTACTTGTAAATTGATTATTTATGCAACATAGTTGAGATATTCCCCAAAATCATCAAATTAAAAGCATTGAGTGCGTTCAGCAGACACAGTTGGCTACACAACTATTGCTCAACAATCTGCTGAACGTTTTGATTACTGAGCGATGAGCGAACATGTTGAGTGAGCGCTCACTGTTTTAGGTAGCAAAGAAAAAGTACGATTCATTTTATCAAATTACGATATTTCAGTTCAGTTTGACTTTTGAATCAAATTTCATAATATAGTTTTAAATTTTAAATCATTTAAATTCACAAATAAATATTATGAAATCTTTCTACAAAATAAAATTCAATCATTTTAATGGAAAAGTCAAATTTTTTGATATTTTTGACAAAAAAGTGAGCAGATCGTTCAGAAAAATTAATCAAATCAAAAGCTGCTACACTAATTTTATTCTAAAAGAAATCTTTACAATTCACATTTTATACGGACTGTATAAGTACGGCTAATGCACATTTTGTGCCACCATTATTGTTGTTGTTCTTGTTGTAATCTTATGGTCAAGAATTTTTTTAAATTATATTAAAATTTCAACAGTGTTTGTGTTCTAAATTAAAGCTAAAAAAAATATTTACAAAAACATTTTGTTTCGATATCTGTCTGAATGTTGTCCGAAAGTCTGTACAAAATTGCGAATTTCTTACCCAAAATTATTTCAGTTTGTTGATCTTTTTGTCGGTAGAAAATCTGAAAACCTTTTGGAAATGTATGCAGGAGTTTTATATTAATTAAATTGGCTTTTTGTGCAAACTCTAAAGAAGTTTTAGACTTGAATAAACAATTTTTCATTAAACTCAAATAGAGAATCTAGCGTTTGAATGACTTCTATCTCTCTTAATGTTACATTCAATATGCGCTGCTTAAAACTTAAAACCAAACTTAAAATTTTGTGAACAAATTTTTAGGAAATAAATGAGAATTATAACGAAAATTAATACTGATACTGGTGCCCCCGTTCGTTGCTTAGCAGAACCTTTGGTGAAGGTTAAAACAATTAGTAAAACTATTGCTCACATATTTTAAGAAATTTAATTAGTCTACTTATTACCAGAGGCGCTGCAACACTGCTCTTAAAATTACAAAACACACAAGCATAGAATTGTAAAAGAATTAAATCTTCTACATTTCAAACCTCTAACTTTTCTATCCTATTGTTATCCCTAATGTCGAACAGAAATCATTGCATCAGTAGGGGTCTCCCATGAGTATATAAATTTTTTTTTTTTTTTTTCAAAGATCACAAAATTGTCAGTTCATGTGATTAATAAAAATTTGACAATTTAAAAAACACATACAAACTTATAAAAAAATTTCAGACTGATCTCGTTATAAAATTTACTCGGTCTTTTAAAACTCCATTTATAGTTTTTGCATATTGCGAACATATATTATTTTTATGGTTTAACTGCAGCTCTATTTTTCCTCTCTCTTTCCTAAATTTAATTCACTATAGAAGTTGTATCATGGTGTACTAATGTGTTTTGTTTATTTTATAACATGTTAGTTACACAATACGACGGTTTAGTTTCGTAAAAACATTAAACACATTTTGAATTTCCTTCTGAAAATATATATTCAAAATGCACGCACATGTACGCACACACAAACCCACATAACACATGCATTTTTCCATTGCCAGTTAAGTATAAAATGCATTTTACAGCAAGTGGTAAACATTTCAGAAACATGTGTATGTTACACACTGTGTAATATGATATTTTATTGTAATTTATTTAGGATCAGGCATTTGTGGCGGGTTTTCATGTTTTTTTTTCTTCTTTCTTCCATTTTATATTTTAGTTTCGTTGCCGTCTAATGTTGAGCCCTTAAAAATTTATATGTAATTCATTTTCAATAATTTTCGAATTAATATCTACTCGCATAAACATTTTCATTTTAATACAGGAAGCTAAACTACCTGCATATTTAAAAACAAGTTTAGTAGAGGGTGATATTTTTCAACATGTTTTTATAGAAATTGAAAATGAAGAAGCGCACATACATAATTATGATAAAAACAAAAAGTAATTTAATCTCAATTATTTACATATTGCTGAAGAATAAAAAGTGCTAACAACGTTAAAATAAAAAACATACATACATAAAATCTATATAATTAATAGGCAAGACCATATTTTGTGATAGACTTTTTGGCCACATTATTTAACCGATTTTAATAAAAGTTATACCAAATTAAAATTATTTATTTACAGAATTGAACCCTCAATTACTGTGGGTTCAGATGTTTGTGAGCTACAAGCGTTTAAACTTTATACTAAACATGCTCAATCATACTAATGGTTGCAAGCTAAAAAGCAAAAAAATAAACAAACAAAACGTGCATGTGTTTTTCTCTGACAGGTTTTTCAATGAAAGCAATAAAAATAAGATGTTTTTTCTATTTTTGGATCGAAGGAACTAAACTGTTCTATTTTATTTTTAATACGCCATTAGCATTAAAACGAAATATTTACATCTAGAATACGGTCGATTGTGTCGTCCGATGGCTACACACGTTCTGTTTAGTCTGTGGTACTATTTGGCTTTATTCTATATCCTCTAAGAATGGCAGGAAATCGGAAAATCTAACTGCTACTTCGATTTCTGGCTATGTCGCTATAAAAATATTTAATGTACATACAAGCTTTTTTTTTATTATTTATATAAAAATTCAATATTTCTTTTGAAATATCTAGCAAGTTAAATATAAGGTGCCTGGAGTTATAAAAATGTTTAAGAGCTTCCGTATATGAAAACTAAAAAATTCATAAAACTTTTTAAATGCATTGCACAGGTTGTCCTCCTGTGTAACTATTCTTTAAGAACTACCAACAAACGAAAAAGCAAAAAAGTGCTACTAACTTAAAATAAGAAAATTTGACAAAAAAATTTAAAAAAAAAATTTGGTACATATTCTGTTTTTGCCACAATGACTCATATCCAACGATTTCATTATTTGTTTGAGATAATTAGGACTAATAAAATGAATTTCTATACGAAATAAATTTTAATAAACCAACAAAATTTTTTTTATATTAGACTTAGTTTTAAACTTAAATGCTTTCTATGAATTTAAGTCTCTTTGTCTTAAACAAATCTTCTCGTCCCTAATATAAGAAAAAATCTCTAATATTTTGTATGTTTTTAAAAACCTCCTTTTTGTATAAACGCACAATATAACTGCATATTTTGAGAACTTATTAAAATAACAATTATTTGGATACGGTTGGCAAGTTTTGTTTGTTAGTGGTCATTTATTCACATTTTACTATTTGGGCTTCATGTATAAATTATCACAAATGCCAAATGAATATAAAATATATGAAAATCAGGGATGGAAAATTTCAAAATTATTTATTGATATCCTTTTATCTAAGTAACTACAATAGAGATAAACTCTAATTTTCTAGTGGGTTGCTTATAGAAAACACAAATATAAAAACACAAATTTAATTAGACAGATAGGAAAATCGACACAACTATATTTAAGCTTAGGACACAATATAATCGATTTCTAGGTTATATTTTACTCTCACGTGAAATTAAACTAACTGCTTAAACGAGCAACGACTGCAAATCGTTGAAATTTATTATCAAAATTCGTGCTCTGTGGAACTCCACTGTTTTACCGAAAAATTGTGTTCAGCGATGATCCTCATTTCTGGCTAAATGGATACGTTAACAAGCTAAACTGTCGCATCTGAGGTGAAGAACAGCCACATGTTGTACAAGAGTTACCGATGCATCCTAAAAAAAAGACGGTTTGGTGTGGTTGGTGGTCCATTTTTCTTCAAAGACGACCGTGGAAGAAACGTAACCGTCAACGGCAAACGATATTGAGCCATGATACGCGACATTTTTTTGCCCCAAATTTATCTCTCGAAATGGCCCTGTGAGTTGGCCGCCAATATCATGTGATTTGACACCTCTTGAATGGATCATTTGAACCGGAGCCGCGGGCAACACTTACATGAAGTTATTTTTAAAAAGTAAATGGCAAAGACCAATTTATCGATTCCAATAAAAATTTGGAATATATGATGCAAATTTGAGTGTTTTATTAGATTTTTAAAAAAACTACGCTTAAAAAATTCACCCGATATAAAAAAATAAATAGCTGAGAAAGCCGATAATCAATCATTGCGGGAAGGAAGGGAGCACTTACCCACTGTTTAAAAAAAAAACTTGTAAGCAAGCCCGTTCAAACAAAAAATAAGTTTTGAAAATTGGTCCGTAAGAAGACAGGTATACGATAATTTATATTCTGGGAGGGGGCGGCGAACTTCCCACCTATTGGTATTTGAAAACTTTCGCTCTTCGATTAGATATAGAGTGTTAGTTAATAGTAAAAGTCCCAACGGGGGTTACAGAACATCCCCTTGTGGAGTACCCCGATACTGCCGTGTATTCAGTGACAGTTTCTTAAAAATCTGCAGATAATTATATCAACCATGTTTTTGATGATGAAAATCTTATATGAAAAGCAAACCCGTTTTAAACAAAAAAATCGAAATTTGAAAATCGGTCCATGTATAGAGAAGTTATGCGATAAACAATATATGAAGGGGATAACTTGCCGCCGATTTCCAAGAAAATTTATGGCACCAAATTGCAAGCAAACCTGCTAAGCCAAGAAAAGTTTTGCGAATCGGTTAAAAAATGGAGGAGTTATATTTTTGGGGGAGACAATTATTGTTGTTGGCCTAAAGTGCAAGTAAAGCCTTTTAAACAAAAAAATATTTTTCAAAATCGGATAAATCGTTTGAGCTAAGCGGCCACAAACATTAAACACAAAATGATAACCTCATCCTCTTTTGTGGCCGTTTTTTTGCACTTTTTGAATTAATTTTAAATTTTTTTTACCTTCTAAAATGTCATGTTAACAGTTTGGTGCCATAATGCAAAAAAAAAAATTTTTTTTACATTTACACAATTCCTTCATTTATGGCCTGATTTTTAAAATTCTTTTTATACCCTTCAACAAAAATGGCAAGGTGTTTTATGGTTTTGTCGTTTCAAATGTAGTTTCCATAACGTTCATATGAGACCGATAAAGTGTATACATTCTGTATTCTTATAGATAAGGAAGTAGTGTAAGTCATGTCCATCTGTCTGTCGGGGCCCTTATCCCTCTATCTGTCTGCACGTGAAATCGGGTTTCCGAAGCCACCAGCAGAGCTAGAGACTTGGCTCCTGAATTGGTGTGTCAGAATTTGTTATAAGACGTTTTGTATTGAAAATCAGCAAAATTAAAAAAAAAAAATACATTCTCATACATTGTATTAAATTGGTAAAGATCATATAAGATTGTTTAGTGATTAGTTGATTTTTTGCTAATTGTGTTTTTGTTCATTAAAAAAAAAAAAAATAATGCAAAAGGATACCAGAAGCAGAAAAATGGATTTTCCATGTATGCTTCAATTATGAACAAGTACCTACAGCTAAATGAATATTTTAGGTATTAAAACATTTTCAACGTACCACTGCTGTTTATGTAAAATGTTTAAATATTCATTTTTGTTCGTTTAGTTAGCAGCATAATATGGTAAATCTATTTACTCGGTTTATCTTGTGTTTGCTGATATTAAAATAACAAAAAAAAAACATAAATATTGAAAAATTTACAACAGAGTCTAATTAAAAGTGATTTTCATCGAAAATCCATAGTATTATAATGAGTATTTTAAATTAACATTAAACTGTGGAAATGCTGCACGAATAAGCACATGTGCATTTACTATCGCTGCCACAACTACATACATATTGTTTTAATTATATTCTGGTGTGCATTTTGCTTAACAATTTTTATTCAATTATATTTTAATATGAGAAATAAATTCAATAACAAACACAACACACATAAACACACACAAACACACAAAATATCTATGGGGAATGATATTGGCGTCTGTCGATTTTGTTTATTATAATTACGGTTAACCTCGTAATGGTAGTAACACCAGTATAAGAATAATGTCAGTAATAAAAGTTTTATGCCTTCAATGTCTTTTGTCTCTTTGATTAAGTTTGTGTATGTGTGTGTGTGTGTGTGTGTAAGAGAATGTGTGAATTGCACTTAAAACCTTTATCATCGCAATGACACGTACATAAATGTATAAATGTGTATGCGTGTCTGTGTGTGTTTTTGAGATGTGTATTTAGTCAGTCATTCTTGTCCTTTTCCTGTTTTTACGGGTGTTTCTTTTTTATTATTTGTTTTCCTTTTATTAAAATCATTGTTAATGTCCTTGCCGTTCTTGAAGTTTTTCTTTAATTGTGTGCACGAGAATGAATATGAATACGTCTTGTTTTAATTACGATTGCTATTTGTGAGTTCTACTCCTTTTCCTAAATACTTTACTTCACTTCATTTCATTGCTTGACGATATGTTTTCTTTATTTGCAGTTTTATTCCAAAGTTGATGGCAGTGACAAGCAAAAGTGTTGCGTAAAGTAAAAGTTGAATTTATGTTATATGCTATTAATTTTCACTTACAAACATACATATATTTGTGGAGAATTGCTTGGCGAAAACATTAGGTTCGTTCGTTTTCACTTTTAATGTATGAAGCTCTTAAAATTACAAATTACAAAATGGAAATACCTTCAAAGAACTTGCTTCACTTTTAGTCTTAAGCCTTTCCTACAAAATTACCAAATCAAAGCAGAGAAACAATTATGTGCTTTCTATATGACCTGTAAATATGCATTTACAAAAATATGTATATGCACATATATGCATTTATTACAAAATATGCAAATACCCGCATATGCACTTACATATCGGTGATATATTACTGCTTGTTCTCTAATTCGAAAAAGTGTTTTATCGCCACAAACTTTGAACTGCTGACTACAAACATACATTCGCGTGAAAACAACTGCACTGGTTATCACTTATTTGCAAATCAACGCACCGCCACTGTAAGCAATCAAAAACACTTTTCCATTCTGTCTCTACCGCCACACAGCAAACAAATTCATTAACAGTCTTACGCCATTACCTTATTTGCAAACCTCGTGGCAAACAATCACCTTTTTAATTCTTCGCACTTTCAAGAGTACAATGAAGAGAGAAAAAAAAAAATAAATATAAAACATTTCCATATTTAAAGAAAGAAAATAAAAATGAAATGAAATGCAGCAATTGCACACCTAAATTTTCCCAAAGAATCAAACACTTTGTTGCAAACATTTTACTACTCAACGAAAAAAAAAAAAAAAAAAAACAGAAATTATTTTCTTGTCTTGTTTGTCTTTGTGTCCTGGCAGCGCTAAATATTTGCCAGTTAGTTAGTTTTTACTTGGTTCGTCGCTTGCTTACTTGCTCCTTGGGTCGTCGGTGTCTTTCAAGCACTCATTAGACATTTCCGGTGCTTGTAAAGAGCTCTCTCTCTTTGTGTGTGTGTGTGTGTGTGTGTGGGTTTGTATTTGATTTCACAATACCCTCAGTTTCAACAGCAACTTGTTTTGTCGTTTGTTATTGTGTATGCATATCTTTTCTTAACCTGTTCAAGGTAATTTAGCTTTGTTTGAATCTCTTCAGAGATACTTAAAACAGACGCAAACAACTAAACAGAGTTGGCAGTCAGGATTGTGTCAGGCATGGAATATATACAAAGACTTTGCTGCTGTAAAATTTACAATATATTTTTTTTTTAACATGGAGTCTTGGGATGCATAAGATGGTGGCCAAAGGAAATTAAAAAGCTACTTTGAATATTTTTTAATATTGTACAAAAAAAAAAGCTTTTGCACATGAACGAGATTCGTCGGTATCTCGTTTGTTCTATTCGGCCAGTGTAGTGGAAATCTAAAGGGATATTTAGATATTACATTTTTTCTTTGTTGCTCGAAATATGTTAACAATGTTTATTTAATATTTGTCTGATTATTAACATTTACGAACTTTAGCCTGTATAAATATTAGCGTTATTTGTTTAGGTCTGTTAGTTGTTTAGGTCTGTAAAAATCTGATTAAGTTTAAATAGCTGTTAATGTCTGTGAATGCAGAAGAAATGTTTCCCGGCTTTTAGAATTCCATGACCATTATTTGCTTTAATATTCTAAAGGATGGATCGCTCCTTTATTGCAACACAGTCATATCTCCAAAAAAAAATAAAATATTTTAGTTAATAAAACGAAAGTGTTTCTTGCACCTTCTTTATATGTTAAACATTTTCCATAAAAATATTTTTAACTAAACCGAAGTTATAACCACTTAAATGCTGAAGTCGGTTTACAAAAAAAAAAAAAAAAAAAAAATTAATTAAAATTGCACTTATATGAGTTCGAGCCGTTTTTTACGAAAATTCTGTAAAATTGTCCTTAAGGAAATACAAATTCTGCCTTTCACATGAAATTTTGCATAATTATAAGAAAATATTTTACAAAAAAGTAATTCAATGTCTATTAAAAAAATTAGTAAAATTTTCGAAATGGGCTCCATCTGCCATGGCTAGGAACCATGTTGTCGAACAGCTGTGTAGTGGTTCATTTCCATGCTATTTGGTTGTTGATCTTGCTAAGCACTTCTAAGTTCCGTGTTTTCCTTTCTTCTGATCCGTCTATCTGGTATTACTAAGCTTCTAATGCCATTAGAGCGCAGGAACGAGAAGGGGATGCGTCTTTACAACAAATCTTTTAATAAAACTCAAAGTCTATTGAAAGTCGAACCAAAGTACTTTTAGGGAAATTTCTTACTCCAATTCAGTACATGTCTTTTTCACTTGAGTGTACGTTAACATATTTTTGAGATAAAACTACGTTGCAATAAAGGAGTGATATGTGAAAAGTCCTTAAGACACACCAAGAGTACAATAGTATTAAACTAACCATTCCTGGATTCAATGCATTAAAAGAACTCCTTAAAAGTGTACCAACAAAATGGAAAATTTAACCACTTTTACTTGTACACACGCAAGTTGTATGACATGTTGGTGCTAAGTACATACTTATAAAGTTTTATGAAATTAGTACCTTTTTGGTTTTAATAGTACGAGTACCTACCACAAAATGTCTGAGTAATAATTTGTAATATGATGGCACTGGTAAAGTTGGTAGGACTTTCTTCTTTTTTCTTTTTCTTAAGTACTCGCATTTGCAATGTTTTGTTTATTTGACGTTTGATTTTTTGTTTTAATTTTGCTTCATATTTAATTGTAAAACATTCATTTATTCACTCATGCACTGTTTGTATTCAAACACGAACCCTTTGCCACTTTACCATGTTTTCAAACTTGAAGCTAGTCTTTTACTTGCTAATATAGTATTCATTCATATGTATGCATTTATGTAAAAATATGGTACGTATCGCATACATACATACATACTTCTTTTTGCATGCATGTGGAACTTGCCGTTCTTTAATTTTATGAATAATTTATACTTTATGTAATAAATTTTATGGGAGGGTTGCATGAATGATTGTTGTCTTTTGCCTAAGAATTTTTTTTATTAAGAATTCTTAAAAAGTGAAGTTGATTAAGTGTCATCCAACTGTACTTCGTTATTGCAATAAGTAACCAAGTCTTCGGTCAATTGTAGGGACGACAAGAGTACATAATATAAAAAATAAATGTATGGCACTTAGATTGTATAGTCACATAAAGTGAAAGATAACGTATTTCTCGTATGAATTTAGCTGCAAGCGAAGAATAAAATATGGTTGAAATATATTGTGACATTTTAACTGTTCTAAGTAAAATAGCATTTACAATATGATTTAAAGTAAACATAGTATGATTGTATGTAAAAATAGCATAATTCTAAATAACAACATATATGTTTGTTTCTTAATAAAAGTTTTCTTCCATGAAAAATGGCACCTAAGGAAAAATTGCCAGAAAGTTTTTTGTGGAAAAAACACCACTAACTTTGGAGTCATTTTTAAAATTTAATTTTTTAATTTGTCGGAATTTTTTCCTAAATTTTGTGGAAATATTTAATTTTTAAATTGGTGGTCATTTATAATTTTTCATAAAATACATGGAATATTTAGAATTCAGTGCAGTTTTTGGTACAGGAACAAGGCAACAGAGTGTAAAATAAAATACAGAATTGCCAGCAAATTGTTTCAAACAAGAGTAAGACCAAAACTAAAATTTACAAACTGACAGCCTTGTTGTCACATTTTATTTGTTGACCAATCATACGATTGTTGCTTTTTTAAATAAACTGTGATTGTGTTAAGCTCTTTTTCAATAATAATAATCGTACATATATGTTGTTGAATTCGAACATATTGTATTTTTAAAAATTAATTTGTCCATCGCAAAATTTTTTAAATTTTGCAAAATCATTAATTTAAAATACTAATAACGTCTGCCATTGCTGTTCAGCCACCACCATCTCTGATGTCATGGCCACACAATGTTTGGCCCTTAAGGTATTTGTTTTTTGTAGGTTCGCTGCTAGACAAAATATTTTCCTATTTATTTCTATTTCTTTTTTCTACTGAAAATAAAATTATTTAGTAGTAGTATTTCGCCGGAAACAAGGTTGCAGAGCAGGTGTTTTTACTAATCGTAGACGTGAAACAAAAATTATCAAGGACATTATTTTTTAAAAAATTATTATATTCGAAGACATTTCTATTTCTGCTTGTTACCTGGCGTTTCACTAGTTTTTCTAACTAATGCAGCTGTTTAAAACCAATTATGTCCCACCTTATTGCCTACACGTATCTAATGCATATCTAATTTCAAATAATTATTCCTGTAAATTTTCTGTTAAAAAATTTGTAAATGGAAAATTCAATTATTGAAATAAAAACAAACTATAATTCTTTTCTATTCTATAAACTGTTTATCTAATAAAATAAATAATATAATCTATTAGTTTTTTATAACAAAAATAAATTTAGAAATTAAATTCATATAAACGGAGCAGTGTGTTTGTACAAAATTGTACAATTTGTGGCCACACTTTTATTCGATTATAATGAGATCATAATTTTATTGTTATTAATTTGTAACAAATATAGTGGCACATATGATTTACACAATCACACACATACACTTAAGAACGTGTTTGTATACCAGAGTTTCCGTGTTGCATAAAATAGATTTATGTGTGTATATGCTGCGAGTTGTTGTTTGCATTTAAAGACCTATTTGATAAATGAAGTTTTCAAAATTGTTCTCTATCGAATATACGATTTTACTGTTTGCCACCCTACTTGCACTAAATTGCTCTCAAGTACCAAACAATCATTTAAATAATATTTCTAAACTTCCACATATCTTGAAAAATATGGGTAAGCAGCTTATTTATAATAGAAAACCGGCCACTGGCTGAAATTCGACTACTTGATCCTGATTTATTTGTAACTGGGTTTATTTGTAACCGGGTTTATTTTTAACCGGGTCTATTTGTAACCGAGGTCATTTGTAATCGGGTTTGAAGAACCGGTCAGTGGTTGAAATTCGACTACTTGATACGGATAACTGGGTTTATTTGTAACTATGTTTATTTGTAACTGGGTTAATTTTTAATCGAGCTTATTTGTAACCGGGTTTATTTGTAGCCAGGTTTATTTGTATCCGGGTTTATTTATAAACAGGTTTATTTGTATCCGGGTTTATTTGTATTCGGGTTTGTTTGTAACCGGTTTTTGAATCGGGTTTCTAAGGCAAAAAAATAAATAAAAATATGCATATGTAGTGAAAAACACCATTTGAACCATGCATATAAGTTTCGTCAACACTGGTGGACAATAACATATTAAAAAGTGTACGAGAAGAAATCGTTTGACCTATTTGCATATCGTTACATGCAATGCACAACGCCCTAACATTTTCGTTATTTTACGGGAAAAACAAGAAATAAAAATTGCTGTACAAAATTTAAATACCTTAGTAGATGTAAATGTTTCTAAGATACATATATGTATATTATGTATATGGTAAATTTTTACTCCTCTTTAAGCCGCCACGCCTACTACTGCATACGCTTTCGCTTTTGTAGGTTGCTTAAAAAGAAATTCAAATCGTATTAAAAGGATTTTTTTATTGTGCTCTAGATATGAAATATCAAATATTTATACAAATTCTATATAAAAGTAGATGCCACGCCTACTTCAGAAACAAATAAATATAAATAGACGCATAAACAGATTCATTTTTCTAAACTTTAATCGTTTTGAATTTTAATTTGCTGAAACTATTGGTGCATATCCAGAAAACTTTCACTTGACAATTTTATTTTTACTATGACCATTTTAATTGAATGTAATTATTTTTCTTATAATTTATGTATGAAGTCGTTCAATCATCAGGTGACAGTTTATAAAAACTTATTTTCCTCGTACCTGCTTATCATATATTCAAAACTGACAATGACAACAGCAACAAGGCAACAAAAAAAAAAAAAAAAAAAAGAAGAGCAGACAAATATAAAATTAATTTTATAGTTAAATGAAAAAAAAAGAAAAAAAAAAAAAGAAAATAAACAGAAATTAAACACCCATCTACATGTGTACAACATGCTGACGGTTGTAAAACATATAAAAGTAACTAATGGATATTAGATGGGCTCCAGCTTAAGGGATTTCTGATATTTTTTTTTTTTTATTACTAATCAAATTTTAAATAAAGAAACACAAATTTCGAAAAATTAAAGTGCTGCTCACATAATCCAGACGATCAATTCTTTCAGAAAGTTTGCTTAAAACACATTTATTATTTTTCGCTGCATGGTTTCGATCGAAATGTTCTCCACTCCTGCTGCATAAATTTGTGGCCTCCAATGACAATGACAATACCAAACTGATGATGCGTCGCTGTGATATAAAGTGACTGTGTGATAGATTATCTTCTTCGCTCTAGAAAATTTCTTACAGCAAACATAATTTGCTTGTTTTTTAACCAAAATGTGATTAAAACAAATAAAAAGTAAAATAAATTTAAAATAAATACTTATATATTATTTTAAAATAATTTTATACCATTTTTGGGTTATTAAAAATGTTGTGATTGTGGACTTATAATACTTGTGAACAAAAATAATATTGTTAAATGTAACCATGGTGTAATTTTTAAGAATAACACTATTGTAGTCATAAAATTTGCCTTTGGTTACCGCAATATATTACTTTTTAAGAATATATTTTCCAAAACTATAAATTATCAAAAAGATCATAATTTGGTTGTCACGACCATGACAGAATAGAATAAGTAAAAATTTCTTTTTCAGGCGAAATTTGGCCAAACAAGCAATGGGCCTGTATGGTTAACTTGAATAATGGTTTGACGATAGAAACTTTAATGAATGTCTGGCCAGCAGGCCCCTGTTTGGGGTTAAGCCACAGCGCCGTTTTGAATTACCGCTTTCGATTTAGCGGACTGAAAAAGAAGGAGGTTATCAATTTGTGCGCTATTTTTTCAAGTTTTTACACTCTTATATGAGTAATTTATGAACCGATATTTTGAAAACAAAATGTTTTTTGAAAAATTCATCAAAGTTACGAACCGAACCGTTGAAATTCAAACAATAGTTAAAATTAAAAATAAAATTTTTTTAAACAAAAGCGAAACTGTTGAATACATTGATTTGCTATCTCCAAGCGAATAATTATTGTTTAACTTCGCTCCTACTACATCCAATTATGTTGAATGAAATTTTTCAATTTATTCTACAGTTTTATGCGATAATCGATCTTTTCTTTTTGAAAATCTAAAAAAACATATGATTGTGCTTTTTTGGAGGGCCTACCTAATGTTTACTAGTTTAGTTTTATGCATGTGTGTGTGCGTAAGAATTCATTAAAAAGATTAAATACGATTATCATAATTAAATTGTTACTGAAAGTTATTACATACATAAGTATGATTTACATATATTTTCACACGAGGACCGTTCGTAAGTTCAAACCATTTTTAAAGAATTGTGCCCCTTTTTTTTTTGTTTAGAAAATGTTACCGTAAACTTAAATAAATTTAAGAAATTTAAAATTCAAGCAAGTTTTTTATTTGATTAAGTAGAAAAAGTCGCAATGTTTAGCATTATCAGACTGATCTCGCATATAAAAACAGAAGTTAGGAAACACCAGAAGACTGCACACGAGTATATTTGTGCGAGTAGGTGTTTTTGTGTGCCTGTAACCACAACATAAAAATAAGTTTTTTTTATAAAAAACATGACTTTAATTACATAACTGAACATATTTTTGTTTGTTTTTTTTTTATTTTATTTTAAAATTATTTCTTGTTATTTTTGTTGCCTGTTTGTAAATTGGGTCAATTTGGTTTTTCACTGCTAATATTTATTTTTCACTCTAATTTCTGTTGAACAAAAAGAACTTTAAACAAGAATAAAAACCGCACAACCACGCATAGAAAATGGCGTTTATTTTTTTTCTTGTCGTTTGCAAATCATTTAAAAAATTTGTGTTAATTGAAAAACATAATTATCCCATTGAGACCGACAGACCGACCGCACTGCACTGTTGGTTGGTTCGTTTGTTAAAAATCATAAAATGTTTGAATAAATGCGATTAGTAATTGTTTATTTATTTATTTCTCTCCTTCTTTCTTTTCTCCTCTATTTTGCGTTGACTGTTACACTGTGTTATTAGCATTTTGTTTAATCATTTTAATGTTGTTTGAAGTGTTTTGTAAAGTAACTTTGTGTTGTATTTATTTATTTAATTGCTGGTGACAATAGTAAAATATAACAACAATTATAAAAGTATTCACAGCGAGCAACTCAGTGTGTATTTAAACTGGGGGCTTTACTCTTTGCAAGGGTTTGTTTTAATTTATTTTATCCTTTGATTGCTTTCAAGAAATCAATGCGGTTGTTGGGGGGTGACTTGACTACTGGAACTTACTACTGGATAAAACTAAGCACGTTTTAAGTAAAAAATAAATATGCCCTGATTCAATTCTATTTAACGTTTTGCGGTTAGACGCCCCCCATCCACCGCCTAAATGTGGAAAAGGCACAATTATTGTTGGTGAATAGTTAATTGTTCGCTTCAATCAAAAATTCAAGTGCTCAAGGATGAATTTAGGTACTGCAATAATTGTGTGGAGGAAAATAAACAAAGTAGCAAAACAATCACAAAAAGGCTAAGAAATAGAAACTTAATTAAGCCCGATTACTGCTTGTTTATATGTTTGGTATTTAAGTTACTGTGCCAAAAACTGTTTTGTCACCTGGCAAAGGATAATTTTCATGTATCTTAAGCTACGTTCACATTTATCAAATATTTGCCCAAAAAAACGTAACCAATAGTTTTGCTTAGGGATAGTGTCATTTAACACGATTTTTATATTACAAAATAAAATTAATTCTTCTCCAAAAGAGTATTTTTATACAGTTTTTAAAAAATTCGAACCCAAAATTAAAAAAAATATTGGAATTAAAGGAAATAAATTATTAGTTTTTTTCTTGGTTTCGTTTTTTTCGACAAATATTTGATAAATGTGAACGTAGCTTTAGACAATTGAAGATGATATGGGGCAAGGCCTTTGTGGCCAACTTGGTCATGCCTATTTCGTATAATAAAGTCTTATGATTTTTGATTTTCGAATAAGTTTTTTATTTATAAAGTGATTTTAAAAATTCGTGTTTCTTTGAAAAAGTTTGCTTGCAATTTTGTTCGAAAATTTTTATTATTGGATATTGGAGGCAATCAGTTTTTTTTTTTTTTTTAATTAGGACCAGCAGTCAGGGGATGACCTCTACGTATGCAGTGCATTGTGCCGGAACTCAGGGAGAGGGATAGGGTAGAGAAGATAGATGTGAAAATTTAGAAGACTTAACTCTTTCACAACTCTGCTTTGCGCATTATGTTAATTTATTTTAAGGCAGTGTTGAGGCGCCTCCGGTGTTAAGTAGTCGCATTAACTTTGTTAAGTTGTATTAGCAGGCATTTTATTAATTGTTTTACTTCGCCGATGTTTCTGCTAACCTACGAAAGAGCGCGATGTTGTGTACATTTGCTTGGAACAACGTCAATCGCAACTATAGTATGATTGTATAAGAATAATATATTGGAAGAACCTAACTATTTTCAGGCAGTTCGTGTACAATCAAAGCATGATTATAAATCAGAAAGATCTGCTTGTAAAAGAGTTTTCATCTCTCAGTTTTTTTATTTTTTTTTTTTTATTTTATTTCTCGTCTTGGGTTTTGCAATATTTTCAGTACAAAATTTCTTACTCCATTCTCCCTGAGGATCGTTAGGTTATATGTATATGAATAGCCCGTTTTATATAAAATTCCACAGTTAAAAAATTTTTCAGCTGCTTTAAATTATTTGCATGAAAATTTGATTAGGAAAACTCATCGACCACACTATTTTTATGTAAAACTATAGTATGGTTAATTTTAAGTATTCAACTAAAAATTGGGCCATATTTCATCATACTATTGTCAATTATGACAACACTGTTATACCATTAATGAAGAGTTATTTTCATAATTTTATGCTTTCGCAAACCAATTTTATTACTCAACCATAATATGTTACCAATGCAATGGTCTTCCATCGTAATAAATTTCACACAAAGTATCTGTTAAAAATATTTTACAATTTTCCATGCATCAGTGAACAAAAAGGCGGTTTGTACGAAAAAATACATAAAGTTATTATTACGTAAATATACACATATTACTAAAAAGCCGCAGTAGCACGATAGTTCGTGCGTTGAATTATAGTCGAAAGATTCCATATTCAATACTGGGGCACCTCATGTATTTATAAATTTATTTCTGGAAGGGATATGTATATATGCTCATTTATTTGTATATATGTATAATCCAATATCAGAACCGATATTTTATTTTTGCTGATTTTCAATACGAATCATCTTAAGAAAAATCCTTACATTTCAGTCCTAGACCCAAGTCTCTAGCTCTTGTAGTGTCTTCGGAAAATCGATTTCACGTACAGACAGACGGACAGACGGATAGACGGACATGGCTCATTGAACTTCCCTATCTATAAGGATTCCGAATATGTATACTATATGAATCTCATATAAATATTGTGGAAATTACACACGTAATGACAAATTTATAAATACACAACCATTTTTGGTGAAGGGAATAAAAAAGTAAAACGTTCGCATACAAATCCGAATGGGTAGCAATGCGAGCCTAGTTGTCCGGACGTTGTCGGTTCGATCCCGACCAGAGATCCTGGGTGTTTTCTGCAGACAAGCCAATCGCTTTGCGGGGTTGTGTTTGTTTAAAAAAAAAACAAACTAGCACGAGACATATTTTTTAATTGAAGAACATCCATTTAAAAGACTTTTGTGTCTTTTGTTTAAATCTCAGATTATTTAAAATATATTCTATCAATAGGATCAGTTGGAAATTTAACTGACTAATAAAATTATGCACTTCGAACAATCAACTACACTTGGATATTTTTTTTTTATTGTTGGTACCCTCGACGACGACGTTCTTTGTAATGAATTTCAACAAGTTGTTGTTGCTTCATGTACATACGTGCTGCATACAAAACAATAAAACTTTTTTTTTTTTGCTTAAATTTTCTATAAATTTTTATGCATAAAATGATATTTAAAATTACTCTTATTTTAATATTCTCATCTCATACTTTAATAAAAATTTCTTTTTAGTAAAACTATTTTCAAGGCATTTCGGATTATTAACAACATTTTTTATTTTATTTTTCAGGTAATTTGAAGTTCCTTTATTGAATCTATTTTTACTTGAGGTAAATTTATTTATTTATATTTAATTATTTATGCAACTGTTTTTAATTCTGCTTATTTACTATTGGCAGTAGTTTAGTTCTTATATGAGTTTTAGAATACGTTTATGTCTATTTTCTGAACGTTGAAAAGGCAAAACAACATTTTATGGAAAATAAAAGGAAATTCCATAGGATTATCCCTTCCACTAAGGGATATAAGCAATCATTGATACTGAGTAAGGGGCTGTGCACATATTACGTAACGCTCCAAGGGGGGGTTAAAGATTTGTTACGGATTGGAAATTTTGCACTGGAAAGTTATTAAAAACCGTTACGTAATATGTGCACAGCCCCTAAGAAAACGAACACTGAATAATCACATTTTTCTCAGGCTTAAGAAAAATCGTTCCAACGTTCAGAAAAAAGACATTAATGAAATTTAAATAAAACATTTCCCTAAATATAGTTTAGTAGTTTAGATTTTACTCTTTTACTTTTTTGTTTAGTTTCCTTAAATACAGTTTACATATGACTCTCTTAAGTTTTTCATACAACCTATGCAACAAACATATGAGTACATACATTTTTACTCTACAACAAACTGTATTTTGTATATTGAAACTACACCATTTTTAAACTTCTTCTTTAAAACGACTAATTGAACATCAATTAAAAAAAATTCTAAAGTTTAAAATAAATTTGCATACAATTGAAATATGAAGGAAAAAGTTAGAGAAGCATACACATGTACATTAGGGTGCAACGTAGATGTCTGATCGAGAAAAGAGACTTGAAAAAGAATCAAAAATATTTTTTTTTATTTCTTTGTCTTCATGTATTTTTAATTTTATTTTTTTAAAGTTTAAGCTTGTCTGCAGAAAACACCCAGGGTCCTTGGCTGGAATCGGAGCGAATACATCATGATTAATACGTAAATTTTTCTTGATCAAGTTTTAATACACAGTGCAGAGAAGTACAGAGAAATTATTGGAATTCTCTCTCTCTCCAACTTTCTCTAAAAGTTGACCAAGAATCTTATGCTTAAAAGAAAGCTTTGGAGGTACTTAGCGAAATTACTAGCTGCCGTATTTTGCAAGGAGATCTAATCGAACAAGTATTCTGATCATGAGATCGTGGTTGATCTCTAAATATACTGGCATCAGTTCAACCTTCTACGCTGTCACGATTTTCCCCCGGGGGTTACGTTTTACGTCTCGGTGATATTCATACCTTGGTGCTGTGCTTTCTGGGGAAAAGAGTAATTATCTTCTTAAGACATTAACCTTTGGTCAATTACGCATAAAACTTATATGTTACTGCCAGATATTTGAAACAACTGAGCTATGGATTTACATTTAAGGTAGAAAAGGAAGTAGGTAATCTATGTTAGTCTAGTAGATAATTAAAGTTAGATATAGAAAGCGGTTATCTTTTGAGGCTTGACCAGTAACCTTTTACTGCTGCTGGCATGGCAGCCAGTACCAAAGATGAATACCTAATAAAGTTAGATTTTTTTCGTATAATCGACACCCTGTCCACTTGAGGATGGATATGCTTTTGGACATAAATACTATTTCTCTTTACGGGTGGATATGCTGGCAGACGTCGTGCTACCCTCAATTATGGCCTGATTCTATAATCGGCTATTCTTAATGTCTCCTTGCTACCAAAATCGACGGCAAAGGTATTTTTTAAATAACTGGTGCTCGACCATCTTCGAAAAACCAATGTTAAGCCTCTTTGTGTCGTTGCTAAAAAACAGAAGTTTCATCAGAAGCATAAGATGATAAGATTGCTCTGAAACTTTAAGCATGTGTTTTTGCATGGTCGGAGGTCTATGCGTAAGAACTTGCCACCTGTAGTGTTCCTTGTAAGTCACAATGGTACGAGAGGTGAACACACACACACACACTCATTCGGTATTGAGAGTACCTTCACGTGAGGCTTACAAGCACACATATAACGCTAATCTTGAAAACATCTGATCGTGTCGCGTTGTTACGACTGAAAAGCCGATTGAAAGCTGAATCTTTCAATTCATTGAATCGTGTTGTTTGTTTTTGTTGTAAGGTCAAGTATTAAGCAACCCTTTAAAACTAAATCCTTTAAAACTAAAGTGTCAAATTTACTACTCTGAATTAGATAAGAAACAATTCTCAGTTGATTTAATACAAAAAAATCTTGTAATTTTGTGTACTTGAATATTGTCAAGAAATTTTTACTTAAATTTTTTAAATATATTTTTATATACTCTGTAAAATAGAAGAAAACATAGAAAGTTATAGGGAATGAATGAATGTGTATGAATGAACCTTCATAGCTGTAAGGCCTTCTGAAGCAGCCTGGCATGGTGTTTTTGCACAAGCAAATAAAATACATAAATCATTTCAAGTAAATTATAACACACAATATACTTACATGCTGCATACAGAATTTCAAATAAATTCATTACATACATATACATTTGTATGTAAATATGTATGAATGTATGTATGTATGTATGAATGAATGTGGAAGAAAAAAAAAGATGAACTGAAGATAAATATTTTAATTGAACGAGGGCAACAAGTTGAATGACAAATTTATAAGCCATCCATCCAGACAGACACTCAAGTGGACACAATAGCACAAGTATGCTTGCATAAATACACGCATACACACATATATATATACACACACACATACAGTTAGATATACATATTTACTTAGTTCACATTTATCTATGAGCGTAAGCATGAAAAACAAATGCTTTTTAGATAACTAATTTTGAAGTAAAATTGTAATTCTCGACTTAATACGATACAAAACAACCGTCTAATACATATGTATTTTAATTGGGGAAAAAGTTTCGAAAAATATTTGCTTAAATAATTTTTTATCTGTTGTAATGAAGACGTTAATGTTTAATAATATTTCGAAACTTTTTTTTACGAATTTTAACTTTCACTAAAATGCACAGAGTATTCAAGCAAGCAGACACATATTCACTCAAGTGTATAAGCATTGACTCATGTACATAAGTAATAATTGTAACATAAGTATGTATGTACATCTTAGACATACGTACATAAATATGTAATACATTCGTACTTTTAAAAATCACACACACCAAAAGAGTACATACAAATAAAATAGAGAATTGATAAGAACATTAGTATGAATTTGTAGTGGCTAAAACCGATATTTGTTAGCCCTGCCATTAAAGTTATCTTTATACAATACTAGCTGAACACCCCGGCTTCGAACGGAAGCTATTTACTTTTATAAATTTCGATTTACCTAATCAAAGCACATCACGACTTTGACGAAAGTCATAACTCACGGAAGCGTGGACCGATTTCGTGCAAACTTTACCATCTACACGGCCATACGAACAAACCCTAAAAATTTAATCGAATTCGGTTTGACCGTTCGTGAGTTATAAAGTGACATCACACTTGCAACAATTTTTATATATATATATGTATGTATGTATGTGTGTATGTAAAAATGAATACTTAAAGCTAACTAAGCGCTTAATGTTTAGACCGCGGAAAACGTCACTGCAATAAATAATTGATAATATTTTAGAAAAGTTTTAAATAAATCAATAATACGGCTTAAATGATAACAATAACAATTTATTTAATTAAATGTAATACGACTTTTACTCATATAATAGCTCCCAGCGGCGGAATGAAGCAGTAAGAAGGCCTTCTAAAAGCCCTTATTTGGCAGACTCAAAGTCCTCCTAGCCCATTCCATACTCATAAATTTTTTACTCACTATTTTCTAGCCAGCCAAGGCCTTATGTGTTCCCTTATTCTATAGGCCTGGTAGTAGGCCTTCTTCTGCAAAACTGCATACAATTGACATTCGTCATTCAAAAGTGGGAAATGACACGCCTTTTAATAGTAAATATTGCTAATAAACTATATACATACTAGAGCTTAGCCGATGTTTTTCAAGCTTTAAGAAAACAGTGATGTTTTCTTTTCATTAACATCCATACAAATCTAATAAATCTTTCTTTGAGAAAACTTCTTTTAAAATAATAATTTATAAAATGAATAACTTGTAGTCATTAATAAAATGGTTTTCAGCCTACTGTAGGTCATGAGTTTTCCTCTTTAAATTTGCTCTAACACACTCACCCACATTCAACGCCAAAGTAGTTCGTGTGTGAAAAAACGTTTCCACTTTACTTTAAGCCGTTCTTTTTCAAACCAATTAATTCCGTTAAACCTTTCAATAGGCCTTCTTCTGCAGGTCTGATTAAAGGCGTTCTTCAAAAGTTCAGATAAAGACCTTCCTTATTAAGCTTGTCTGAAGGCCTTCTTTTTATCACTGAAATAATTCAGATAACGCAGAAAATTTAAGCAAAATTATTTTAAGTTTTCAGCTTTTTTTTTCTTTTCACATTTTGCATTTTTATTTAAGGTTTTCGTATTTGTGTTTTTGGCTTTGTGATATATTTTTTGTGCACACACATAATCTAGAAGAGAGTAGGTAGGCCTTCCAGAGAAGGCAAGCAAGTATGAGTACTGGATCGCAAAAAAATGTCTCGCAAGACTTACAGAACACTTTATAAAAACAGGACTGCAAAAGTCGACTTGGGATATTATCATGACGCTTTTATAAGCTTGTATTAGTTGAAGCTTTGTTTTTCCATCAGGTGCAAATGCAGCATTGAATTTAATCTACCACCGTAGAGAATTTTATAATATTGACGAAACAAAAAATAATTGTTACATTTGAGTGATCAGCTAAAAAAAAAAAGAAAAACACAAATTTTTCTGCTAAACTCAATAAATTTATTTTTCATGTATTAAATAAAATCCAAGGTGGAAAATAAAAAAAACAATTTTCGAGTTGGTTTACCTGCCACATCAAAAACTTTGATTATAACTACATATTTGAAAAATTTGTTACAGACTTGTGTGCTTGAATGAATTTCATAACGAAACTTATTATTGTCTTTCGCTATGGAGTCATCATTTGGCACATAAAACTTTAGTTCTAACATTAAACATACATATTTTGTAAAAGAGAAATTTATTCAAGAAATAAAAAAATTGTCTGTTTTTATGAAATGAAAACGAAAAATTGGGTGAAAAATTGTATATGATAATTTTATTCCATGTAAAATTTTCCATTAAATATTTTGAAAAACATGGAAAAATATTAGAAACATTAACTGTTGAATAATTAAATATAATTTTGAGAAAAATTATAATATATGGCTTTAATAAGTCATATGGCTTTATTACCAATGCAGTGTGGTGCAATTATGTCCTTATACAGGGTCCGCCATTTAACGTTTTTTTTTTTATTTCGTGAATGGTAACACTTAGCTCATGTCTGATTTGACAGATAATTAGTTTTATCCTTCCGCTGAACGAATATGGTTGTGTATACGATTGAACAACGCTGGGAAATATTGCGACATTACTTTGAAAATCATGGTAATGTTGCAGAATGTGTGCGAAAATTGCGTACGGATTTTGGAAGAAGAGAAGCACCGTCATCTCCGTATGTTCGTTATCTCGTGAAAAAAGTGAAAGAAACTGGTATCCTCATCGATAAACCAAAGCGTGAAAAGCCAAAAACAGTGCGTACACCCGAGAATATTGATGCTGTGGCAGAAAGTATGCATGAAGCGCCATCAACATCAATTCACCGTCGTTCCCAACAATTGAACATTCCGGAGACATCATTGAGACGAATTTTGCATAAATACCTTGGTATGACGCCATACAAAGTCCAATTGGTTCAGGAGTTGAAGCCAACTGACCATCCAATGCGTTTTCGCTTTGCAAAGTGGGCCTGCGATCGACTTACAGAAGATGCCGATTTTGCCAAAAAAAATCATCTTTTCAGATGAAGCTCATTTTGATCTTCGCGGGTATGTAAACAAGCAAAATTGTCGCATTTGGGGCACAGAAAACCCGCACGCATACATTGAAAAGCCGACGCACCCAAAACGAGTCACTGTTTGGTGCGGATTGTGGTCCAGAGGCATAATTGGGCCATTTTTCTTCGAAAATGAGCAAGGAGTGGCCGTTACAGTCAATGGCGATCGTTATCGGGCCATGTTGAACGAATTTTTGTTCACAAAAATTGATGAGGAGGATATTGGCAACATTTGGTTTCAAAAGGACGGCGCTACGTGCCACACAGCCGAAGCTACACTCGATGTTTTGCGTCCTGTTTTTGAAGATCGCATTATCAGCCGCAGTGCTGATGTCACAAAATCGATAATGTGCTTAAAAATTGGACCGATCGTGTAGGCTACTGCATGGCCAGCCGAGGCAGCCATTTAAATGAAATTATTTTTCATTATTAACCGTAGGGATTGTACTTTCAAATAAAAAAAGAAATTTGAGAAAATATTCAGTAGTCTTTTTTTTATAGCATTTTCAAAAAAAAAAGTTATCTGGCGGACCCTTTATTTAAATTAGTTGAGAAATAAAGCAAATTTAGCTTATTACTTATAGCTTTATTTCAGTGAGCCGACGAAAATCGGTACATTGTGCCGATAGTGGGATCTAAGCTTAAGATGCCTTATGATTTGCTAGCAATGTCGCAAGCGACATTAAAAAAAAAAAACTATCTAACTCGACGTACTTATCGTCACAAACATATTTTTTACATTGTAGTCCGGTTCAATAGAAATTCGTGATATAAAGAGTGGGAATTAAAAATGGATTATGATGTCGGGAAAATGTCCACCTCTAGCACGTCGGCATAGATCCGCTCTTTTCAAAACATTTTGCAACAAAGCTTTACTTATCTCATCATTGGGGAGCCTAAATTCATCTTTCAGAGCGTCATTTGTTTGTGGTTTGTTCACATAAGCCCGGTCTTTCAAATGGACCCATAGAAAATAATCCGGCAGCGTTAAATCACAAGAACGAGGCGTCCAATTGACATCGCCAAATTGAGAAACTACGCGACCGGGAAATTTCTTATGATAGTAAATTTTCGCAAAATTCTTTGTTCAAGACTGTTGCGTTCCATTGTTAAAATTTCCAAACTAAGTAAATAAATAAAGGACGATCAAAATTTGTCGCCCTTTAATTTTTCTGTGGTTTCTTACGAAATCTGTTTGTCGTTAATTTTGAGTTCAGTTTAGTTAATTTTTAGCTATAATGGAATTTTTTACAACAAATTATTACCAATTTTCAGAAGATTTTCGATGATCTGGAATCTAGGCACACGTTTTAAGTACAAAAGTATCGCATGCGAACCTATCTATATACCTTTAGGCACCTCAAAATAGCATGTTTTTTATAATTGATTTTGGACGAATTAATGGCTGCTTCTCGCATTTTTGTATAATGAATCGGCAGACGACATCTTTTAATTTACAAATTATCATCAACAAACAACACGAGAAAAACTAGTGGATCATTTTAACACTCCAAATCGTCGGTTTATAAAAGGATTTCCAATAGGGAGGATATGATTTTGAAGTGACATTTCGGCCAATGTGATATTGTCATGATCTGTCCTTTGTTTTTCATTGTATTCAATAGCGTTTACAATTTCATCATGGAGAGATTTACGCAAGAACGATGTTTACAAATTATTCAGTTTTATTATCAAAATTATCGTTCTCCAATATTGGAGAATTGCAATATTGCAACTTTTCGTACGGTTTTGCCATTTTATGGTCGTAATAATCGTCCAAGTGTGCTCGCTATTCGTCGAATTGGTGAAAATGTTGAACTTAAATTTTCTTTACATAATGTTCAAGCGCCATTAAGACAAAGAACCGCTCAAAGTAATGCAAATATTGCTGCCGTTCAGGCAAATGTTGCTGAAGACCGCAATTTGTCGATTCTAAGACGTTAGAGCGGTATAGATCGATGATAACCAGAGAACTGCACGATCACAGGTTTTCGTGATTTAGGTATACTCGTCTTAAATGCGGTTGCGGTGTGATCGCCACCGCATTGCTTTTGCTCAAGTATTCGCCATATCCGTACACAGTTGAGTATTGCTACGTTTGAGCTTCTAGCATACACAATCATATGCGTTCGCGGTGATTGCTCTGCCTTACATTTTTTACACATTCGGCAGTCGTACTCATACTTAACGTACACAACAAAAACAATATTTGTATACGAACATGCGAGCACACTCATTGATGTGTGCTTTATCTGAAGTAAATACAGCGTTGCCACTGTGTAATTATACAAAAGCTGTAATAATTTAAAAAAAAACATCTATTAATTTGTATATAGCTTTTGTGTTCTGCAAAAATTGCAGTAAATGTAAAATATTAGCGACGCATATACTCATATGAATGTACATAAGATGTATGTATCTATGTGTAAATGCCGTATACCTCTATCATGTTTTTCACTTCTCTTGTAAAATAATAAAGTTGATAGTTAGGGCATTTATCGTTTCAGGTAACGAAATGCTATATAAAAACCCATCTTATTTTTAATGTTTTTTTTATTAAACTCTCATAACACTTTCAGATTATTTTTCGGAATCGAAATTTGGGTTTTAATAATGCTGCGCACTTGCATTTTTCAATCTCAGTAGGAAAAATAACTACGCTGAAGAACAAATTAAATTTTTTGGAATGAATTCTTGTATACAAATATAAGCAGATAGCGCCTTAAGAAATGTTTTGTGAAAGACTGATTCGTAAATATAATTTTTGGGTAATTTTGAATCTGTTATTGTGTAAGGATTAATCTTAAATCTGGCATCACTGATTGTTTGTAGAGAAAACTTCCAAAAGCAAATATAAAAAAATAATAGAGTATGAAAAGACGAAGTACTAAAAGTTTTGCTCATGCAGATTGCGATGTTTGTTGCTACTGGTTTTTGCGCTCATTGGTTTTATGTACGCAAACACCGCAAAGTAGCGAGCGTATTATGATCGCATCAAATCTCTGTAAATAAACGGCGAGTCAAATCAACACCGCAAATTTTTTTATGCGTTGTTTAAAGTGCTCGGATGTGTAAAGTATAGAGTACATATGCGGTGTATTTATGGTTGCGGTGTGATCGCGCCGTTCTCTGATGATAACCATCTTTTTATGGGCAAAATTGGAAGAAGTAGATCTTGACAACATTTGGTTCCAACAAGACGGAGCTACGTGCCACACAGCAAATGCTACCATTGAATTATTGCGAGAAAAGTCTGGAGATTCAATTATTTCAAGAAATTGTGATATTGAATGGTTTCCAAAAAATTGTGATTTAACACGATTAGACTATTTCTTGTGGGGTTATTTGAAGTCATCGGTCTTTCGAAATAAACCAGACTCTCTTCAAGCATTACAAGTCAATATTGAACGTGCCATTCCTGACATACGAATTGATTTAGTGGAAAAAGTGCTCGAAAATTCATTCCTGCAGAAGAAGTCATGGAGGCCATTTCAATGACGTTTTATTTAGAACTTAATTGTATCGATTGTACTTCTCATTAAATAAAAAACTTTTGAATTTCCTTAACAATAAGTGTGCTTTTTTTTTAAAGAAATTATATCACTCTTATTGGAAAACCTTTTACATCTATTTGTTCCTTCCCTTACAACTAGGCTAGAAACGCTCCATCAACTGCGATTTAGCAGAGAATTGTACCGAAATTCTACAAACAAACTAAAGTTTAAAACCAATTTTTAAGCGACAGAAATCATTTAAAGCTTTAATTGTGTTGGAGGGTTAGTTTCGTTATTAATCATAAAACTATCTTTGTCTAAAGTTGCAGATTAGTCAAGATAATATTTTTTACAAAAAACTAAAGTGCTGTTTCTACAAGACGAACGAATGATTCGAATGTAACAGTTGTGTTGAGTGATATCCACTCAAATTATTCGTCCATATGGTGAAAACAGCACTAAAATTATGGTAGAATGGCACACATATAACTAATTATAACTGAAAATTCCCTAAAATCCCGCTATTATTTTTTAAAATACCCCAACCGGTGCAAAAATGTTTAAATTTAAATAAAACTGAATATGAACTTCCAAGCTTTTTCCTGTTCCGTATTCAAATTTGCTGAAAAGTTAATCTCAAAAATAATAATTCAAAATGCTTAACTCTGCTCTACTAAAACTACTAAAGTACCACTAACAAAGTTGTCTTTATAATAATAAATTTAAAGTAAGTTTTAAAGTGTTACATACAAATTTTTACATATTAAATGAATGATTAAAAGTCCATAAATGTCAATTAATGTGAATTAAAATAAAAAAAAGAGAAAATTTCAAACCACAAATTATGAAATGCTTTTAGGCGGTAGTAATTAATTTTTATTAAATATGATGAAAGTGTTAAATGAAATGAATAAGTTAAACTCTATTAAAATATTATATCAGTTATTAAACATGATTATCATCGTGATGTCATGCCTCAAAGACAAAAATGTAATAATAATAGTACAAATGTTGTTTTATACAGACATACAAACATCTAGTCACGTATGTATGTGTATGTGAGTTTTTTTTTTTTTTGTTTTATTGCAGCAAACCAATTATATAATCTTTATTAAATATTTATAATTTCATGCATTAACTAAACGTTGCAAATAAAAACAGAAAATTTAGTAAAGTGCGACCAAGATATGCATTCGATGAGTTTTAAATGAAAGCAAAGTATTTCGATGTACATACAAACATACCGATGGCTAATTGTAAAAAAAGATATTAATAATAAAATCCATAAAATTTTAAGTGTACAAAATGTTTTTATGCAAATTTTTAATAATTTTTTCAATTTTTTTAATTTTGAAAGCAAAGTGTATTTGACGTTTGTCCAACAGAATAAGCAAAAAACGCCATATTTGATTATTTTTTTTGCCCGTTTTTTTCGTTTGGGTGATTTTTCGCTTAGACGAATGTTTTGGGATGGCGTTGTATTTATTTTAGCGATTTTTGTTTAATTTTACCGCTTATATTGATGTTCTGTATTTTCGTCTTGGTGATTTATTTTCCCTTTAGCGATTTAGAGTTGACTTTTTGTTCTTTTGATTTTTTTTCTGGAATTTTTTGTTTTGGCTCATGTTTTTGTAAGGTTCGTTCGCCTTGGAGACTTTCTTTTATGTTTGGTCTTCGATTTTGTTTGAAATTTTAATATTTGGTAAAATTTTGTCAAAGACTTTTTTTATTTTACGTTTGCTGATTACGGCTTGGAGATTTTTTTTTGCGTTTTTATTTTGTGCTGGAGTTTTCTTAACGTTTTTTTGGGATACTTTTATCTGGGCGTTTATTTTTGTTTCTGCGTTTTAAGTTTTAGTGATTATTTTGTCTTTGATTGTCGAGTGCTTCTGTTTTTGTGATATTATTGTGTCATAATTTTTGATTTTTTCACTTTTAAATTTTGTTATTATTTACGCTATTCTTTCCTCTTTGTCGATTTTAATATTTTAAGTTTGGTGATTTTTTTTCAAGTTTTGGCCCGTTTTATTATTAGCAGTGGTGATTTAATGCGTAATGCGATTTTTTCTGTTCATTGATTTATTTTCGTTTTGCCACTTTATTTGTTTTGTGGCGATATTTTTGTTTTAATTATTTTATTTACCATATTTTTCATATCAGTGATTTTTCCTTCTTTTTACAGTTTTTTTTTGTTTTGTACATTCCATGACGTGTACATTTTAATTATTAATTTTTTTTTTTGTATTGGTCTTAGATGCACTCGTTCCGTGAAAAACTCAGGTCAGTAGCTGTTATTGTCCTGTGACAGACGGATATGCTGACACATAAACGAACGGACTGAATATTGATAGCAATATTGTTTTATTTTAACTTTTTGATGTATGGAAAACTACAAAAAGAAAAATGTAATGAAGGATTAAAATGGTCTGGATCAGTAATGATGATTGATTTCTTATGATAAACGATGGAAGTAATTATATTTCTGTCTATTGGCTTTTTAATTTCAATTACCGCACATAAAAATAAAATTAAATTTGAACAAAATGTTATATTCAAGCAAAAAAGTTTTTAATTAAAAGCTTTGTATTTTTAGCTGTTTGCATATACACTAACTTAATTTTTCAATTCATAATCTTAATAACTATAAATGCATTTGTCCAAATAACTTTATGCCGCAGAAAGTCAATTATAATGACCGACAAGTCAAAATTTAAATGAACAGGTCAAACTGAAGGTTCAAATCTAATGTTTTATTACATATGAAATATTAGTTAAAATAAATTATATGAAATGCTTCAACACACACTCTAATCGTTTGAATGTGTGTGTGTGTGTGTGTGTGTCAGTCTTATCATGATTGATTTGGGTTGAACGCAACGACAGGGTTTTATTTTATTTTAATATTAAAAATACTAAAATTGGTTCTCAGCAAACTTTTATAGCGGATTTAAAGGATTCCTTTGTCATTATTTTGGAGTATACAGTTGTGGATGTAACTAAAACAATATTTGAGGTTATAAATACAACCAAATAATTGACAGATGAAAATAATAAAAAAATGCGCTTTAATTGCAAAAAAAAATTAAGAAGTACTGAAATAATAATTTTGTCGTTTTGGGCGTGTCATTGTCCCTCTCTTATAATTGGGAATACTTTATTTGCCTGCTTAGCGACTAGATGATTGAAAATATTTTCAAATATAATATTTTTTTTTGTGAAAAAACGAGTCAATAAAATATATTATGAATTTCTAGTGAAGCAGGCTACCTGCTAAAATATATAAATATGTGTGACAATAAAGACCTCGAGTGATTTTTTTTTTAAAGTATCGCATGCAAGATTTTTTTTCTATGTACGAATATATTTGCTTGCAAGTCATAACGAATCTTCTACTTTTTAAACAAATCCCATGTTTGTACCTAAAACTTTCCAACGAAGCTACTAAACTGCCTTTTCAGTTTGGCTAAATATTTCAAGGAATTAAAAGTCTCACATGCGATTTTTCTTAAAACTTATTTATTTCTATCTGAAGTAAAAAAATACTATAAGTATATAATCCGTTGATGAGTCACAAAATTTTTAGTTGCATGAATATAGGTAAATTTTTAAAAATATTGCATGTGAGACTTATTTTCTTTCATAGAACAAAAAGTTTCGCATGCGATTTTTTTAAAACGTCTTTATCTTCACTCATACGTAAAAAAATACAACTTCTGCTCATAAATCTTGTTAGAGAAAGAAACCCATTAAAATTGTCTAGTTGAGAGATCATCGCGGCTGAGACGGAGGGATACTCTTGCTCTCATCTATATACGAGAGGCGTAGGAAAACAAACAATCAACCGTTGGAACTAAAAATATTGTTATGGATTAGTTTAACATATCTAACATTTTTAGATTTACGGCCTGGCCCACGATATCGAACGATGTCGATCGCTGGATTTCTATACGTAAAAAAACTAACTTGCATTCCACTAATACCGGATTTTATTTAACTTATTATTAGTTTTTTGTCACATAAACTAAACAAAATAATAAAATGGGTGTTTAGAAAGTCGTAAATCAGTTGCTTTTCGTCTACAATTTCAGCATTATCGATCGATCGACATCGTGGGGTGGGCCGTTAAGATTTAAATAATTATTAATAGTTCATTTGAAGAATCAATAAATAAAAAAAGTACACAAACCAAAACTGTCAAAACTGTCGTCATACTTATTCTGATGTAATAATCTCCATTCTAAATCAATAAATATTTTAAAGTATACGAAATTCGTTGATGATTCACATAATTTTTAGAAGCGTTTTTAAAAATATCGCATGTGAGATATTTCACGGCAAATCATAACGACTTTTAGACTATTTCCGAAAAATCCCGTCAAAGCAATTAAAACCTTTTTAAAAATATCGCATGTGAGACTTTTTTTCTTTCATGGAAGAAAAAGTATTGCATGCGATTTTTAAAACGTATTTATTTTCACTCAAATATATAAAAAAAAAATAAAATTTCATCCCATAAATATTGTTACAAAAGAAAACTCTTAAATCTTTCAAATATTTTATAGTTTTTCTGATGACTGTAAAAATGCCCATCTATGAATGAATAAATCTTGTTTTTTTTTGTTAAAAGTTTGAAAGTATATGTACATATATATATATATAATGCGTTGATGATTCACTAAATTGACATACTATTAAAACTTTTTCTGATCATATCAGTTTGCTTTTTCTTTATTGTTTGTTTGTACTCTTCTGTATTATTTACACCACGGTTCTTGTTTTCTGTGAAACTTTCGTGCATAAATTTTTTTCTTCTGTGTCTTCTTCAACCATCATGAAAGGCTTTATATGTGGCTTTTAAAGCAAAAAAAAAAAAAATACCAAAAGACATAAAGAAATATTAAATATTCTCAAAGCATGGATTGAAGTTTTTTGTAAAGACGAAAAAAAAAAAAATAAAAATTAAATGCAAAAATCCTTTGGGTATTTTATACTTGATAATAATAAAGAAAGAAAAAGAAATAAAAAGTATTTTATATATAAGCACATGAGTACATTGACCAAATACACACACTCACATGCATGTGCATGTGTGTTTATTTGTATTTGCAGAATATTTATATGCGTTCTTGTGTGCTTTTATTGTGTCTGCCTAATTGTGGTGCGAGCATGTGTTCGTGCGTGCTTGCGTGCTTCTGTGTAGATGTGTAAAATATGTCTACTTAATTTAAATGTAAAACAGGAAACAGGTTGCATGTTTCTTTTACCTTGCGTTTTTTTTTTTTGTTACGTTTTTTGCTGCTGCTGCTACTGTTGTTGCTGTTATTTGTTTAAAAAAGTTGTCAATCAGAGAATTTGTTTATGTTTTTCCTCTTAAAATATGTGTTTCAGCTGCATGTGTGCTGTTTGGTTTACTTTTACTGCATATTTTTCAGTAAATTGCGACTTCATAGTTTACTTAAGTTTTCCAGCTTAATGCAACTTTTGATCTTTGCTGCTTTTATTTAATTTTTATTTTCAAGTGTTATCGCATCATCAATGTGAAACATATTTTCTTTCTTCTTTTCCCCAAACAATTTCCAATATACGAGTAACTTTTTAGTGAATAAAATTCTCATGTTTCTGTTTGTCTTTCTGACCATTTGTTGTTTTACAACTGGAGTCAGTGACGTCGTCATGTGTAAAAGAGATGTTCATACATATAAACATTAACCTTTATTTATGTGTATGTTTTTGTTTTCGTATTTTTGTTATTTCGCAGTAAGTAATACCTATGTCTGGGGCCTAACTTTTCGTCGCAACAATATTTCTTTTTTGCCACTTGTTAAAGTTAAAAATTAGCAGAGATTCACAAATAAGGTGCTTTGTAATAGAAAAATAACTTTATGTAGGCAAGTGGATGTTATCAATTCGGATATAGGTATAATGTCTCTGTCTTCTTTGTGAACCGATATTTTTAAAAGGATTTTTGCATTTCGGTACCATACATTTTGTTTATTAAGCAGATCAGAAACTTGTCCCTTGATGTTGTTCATGACTTAAACTTATAGACCGATTTAAAAATTTTTTTGTAGGTCCTCTGCCCGAACTTGGAGAAAGAGATAGGATAGAGAAGACAAACATATGTTGAAAAAGTATATGGCTTAACTCTTTTACAACTCTGCAATTATGCAATTTGTTAAATTTTACAGCAGTGTTGCAGCAGCGGACTGTTTTTTACTTCGCCCTACGGTGTTGCATATGGTTTGAAAATCGGTAGGGGATGTTGCTCCCCCTCACCCTATTTGATTAGCACACAACTCTTTCGTTTATTAACCGATTTAAAAACTGTATGCTGGAAGTTTGTTCCCATCGACATTTAATCAGACGGACCAACTGCACACCTATAAAATATTATGTATTATAAAAGTCTTCAAAGATGGACTGGAAATGCAAATAGGCACGGGAACTGGCGTCAATTTTTGAGGAATGTCTATTCGTAAGTCTTTCAGACTACCAAATGAATATAGTGTATATCAGGCTGAGATCGTAGGGATGCTCAGAGCCACAGAACTGGTGACGGAAAATGTAACTGTATGCTACCTTCTACTTTGACAGTCAGGCGACGCTGAAAGAATTATGTACTGGTATGAAAAAAATTCGAACTCTCAGACTCAAGTGCTTATAAATTTCTTATTTTTTCTGATTTTCCACAGTTGCACTGGTCACTAACTGGTCACTCTCGTTACCAAACCTTCAAAAATATAGTAGCAAAAGCACACACCTTACAGCAAATACTCACACCTAACGGCGGCTTAGTTGTTCGTACACTAGGAATCAAACCTTACTTTCATCCAGTGGGGAACGAACTACATTTAACTTTTTATGGAAAAACTAATAAAAATTATTGAGATTTTGTCGGAGGTCTCTTTTGAACACAGAAAAAAATTTATAATTTTTGTTTTCAATTAACCCTTTAATTAAAAATATAAAAAAATTTGATTAAATATTTAATTTACTTAATTAAATTTTTAATTGTAGTAAATAATTTTAGTTAATAAATGTATAAAAATTTAATTGTTTACTGGTGCAAATTTAATTAAATTTTTAATTGATATCACAAATTTTTTATTTGAAATCAATTTTAATTTTTTTCTGTGAACTAGATTTCCTTTAGGTGTGAATCCAATCTCACATAATTTTGAAATTGAATGCAACATAAAAGCTTTCCACACTGTTACGTATTTTATTTTATTGGTCTAAATATATTTCTATTCTATTTCCAGCTATCTATTTATCTTTCCATCTGCTAAATATTTCGGAACCTCTTCTTTGTTTAACTATTTTGTTTTATATTTCTTCTTTCTTTTTTAATGTTTTCTGTTGTAAATGGTCAAACTACAACATCGTTGCTAATGCTAATGATTATAATAATTATAATAATAATAATGATGATGATGATAGTGTTCATAATGAAAATGATTACGTTGATTTGCTACAAAATGTTGCAAGTGATGATTATGACGACAAAAGGCAGCTACCAAAAACCACCATTACCACTTCCACTCTTGCGTCAATTTTGTTCTGTGTATAAGTGTGTGGTGTGTCTGTGTGTGCGCGCCCGCTTTTGGGAATTCAAAGTCAAAAGACGAGTTTTTTTCTCTAGTTTGGTAAATGCTTTTTGCCTTGGTGCTGATTCGTATTAAGTAATGGTTAACTGGTTTCATTTATCTTTGTTATTTTTATTTTGTCTGTCATATGGATGGATGTGCAGCTACGAGTAGTTGGTTCTAAAAGAGTGTTGCACTTTGGTTGTAACATGTACAATATTTTTTTTTTTTAGTCTTGTCAAACAAATAATGAATTCTATCCCGTAGCTCATAATTTAAAAGTAACAATAAACGGTTTCAGTGGATATTTTTAACTAAGAATCTGATAATTTTGTTTTTTCCGGCATGAGTGCAACAAACTTTATTTGAGAAAAATTTAAGTAAATTAACTTATATGTTTGCCCTCACTAGACATGCTAGATAGGGATTCTTGGATAAAATCTGATTGACTGTATGAGGGTTGCACGGTGTTCAAAGACGGGCTGAAAATGGAAATAGGCACAGGACCTGGCGTCAATTTTTGAAGAATGTCTATTCGTAAGTCCATCAGACTACCAAATGAATATAGTGTATATCAGGCTGTTATCATAGCGATAATCAGAGGTACAGAACTGGTGACAGAAAATGTAATTGTATGCGGCGAAGTAACCTCCTATTTTGATAGTCAGGCGACGCTGAAAGCTTGAAAGGGACACAGTGTCAAATCAAAGCTGGTCAGCAAGTAAAGACGAGGCCTCAATTTCTTTATGGACAAATATAGCGTTAGGTTTTGTTGGTTTCCAGGTTATTTGTAATATTGAGGGAAACGAAATCGCTGATGAGCAGGCAACGTTAGGGTCAGCACTAAATGAGGAGGTAACTGACAGTTCGATAAAAGCTCCAATTGGTCACTACTATAGGGAATACAGAAAGTGGGTGATCCAACGAACAAATACTTCCTGGAGTATGAGGGAGGCCCTATGGAAAATACTTGGCTCAGGTTTATCTGATTTATTACATTGATATGAATGGGAAGGTTTTGAGTCTTAATTTGCACGTTGACTGACTGGTCACTGTTCGGATAGAGCGAGGACCAGCAGATGGAAAGATGTCACTCCAGATTATTGTAGGATGTCCAGGGATAAAGAGGATCCTGAAACAAGGCTGAAACGCCACAGACAAATATGTCTGAGCACACGTTTCTATCGGGCAATTAGTGATATCGCGAAGTATAAACTTGAAGATATCTGGGGTTCCTCATCATGCGAAATGAGTGGCTACACGATGGAAGATAAAGGACTTTTGATTCTGCAAGCACACATTAACTACAATTGAATTTTTCACCATCATAAACTTTTATTGGAACAATGAAAACAAAATCGTCAAATCGTCAAAGTGGACAAAGTGGACAAATCTTCACCGAAACCCCAAAGGCTGTCTCAGTAAGAATGCACTTTTTCTATTAAGTGAAGTTTTTTTGGGCATATGGCAACTTTGAAATTTAACAGCTGTCATATATTTTTAGTTCGACTATTAAAAATTTAGCGCTTTACGAAAAAAAAATACGCGTTATAATTTGAAAACTTATTATAATTTAAAATGAAAAAAATGCATCCTTACTGAGACACCCTTTTCCCCAGATCTAAAAAGCAACAAAACTAAAAATTTTAAACGAAACTATAAAAATATGTAAAACGAATACAAAAACGGATAAAAAAATATCAACACGAAAAAATTCGAATAATCGCGAAAATCGCCTAAACTAAAAAAAATCGTCAAAACAAAAAAAATAAAAAATTCAACCAGAATTCTCCTTGTTCGAGTCGCACATTAGATACTAAATTTTTAATATATTTTTTTAAATGTCACAGAACACTTCTGACCTGCCTTATAGAGAAAATGCTTAAACACAAAATTATTTTAATAAATTATAACCGTTACAAATGGGTTAAAAAAAATGTTTTAAATCAAAGAAAAAATAAAAATGTAAATAGACAAAATTGCTTTGGTCAGAGTTTTCCACCAGAGATGGCCTTAAAGTAGAATTCAACAATATTGGTTGGTTGTCTGTTGACGTTAAAGCCAAGTCATACAACTCATGTCATTTATCGTTATGTACGTGTGCAAGAACACAAACATTTTTTATATGGAAAACAAATAAAAAAAACCCAAGAATTTTCTGTGTTTTAGAAGAGGAGGCATTGTGCGTCTGTCTACTTGCCTGAAGTAGAGGCGCTATTTATTATGGATCATGATGGCAGTGCGCTGTGCAGAGCTGACTTTGCTTTGCTTTGTGCTGTTGTTTTTACTTTACTAGCCGGCTCATCATTCCGGTTGTCTGACTCGTTCATTTATGCATTTGAAACTAGTAGTCGATTGTATAGTTTTGTCCCCCCTATTTTATGTTTCTCTTTTTTTTCATTTTATTTCTTTTATACAGTCAACTAAATGGGCCTATTCAAAGAAAAGTTTTTGTTCGTTTATTATTTAACTTTAATTGCCATATTTTGCTAACCAGTTTAGTATTTCTGTTTTATTTGAAATTTTTCCCAAGTCTTATTTTATTGTTTGTGTTTTATAAAATTTTTTTTAAATTTCTCATCTTTTTTCTTTGTTTAGCTGCATTGTAATGTTATTATTCCCCCATCAGTAATTTTTATTATACATAAGAACGATGGTGAGGACGTTTATCATAATCATAATGAAGTACCTACCGTGATTAAAATAAAAAAAAACAATAAGGTGTGTTCACACAACTGGCAGTTGTCAGATCAAATGTCACATTTGTTTATAAAAATTAGAGTTTAACATAAACTTCTCAATTTTATGCTTATAATTTTACCACTTGTTTTGAGTACGCTCTTGATTATATTCAATAAAAATCTAAAAGACAATTGCACATCGTGTAAACGTTCTTCAAATGGTAGAAACAACTTGCCATTTAGGGCATTATTCTTTATTGTAACAAGTTGAAAATGCTGAAAACAAATTAAATTAAAAAAAAAAAACTTGTGGAAAATTATTCTGAGAAGATTTAAGTTGTAAACTTAAGAAAATGACCTGATAGAAAATGAAAACAGCGTTCCCAGTGTGAGGAATTTGCCCCCAAACTGGGGATATATTTTTATGTTTGCAGATAAAAATTTCAACTTAGTGATGTGAGGAATTTTCAAGGATGGCTTAATTGTTGAAAGTTGTTGTATTTTTTCTCCTCATATACGAGAATTATTCAGTTTTTAAAAAGACCTCAGAAAAATTTCATAAATTTATATGAAACTTTAAAATTTAATTGAAAATTTCCCCACTAAAAATAAAACGATTCGATTGTCTGATTTTGATAAATTAATGTCACATTAAGAGTTAAGTCCGTCAGTCAGTTTTCACCAAATGAAACTGTTATAACAATAACAAGAAAAACTATCAATGGATTTTGTATAGGCTACTTTTTAAGGGATGAAAAAGAGACGAGTTGGTACTTTTGTTACTTCTTATTTTGGTACGAATATTTTATAAATTATTTATAAATTAACAATACTTACTGGCGGCTGAAATGAGAAAAAAACTGGTACTTTTGGTACTTTTTTACTCATGGTAGTTTTTACTTTTAGTACTTTTCTCTTGAAAAATTTTAATATATTTAAATGAAGTTTAGTAGACAGACAGCATGTAAACCAACTTAAAATATGGGGTAATTTTTAAGGTTTAAAAATGAGACCAATGGGTACTTTTTGTTGTTTTCTTACTAAAATTTTCTACATTAACAAACAGGGCACTTTGTGAAGGTTAAAATGAGAAACAGTTGGTACTATTGGTACCTCTTTATTTCTTCGGCAAATTTGGTGTACATAGAGTTTATGCATTCATTAACATGTAGCGTGAAGGAAGTTACTGGTAACCACAAGTGTTAATTATAAAAAACTATATGTATAAAAATAAACCCAAATTCTATAAGTAAAACGAAGCTACTACACTTGCAATAATTTATATTTTCACGAACAGTGCAACTTAAAAATTTCAGAATATTTCGGTATTCCCTAAAGAAATTGGAGGGTGGTGTTGGCTGAAGTGGTTAGCGCGATGACTACTAAGCAAACAATGACGTGGGGCCTGGGTTCAAACCCTGGCCAGAGCAAGTCAATCAACATCATTAATTTCTGTAATGTACATTAGTGAGACATTGTATTAATTGTTGTCGGACTATTTAAGTGATGAAGGCATAGCACTGGTCACTAAAAAACTGTTCCGACAGCGATTGATGATGTTCCAAGCTAATGTACACAACATCGCCCTCCTTCGTCGGTTAGCAGAAACATCGGCGAAGTAAAACAATTAATAAAATGCCTGCTAATACAGCTTAACATAGTTAATGCGTCTACTTAACACCGGAGGCGCCTCAACACTGCCTTAAAAATTAACATAACGCGCAAGTCAGAGTTGTGAAAGAGTTAAGTCTTCTAAATTCTCAACATCTATCTTCTCTACTCTATCCCTCTCCCTGAGTTCTGGTACAGTGCACTGCATACGTAGGGGTCATCCCCCGAGTGCTGGTCCTAATTAAAAAAAAAAAAAAAAACAGTGGCGGTATGGTGCTGTGCACAGATTACGTAACGCTGTTTTCAGAGATTTTATACCCCCCGGGACGCTTTTAAATAATTTTTCAGTGCAAAATTTCCAATCCGTAACAAATCTTTAACCCCCCCCCCCCCCCCTTGGAGCGTTACGTAATATGAGCACAGCCCCTAATTAATCGTTTTGTTACATCGATTAAACTATTTAAATAAATATGAATTGTTTCAATTAATAGCTTTAATTGACAAAAAAATCTTGCAAATATATTTTTCTGTTATTCTTAGACATGCCTTAAATTACACTTACGACAAGTCGTCAAGTACTTACCATCTTTTCATTCCTGTTCTACTAATTCGAAATTGATTTTAAGTGGGTTATAAACATAAATATTATGTATAATTAAAAACAGACCATAATTCATTTTAAATTTGAGTATACAACAGTATTTACGTTGCAAAGTTAAAGCAGATATTCTTTTGATTTGAACAACAGGAGAAAACACACCACAGATTGTATGCTTAACTCCAACAGGAAGCCAAATTCTGAATTGAATTCTACTTATTTAAGATCATATTATGATCACAAACTTTTTCTTAAACACAAAAACGACTAAATACTCTGTTAACGCTTGCAACTACAACCGGAAAAGTTATATAAGAATCTCGCAAAATACAAAATTAAATTCTAAAAACTTCTCACTGGCTTCTTTTGTTCTTTGGTTTTGTTTGTATTCTTTTTGACTATTTAATAATAGCGTACGAATACTTACGTACGTACATATATGAAAGCTAAAATTTTTTTGTTTTTAATATTTCTTTTGTTCTTTAAAAATTTATTGTATTGTTCGTAAAATTTTTCCCATCTATAAATTTATGAAATATTTATACATTTTATTGGGCTGACTATCTATCTTATGCTGTCACTAGTAAAATATTCATTTTCATATTTTTCGTGTTGTTTTAACTCTGTTAAATTACAGGTTTAACGTTGTTATTTGTTGTTAGACGAAAGAAAAGGTAGGAAAATGGTCTTTGCTTTTGTGAAACGCATAAATTCAAATTTTACTTGAGTGTGGCATTTTTTTATGTCAAGTCAGTAAGAAAACCCTAAGGAAAAATGTTTATTTTAACATTTGTTCATGTCAATTCTGGAAGTGCATTAAAAATCGAAGTTCAAATTAGAAAATACTGTTTTACAAAAGAAGAAGAAGGAGTTTTACTTATTTCTGTAATAACTCGATAATACTTTTGAAATATTTATCGATCACTTATTATCGCTCTTTATTTGCAGCCAAATGTGACTATTTAGTTCTTTAATAAGTACGAGTTCATTGTTTTTATGTTGCTAATTTTTTTTTTTTTTTTTTTATTACTTTAGAGTTTTTTTTTAGAAAAAGATTTCTACAACTGCTGGAAGATAAAGAGAACTTTAAAAGAAAAAGAAAAAATTAAAACTAAAAACTTGACTGCCCAGAAATTTTAATCTCAGCTAAAGGGCTGTTGGCTGTTCACATATAGTATACGCAGCGCTCCGGGAGGCGGAAGGGTGTTATTGTTTTGCTACGCAAAGGAAATTATTTACTGAAAACTTTGTAAACAGCGATAGCACGAGGAAGAAGGGTAATCAAATCTCCGAAAACCGCGTCTGAACTAAAATTTTGGAAATTTTATTTAATTTGAGTTTAAATTGGTTGCCGTACAGAGCCAATGCCGTTTGTTACAGAAACTAAGTAATATTTTCCTTGATGTTAGCAAATACAAATTTCGCCTTTAACAGGAAATTTTTAATAAAAATTAGATAAATATTTACTAAAAACAAGTTCAGTGTTTATTCCAAATTAATAAAAATTTCGTCATGTAGCTCTCATCTCGCTGCGAAATTTTTCATTTCTTTGTTTTACCTTCTTCTTAAAAGGCCATTTGCTAAAAAAAAAAGCTTTTGAAGTCATAAGAGCACTGGAACGTCCGGAATGCTGTTTTAAAACCCACATATTTATATAATCTGGAGTGAGGGGTAATGAAAACATTTTTATAAAACTCACGTATGGGACTCGAATCAAGGAACTTCGATTTCGTAGATAGACACTCTAACCACCTCACTACTACACCTTGTGATACCTCTCAACAGCCACTAAACAGAAGCACTACTTTCGTAATTTCTTAGATTAATGCTAGGAACACAATTGGGACGAAGGACGAATTTCGCTTAGCACGACGAATTAATATTTATACCACCTTTATCCGACCAAAAATGGAATACAACTCTCATGTATGGGCCGGTGTTTCAAAATCTATTTTGAAGTTACTCGACCGCGTACAGAATAGGGCGAAGAAGCTTATCGGCGACAGTAGGGTAGCCAACTCTATTGACTCACTGGAGCATCGACGCAATGTTGGGTGTGTTTCATTGTTCTATCGCTACTACAACGGAATGTGTTCTAATAAAATCAGGGAACTTGTTCCCGAAATCCCGTAATTTTTCACGTACAACACGCTCTTCATCAAAAGCACATCCCTTTGTTGTCAATATGTCAGTGAACCGCACCACGCATTACAGAGAGAATTCGTACTTTAGCCCTACTGTTGGTGTGTGGAATAAACTCCCCGCAGAGGTCTTTTCTGCCACTTTCAGTGTGTTGGGGATCAAATCGAAGGTCCACAAACACTACCCCCTTTATCCTCCTTCCAAAAACATATTTTCCTAGTTCCGGCGCAATGCCTTGCATACGTAGGGGTCATCTCCTGAGTGCTGGTTCTAATTAAAAAAAAAAAAAAAAGTTCGTTAAGTAAATTCGTCGTGTGGCGCAGAATTGGGACGAACAAATAGCTGCTGTCATAACAATCAGCAAAATTGTGTGTATTTCTTATAACAAATTTGTTTTTATACACTGGATCCCCGCGATTTGCATCGATACTTTTTGCGTCGTTTCGATTTGCATCGCTTTTGAAAATTTGGTTGAACCCTCTTTGCGTCGTTTTAATTCCGATTTCCGTCGCAACATATCTACTTATGATTGAACTTTTTAACTGAAGTCATAAATTATACTTTAATTATGACGCTGATTAGCGATCCTTACATTTATTTTCAACCCAGTTTATTTTCCAGAAAAAATTCTAAATTCACAATCTGTATCCTTTAAAAAATATATTAACGAGACAAACATACATATGTATTTATATTTATTTCTCTGTTACTTATACACAAAAATAAAATTGCTGTACAATACATACAAGCAGATGTACACGTGAAACACTTTCAACTTTCATTTGCTGTACATTTCGTCCTTATTACAAACGAAATGGCTTATATTTTATATGCTTTAAACTTTTTGTTGTTGTGATTATTGACTAACGAAAATGTAGGCATCGTTACTGTAAAAATTCATTATTTAAAAAAAAAATAATTGTGCTGATATCGAAAATATCTCATGTACACATGATACCAATTCTTAAAATTATACACAATTAAAAGATAAAAAAAAAGTGCTTGTTAGAACTTTCTTCACAGCTCCACATCCTTTTAACTAAATTTATAAAATGAAAAATCAACGTTATAAATCTTATCGCCTTGGTAACATGAAATATTAACAAAAAAAAGAAAAAAAAGTAGATAAACTTAAAGCACCAGTAGGCAGTTCATATCAAATTTCAATGTTGTATGAATTATGTAGGAGTACATACACCTAAGACTCATTCACATTATCATACAAGTATATTAGCAGTGTAACAAATTTTTATGCATTTTTAGCATGTTTTTTTTAAATCAGTGATGCCAGAAATAAAACTAGAAGTTTTTGAGATTTTTTTTTTATATTTATCACAAAAACAACATCACCTTAGTTTCCTTTCCACGTTTTCATTTGTGCTATAAAATTGACAAAAGAGTTGCATTTGCCCTTGTCTTTATTCACGCTGCATGTTAACAAAGTTATAAAATAACTGTATACCAAATTTATCAAAAAAGAAAAAGGAACCAAAAGTACCAGCATTTCCCCATTTTACCCCGCAAAAAGTTCACTGTGTGTTAAATAATAAAAAAATAGAAAAAAAACTAAAAAAATTTCGAAGGTACAATTTTGTCCCGTTTTACCCCTTAAAAAGTACCCATAATCTGAGCATTTCCTCAATTTACCCCACAGAAAGTTCACTTGTATGTCAATTTAAAAAGAAAAAAATATAAAACAAATAAAAATGATCAAAAGTACCAATTTGGCCCCATTTTTAGCCGTTAAAAAGTACCCTATAATCATAGTAGTGTGGGTCATATGCTATACGTCTACTAAATTTTATCCAAATCCGTTAAGCGGTTTTTGATTTATATTCAAAAAAACATGCAAATATCTAAGAAAATAAACATTCGCATATCGTCACTTGAAATCCAAAAGGGTGCTACTGAACTTTTTATTATTTTACAGGAAAACCAAAATATTTTCGTCTATAAAATTTTTTTAATTAAATCGTTATTTCGGACAATACACTAGTCAAATTTTGAGGAAGGAAAATTAGATAAATGATAAATACGAGAATTAGAAAAATAATGAGTTAGGACCTTTTGATATTAAGGTAAACATATTCACTCTTATTTAGTTGTAAAATTATAAACTACATTAGATTGATAGTTATTTTAATAGTCCAGTTCTTAGAACACAAACAATGTATGGTCACAATGATTATTAAATTTTTAATACAATTGTACTATTTTCATTTGCAACAAATCCGCTTGCAGCAGTGAAAATAACCTTTTTAATATAATCTGTTTCTATGAGTTGAACATTCCGAGTTACTATTTTATTGTTGTATAAAATATTTTCTTAAATGAAGAATGTTCGTTGCAACTATATTTGCTTCAATGAATAATTATTTCGTTTTGGCAGATATGTTTAGTATTTAGTTGACATGAACACTTTGCAAATGATGTCTTTTCTTTTCGTGTATTCTCTGACTGACATGTGCATATACACACATACGTGCCATGTGTTGTAAGAATCTATCACCCACCTACAAAAATAAAGAAGCTTTGAAATGTAACATGAGATTTATATCTTGTCGAGCATTTGAGAAAAAAATGCGAAATTTTTTTACGGTAAAAGGAAACAAAAGAAGATGAAAAAACCCGGTAAAAAAATAGAATTAACATTTTCTGTTGTGCTGAAAAATACATACATACATAAACATGCAGATCAGATTTTTGACAAAATTCCACACATACACACGCACAGCGATGCAAATAAACACGCACTCAGTCAGTTAGTTACTCGTGCAATAACAATGACAGTTACACCCATTCATGCATGACAAGGATATGAATATTAAGGCATAACAATAACAAACAAAAAAAGCAAAAAAGATATAATAATATTTTTGAAAACCAAAACTCCTCTTATGAGTTGAATAAGTTTTTTTTTCATTCCCTCTTTTTTGCCATGAAATACTTAAAAAAAAAAATATTTGCATGCATGGAAAAAAATGAACCAACATGAAATGCAATGCTGCCTGTGAAGAAGAACGAACGCTTTACAAAAATTAAACAAAAAAGGATGAAAAGGACGCATTTCAACAGGAACATGCAAATAGCATTTAATTGTTTTCATAATTTTTCATACTTCCGGTTAAACAATCTGAAACTGTTTATATCTTTATTTTTTTCTCTTTCATGATATGAATATTTTATAAAATTCCTTTTTTTTTCTTCATTATTTTCTTTTTAAATAGTTATTTTAATAATGTACTCTGGGTAGAAAATTTAAAAAAGGAATCTTGAGAATAATGTTAACAATAATAAAAATTTTTTATTAAAAAAAGTCAGTGCAATTATGCAGATATTTTATATTGCTGCAAATAGCATTCCATAACAAAATAATAAAAAATACATGGTGTTTCAGCAAGAGTGTTGCAACATTCTGTTAAGTGTTTCAAAAAACTTTTAACAAGGACTTAAGGTATTAGTTATCGCGCATATAACCGAAATGGTCCTTCGAGCCATATGAAACTCTTTAATCATTATTTAACTCTTTAAAAATTATTCTTTTTTTATGGAATAATCTTTCATTTTATTCACCTTTAAACTTAACTTAATTAAAATTTTAAATATAAAAAACTATTTAACTTTTTCATATCAACAAATTCTTTACAAATACATACATACATACTCGTGTATGCTTATGTAAACACCTGCATGACATATTTTCACTAAAAACTATAATTGCAAAAGTTTGGTAAAAAATATATTTTTAAGATTCCTTGACAGATAGAATTTGTCTATAAAGAAAAACAGGAAGCAAGCAAAAAAAAAAAATGATATGAAGCAAAAAACAGCAGGCACTTATGATGCCTTTATGAATTGTAGTAAACGTGACATTGCAACACGTTTTAGTCATGGCAACCAGCATTTTTTTTTTTGCCATTTATTATACAATTTTTAAGGGACTGCCATCATTTAAAAATTGTGGATATTAAATGGGATTTTATCGTAACTTTGAGAGAGTTATTTTTTTAATTAACTTAACAAGTGGTATTTTGTGCTTGTGTACAGAATTGTTTGCATTTTAATGATTCTTTTTTGCAACCAAGTTGTAGTAAAAATAGAGGAAAAATATCTAGTATTATTAATTGCAAATAGAATAGCTCAGAAAGGGCAAATAATATCTATCGTTTTTTTACGAACAAATACAATGAATTTTTCTATATTTAATTAGAAAAAGACCAGCAAACCAATTTCTAAATCGCAATGAAAATGTCTTAATAGTTTAATTAAAAATAAAATTGGGAATTTTTAGCTAAAAATATGACGTTGCAGGGTATCCTTCGAGGATGCTTTTGAAAATACATGAACAAATTGTGTATGGCATTTTGTGAAAATTTATTGCACATGTTTCAGATATCACTCATGCATGTGTTATATATTCATACACCAAAAGTACCAGTATTTCTTCATTTAAGCCCCCGAAACTATACTGCATTACCGTATTACACTTTTTTGCATGAATTCTCTTTTTTTCAGAGGGAAATACAGAGAAGAATTATGAAATATATATATTTCCATTTCAAAACTATCATTTAGAAAAAAAAAAAGAATGCAACAAAGTTGCATAATGTTAATACAGTATGTATTATTAATAAAAAAAAAACAAATTTATTAATTTATTATATGTATGTGAGCATGTATTAGTGGCAATTTTAAAAGCTTATAGCTTCTAAAATACGCAAACAATTTTAACGAAATATAGATTGTGCTCATCTGTCAATAAATATCTTTAAAATGTTATTGGTTTTGCCTAAATTGTACGTATAATGGGAGCAGAAACTCCCTCACAAAAAATTATCTAAACTAATAATTTCATTAAGACCGACAATTTTGCATAAATAAAACTAAAATTTTTATTAAAGTTTTTTGGCACCGTAATTTGTTCGGACGAATCAATGGATTTTGAAAATTTTCAGCAATCGACAGCTGCTTAATTTTTGATTTATTTCGCAAAAACACATCGAAAATTGTCGATGTCAAATCAACTTAAAACGGTTGAGATTAGCGCATTTCTGTCTTTCAGAAGTTATTAGTGGCTAACAGACTTGGACACACAATGTACACTCCGGTTTATTTATTTAAAGGCACTAAAAATTCAGCAGCTAAATATATTCATATTCAGCAGCCTGTATCTTTTGCAATTTTTAACCGATTGCAGAATTTTAAAATAGAAATGTATGCTAGACATCTTGAGATATAAAAAAAATCATGACAAGAAAACACTCTTTGCTAAAGAACTTTTTTTTAAGCAATTTATCAAAAAAAAAAAAAAAAAAAAAAAAACAAAAATGTGATATAGTATTTTAGGTTTTCATCCTACGTTTCGTTGGGATTTTCCAACTTCTTCAGGGATGTTGTCTTAATTACAATCTGGCAACCATAATATATATAAAAGCAAAAAGAAAATTTTTTTAAAACAATAATATTAATATTAATTTACATATTATTAGCTAATTGTATTTTACTTACATTTAATCTTTCTTCTACATTATTTAAAATATCACAGTGTTTAGTGTAAACGGGACAAACACAAAACACAAACTTAATATATTAAAAATGTATAATTAAAAAATAAGAAAAAATATCACAGATTAACAATTTTTGTCACTATATTAAAACTAAGTTATAGTTAGCATTAATCTTGTCAATGTCATCTTTGGTATTTATTGCACTCTCAGCTTTTTGTTGTATTCTTAAGCTCTCCAACGTATATCTTTTATATACTTTTTTCTCTTTATTTAATATTTTCACTTCGCTGAAGTTAGCTTCATGTCCACTTTCTATAAGGTGTTGCGCCAGTGCAGTTGATTGTTTACCTTTTCTTATATCTGCTTTGTGTTCGTCTATTCTTACTCCTAAACTTCTCTTCGTTGTACCAATATATACTTTGCCGCACTGTTCGTCCTTCTTTCCAATGCATTTGATTTCATATACCACATTACTCTGTTCTCTTAATTCTATTTTTGTTTTTGTTTGTGTAAATAAATTTTTAATTGTTTTGTTTGGTTTGTGTGCAATTGTTACGTTCTCATCTTTGATTATTTCCTTAAGTTTATTTTTCTCTGTAAGTTTTGGTATAAATGATATTCCGTAATAATTGTTATTTATATATTCTAATAATGATCTTGAAAGCCCTAATTTTGGGGAATAAAACAAAAACCAAAATAAAATATAAATCACATATAAAAATTAAAAAGGTCGAAGAATAACTAAATTTAAAATCACATTTTCACAAAATGTGATATATTTTAAGCGATGATTTTTTGTAGGGAGCGTTTGTTTATTACAATTTATTACATCTTAAACATTTTACGATTCAAAATTGTAAAAGAAAAAATTTTAAATCTATCGGAAAAAACTAAAATCGATGTTTAACGTTCTGGATATTCATTCTATCCACGCAATAGCTAAAAAAAATTGGACGAAGCCTAACAGTTGTCGACGATTACATCAAGAACCCCGAGGGGTATGGAAACAATTTTAAAGGAATGGTTTCATTTTCTTTATCTACGTATGAGAAAAGAAAAATCATCAGAATTGCTTCTAAATCTGCTTTATCCTTGTCAAAAATAAGAGCTCAAGCTGGAGTGCAAGCGAGCAAGTCATCAGTACGCACAATAATTAAGAGCTGTGAGTATCTTAAATACCTGAAATAACAAAAAAGCCGCCACTTAATGCTACTCGTAAGGAAAAGCAGCTTCAATTCGCAAGATACTACATGGTATGGGATGTGCAGCAAAGAGGTCATGTAAATGACTGGAGAAACGTTGTATTTACGGATGAGAGGAAGTTTAATTTGGATGGGCCTGATGGCTACAACTATTATTTCCATGATTTGCGCAAAGAAAAGCGATTTTTGAAACGACATCACACCCAAGAGGGCGATGTTATGGTGTAGGGTGCTATTACGTACTATAACACCATCAATCTTGAATTTCAAAGTGCAAAAATGACTGGTGCAAGCTATAAAACGTTATTGGAATCGGCTTTTCCGATGTTCAGTGAACTATTTGGTCTCATATCTTGGATATTACAACAGGCTAATGCTCCTATACACAACGCCATAGTAGCAGAGGTGATCGTTGCAAGACAAAATTTTATTATTCTTTACTGGCCACCCTATTCGCCACATCTAAACATTATCGAAAATGGGATTGGTTATCTCGTAAGGTCTATAAAGGAGATAGACAATTTCATGACAAGCAGTCACTAATTCAGGCCATTAAGGATGCTTGGAATCAAGTTTCGTTGGATTACATAATTTCTCTTTATCTGTCAATGAAAAGCCGTATATTTAAAGTTATTAAAAACAAGGGGTTGTACCCATTACTAATAGTTCTTCTTAAATAAAGAAAAATAAATTAAAAAACCAAGAAAAACTGTTTTTCATTAAAATTAGTTAAAGTGCCTTTATTCAAGTGAACCAGAAAAAATAGCACATTTTTGGACTTTTTTTGATATTTTGCATAAAAAAAGTTTTTTAGTTAAGAAACCACTATTGTCATAGTTTTTTATATCTCAAGCTGTCTAGCTTTCATTTCTATTTTAAAATACTTCAATTGGTTAGAAATTGCAAAAGATACAGTCTGCTGAATATGGAATTTCTAGTGCCTTTAAATAAGTGAACCGGAGTGTATATCCACATAAATATCATCGAAAAAAAAAAATTCTTCGTAAAAATTGTGAAGCCTCAAAACTTCTGATGAAACTGTTCTGATGAAAACTCTATTATCAAAAAATGAGGTGAAATATACAATTATTTTATTGAATAAAAAAAAAGAATATTAAATCGAAAAAAGTTGAAGGAAATCGCTTGATTCAACAATATAAAATTTTTCACTGAAAAAAAAAAAAAATTTAAATGGTGCATGTGTTTGCCTGACTTTGCTCTTGAAAAAGGATCAAAAACTTCCTAACAAATGATTAAATTTCTAAATTTAACCCGAATGGCAAAAATAATTTTCAATATTTTAACCCTAAAATAAATTTTGGAGTCTTTGAAGACCTACAACAGATTTTACTGTAAATGTTTTTTAGGTCATTTTAGCTCCGCTCTATATATATATACTGCTGTAGAGGAGTTTTGGTTCTATTTCCAAGAAAAGTAAGCGATAGGGGTTATTGTACGCTTCACCGAAAAATATTACTCGTTCAGTTTTACACAATTAATTTAAAAATGTGTACTAGTATGTATGTCTGCTGAGGCAACTATTCCATACTGTTAATAATTTTTAGTAAAAAACTTGTTAAAATTTACAACTAATATAAACTGTGTGAATACGGATACTGCAGACCTTATGTCGTTAGTGTTGTTATGCTGTGCTGTTTACCATACAATCTTATTTAAATGCTAATAAATTTAGAATAATATAAAATAGAAAATTCTTGCAAAAAACTAATTTTGTAAAATTATTAGTTTATAAACTTTTCAAATCTGTATAAAAAATAACGAAATTTTCTTTTAGACCCTTAAGTAGTGTCTTTTGAAAGATATCTATATATTTTTTTTCTTTTTTAAATAAAAGAAAAATAAAAAACGGATCTTTTACCTCAAAAATAAACATTGATTTCAACATATTTTGATAATAATTTTTAATGTATAACTTCAAAGAATTTATCTCGATCAAAAAAAAAAAAAAAAAAAAAGCCAAAGAAAAACAACTCCTACTACTGGTATGTTACGAGTAAATTGAATGAGAAGTACAAACAAGAATGAGAAAAGCATAAAAAAATAAAATTAAATCCGTCAAATATTTCAGCCTAGCAGCAGCGTCTTAAACTTTTCACAAAATTATTTTAAAAAATTTTTTTAAAAATTTTTATTAAATGAATGAATGATTTTCTTTGTATCTTCGACATTTGGCAATCATTTATTTGAATTCATACGTGCAGTATTTAATGCATACAAAATACAAACATACATACCTACATACACATTGTTTGAAGGCAACGAGAGAACAAAAATTAAAGAACAACTGACAGACATTTGTACACATAAACATACATCAATAAGCAAATAGCAAAGGCTTTGGCAGAGGACCTACTTTACATTTCCTATACTAATTTCGTTTAACTCATTCATCATTATTAAAAGAAAATATGCAGGCTAGCATCACCACATATACATTTTACTTGTATAAACGGAAATGTATAAAAACATGAATAATTTTACTAGAGATAGACAGAAGAACAATAAGATGCATAATTCTCGTATTATTACTGCAGTACAAATACACATTTAAAATCTTCAAATCATTTTCATATAATTGACAATGTGTTTGCTATTGTTTGCCAATATTTTTGCTCTGCTCTCCAATATTTATTAAGATCACTTACTACAAAAAAGAAAAATTTCTCAGATAAATAAATTCTGAGAATATTTATAATAATTGTTGCTACTACATTTGAACTAGTCTAATGTACTATTTGCATACATATTGAAATTACACTCTATTTATATTTTTGTTTTTTTTCTTTTTTCTTTCTTGCTTGCATCTATTATGAATGCTTAATGCACACATATGCACATTAAACTAAAATCTGCTGTTCTATCTCTATTTACACTTACTTTAAAAGTATGAATAAGTTGATGAATAAGAATTCTTACATTAGCTCCTGTTCGCAATTAAGACTGCCATTTACTCAACCGTGCATAACATGATCTGAACTCATGCCTTAAACTTTAAATATCATTTGTGAAACTTGTGCATACCTTTCTTGAACTAAAAACATAGTAAATACCTGCATACATGAATGCATACGTATGCACATATGTTTGCACACACTTTCATAGTACATACATACCATAATTAAGTGCCACTAACTTTTGTACTTTTCCACTTTAGATGAGAATGTGAATTTCTTTTATCATTCTTTAACTCATCTTCCTTTTTATTCATTTTTGTATCATTGTTTTACCAAATAATACTTTATTTTTCTTCTTCTTATTTCAATTTGTTGATGTCTCAATGTGTATACATTTGATTTATCCATGAGTTGCAGCTGTGAATTTGCTTTTTTAAGCTCGATTAAGTGCCTGAGCATTGTTTTTCTTCAAATTGTTATTGTACATATTTGCTCTTTTTTTACGCATGGTTAGTTATTGCATTTTGTAGCCGAGTGTTCAGTGATTTTTTTCTTACTAAATAGGAATAAATGGAAAACTGAACACACACAATTACGTGTGTCATACAGTATTTTATGCAAGTGCATGTGTGTATGTATGTATATATGTTTTCGGGAGAAGAGTGAACAGCATAATGAGGGATATTTAATTGTAAGAAAATAATTAACATTTCAGGGCTAATAGTTTTAGTAATTAAAAATTAAAGTTGTTTGAGACTTATTTATATGTATGCATGTATGTAAGTATGTATGTGACCTTTTGTGATGAAAATAAAAAGAACATAATTTATATATGTATATGAAAAGTATTATTATCAGGCTCAAGTTCAGTTTTATTGAATTAATGAAAATTCAAAATTACTAAGAGTTTTTCTATGTTGGAAAATATTATTATTTATATCCAATCAGTTTTTAGCAGAACGTATCAGTACTGATTTCAAGGCCGCTACACCTCTCATCAGCGTTCAATTATCCATCTTTACAATTTTCGTAAAGTGGATACTAATTGAGAAGAATATCAACTATTTAACCAGTTTTCAACAGAAATAGAATATGAGAATTCATTTTTAATTCAATAAATAGGTAGTTGATATTCTTCTCAATTAGTATCCACTTTACGAAAATTGTAAATATTAGGGTATTATTAGGGCCGATTAATCAATCTATTAAAGGCCGATAATATTTTTAGGAATAAAAATTTTAAAATTTAAAACTTAAAGTTAACATTGATTTGAGTATTTAACAAGTGGCAGCAAAAATACATTTTCGCTGTGGCATTATTCCAAATATTAATAAATTTTATTTTGGAAATATGCAAATATAGGCAAATCCCGGTATAACGAACGATATAATGTCAGGCCCATTCGTTATACCGAAAATTCGTTATATCGCAAAGTTTTTTTTAGCGCTATTTTTATTATTATTATATTATTAAATCAGATCTGGGCGACAACTTTTCTCCACATTCCTTCAGAAGTCTTATCCCGTATCTTTTTTTGAATCTAGATAACCAACCATCACTTGCTTGGAAACCACCATTACAAGTTCTTTGATGTATTTCTCTGGCTTTTATTTTTAGCACTATTCCATTTATTGGTAAGTGTTTTTTCCTTTGATCGAGAAACCAGTGGTATAGGTCCTCTTCCATACTGGCGTACTCACCATGTTTCAAAGACTGTCGATTTTTTAAACCTTTGTTGGTTTTTTCCAAATTGGGAACAATTTTTGATTCCATTTTCTTTAACGTGCAAATTGACAATTTTGGTATTCCGTATTTCATTGATATTTCAGAAAGGCTTGTACCTTCTCTACAATCATCTAAAATTTTACCTTTTTATTTTAATCCAATTCTTTTTCCAATTTCCAATTTTTGTTTCACTTTTACACTTGCGCAGCTCAAAATACACTAAAAATATGTAATGACAGGAATTTGCTTTAAAATAAGCTACACACACAGTAACGGTACACTTTTTTCTTTTACATTGCTGCTGTAGATTTTGTTTAATTTTTGCCGTTCGTTATACAGAGCACACATTTATCAAAACATTCGCTATATAAGGTAGTAAAGGTTAGTAAAATGTTGCTAGCCTGGTTTTGTTTTTTTATTTTGCATAAATTTTATATCGTTCGTTATATCCAGTATAAAATTGATTAGTATTCCCTATATAAGGTTGTTAATGTAAATAATTTCAACGTTCGTTATATCGGATTTTCGTTAAAGCGAGATTCGTTATACCGGGATTTGCATGTACTTATATTTTTCTTGCAGCAAATATAAACGTGATAGAAGTTAAGCAATTCATTTTACTCAGGTGAAAAAAAAATGGTTTCTTAATAAAAATCATTTGTAGCGTTTGAGAAAAATCCAAACAAAAAAACAAACAAAGTTTAAAAAGCGTTGAACAACTTGTTTGCCAATAAACTTGTTTTACTCAATGCCTATTTGTTTTTATTAGTATTATTATTATTGCTTTTCCTCTTTGGATCTGGTTCTTTTTTCTTGAAACGGAGAGAAAAATAAAGAAATAAATTCCTTTCACTTGCATTTCCTACCAACACACACAATCACACAAACGCACAACCGTTTGGACAAACTTCTAGGAGTTTAAACTTTAAAGTTGTTTTTGTGTTGTTTTTTCATTAAATACTACTGCATACACGTACATAAATCCATACTTATTAAAATTCCTTGTGTATTGCTTGTGATAAAAGTTTAACTTGTTGCTGTTTTTTTTTGTTGTTACTATATTTTCTGTTTGTTGCAAGGTTTTATGCAAGAAAAGTGAAAAAAGAAAAACAACTACAGAAAAGTTCAAGTTGAAATTTTATTTAAGCCGCCAGTATTGCACGTTTTCGCTCTAACTAATACTACCACAGAGGCAATTGAATATGTGCTTTGGATGTATATGTATGTATGCATGCATGTATGTGTGTGTGTGTTTATGTTCAATACGTGTAGCAATAACTTTTAACCGCTAATAGATTTTCATACTTTTTGTTAAGAGCATTAAAATGCAGGCGAAGGAACAAAAGCAAACACAGCAACAACAACAACAAAAACAAGTATAAATTCACAAATTTATGCAGAAATATCCATTGAAGTGGAATTTGTATTTAAAAGCCAATGTTGCTCGTTTGCTATTGGTTTAGTTTGCTTTGTTGCTGCAGTTAATGTCATGTTTGACCATTTGGATTTTTTTTGGGAAATTTTGTATTGTGTTTTGTGTTTTTCTCACGTAAAATTTTATTTGTTTATTGAAGTTTTCTTTTTTTGTTTTTCTTTTTTTTGATACCCCAGAGAACTTTACTTTACACAACATTTTACATTAATTGAGGGTTTTTGTTTTACGAAAATTATTCTCTTCATATGCAGTAAGTAAGTATGCTGCAATGTAGTGGATTTGGTAAAAAGGAGGCTGAAAAGTGGCCGATAAAATAACACTACGATATCTAATAACCTGCAAAATTTGTAGAGACTATGTGTTCCACTATACTTCAACTGAGTACAAACATGACCCTGTACATTCATATAGACTTGAACAATTGTTTGATGTTTGCCCGGAATGTAATGTTGCCAAGAATGTAGTACATACATACATAAAATCACCATCAGTTAGAAATGGTCATAAATGACTGTATGTGATTTGTATTCTATTTAGAAACTTTTATTTGTTATGTTTTAAGTTTATGCATACGATAAGCTTATGGCCACATAAGAAGAGAAGAGAAAAACGCCAAGATGAAGCACATCTATCTGCGAAATTAAAAAGCACTGAATTAAAAAAAAAAAACATCAAAACGAAAAAAATAAAGTTCTAAAACAAAATTAAAACGCCAAAATTAAAAAAAAAAATCAATTTAATAATTTCGTCCGGAACCCTGCTTGGGTTAGTAGAAGTCGGAATACAGACACGAAACGACATTTGCTTTCCTGTTTTGCATAGGATTTTTTAAAATCATCTGGATCTATTATATCATTCCCGAATTGCATTGACATCCTTCAGTGGGGGTAATAAATGCAAAAAGATGCACCAAAAATACACTCCGGTTCAATTATTTAAAGACACTACAAATTCCATATTCAGCAGCCTGTAACTCTTGAAATTTTTAACCGATTACAGAATTTTAAAATGCAAATGGAAGCTAGACATCTTGAGATATAAATAAAGTAAAATAAGTTAAAAAAAACAAGAAAAACTGATTTTTCATTAAAATTAGTTAAATTGCCTTTATTCAAGTGAACCAAAAAAAATAGCAGATTTTTTTACTTTTTTTTGATAAATTGCTTAAAAAAAGTTCTTTAGTAAAGGAACCACTTTTGTCATGATTTTTTTTATATATTAAGATGTCTAGCTTCCATTTCAATTTTAAAATTCTGCAATCGGTTAAAAATTGCAAGAGACACAGGCTGCTGCATATGGAATTTGTAGTGCCTTTAAATAAGTGAACCGGAGTGTATGGTTAAAATGAGTTAAACACTTTTGATTCTTTAAATAAATGTGGGGAAAATTTTATTTATTCAGTTTAAAATCTCTAAAGGAAATTTTTTTTATAAGTGGGAAAGTTACGTCAAAATGGGTTAATGTCGATAATAAAACTAAAAAAAAATATGTTAAAATATGAAAGAATAAAAGCAAAATATACTCTAACACATCGCTTCCTAAAATGACTTAAAATTTGTATTTATTTGTCAAAGAAATGTGGGTAAAATGTGGATTCTTAATTTGTAAAAACGAAACGTAAAAGAGATTTGTTTGATTTCTTGTTGTAGAAGTTGATATCTATATTAAAAAAAGAAAATCAAAATATTCAGGACAAACAAGCAAATAGAGCACAAGAAGCAATAAATGCAAAACTATGCTAAAAAGAGTAAAATATGCAAAAATATGCACTAAAAAATTTATGGTAAAATTCTTAAAATTTTCTGAAAAATACAAATACATAGTTTAATTCTACATTTTAAAATTATTTAGCTTTAAAATCCATCAAAGTGTAAATTATTTCCTAAAGTTTTATTTGTCAAATGTGGGTGTTGTTAATTTGAAAATATGTATGTATGTGTGGTGCTCCATGAAAGATTGCCCCAAACTGAAAAATTACACCAAATTAAAAATGCCCTAAAAAAATAAGAAAAATGGCCCCAAAGTTAATGGTAACTTTAGGGCCATTTTTCATTTTTTGTTTGGGTTCATTTTTCATGGAGCGTATGGAGAACAAATTATTTTAATTAAATCAATTTGAAAAATAATTTGTAAACTATTTGTTTTCAAAAATAAAATAAAAATTAATTTTTAAAAATAAAATAAAAATGATCGTTTGAATGATGATTTTCCCAAAAAGTTTGTAAAGCTAAAAAAAACTTTCATTTCCAGTTCTTTAAATTGCAATAATGCAAAAGTACGAGGTACTTATGAAAGTTCCTATGACAAAGAAGGAATAGAAAAACAAAAGCAACAACAGTAACAAGCAAACAAACAAATCTTCTTTCATCTTATTAAAAGTATTTTTCACTAACTTGCCTTTAAAATACAACTTGCAACAACATGCAGCATTGAAACCCGTTTTACTAGTTTCTTTTGCTGCAGCAGAGCAAAAAAAAAAAACGTTAAGGAAAAATTTCAAATATTTTCCAGATTTACACATTTGCCAATTGTTGTTGTTTTACTTTTCTTTTTTATGTTGTTCTAAAGATTTTTTTAAAAATATTGGTACATAAAAGAATTTGTTACCTGGCTCAGTAGTTGTATCAACAGCCTTTGCTGTTATCCAAACTTGACTGCCAGCTTTAGGAGGCAACAAAACCAACAACAGCAAAGGCATGAAAATAAATAGGTTTAATGCGCCCAAAACTCATTGGGGCTTATACTGCAATGCAACATAATCTGTAAACTCTTTAATGCTGCCATGCAAAGACGAAACCAAATCAAACCATTTTTTATATCGTTAAATTTGGTTGTTGTTGGTGTTGCTGTTGCTACTGTTAAATTTAACAAGAGAAAAGTTTAACTTAATGCTTTTAAGGGCCCTCTGGGGAAATGAAGTTAGACACAATTGCATTGTTGGGTTGAAATGAAAACTTATTTATTTAAAGAGTTTTCCAATAAAGTGGACACTTTAAAATGTTGTTGAAAGTACAACAACGTGCATAGCTGTTGTTGTTGTTTAAACTTTGTTTATGTAAAAAATATAAGTTTATTGTGTTTTTTCCATCGAATAGATTAAAAAATTACAGCTTAAATATATCTTAAAGTTTAGCATATTTAGTTGTTTAGTGAATACTTTGTTTCATCTATGCTGCGCTTTAACAAAATGTATGGCCCTTCCGTAAAAATTTTTAAAATAAAATGCTTTTTTTTAACAAAAAACTTTCAAGAGATTTAAAAATGTCAGAGATTACTCACCATGGCAATACGACAGACAACATCAATAACAACAACAACAAAAACAAGAAAAAATTATATCGGTTTGATATAAAACACGTTTGGTGTTGTTCGTGGCATTTGCTGACTAAATGGCTGGCTTTGCTACATATTTTGATTCGATTGAAAAGGTATTCTTAGTTGTGGCAGCAGCAGCTTTTGTTGCTGCATCCATCTAAGGAATAAACACAATCCCTAAACGATCAATTGCTTGATTGTGTTGAATCAAATGTGCTTGTGTGTGTGTGTGTGTGTGTGTGTATGTGTACACTGTTATAGATGGTTGCATTTTGTGGCAGCCAAAGTGTTTTGGCTTTTAACGCTTTACCAGCGAGATTGATGTTAGTTATTTCCGTTTGGTTGTTTTTTTTTTCTTGTTTTTATTGCAAGTTTGTTGCTATTTTGTTGCAATAGCTTAAGTCGATGCTGTCAATAGTGTTGTTGCTACAGATTTACACAAACAGTTGCAGCATCAGCAGCTTTTAAGTTATTGTCGTTTATTTTTCTTTATTTTTTTGTTTTGCTCATTTTTCGGTTCAATTTCTTTTATATGCAGTTTGGTTCTGTTTGCAATCTAGTGCATACTGCTGGTATATGTATGTATATGTGCGTGCATGTAAGTATGTGAATTCTGTAAAGATGTATTATTCTCTCTAACTGCATTCATAGCATCTTGTTCATGTGGTTGGTTGTGGTGGCCAGAGTTGTCGTTGAGTTTGTGTTGTGTGTGCATGTTTGCGAGATAAACAATTACTTGCTGTTAAAGTTGTTTATTTTAACCGACTTCTTTTTACCATAAATATTTTTTATATGTACATTTAAAGGGTTTTGTTTTTTTCTGTGTTGCTGTTTAAAAAAAAATGAAGAAGAAAAACCCCAAAACTTGACGTACATAAAACATATTGCCATTGTTTACAAATATGCATCAATAAAAGAGCAATACCAGAACAAAGAAGAAGAAGAAGAAGAAGAAGAACCACCACAACAAAAAACATAAAAACGAAATGAAAAATAAATTGAACTACAACAAAAACCACTCTAAACATTTTTAACTTGAAGAAGATGAAGTATAAAAAAAATTATTATATACAAACAAACAATGTTTTTTAAAAACTTGAAATCGAGAGAAAAAAATCATGTGTAAATTTAGGTTAACACAAAGTATGTAACGTTATTCCGATACAAATGCATACATGGTCGTACATTCCTTTATCCATACACTTGCATACACACACGTGGGGTATTTGGCCAACTATAAAAAATGAGAAGTTTTTAAAAAAGTCAAATATTTTTAAGGGCCACCCACATAACCGTAAGTAGACTTTCATATTTATGATTCATTCGATCTACTCGTAGATACAACCAGATATAGGATTTTGAAAAATTTTACCAACTGAGAGCCTTCAACAAAATCGGTGCAAATATGGCTGATCCTGGATATTTTCCCGAGAAAAAAATAATTGGATCAGGGATTATGTTTGTAGAAAATTGCCCTTTTACGAAATTTTTAAATTGGCTGTTACGTTAGTGTCAGCTCTTGTTAACGATCATGTGTCTGTGCATGCCCTCCAGCTTTAAAAGTTGAAATTGACATCAAATCGTTAGGTATTTCACTAACGAAAAATCGACTAACTACTTCACTAGCTACAAGTAATGCAAGAGTTCGCCTTTTGACTCTCTCACTCATGTACGTGAACACGCACTCAGTACATGCATTAATGTTAATGCCTTCAACCTCAATTTTTTTTTACGAGTTGAAAAAAACTGGGCCCGTATTCCAAAGAAAATCAACAAAAAAAAAATAAAAAAGTTTTATGTGTTATGATTTTGTGTGAATGTTAAATTTTTATTAAAAAAAGTGTTTTTTTTTTAGAAAGGTAGAATCAGCAGTAGAAGTCAACTAAAACATTGCATAAAAAAGGAAAAAAAGGACAATTAATTGAAAATTTTATAAATATTGAAAAAGAAATTTGATAAATAAACAAAAATCCAAAAAACTTAAAATTTCAGTAGTGTTGTTATTAAGGAAATATCATTAGCGATCTGACTGGTACATTATGACTAGCGAAATAGTTGGTTCTTGCTGACTAGTGATTTCACTGGTATGATCATGGCAATTGACTACCGTCAATGTCATCCCCATGTTAAAATCGTTAGTCGAGTGCATTGCTAGTAGTTTGTCTGGTAGTAAGTGGTAACGACTGGTAGCTAGCGAAATCGCTAGTCATTCGCTAGCTACGCCGACTGCAGGGTGCTCATTTTTGTACACATACTCGTACGACTACATGCATACCATCTAAGCTTACGATTTTGCACTTGTATCGATGGCTACCAATGTTACCAACTGCTTGGAAATTAAATTTATTTCAAAATAAGACAAAAAGTGAAATAGTATCATAGTGTTTCCTGTCTCATGTTGTTTTTAAACTAAAATGCTTTATGCTCTGTAATTCTCACTTGTGCTTTGCTAGTTTTTATATAAAAGTCCGAGGTAGAAAGCTATTCAATTGAATATTAGATGATCTACTGCTTTGAAGCAAACAATGCAAGGAAAAAGTTCATTGTTTCAACGAATTGTTCATTAGTTATGTTATATAGTGTAGATAATAGTATGTGAAATCAATTAATTGGTTTAATATACACCAGTACCACATTCGTCGGAATGTTTTTCAATACATTTGTTTTGATTTTCATTTAATTGGTTACGAGATTCATAATTTTACTTTAAAAAGCAGATTTTTCAATGTCCAGTCAAAATGTCCAGCTTATTGGCTCTCTCATTTGACTCATTGTTTCAAACTATTTAGTCTAGACTTTACTTCAGAAAATGTAATTTGAAACTAGTAACGATCTTCAATTTGGAACCAGCAGACAACCTTCACATACATAAGTATTTCTATTAGACTTAAACGGAAAACCCCGTTTTAGTTTTTAGCTTTGTAGAAACATTTTTCTATTGACGACGCAACTTCGAAGCCATGGGACGCAAACAGAAATACAAACGACGTAACTTCGAAGTCACAGAAATTTAAAAAAGGCGCAACTTCGAAACAACAAATGCTTTTAACGAACTTTTTTACATTGAAATTCATTAAACATTTTCATTGCAACAACATTAAATCAACGTATTTTGGGCCTATAACCCACAACAGATAACATTTTTTAAACCTTAATTTATTTGCTTATTGCTCCTATTATGAAAAAATCGTAAGCTCGACCTTTAGTCAGATGTCAGCTAAGTGTGCAGCTCATTAATATATGTAAGTTGTAACTCTTATTATAGTTAACAACAATATTAAAACAATAGTTGGGTTGTAAATCATATTGAAGGCATTATTTATTTCGCTTTTCTAATATCTTGTAGCAAGACTTTGCTTTACATACAACAATTCGTTAAAAATCGCTTATTTTGAATTTAAAATATTAAACTTATTACCCCGTAAAATGTTGATGGCATTTGGATTACTTAAATTTCTAATACTCTTTACTACTTCCGATTTAAGCAAATTCAATTCAAGTAATATAAAGTTCTTGCTTCCAATTTCATATTTTTAAATACGGTGTTTGGTAACTATACCACATTACCAAGTTTCTATTACGAAAGTAAGTATTAAAGTGACTTTTGTATATGATCAAATATGTCGGTTTTAATTTTAAATGTCGGTAGAAAATTACAAATATTTGGCAACACTTATGGTTACCACAATACATTGATTCATACATAAATATATTATTTAACAATTGTTAAACAAATGGTAAACAAAATAATCTGCTCATTACAACTGAACTTTACCATTTCTTCTGTTTTCTGCACATTCTTTCATTCAATCATTCACTCAAATAATGTCTGCACATCGGAGCAAAAACGTTCAAATATCAATATTTGTTCGAAAATAATGTAAACATTTGCCAATTTGTTGCGAATATTTACAGTTAAAAAAATTCAGCACTATGGATCTTAACGAATCATCTTACTACAAGGGAGCAATAGTAACAAATTGTATGCGTTTCAAAATTATTTGTTAAATTTAAATGAGCTAAAAGTAAAATATAGCAAATAAAACTTATTTACAACAGTACTTTCTTTAATAGAATAAGAGCGTTTCAAGAAAAAAAAAAAAATGTTGGCCACAAATTCCACTATTTCTAAAAAGCATTGACACGGTTAAAAAATAACACAAACTTTATTCATTTGTTTGAAACCGCTTCCGTAATAGCAACTAATCTTCTCGACAAGTTTTTTTCCCCAAAATTGTTTCAGATATTACATTTTACCTGCACGCTAGTGTACTACTACCTGCACCTATCTTTGTATGTAGTGGGATATTCCTATACATCACCATTTTTAATAGGGATAATAAGCCACAAATCTTCATCCTAAATGAGTTTAATCAGAGGTTGTTTCTACGAATTATAGTTGCGAAATTGGCTGGACTAAAATCTTTGGTTTGCATCTTTGCTAATTTTTTTTTTTTTTTTTTTTTTTTTTTTAATTAGGACCAGCACTCAGGGGATGACCCCTACGTATGCAGTGCACTGTGCCGGAACTCAGAATGAGGGATAGAGAAGAGAAGATAGATGTTGAAAATGTAGAAGGCTTAACTGTTTTACAACTCTGCTTTGCGCGTTATGTTAATTTTTATAGCGTGTTGAGGCGCCTCCGGTGTTAGGTAGACGCATTAACTTTGTTAAGCTGTATTGGCAGGCATTTTATTAATTGTTTTACTTCGCCGATGTTTCTGCTAACCGACGAAGGAGGGCGATGTTGTGTACATTAGCTAGGACCAGCATCAATCGCTATCGGAACATTTTTTTAGTGACCAGTGCTATGCCTTCATCACTTAAATATTCCGACAACAATTAATACAATGTCTCACTAATGTACATTACAGAACATAATGATGTTGATCGACTTGCACTGGTGAGGGTTTGAACCCAGGCCCCACGTCATTGTTTGCTTAGTAGTCAACGCGCTAACCACTTCAGCCAACACCACCCTCATTATAAAAGGTGGGCAAATTTGAGGTTAGAAAGTAAATTGTCTTAAAAACTCACGTTCTTTTTTTCACAAATTCAGTTTTATTGATACCAATTTAAAGTATAAATATGGGAATTACTAATGGAATATGATGTCAGGGAAATGTCCACTCCTAGCATGTCGGCAGACGTCCGCTCTTTTCACAAAATTTTGAACCATATTGTGCAACAAAGCTACGCTTATGTCGTCAATGCAGCGCCGAAATTCATCTTTCAGAGCGTCAGTTGTTTGTGGTTTGTTCACGTAAGCCCGGCCGTTCAAATGGCCCACGAATAATTTTTGTGTTTGAGAGTCTAAAGCGGAAACGAACCTCCCATTCCCGGCCAGCTAAAGCCGCAGCTAAATACCAGCGTTCCGCCCTTCCGCTAATTACCGGAAAATTTCTCATCCTAGTATATTTTCACAATTAAAATTCATTGTTCAAGAGTGTAGCGTTTCATAAATAAATTTTTCCAACTTTTTACTAAATAAATGTCAAGGGACGACAGCTCAATTCTTGACAACTCATCATTTAACAGCCAATTTACTTAACAGAAAAAAATAAAAATTGATTTCAATTAAAAAATTTGTGATATCAATTAAAAATTTAAATAAATTTGCACCAGTAAACAAATTAATAGTATCAATTAAATTTTTATACATTTATTAACTAAAATTATTTATTACAATTTAAAATTTAATTAAATAAATTTAATATTTAATCAAATTTTTTTATATTTTTAATTAAAGGGTTAATTGAAAAAAAATTAAATATTTTTTTCTGTGTTCCTAACCTCAAATTTGCCCAACCTTTATTTGAATTTATTTTCACACTAATATTTTCTGTAACTTGTTGTAGCGGAGAAGGGAATTTCATATATCACATGTTTGTTACATTCCTAAAAGTTTAAAAACTATTGCCTAGCATCATAAAAGCTGCCCCATAGTGCATTTATAACAAATGTTTGTTCCTCTTTGTTTGTACTGTGCTGTGCTGTGCAGCTCTGTGGTATTTTCTGTAAAGTTTCTAAAGTTTGCCTTTGGTGTGGCCTAACAACTTTATTGTTATTTCCAATTTCCAACAAAACAAATATTTTCAAACACAGATCTCAAAATATTTGCTACTCATGCATGCATTCATTCATGTATTTTCATTTAACAATTTTCCGCTTTACAAATTATTACAACTCGTACTCTTTTGTCGAGATAGAATGTCGAGGGAATGTACTATTTTATTATAATATTTTTTTTACATTTTTGATTTTTTAATACTCTTGGCGTTGGGTGTTGGCATGCAACGAACGTTCCATTTCGTCTCTTCGTTTATATCTGGTTTTTATAAAAATATATTTTTCTTAATTGAGTACTTTTGAATGTATTTGAAATCAGTCAATACAAATAACGTGCACTAGTTTAACCGTTATCGACAGTTTCGTTTTTGTTTTTTTTTTTTGGCAAATATTCGTTTGTTGTATGACACCCATTGTTTGTAGTTGTAGCAGATTTTAGAATTTTGTTCTGTCAGCTTTTTTTTTATTTATTTATTCGTACTTTTTTCTATTGTGGTATTTTAGGCTTCTGAAAAGTTATTTGAAACTGAAAAATATTTGTTACTAATCAACAACTAAATATTGTTTTTTGTAGCCGAGCTACGATACTTTACATTTCAGCTAAACATACATTTGTATTTGATATTTATTATTAAAATATTATTAAATTTTTTCCCTAACTTATATTTATTTAATTATACAAATTTTCCTTTTCAGGTAAGTGATGACGACATATTTTTCCAAAACACCTGCAATTAATGAATAAACAAATTGGTAAGATTTGACTAAAAGAAAATATATGTTGCACCGTATGGATAGTAATTCAATATATTCTATGAATTATATATTTTAAAGACAAGCAAATTTGTTATAACTTTAAATATTGAAAGGACTTGCTTCCTGATATTTTTGAAACGGCAACAGATTGATAATGTGTTTTAAATACGCAACAAATACTTTTCAATGCAAACTACTTATTGTGTTCATTACTTTATAGAAGTAAAAACAATAAGTTACTAGTACTTGTAAGTAAGCAATCCCTTAAAGTCGTACCGCACTATCCTACACAGTCGCGCGATTTGCAAATTATGACATGTTTGCTAAAAATGTATGGTAGTGTGGACTAAAATTGCAACTATGTGACAGCTTTTTTGGCAAGTCGTGCGATTTGTAAAATTTTATGAAAATTTTCATAAAATGATAGTTTTCATGCGATCAGAGAAGTATTTATTGTCAACCAGATGTTTTGGCATCAGATATGTATGATGGTGTGGCACCTACAACACCATTTTGAAACAAATTTTTAAAGTCGGTCAGATTTTTGCAAGATTTTCCTGTGAATGAATCGTACGATTGTGTAGGATAGTGAAGCACGGCCTTTAGTTGTGTTGTTTGCAAAGAAGTAGTGTCTGGCCTTTCCATTAAATGATCAGCACTTCAACTCCTAGGAAAGCAAATTAAATTTCTTTTATAATTGTCAAATGTTCGTAAGACCTGCTTTGAAGTCGCAACAAAATAAGTGTACAGTAGATCAGTGAGTAAAATAAATAGCACGAGTTCAATGCTCAGCAAAGGCATTTAAATTTTTGCGATCTAACCATTTAACGAGCTCTGAATTTTATTTATTTTTTTTAATTTATTACAATCCTCCTATGACATCGCCATGTTAAATTGCTTTCTTAAAATGTCAAAGTGGAATAGTCGCGGTCATATATATTTTTAGAATTTTAACTGAGTACTTTGTCTTCAAAATTTTTTGGTGGAGTAGTTTTTTAAAAACTTTCACATTAATTGGGAAAGTTTTTTGCAAAATCTCACAGGCAGGAAGATATGATCGCATATGGAATGGTTTAATATTTTTTGATTTGAAACAGAGTTTCTTGGATTTTTGTAACCTTACAGTTAAATCTCCCATAACCGGACACTCACCGTCGCGGTACTTTTGTCCGATAATTAGAGCTGTTCGCTTATAAGATTGGTATACAACCTTTTTTGATATAACGGGTCCGCCATTTAACATTTTTTTTTTTCAACTAGTGCTTATTTCGTGAATGGTAACACTTAGCTCATGTCTGATTTGACAGATAATTAGTTTTATCCTTCCGCTGAACGAATATGGTTGTGTATACGCTTGAACAACGCCGGGAAACATTACGACATTACTTTGAAAATCATGGTACAGAAGATGCCGATTTTGCCAAAAAAAAATCATCTTTTCAGGTGAAGCTCATTTTGATCTTCGCGGGTATGTAAACAAGCAAAATTGTCGCATTTGGGGCACAGAAAACCCGCACGCATACATTGAAAAGCCGACGCACCCAAAACGAGTCACTGTTTGGTGCGGATTTTGGTCCATAGGCATAATTGGGCCATTTTTCTTCTTAGAAAATGAGCAAGGAGTGGCCGTTACAGTCACTGGCGATCGTTATCGGGTCACGTTGAACGAATTTTTTTTCACAAAAATTGAAGTGGAGGATATTGGCAACATTTGGTTTCAACAGGACGGTGCTACGTGCCACACAGCTGAAGCTACACTCGATGTTTTGCGCCCTGTTTTTGAAGATCGCATTATCAGCCGCAGAACTGATGTCGTTTGGCCACCTCGGAGCTGCGATTTGACACCGTTGGACTATTATTTGTGGGGTGCCGTCAAAGATAAGTGTTACGCCGACAAGCCAGAGACAATTGACGCTTTAAAGGACAATATTCGTGAAGCCATTGGTGAAATACAGCAGCACACAATCGATAATGTGCTTAAAAATTGGACCGATCGTGTAGGCTACTGCATGGCAGCCGAGGCAGCCATTTGAATGAAATTATTTTTTATTATTAACCGGAAGGATTGTACATTCAAATAAAAAAAGAAATTTGAGAAAATATTCAGTAGTTTTTTTTATAGCATTTTCAAAAAAAAAAAAGTTATCTGGCGGACCCTTTACAAAAAATGTCCGGTCATGGTAAGTGTCCGGTTATAAGAGGTGTCCGTTATGAGAGTTTTCACTGTAATTTTTTTTTTTTTATTGCCAGAAAAACTTGTGCTCTGTAACTCCTCACTAATAGGCTGATTTTCCAATTTTTTTTTTGTATACTTTTGGCTTCAACTTTAGTTATATCGTTTCTTTTCCAAAGTTATATTTGGGTGCGTTTTTTAATTTGATTGAAATCGGATGAAAAATGGGAGTAGGTTATCAATGCCAGAAGTATTTGTCTCCATAACTCTATCATTTAGGAACCGGTTTTCAAACTTCGTTCTATCGGTAAATCGGGGCACTTTTGCCCAGAGCCCTTCCTCTCTGGAAAAATATTATTTATCACTTAACACCGACTAATTTTTAAAAAGTTTTTCGTTTTGACCGGCCTTACAGTTTGATCCAATAAAATTTTTTCTAAAATATTTTTAAAATCGTATTACTCTTAAATATATTGAGCGATTTTAAAAAGTCTGCTTTTGTTGAAAGGCTTTTCATGCAGTTCGGTCCTATATTAGTTTTTTAATGCTGAGACATATTGTCACTCCAAAATATTGCTGTCATAGATATTTAAGCGCCCCTCTAAAATATTTTTCAATACATCTACCCTTTATTAATGGACCGATTTTAAATTCTTTTGTATTGTAGTCGTTTTTTTTTTTTGCCCGAATTATTTATGTGCCTCGTTACTGTGACTTCAAAAAGACGTAACTAAGATAAAATATTTGCTGCAGGTACAAAAAAACTTAATTTGAACTAAAATTTAGATTAAAGAAAATTAGTTTTATCTTATTTTTAAACTTTTGTTTTAAAAAATGTAATTTTTTTTAAAATGATGTATTTTAGAAAATTCTGTTGGAAAGCCTAATTTGAAAACAAAGCATTAGTTACGTCCTTTCTAAATTAAAGTAACGATATAAAGTTTTTTGTTGCAATAGAACAATAACAACATCTTCATTTATATTTTACTTCCATTCTATAAATTTTATAAGAAATATAATTTTGTTTTTGTTTCGCTTAATATTTTCTTAAGCGCTAAATCAACAGCACCAGCACCAGTAGCAGCAACAGAAATAACAGCAGCAACAACAACAACAGTCTAACAAATATTAAGATCAACAATAATATTGTTTTATCTTTATAGTGCGTGTTGTACTATTTTTGTACAATTTTAGTTTATAAATATTGTTGTTGCTTTATTTTTATGTGTTACTTTTTTTAAGAACTGACTGTGAAATCGTAAAATAGTGATTTAAGATTCATGTGCTTTAAGCAATAAAGATGCGTACACTCACAGTACGGCATGTAGTCAGTAATTAAATGTGTGCATGTATGTGCATGCAAGATAGATGCTGCAATTTAATAGATTTTCAACTTTCTATAAATTAGGGAAGTACACGTAGCTATGTTGGATGATTTTATAAATCTTAAAGATAATTCGAAAAGGCCAAAGATTGGCCTTGAAGCGTTCCTAAATCTTGAAATGATTTATAATATTTTTAAAAATTTTCAGCTGTTAAAATGGAATTAATTAATGTGGTATAGCAGAAGACTGGATACTGTTGTGTTGTCTCTACCCTTAAATTTTCGTTAATACTTAAAGAAGTTTCCTCAATACTTTGAACATTTTCTTCTTCCAAAACGTGATTTTGTGAGGTTGTTTTCCTTCCTTTTTTTTTTTTTTGTATTTTCAATATAAACGAATCTTTATGGAAAATTTAGTTTTCTATTGGCGGCAATAAACTTTTCCTAGTTGTCATTTATATTTTATTTTTTGCAATAAGTTTTTTTTTATAAATATTTATGATTCCAGATGCATTTTTGCATTCAGTTTTATTTATTGCTTCTAAGCAGATTGTTAAAAGGATGCATTTAGAGCATCAAAAGACATTCATTCATACAGATAACGAAGTTGTTTGGGAAAATTCAATTGAACTGGAAAAACATTTGTAAAACATCATAAAACTTTTTACATAATTTTAAAAGGAGGGATGGTTTATAAAAATGCCAAAGTTCTAAAGGCGTATATAAAGTGACTTGTGTCACCTTCGCAATAAGCGGCAGCATAAGCTACCATCAGGACATGTTCACAATATGTACTTAAGTGAAAATGTGTTTTGGTTTAAGAAATGACACGTTTTGATATAAAACTTATTTTTTACCAAAAATTTTTTGAGAAAAAGTTGTTATTTGTTGTGCATTTCATTGATTCTCATACCAAATCATCAGTAGACTAAACCAAATATTTTTGCAATGCTGCAAAAACTCATCTCACAACTTATGCAGCATCTTTCAAAATCATTTAGTGTGAAAATAAATAAATTTAATTTGATATGAAAACAACTTATTGGTGTTTCTAAAATTAAAAAATTTCTACGTGTCAGTCGTCAGTCTTAAACTATTTTAACTAATTCTTTAAATTTCTTTACCAAAAATAAACATTGATTTATTTTTGCCCCAATTTATCCTCTACGGCCTAAATTATAAATTTTTATTGTCAACTTATTTATCAAATTTATAAAAATAACTATATATTTTTAAAGTTTTCCGAAAACAAGGCTAAATAAAATACAAATGCAAAAAAGAAAATTAAAAAATAAACAAAATTTATGGCTGAATGAAAACAAAACAATTACAACACAAGGCAACAAGAAATATGAGTAAATTATAAATGTTGAATTTTTGTTTAATTAAAACAATACTGTTTGTTGTGCTGTACAGTAGCCTTCGTTTCGTTTCATTTATAATTTACATTTCTAATTTTGGTTGCAACTGATACGTTTTGTTGGCAATTTTTGGGCACAAAAAAAACACGCAAGGAAAGAGAAAATAAATTAAACCACCAAAAAATGTATGGTAAAATTTGTAAACTTTAACTAGTTGTAAAATACAATAACGTTGTTTATTTTTTATATTTGTTATGCCGGGGACACATTTATTTATAACTCTTTCAATAGATTAGTTTTCGTTTAAATAGTTTAAAATTGTTAAATAATATTTTGTGGTATGGGCAGGTGGACCACTACCTGTTCCTCTCTAAATGTAAAAGAGAATTAATTTGAACTTTTATATTGAAAAGAAAAGTTAAAAAATTTTGTTCAAATCGAATTTGTGTAGAGTTGGTTATTTGGTATATGCTTTTGTGCAAGAAATTATAATCAGGGCAACCGCAAATGAGCAATTGCAAGTTGTTTCCTGCGCGATGAATGCAGACTCAAACAATGCATTAGTACGTTTCAGAACTTTTTAAGAATTTTGACATTAATTTGTTTGTGCACATTTTTGCATATTTTGCTCTTTATAGCATATACCTTTGTTTTTCCTGCATATTTTTTAATACTAACTTCTAATTTTACAAAAAAAAGTACCAAATAAAATAGTTTTTGATCAAAAAATATTGAAATTTTGCGGTAATTTTTACAAATATAAAATATTTTTTTTCCAAACACTGCCTGTCCATATTCCTTTAATTTATTCCTAGTTTATTCACAACTCCAAATATGTTTAGTTCATTTCAGGGTTTATTAGTGCATATTTTTGCATATTTTGCTCTTTAAAGCATAATATTGACGTATATTCAGGTCATGGTTTTAGTTTCTGCTTTATACTTTATATTTCCAGCATATTTTTTAATACTTATATCCAGTTTTACAGAAAAAAAATCAAATAAAACAGTTTTTGATAAGAAATTTCAAAATATTGCAGTAATTTTTCAGTAGTTTTAAATATCGTCAGCCACAACGAAAACGGCCCTAAATAACAAAAAATCCAAAATCGGTTTTTTGGTTGATTCTGATGCATTGCATCAAAATACTTAAACACAAAAAACTTTAGACTTGTCTGACCAAAATTAGCGGTTTTATTAACGAAAAATAAACTGCCCTATCTATAAAAGCGTTTATTTGATAAACGCAAAAAGACTTAAGTGATCGTTTGTATGGGCAACATTGAAAAAATGAAAAAAAAAACTGATAGATTTGACCGTTGAAGAAATTGTTTCTTAAAGGAAAATGAAATTAGCTACAGCTTAACGCATTTTTTTAAAAAAATTAATTATTTTAATATACTTTTTGTGATGCAATATTAAAATAAATTAATATATAATAAAAATGTGTATAATTAAAGTAAATGATAAAACTATTTTGCATTAAAATGTAGATAGGGCCTTTGGTTTCAGAAAATTAAGGTACAAAAGGACCTAACTAACATAGCCATTCAAATATCAGTAAATTTTATTTCATTCTGCTAGAAATAAATTTTTCACTTCTCTTTTAATTATACTGGTGAAAATCATACTGATTGAAACTATACTTTTTGTTTAAAACAGTATTTTGCTTCTCCTGTAAAATTTAAAAAATGTTACATAGGGCAGTTTGCGTTTTAGCTGACGATACATAAAATATTTTTCCTAAGCCTTTAACTTTTTCCATTAATTTATTCACAACTTCAATAACTTTAAGTTAATTTTAGGGATCTTTTTTTAGTGTATATTTTTGTTGCATATTTCAAGTTCCAATTTTCTGTGTTTCTGCTCAAAAAAAAAACTTTTTAAATCTTTCAGTCATTCTTCCAATTTATAAAATTTTGTCTTTAAATATTTTAAATTGACAATAATAAATTTTGTTCCACTTTTTTATTACATATTATGGACTTTTTAGTGCACAATTTTGCATTGCAACTGTATTTAAAGAAAAATAAAAGAAGACAAAAATCAAGTTTTGCAAATAATTAAAATATTTTTGAGCTTTTGCGCATTTCTAGAAAAAAAAACTCTATAAAAAAGGTACATAAATTTTGAAGGGATCTTGATTCTCTAATATTTTATATTCGATAATTATAAGTAAAGTCTGGCTTTGTTGTAATATACTTTTATTGCCATAAAGAGCCAAAATAATACTTCGATATGTTATTAATAAATATTATTAAAAATTTCAAACATGCATATTTAGTGCATGTAAAAAATAGAGGCTAACCTCTATTGGTTGAAAACTGCTCTTGCATACGTTGCATACGTTGCAGATCTTGCAGGTCTAGCTTATTTGCATATTTTGCTATTGCATTGCTGCAAACTGGTAAAAATATGCTAGACTTGCAAGATCTGCAATGATTACAATACTAATACTGATTTCCCCTATAGTTTTAAAGACATATTTCGTTCTTTTCTGATGATCATTTTAAAAATGCAATTTATGGCCGAAATAAAATCACGCCTTTTAGATAATTTATTACATTTTTCTTTAAATTATTTTTGTTGGGAAACGATTATGCGAACATGTATTAATTTAAAAGTAAAACAAATATTTGCCAAAATGAGTGTTGAACGTACTACCATTATATTTTCGAGATCAAAATCTATGTTATTGTCAAAGTTCGCCGATTTCTATGTTTTTCATCATATAAATTTTTTTCTCGAAAATTTCTATTACATTTTTAAAGTTTATTTTTTATATGGTGTTAATAAAAAATAAGTGCTTTTATTACATAGTTTTCTAAGGTTGCCTGAATTTTATATTACTTTATTTTTTTCTTATTACTGCAGCATAAACACCAAATTTTAATATTTTTATTATGAAAAAATATCGACATAAAATTGATAACAATGTTTTTTTTTTTTATTAAATTACTGTTTAAGAAGGTCTTATAGGGTCAGTTCATTCATTTAAAGCCTTATATACGTTTTGTGCTGTCACAGAACAAAAACACCAAAGAATTTCCAAATTTCTACTATATTTTTCTTCAGGTGTTATAAAAAAGCATAAAATATAAACAACAGCAACTAATGTAGGGATTTTCAGGAAAAAAAATACTTCATATCATGTCGACTTGGAAAGTGACGCAAACACACTACGGTCGGCAAAAATAAGGAATTTAAGTCATGCATATTCTATTGTCAAGTAAACATATCACATTCTAACCGTATTCAAATATGGTTCATACCGCACTTATAAAGGTTTCAATCCTTTTTTTTTAATTTTAAACAACTCATCTAAAATTATATTCTCAATTTATTTTTTCTTCTTATTTTCCTTTGATCTTTTTTAAAGATTTAAATTCTTATTTTTAGAGCTAAAGATCAATGTATTTTATAAAAATTAACAATTATTTCTATTTTGTTATTTTATATTGTAAAATATTTGTTTTATACGAATTTGTCACAATTTTTTTAAAGAAAAAACATAATTTAAATCCCTGAAGAGGCTACCCATTGTTCGTAGCGAAATATCGGAATAAAAAACAATTGTTAATTTTTATAAAATACATTGATCTTTAGCTCTAAAAATAAGAATTTAAATTATATTCTCAACTATTACAAATTTTATTAAAAATTAAAGGAGTAGGATTAATTAATCACCCCGAGTTCAATACTTACAATTTAAAGTTATTAATAAAAAGCAATATTAAAAATAAAAACGACTAAATTTGAATTATTACAGGTGATGAAAATGTAAAAGAAGGCTTAATTCTTTTATAATTCTGCTATTGCGCGTTTTGTAACTTTTTAGAACTCTGTTGCACCGCTCTTGGTGTTAAGTAGACAAATTAACTTCCTTAATGTACACGACAGCGCCCTCCTTGGTTGGATTAGGATCAATCGCTGTCGGCACAATTTTTAGTGACTAGTGCTATGCATTCGTTACTTAAATAGTTCAACAACAATTAATAAACTTCCACACTAATGTTCATTAGAATAATTCATGATGTTAATGACTTGCTCTACAAGGGATCGAACCCTTTGTCATAGTGTGAGTAGTAGTCAACGCGCTAAGCACTTCAGCTAATGCCTAAATCCTGATATATATTCATATATTACTGGAGATAATATTTTTAGTTCCAAAAATTAGTTCAAATCAGGTTTTTTGTTGCGAAGTTTGAATTTAAAATTCTGGAATTAACGTAATCCACCCTCGCTTAGGGAAAAATATAAAATCAAATCTTAAATTTAAAGTGATTCTAAATAATACAGCGATATTCTTAATCAATCAAATTAAAATTTCTTCATTATTAATATTTGATTTATAACTAATTAAAATCGTTTCAGGATAATTTCTTCATTTTTTTTTAAATTTGCAAAAATGTTTTAAATATTTTTAAATTTTTTAATATTTATTTGTGTGGTGACTTTTAAATTCATATGATTCGCCAACTTTATTCTCTATTTATATGTCTCGTAGTGTAAAAGGTAATACAACCCCACAGACAAGTTCACTCTCTCAAACACAAACACGCACACACATGTACATACATACATATGTACGTATGTAATTGATGAGAGAATATGCCAATTTCAATGAATCCCCATTATGTTCAACATATCAAGGGTATTTATAAACTATTACCGACCGAAACATTAAACATACAATCTACAAAAAACGAAGAAAATTCATGTGAAATACACCAAAACACTTAAGCGTGAGTATCCTTGTACTGGTCTTTAGTACAGATGGACAAAAATAAATATACATATTTACATAATAAGTATATTGTACAAATACATACATAATTGCATGTACGTACATACAAAGTTACCAATATGTGCATGATTTGGCATTTATGGGAGTTACTGGTGATTATGCGTGTGCAAATAATAGCTACTAAATAGCTTAAAACTCTTTAGGACTATAATCCTCTTAAGCTGAACATACATACATATAAAAAAAATTGTATATAGCTTTCGAACGAAAGGAAGAATGAGCACACACACCACTCACAAACATATACTTCACATTCAATATGCAGACATTGTTGCATGAACATTTCATAGTTTGTTAAAATATGTTTGTATGCATGTCTGTTCATTTATTACAATACACTTGGTACTTGATATTTCAATTAAGGCCCATAATCTCAAAGGACTTTTCATAACAGACCTTTTATAGGAAAATGAATGAAAAAAAAACAGAAGTGATTATATGAGAATAGCAAAAACGAAACACATAATAATCATTTTGAGGAAATGCTCTTTGGTTTGAATGTGAGATGGTCGGTCATGCGATGCGTATAATTCGTTTGAAATAAAGACTTACATACTTATTACGCATCATCCTCAGTAAGATTTCATCTTAAATCACATGAGCCTGCTAATCGTGTGATTCTGTAGTAATTGAAATATTTTGTAAAAGAAATAAAAAAATCTATATAAAATTATATGTGTACCCCCCTATTCCGACAAAGTTCAGCCACAACGTTTTCGTAAGCTGTCCAACTACTACTTAAAACATCTAAGAAAACAAAAGTGTGGTTGTCAAAAAAGCGAACATGTCTAAGGAATTGCCATAAATTTTCATATCGATTCGATATGATATTAAATTTTCAGCAAAGAATTTCAATAAATTAGTAAATATTTTGCTGGCATGCAAAATAATATAAATACTTCTTTTTTCTTGACGAGCAATGTTCGCTGGGATATACAATCTCAATCTCTTTACGTAACTTTTTTCCTAACTAAACATATACATACTTATATACATACATACATACATACATACATACATACATACATACATACATACATAAAAATACTAACATATGTATGTATGTTTCAACAATACTGTTATGCTTGGGTTTTAGGCAAATCTTGGCAATATGTTTTGTGTATTTGAGTGTGTTTGGGTGCAAAAGGCCAAAGCATTAAGCAGCAATTAATCCCTAAAGTTTGCCAATAAAAACTTCGAATACTCCCGTTAGTATTTGCTTAGTGTTGACTTTCTGTTGGATATGTCGATACCGAGTACTTTTTGACTTCATATATTTAAATTATGACTCGACAAAGTAAAATTAAAAAGTTTGCTGACAGATTAAAACCCATTCGAGATGAATATAAATATTTTCATAAAATTAAACTACAAATGCGTGAGGAGAAAACTCTTTGTTTTTTATTTAAATATCTAAAAAATATAGAATAACCAAAATTATAAGTATTAAATTGATTAAAATATTAAAAATTGCAAACACTAGAACACATTAATCACAACTACACGCAACACAAAATAAATAAATCTCACACTTGCACGCAACCATATAAAATTTAAACACATTTCCGGGGCAGCGTAATATTTTTGTTTTTGGTTAAATTATTAGTATTAGGGGCATATATAAATTCTGTCTTCGGTGTTGGTGGTAAATTAAAAAAAAGAAACTGCTGAATTGGTTTTGTATGGATCATAAATCATTTAACCCATAAATAAATCATATATATGTATTCAGTTACATATGAACTTAGTTAATATAGAAAGGTCGTATCTCAACTCTTAGCTACTTAACAGGAGAAGGAAAAACTCACTTAAATCTGAAAAAATAAAAATATTTTTTTGAAGCAGATTTTTATTAAAACAGCCAACAAATTCAATTCTGTTTTATATTTTATTTTTTGCATATGAAATGAGTTGGGACTTTTTTTAATTACTGTAAATATGGTAGTCGTCAACATAGGAAACTACATTTTTTAAGGGAGGTGCATTTTAGTTTTGTCTACCAGAACATGTAAAAAAACCGATTTTGAAAAAAATAAACGAGAAACGACCTTTCTATATTAAGCCATTGATATGTAAAATATAAATGAAAACATATACTCTATGCTAAATTTTTGGATCCAAAATAAATTAAGAAATTATTTAGTAATTTTTTTAAATTGTATATGAGATTATATATGTACATATACATATATATGTACATATATGCAATATGTATGCGTCATATATGCAGCATAGTTAATATATTCCAGCCTCTTTTGGCAGGGGCTATTAAATAGCGTTTTAGCAATTATATTTTCCTGATGGTGTCGTGAAACTGTGATACTTGAAAAGCGATTTTGGCACTCTTGTAGGATAAAAATATTTCTTTCTTTCTCTACATTCTCGATTAAAACTATTAAAAAAATATATCACTTATTTAAATGTCTGATACATGATTTTGTACACTAAAAGCCCCCCTTAAAAGTTACTTCCCTAAGGGATTATATTTATTTACACGTTTGCATGTACATACTCGTACATATGTACGTTGTTTCTGCGTACAACCTTAACAGCTTACAGATGTTATTACCTTTAAAATTTATATTTGTATTAATGGTAAGTATATTTGTATTTGTATTTGGTGGCCATCCAAAAAATATTTCCATAATAATTCCGTACGAAATTAAGCTCCTTTGTAGGTCATACAAATTGTATAATCTTGTAATATGGGTGACTTATTTATGTTAAATTTTAAGATTTTACTTTACGTTAAAGCAAAATACTTAAATACACACACATATGTATGTGTAAATATGTACATGTTTACGTGCGGAAAGTAATGTGTCATTTTGAACGGATGAAAACTTGTGTGTCAAAAGCAAACCTCATAGATTCTATTGAAATGTATTTTAAGCTGAATATAATGTTTTTATAAATATTCAATTTTAAAGAGGAAATCTATATTTTTTATAGCCTGAATTAAAAAAAATTAAAAGCATTTCGTATAACAAAAACAATACGAGAGCGAGTAAAAAAACCTTTTTAAAAATATTGTATAAAATGTGTAACGTGTTTTTTGTTTAATCAATTCATGTGCTTTGCATTAACTTGGAGGTTACTTAATCCACTTGATGGTTTTTTCATTATTGAACAAAAGTTATAATGAATATTGCGAACATTTTTCCAATGTATGTAAAATACTGAAAATTATTTCATTCCTTTCTTTTGAAACAAAAACATTTTTTTACTGCATTATTTTGAAAATTTCCCCGATTTAAGTAAATGTCATATTGAAAACCACGCCTGCAAATACCACACGGTATATCCTGCCTTCTACTTCATTTGGAGTTGCTTAGTACACATACATTTTAAGATGAAAACCTATCAACCATCAAGTATTAAGTAAAAAAAAATAAAAAAAAAAAAACTATCCAACTGCCTCAAAGAACTTAAAATGAAAATAAATTCTTAAAGCTTTTTCCAACGTACGCAGCAGAACAGAACAACGTTCTTTTTCACCAGTCGCCACACTAACAACGTTAGTGCTCATGTGTGGCATACTTAATACAACTTGTTAGGTACAATGATCTGTTAAATGTGATTGCAAATCTTATCCATTTTGTTTTTTGTGAAATTTTAATACGAAAATTACTTTAAAATAAATCTCCGTATTACCTACATATGTTTTTAGTTTTAATTAGATTTGTTTTATTTTTTTTTTGTTCTAAGTGTGTACAACGTGCTTTACGATAATTTTTATAAGATATTTTTTTTTTTAAATCAACTTCTGCTGAAACACCAAACTAAAAATTCTTCGTTATTGAGAAGTATATAGATTTTAAATCAATGTGACTAGAGTTGTGTCATTCCTGAACGAACAAATTCCTTCGAACGATTCCCTAAGAGCAACGTTGCGGACTTTTCTAAATGTTTCATTGTTATTGTTCCTCGTTTCGCAATTGCAAAATGTATTAAGGAATCGTTAATTTATTTTAAGAAACTTCAAAATCGATTACCAATTTGTTCACTTATTTTGAACACTAATCTTTTCTTCGTGGCTTAAATTGGCAAAAAAATTGTCAAATGAGTAAGAAAGCCGTGGACTCCTTTTGATATCACCACCAGCAACAATATGCATTTTATTTTTAAAATTTTTTTTTGAAAAGTTATATGTTATAAATATTTTAGTTAATCTGTAGTGGCCGTAAAATAAAAAAATATTTTTTAATTTTTTTAGTAGCGGCAGAGATGCTTCCTCTTTCCTTGATCATTCACTGTTCAAATTATACAACAGGAACGATGGACGAAAAGAACAACCTAGTTCATTCTGTATATTGGTCCGGTCGAAAGGATTTCGCAAAAGGAAAGACTTTGCCTAACTCTAAACGTGACGTTAATATATATTTAATCGTGTATTAATTTATATCAATTGTTATTTTGTTGATTAAAATATCTGCTAAATTTAATTGGCACCACAGAAATTTAAAAACTTCCTCCAACTTTATCATTTAATGGCTTCTACGAAATTTTATTGTATTAATAAAAAAAAAAATTAAGTACCTGAAACCTGACTAAAATTATCCATTGAAGTTAAAATAAATTGCTAATTAATTGTTTGCGCAAATGAAGCCATTCCAAAATACTCAATATTTGAATAGTATTTATCAGCCTTTCCTTTTATGGACGTCTTTATTATTTTCTTTTCATTTTTTATTTTGGCTTCTCAATAGCTTTAATTAACAGCATGCAGATATTTCTTTGGTCTCTTAAAAAGAAGCATTGTAAGCTTAGAATCTTATCAAAATGCACAGCAAACAAATTTTATTCGAAAAAGTATGTAAATATTTGGGGGCTTTCTATCAAATAAAATTAGTTTGTTGTGTCTTTTAACCTGAAATCGTTTGTGAGAGTTTATGCATACGATTAGAGGGATTTGCCATTTGATAAAGTCTACTGATGATTTGTTGTAAGTGACAGTGAATGCAAGCATATAGAAATGTTTGAGAGAATATCCCAAATAATAAACTGATTAAATATTTAATAGAAATTTTTAAAGCGATCTTTTCTCTTGAACAAATTGTAGTTGAGATTTGTAGATTATATAGAAAACCTTTGCATTTACATTTTTGCAGCAAATCGTGAATCTCATTTTGACGAATGCAATAATGCAAGCCCATTTGCCCAAGTTTGCGAATAGGAAGATGATGTTGTTGGAATTGGTTGCAGCTTCTCTGGGTGTTAAGTAGACGCAACACCTTAATACACAGAAAAAAGTAAAAAGTAGTTTTAATTACTAAAATTATTGAAACTATCAAAAAATTACTCAATTTTGCACCTATCACCAAAATAATAATAACAAAACGTAATGTTTTTTTCTAATTATGGTTAATTTTATTTTTTAATAAGGAAATAATTAAAAAAAATATATAAAATCAAACAATTGATTGATTAAATAAATCACAACATTAATTGTCTGAATATTACGACATTAATTGATCGGATCATCGTACATAATTAAAAATGAAATGAAAATTAATTATTCTAATAATTGAATTGAACAATTCAATAATTGAATTTTGAATCACAATCAATTACAATTTTTATTAAATAAATTAACCAGGATAATTAATAGTTAAAAGAGAAATAAATTGTGTAAATAAAACAATACGTAATATTATACTAAAGGCTCTAATTACTTCAACAAATGACTGTAATATGGAGTGCAAAAACCAAATTTAAAATATTTTAGTAATCTTGGTATACCAAATGGCGCTGAAAAACTGCCCTAAAACTTAATGAAAAACTCGCAGTTTCAGAGTTCTTAAAGTATTATCGTTTTCCCTAACTTGCGGCACAATGCATTGTATAAGTGGCCCCTAAATGTTGGAGTGAAAAATGTATAAAGCACTAGTGTGTACCAACGTTCGACCCAATCGACCGTGTTCTAGTCATAGAAAGAAATATCATAAAAAAATCTCTTATAAAACAGTCATACAACAACCAAAACTACAATTATTTAATGATACATTTGATTAAATTCACAAAAATTAAAAATAAAGAAAAAATGATTAAATGCAAAACAAATACCTTCCATTGAGCTAAATCAATTTACTCAACTCTCTCATCTTTCCTCGGACAATTGTCACACATCTTAGTATGTATAAATATTCCACCAAAATGTGTATAATACATATACATTTGTGTTGTTTGTTTTTTGTTTGGCTTTAACTTACATGCATGAGCAATACGTGTGAATGTAATAGTAGGAACTTTAAACTGTTATAGCTCCCAAAATAGTGAACCTACAAAAACCATCAATACCTCGTTCACTTCTGTTAAAAAATGTCTTGAATTTGGTAGAAGACTTGTAAAAATCGGATGTGTGTATGTATGTAACGTATGGACTCCAAAACGGCAGGGCCGATTTTGATGAAATTTTCAGGGAATCTTCAGAATATTCAAGCGGGTGACACTGTGCAGTCTGATTTTTTATTTTCGGTCTGCGGGCGGAGGGGCGTGGCAATCTATATATATAAAAGTGAATGTCTTTCTGTCTGTTTGTTTGCTTCTGCTTTATAGGAGACCAAACCCTTGGACCGATATGCCTGAAATTTTCACAGCATGTTACTGTGAGTCTGGAAGGAATAATAGGCTATATGAAGTTATGATTGGACATAGGGGCATGGCACCGCCCATATAACCCAAAAATTTAAATCGCCATATTTTGGGCATTTTTTGAGCTACGTCGATGATATTTGGTACATATGGTATTGGCATAATTAGGAATACGTAACTGGAGAAAAGTTAGTGGGACCACGCGCCTTTTTAGGAAAATTAAAAATCGTAATATAGTCTTAACTACTCGACCGATCGTCATTAAATTTTCACAAAAGGATATTCTTACGAAATAATAAATTCTTGACTTTAACGAGGGGGGTAGCGAAGCACACCGGGTTCAGCTAGATATAAAAAGGGATAAGCAAAATAAAGAAATGGACAGACAAGGAAATAAAAAAAAATATTAAATTAATTATTAAAATAAATCTTTTGTAAGAAATTATTTTGTTTATTTTTTGTTTTACCACCAGCATGGCAGCCTCACAATTGCTGTTAAACACTTACAATTGCACAATATTGTGAACAGTGCTATTGATATACACAATTAATATTTGCTGTGTTGCTGGTTATTTAAAAAACATTTGCCTTTTATACTCGTTTAGATTAATCTCAAGTATGTGCATCGAAACAGATTTAAAATCAATATTTCTATTGGTCGTTTTGCAACAGGTAAAAAATAGAAGATAACAAACGATATTGAATTACTCCAATATAAAACTATGTTGTGTTGTGTTGTTTTGTGTTGAACAACACTGTTGAAGACAGTTCTTAAACTAGAAAATATTGAAAAGTTTTAAAAACAAGAAAAAAGTTCCATCGAACAAAAGTTTATGTGTATGGATGCGTTGGAATTATCCTGAAAGTATGCAGTAGTTTTGAAAGCAGCATTTTACCACGTTTCGAAAATAATTCTCCATAGCTTTGTTCACTATTGCAGGTTCTTTTATTCATATGTACGTCATTTGATTAAGATGACCAAAAGGCAAACTGTAGAGTGTACATACATACATGGCTGGGTACATATATATTTACAATAGCAGCAGATCTATATAAAATCCTGCTGTTGTTTTAATTGTAATACTGGACAAACCATAATTATTGTGTATGTGCTGTATGTATGTACATATATATGTGTGTGTGTTTGTTTTCAAAATACATTTAAATTTGTGTTAAACACAGAACAACAAAAGTTTTAATAAAACTTTCTCTACTAGGGTAATTGTGATACAGTATTGGTAGAAATATTAGACACAGGTTGTTTTCTTGTATTAATAAAGATGCATTCTTTTGAGGAGGAAACAAAAAGTACCAACCCAAAAAAAGCAAAAAGTGTTAGAGGGTTAAAGTGGTCCATAAAAAATTGTTCCTTGTGGTGTTTTCCATAACAGTGCAAAACACATTTTATATCTTAAAGATAACAATTCAAAGATTTCTTATGTTAATTTTTGTTGCATACTTTTAGTACTCCTATACTCCATAAATATTCCAATATTATGATAGAATATTTTCTTGTAATATCTACAGTTCTTCTATTATTTTCGCCAACACTGCTGACAAGACTTCTCTTGATTTTATTGTTCACCAGACAACAAATTGTTTAAATTTTATTATGGTTTTATGAAAAAATTCCAATTATTTTATTCTCTAAACATACAATACATATGTTTTAGATTAAAAACTTGTGTTGCGCAAAGAAAACAAGCAAAACCAAAAACAACAGGGAAAAAATAATAATAGTAAAAAAAATTAATTGAATTGACTAGAGTAGAAAAAGAATTTTTAAAGTATTTATTCCAACAGAATAAAGATTCCTTTTTATGCAAAGCAAAAATAAATGTAGTGAAATAAAATGTTCAGGAGTTTTTAATTGAAGAAATATGATAAAATATATTAAATATTAGAACAATATTGTTGTTTTAATACAATTTACACATTAAACAAAGAAAAAAAATATAATGACAACAATAAATACTAAAGCACAGTGAAAGCTAGAAGCACATGCACATGAAAACTTATATACGTGCAAAGTTTTTATATGATTATCTCGATCATATTATGCTTGTGACAAACAATTCATGGTAGTTCATGCTAATGCAACAAAATTAGTTTCAGTCATTTGTTACCAAAGTATGAATGAATAAAATATTAATATCGCTGCTAAAAAAGTTTTGTATGGATCTTATACTGCTAGATTTCAAAATTGAGGGTATATGGTCCAGATATGATCCATGCAAGAGTCAGGTATGAATTAAAGTATCATCCTATATGCTTTTATACTCGTTAATGAACATATGTGGAACATATATGAAATATATATGCAATCATATTCCTCAATTTTCGGATCGAACGACATACGATCATCCACACAAAACGTTTTCAGCTGGGATGCTAATTATCTTCATACATACATACATACATACAAATGCGTTAATTTAAATAACAGACACTTATCTTGTACTATACAGATGTATTAAAGTTATATATTCTAGAACTCTCATTTAGTTTGCATCTAATATATATTAAGTATTGCCGTCTATCATTTTCCTTCTCGAGATTTATGTATACGATGTCATGTGAGGCATTTTTATATTTTCAAGGTATTGTGTGTGACTTATTATGAGAAGACATTTATTCTCTAGTTAGAACCGCGGTAATGTAGTGCAGAGTAATCTGTGGGGAAAAAACCATTTTGGATCCGGGTTTAATGCCTGGTCAGGGCAAGTCAATCAATATCGTTAATATCCGCAATATACTTTTATGTGGAATAGTATCACTGCTCACTAAAAACTGTTCCGGCAGCGAAATTGATACCATTGGATTTTAATGTACACAACAGCGCCCTCCTTCTCCGGTTAGCAGAACCTTCGGCCAAGTATACAATTAACAAAATGCATTATATACATATTTACATGTTTTCTATGTGCAGTAGACTCTTGATCATTGAAATGAGAAAATTCCTTTTTTTTTAATTTTTTCTCATTTTACGCCCCAAAAAGTTAACAAAAAGTACCAAAAAAAAATATGTTTTTGCTCTTAAAAGGTACTTTATTTTTTAAAATGCCACATCAGTTTACTATATTTCATAACAATACATTAAGTGAATTTCTCAAGAGAAAATGTACAAAAAGTAAAAAACACCTAAAATTAAAAATGTACCATAGGTATCAGTTTTTTTCTCATTTCAGCCTCCAGACAGACAAACAGTATGTTAATTTATACGAAACTTATAATATATTAGTACAAAAAAAAAAAAAAAAAAAGTACCAAAACGAACCTAATTGCACCATCCATTGAGTAGTTTTCGCGTTATAGTGCAACAAACATCCAAACCAGCAAATCTTTCACATTTATAAGATTAGTAGAACAAATTTAAAAACATTACTCATGCGTTGAACGGCAAAGCAAAATAAAGTTGTGATAGTGAACTTAAGGCATTTGATGTTAAGTCCTTTAAATTAAACTTAACTAATTTTTCTAATGATCTTTGAAAGATTTCGGTCACGATTTGGCCACTTTTGTTTTATCACTCATTTACATCGATTGAAAATTGTAACCAACTTTTCCAAACTCCTCATAGTTATCTTCACTAAGCCACATACATAAATGTTCAGACCAACTACTACTACATTCACAAAAGACTTAACTTTACGGTATTCCCTAAAGTATTTTAATTTAGTGTTATCCTTTACTTTTTTCTCTGATCTCAGTCTATACGACATATTGGTATTAAAATTGTCACTTTGAATTTATTTACTAATTGAAACTGTAGAAGTGATATGATCGTAATATTTTCTTTTTCATAAACTATTATCTTATTTTAAAAGCACATTCGTTTTATATGATTTTCTTTTGATAAATATTTACCAGACTGTATATAAATAAAGAGTTGCAACAATTTATGGTTAACCACAATTTCCAAAATATTCTCAAAGGAGAAAAGTTATTGTAATAAAATTGTCAATTAAATGTACAAAAATATTATTGTAAGAGTCTTTGCCACAAAATAATCTGCATAAATTTTGTAAAAAAGAAAAACTATTGGAATACTACTAACGTATTGCTAAAGTTTAAAGGAATTAGTTCAAGAAAAAGTTCGTGGGTATGTTTTGTGGAGAAATTGAAAAAAAAAAAAACAAGGGGTCTATATTGAAAATGAGAGCGATGCGGCGAAAAGGGCAAATATTATTTAACCCAAACAAAATCAAAATATTTATTGAAGTTACAGTAACTTGAGGAGTACGGAAGCTACTAAGGTGGAAGACTCAGGAGACTTTTAAATGAAGATATAGAACTCGAACCATTTGGTAGTCCTTGGAGAACCAGTCACGTAACAGGGTTTTTTTTCTTTTAAGGCCATAAGTGCCTATTTTTTAATGTCTTTGTTAGTAATGTTTGCATAATTTTTCTCTCTAAAGTTTTATTAAATTATTTACTGACTGCATTTTTAAATGTATTTCAATATCATCTCTCCTCAGCAGAAATGCAAACTCCTTCTCTTTTAGCTTCGAAGAGGAGTAAACTAATCACCGATATATTGTTTTGACCTACTGCGACTCTTTAACTGCCTCTTTTCATTTTCTAAAAACAGGCAGTATGTGTGCAAAATTGCCTCAATTCAAAACTTTGGTTTGCGGCTTTGCTAAATGAGTCCTGACACACACTTTCCCATATAAAATTATAATATTTTTGCTTATAATTTTCATTTGCTTCTATTTTTCTTCATTATTGAAAATGTTTTTTAAGACTCTGCTTAATTGATAGTATTTATTACGAAAATTATTTAAAAGTAAATGTGTGTGTGTAAGTTTTTTTAATTTTGCAGGTTTTTACTGAAATCAGAAGATGTAAATTCTATACAGAATGCAGAATTAGGACAGAATTAGGACACAATTTTAATTTAAATTTATGAAATAGTACATAGAACAAGAACAAAGAGCAGAACAATTAAGAGTTGTATAGCCGGCTGTGCTGAATTTTATATACCCTACACCAAGTAATATATGGGTATTTAATAAAAGATAATATATGAAAATATATTTTTTTTTTAATTTTCTACTCGTATACAAATTGTTTTAAAACAACTCCTGGCATATTAAACCAATACCCAAGTTTCCAACTCTTCTGGTAGTTTCAGAAGACTAATTTCACGTACAGACAGACGGACAGACGGACATGGCTCATTCAATTATTGTGACTATAAGAATCCAGAATATATATTATTTATGGAAATTTACACATGCAATGAAATGAAATTTAAAATATCGTCGTTCATGGTAAATTTATGCAAATTATAATTCCTACCAAAATATTGCATAATTTTCGTTGTTAATTTGCAGAAATTAAATTTTTAAATTAAAATTTTGAAATCGCACTGAAATCGCACTCAACCGAAGTACCTGGTAAGTAGCGAATGCTGTACTGAACACTAGTGATAAGGTTGTGAATAAAAATAGAAATAAATCTGTATTGAGTTTCTACACAGACAATATATTTGTTGCCAACCGAAATATGGCGGTTGCACCAACTATCTATTCGGTTGTTGCATCCATAGAATATTGGTAGCGGTAACCGATATTCTACTGACACACATAGCTGCCAGATTTGACGATTTATCGTCATTTTGACGATTTTGGGTCCTAAAAATGACATACTGACGATGGGACGATTTATACCCTAATTTTGACGATTTTAAATAATTCAAGTTTGCAACATATATTTGCACTATTAGAGCAACTTTGAACTGCTGGAAATTGTAATGAGAAACTTTTTAAAAACTAGTTTGCTTAATACTGAAAACTTTTATTTAACTGATTATAAAAAAACTATTTTTTAATTTTGAAGACATTTATTTAGGAATATTTGTCAGAGATTTATTGAAAGAAGCTCAAATAAATGCAAAAGAAAAATATGATAGTAATAATAATTGTGCTAATTTTTATATAGAGCTTTTGTGATCAGATATTATTAAGATTTGATTTTGAAAATAAATATAAAGCTCCTGGCCAAATTGATCCATTTAATATTAGGTATTAATGAAGAAAAAAGTTGGTTTTCTGAAATTATAAAATAATTTTTCAGTTTGTTGAAGAAAATGAAAGTCAAGGCTAGAAACAGACAATTAAAATTATTCTCCTGATAAAAACATATAACTATTGGATTTTTGGAAAAAAATATCAGATATGCAAGCGAGAGATTCTAGTCTTTTGTTTCCGGTTTTTACTAAATTTATTACAAAAATCCTAGTTTTACCACATTATTCAGCAAATATGGACAGAATATTTAGGCTGCTAAACGTAAATAAGACTAAAATAAGAAATTGAAAAAGTCGGAGGCAATATTATATATTTAAAAGATTATTTAAAGCTAAACAAATGTACCAGCTATGATCTGACAGTTTACCTGAATTAATCAATATGTTTAATTGCAATATATATTTGTAAAATATATTATACATATACATATCTATATATACATATATATTTTCTTAAAAAATTATATTTTTATTGTATAAATCTTATTGTAGCTGGAAAAACATGCAATCTCTGTATTTTAAATAATGCTGTTTTTTAATAAGATTTGGTGATTTAAGACTTTTGTTATGTTTTGCCTTTAATAAACACATGTTTTGTTGGTAAAAAAAAGCGGTTTTTTCATTTGACGTTTTTATGACGATTTCAATAAGCTATATTGACGATAATGACGATTTTTGCCCAAAAATATGACGATATTACCTAAAAAAATCTGGCAGCTATGCTGACACAACCAATTTCCAACCTATCCTTTCTCTGGAAGTACTTGTTTCATGGTAATACCTGATGTCCAACTGTTTCGTCCTAAAAAAATCTTTAGAATTTTTGATAAATTAATAGTCTCTTTTGCATAAAAGGCATTTTCGATGGAAAAATTAATAAGAATGGCAATGAAAATGTATGATTTTTTTTTGAAAGTAATAAACAAAAGTTCTATCCTTAGGATTAAAGCAACGAAACCACAAATAGAAATTAAATACTTTTTTCATTTTTATATCTGACAACGACAATGAGGTTTGCTGTATTACATTTTAAGTTTTATGTACAAATACCATCGTGTAAATGAAACAAGAGATGAAGAAAGTCCTTATAATTATTCAGTCTTGTATGTACGTAAAATTTTATTAAAAAGATATAATAGGTCTGTTTACAATCTTGTGCATTTAAGATTGCAAAATTTATGCAATTGCAAGGTAGTTATTACAGCAATAGTGTACGACTATTCCGCTTTAGATTGCAATAATTTTTGCACGAAAAGTTGCAGATTGAAGTGAGATTTAAACGACAAGGTCTAACTGTCGATTGCAAGCTAATATTCCTAAAGCACAGATTGTTAGATATTGGCGGCAGTATCTGCTCTAAATGCAAAATATTTTAGCTTTTGCAAATGATTGTGAATAAGACTTATATTATGCAGAGGACTAGAGAACTAAAATTGTATTAAATGAAATGTTTTCGGCACACTCTTCTTCTTAATTTTATAAATTTTTATGTATGTATTTTGTGCTGCGCAAACTATGTATATCGTTTTTCCTCTATAGAAAAATGAACAATTAAACGACTACATGCAAATTTTTAATAGTTGCAGGCAAATGTTTTTATTTTTTGTTTTATTAGCTTTAAGGTGTTGTGTGTAACCAAAAAAAAAATATACATATTTTATTTCTGGTTTTTCTAAAACACAAAACAAAATTTTTGTAAAATAATATCTTTAGTTGGCTTTTAAAAGCAAGCCTATATACAACTGTGTACATACGTACATCTGTACATAGATTTGTACATATGTATGTATTTACACATTTCTATGTTCTTTTGTTTTGTGTTTCTTTTGTAAAGTTTTTCAAAACTTGCTTATATAAATACTAAAACAAAAAAAAATATTGCATCACGTAATACGACTTTAACACAGAATCAGAAGTTAGATTAAAAAATGTATTGAAATTGAAAAAATAAATTCTTTGTTACGTAATAAAAATGAAAATAGAAAAAGAAAACTAAAACTAAAACCTAATGAAGAAAAGGTGGCATAAGGATTTGAATATCTTCTTTATTTTTGTGTAGAATTCCATGTTTTTTTTTTTTTTTATTTATTATTAATTCCTTTTATACAGAAAAAATATTGAATTTTTTTTTTCAATTAACCCTTTAATTAAAAATATAAAAAAATTTTATTAAATATTTAATTTATTTAATTAAATTTTTAATTGTTATAAATAATTTTAGTTAATTAATGTATAAAAATTTAATTGGTACTATTAATTTGTTTACTGGTGCAATTTTAATTAAATTTTTAATTGATTTTTTAATTGAAATCAATTATTATTTTTTTCTGTGTACCAAATTTTCTGGGGTTTGCTGAAGTGGTTAGACCTTTATGTACTAAGCAAAGTATGACTTAGGACCTGGGTTCCATCTCTGGTCAGGGCAAGTCAAACCCATCATAAAATTTCTCTAATGTACATGAGTGTGGCATTGTATTAACTATTGTTGGACTGTTACAAGTGATGAAGACATAGCCCTGGCCACTGAAAACTGTTCCGAAGGTGATTGATACCATTGCAAACAAATGTACGCAGCAGCGCCCTCCTTCGCCGGTTAGCAGAACCGTCGGCGAAGTAAACAAAATTAAAACGTAAAAGAGTTAACACCAGGGGTGCTCTAAAAATTTATAAAACGCAGAATAGGAGTTGTAAAAGGATTAAAGCCTTTTACATTTTCAAAAAAATCTATCTTCTATATTCAATGAAAAAGGTTGTTGTTTCAACGAATTCTTTATTAATTATGACTTAATGAATAAGGGGCACATATTACGTTACGCTCTTTTCAGAGATTTTATACTTCCCGCCCCCACCGTAATGCATTTTAATAACTTTTTAGTGCAAAATTTCCAATCCGTAACAAATCTTTTACCCCCCTTGGAGCGTTACGTAATATGTGCACAGCCCTCCTAAGTTCGTTAAATAAATGATCTAGTTAACTAAATCAATGAACTGGGTCATTAAATCCATGATTTATTCCTTTATCAATTAACAGAGTCATTAAAGCATAGAACTAGTTCATTAAAGTATTTTACTAAGTCATAAAATAAATTGAACTGGTTGAGAAAGTGATTTAGATCATAAAAAGAACTGTACTAGATTGAAGTGGTTCATAAAATTAAGTTTATATATGAGCCAGATCACTTAATGACCTACTTCATAGCAGGAGCTAGGTCATAACTATGTCACTAAATGAACTGATTATTTAAATCAATTATGTAAATTATACTAATGAAATGGTTAATAAAATTATTGAATTGAATAATTCATTTTGTAAAAGCATAACTTCAAGAATTGCTTTCAATTAAACATTTTACATTATACTTCAATGAATTTATTGCATCAAATTTGCATTGAATCAAAGTATTCTCCGAAAAAATTAATAAATTAGTTTTAAAGTCTGTCATTCAAAGATTTTCAGTAAAATAATATATTCAGTGTATTCGTGAAGCAATCACTCGAACGCAGATGTGTCTGTTGTATTTTTGAACCAAAGTTTAAACTGCGTGTATACAATATTTAGTTGTATTTAATTTAATGAACCAGTTCAATGATGACCAGAACTAGTTATTTGATTTGCTGAACTAGTTCATTGATTTAATGACCTAGTTTACTGATATAAGTACATTGCATTGATTTCATGACCCATTTCATTGTTTTAGTGAACCAGTTCATCGATTTGATGACCCAGTTCATATATTTAAGGACCCAGTTCATTTAATAAAATTCAACAATTCGGAAGCTTCGTTCTGGCTTTAAACATTTCATGATGGTTTGCCAAGCTTTACCGAACAGAAATGTCAAAAAAGTTTGACATTATTAGCTAAAAAAACACGCCCGATACAATAAAATTAACATACATATGTATATTAATTAATTATATACGAATTCTCCAAACGAGCTTGGTTGCATTTTTCGGTTCCAGTGTTCCTCTGGATATATTGATTATCGCATTTATTCGCTATATTTGTTCTGATTTAAAATTCTATTTTTAAATAAGAAAGTACTCTAATCTCTTGTGGGAATAAAATATACTGCCTGGCTCACGATTTCGAACGAATTTTTCATTCGTACAAATTACATTTAAAAAAACAAAATTTTCAAAATTGTGGGCCAGGCATATAAAGTAGAGATAGATTACATTGGCACTTTGGGTCTTCCATAGTTCAGTCGATTTTTCTTGGATTGGCTTTTTGTATCGATGTTATTTACTATTTTGCCAGAAATGTTTTGTAGAATTTCGAAATATTTCTAAAACCGAAAAATTTTTGCTCACTTTAAAATTTGTTGGCTCAACTGGCTGTTCTCAGCTCTTGTCTGCTAGAAAAATATTCTAAAATATTTAGGAACAACATATTGTTTTAATTTATGCAATTTTGAATATTATGCAGTGCACATTTGCCATTTTATCAGCTCACATTCAATCGACAAATATGTACAAACTCGTATATGTTTGTATGTAAATGTGTTTTAATAAAATAAAATTAATTTGTATAAATAAATGGTAAATAAATAAATAAATGAATATGGGATTCATGTTGGTATTAAATTTAAGAACATTTATTTGTTGTTGCTGTTATTTTCTATTTACATTTATTAATTGTTTTTTATTTACAAAATTTTGTATGTTTATTATGTTATTGTTTTGTTATTTAAAATTTTTATTCAAATATAATTTTTTTTTTAATATTTAACAACCAGCCATCCTTATTCAAGTTACATCATTTAATTTTAGTCATTTTTAATGGTGTTCAGTAAAATTTTATCTTAAAATTAAATCTTTGATTTTTCAAAACAAGTTGAAGACACATAAATATTTGAGAGTGACTCATTGCATTTTACAATGAATTTAAGAAATGTATGTAAATAAAATTCACATTCCATCATTTTTATTGTTCTGTGATTTAATAATCATACCACAAGCTATATTGGTATTAATGACAGCATGTCATCAGAATTGTGACATCATTACAAGTTTAATAATGTAAAGATTTATGCTAATAAAAATTTACAAATGTCAGTAATAAAGCAAAAAATTTACATCAATCTGACGAGAAACATTATGGTAGAAATGTTATGGCTAAAATAATATCAATTTGTTATATTCATAATTGGCAAACAAAAAAAAAAAAAGAAAAAAATAGAAAAATTAACAGCAGAACAGATAAAATATTCAATATTCATTATTTACACGTAGTTACAAATAGTTTTGAAAATTATTTAAAATTTTAATGACATTTTTCATTTACCAATTAGAGTTTTTTACACAAATTATGACTATTTTATTTTTCCATATGCCATCGGCTTCTAATTTGTAAAGCCTTCGAAAACAATTGATTTCTTTGAAGGATTAAACCTTTGAGGAGAGAGGGGCAAGTTATTCCAAGAAAATATTGATTATCAAATAACTCTTTCATTTGTGAATCGATTTTCATTAATTCTTTCCTTGCTTGAACGGGAGAGTACGCTGCCCCTTGCGGCCAAAGTATTAGTTATCACTTAACACCTTCATTTACGGACCAATTTTCAAAATTTTTATTGGTATTTAAGTTGTGATTTTGTTTTTTTTATTTGAACTGATATTTAATCAAAGAAATTTTTAATTTTTCAGGCTTAAGTTCGTTTTCTCTAAATATAATTTTGTTATAAATTAAATTATTATTTAAATTAGAAAGAAAAATCTAGCGGCTCATAATACTTCAACAGACAAAGAAAAATTAGACTGCGCGATGTTTCGAGCCCACAGTCCCATCATCAGAGTTCTAATTTTAATAAATATTTAATTTATAACAAAATTATATTTAAAGAAAACGAACTTAAGCCTGAAAATTAAAAATTTTCATTTGTTTGTTTTATGGGTTTTCGTTCAGATTGGTTTCGCGTTGTACTAAAACTTGATCATTCGTTTTTTGAATCTATTGATTTTTTAACACATGGTTCTGCCCACCATAAGAAAGCTATTCAATTTGAAATGCAATATTTTATAATTTAAATTAAAGGCCCAACAATAATATGCATAAGCTATTCAGCTTAAGTCAGCTTAAGCAACTGTGCGAATACATGTAAATCGTATGCGGCCAACTATAATAAACTTAAGGAAACTTTTCGTTAAGTTTTATGAAACGTCAAGGACTAACTAAAATGTGCTTAAGCTAGCTTAAGCTACTGTCAGAAATCAACGAAAAGCATGTCAAATGCTTAATCAAATTATTAACGACTTTTGTGTGGCTATATTGTAAATATTTGACTTAAATATCTTCATCGCTGAGTTACAAATTCATATTCCAAAACTCTTTTCTTCTTATTTTTCCAAAAATTGATTTTATGTCTAAGTGTAATTAATCTGAAACCATAAACACGCAATTTATTTAAATTTTGTTATGAAATGAAAACATTCACAAATAAAAAAGTACCAACAAATGCAACAGCTTCAAATATTTTCAATAAATAAAGGTATAAGCAGCTGTTTGCTTAAGCAAGGTACGATTGCTTTCGGTGTTTGCTTAAGCAAATGAAACTTGACGAAACTTTACGAAAAGTTCTTAAGTACATTTTAGTTGTCAACATTTGGTTGTGTGTATTCGCACAGTTGCTTAAGTTAGCACATTATAGTTAGCCCTTAAGCCGCTATTTCATTTTAGAAAATTAGTTAGAAAAAGAAAAGCAGCAAGTAATTGTGCCAGAACATCGTACAAAATCGTTCAATATGAATAAATCTTTGCCCGGAGATACTTTGGAATATGAAGAATACGTTGCTGATATTAACTCGAAATGAGCTTTGCCACAGATATATTAATTGACGCATAAACAGATCGGTAATTTTTTTGTTTTATATTTTGTAATTCACATAAGCTAAAGTTCGTATTGAAATAATCAGAAAAAATTAGATATTCTTAACATAGCAACAAAGTGAAATTTTTAATATCCAACAAACGTTCATTTCGTTAGAGGCCAATAAACCTTGTTAGTATTCATGTGTATAAATGCTTTCACTATTTGTTAGGTTACCTCTGTTGAACGTGATTACAAATCCCATTTATACACATTACGAGTGCAAAAAGAATACGAGAATTCTCACTACTAATTTGATGTTAGCTGCTGAAATGGTTGTTCTTTAAAATGGTTTAAATTTTAGTTTGGCCCATATTTATTTTTTAAATCGCAGGGACTAGTTCAAACCTCGATATATTTATTTTTACGTTACTCCTACATCTATGGAAACATTTTTAAATGGGTTTACGCCAACAGTTGGCTCCCAAAGAAATGTTAACGACCATCTTAAATATTAATCAAGAAATACATCCGGATTTTATAAACTAATTCTGAGTTTTTTTTTTAATTTAAGAAAATATTTCAATCATTTGTGGGAATAAAATAGAAACTGCAAATTAATTAAATTTGGGGCTTAAACTTTCTTAGATTTTTTCATCTATTGGCTTTTTGCATTGAAGTCGAAGCAGAAAACAAATATTTTTCACGAATTCAAATCGAGTGAACGAAAATAAAATCCATTTTCTTTGATAGTCAGCCCAATTGTGTATAATTATTACCGGGAAATTTCCTTATATGTATGTTTGAAGTGAAAATTTAATATTTCAAATTATAGACACCAACCATGCGGTGTAACCAAATTCTGTTAGAACGTGTACTTTTACTCTGTGAACAATCTTTTTTTTTTTTTGGTAAAAACAAATGAACAATTAACACATTTTAAAATAACAAGAGCATTTTTTAATACAATTTTGCAAAATAAATACTGAGAAATAAATAACTCTTTTCTCTCATGAATGACAATATCATTTCTGTATGGAAACTTTTTCTTTTTACTGTACAGTTGACGCCATCTAGAAGAAGTATAAAATCTCATACTACCTGGTAATTCTTCTAATCCGGAACAAGATTTCATTAATGTCACTTTGAAATGTTAATGTTACATTTATGTTTTAGCTAAGAACTATTTCCGTATAGTGTTTTCAAAGTGAGCACTTTGTTGGCCAAACTGTAAGAAGTTTACTGATGATTTGGTAAAAGCACCAATGAAATGCAGCCATATGGACAGGCTTAACGCACAATAAATGAAAACGTTTGCTAAAATAGATTTTGAATTTATAAAGTTTTGCTTTTGCAATAATATTTTCTTTATTTGCTCAATCTGTTTATGAAATTCCAGTTGAAATTATTTAAAACCAAAAGTTTTTTATTTTCATATTTTTCTTTCTTTTTTTTAAATGTAAAAAGTAACGAAACAAAAATTTCCAAGAATAAAATAAAACAAATCCATTTGCTTGTTAAAATTGCAATAAATTATTTAAATTATCATCTGGTGCCTGTTGTAATTCTGCACTATGAAGTTTTTTTTTTTTTGTGCAAGTTTTATCTTTAAACGAACATCTAAAGCAGCAAAATTCAAAATAAAATAAACGCATATAAATTTATAGTTTTTGAATAAATTGTGTATTTTTTCATTTTGTTGTTATTGTTGTTGTTGTTGAGTCTATATGTAAACATTCCGTTTTGTCTGTAAAGAATTATGCCAGATTAAAATAAAAAAAAAAACAACTATAATATTGCAGCAAAAAAAATATTTTAAAAATTACATACGAACTTATTTAAGAACTGCTAAAATAAAACTTTGAACAAAAAATATAGGGAAAATAAAATTTAAAAAAAAAAAAAAAATTTGAAAAATGCTGCTCTTTAAAATGGTCTGTTTAAATTTTGTGAATAAAAGAAAATATTTTTCCACACTTGCAACAATCAAGCAAGCAAGCAAACAGCAGCCATTAAGGCAATTAAATCAGGAAGTTGTAAGAAGAGGCCATCACATATACATACATAAAAGATGACTCTTGTGGCTGCTTGTAGCTGTACTGCCTTAAGGCAAGTGAGTGAGTGAGTGAGTGTGGCAAGAAATTAAAGATTAAAATGTGCGATTTTATTGCTTCTTATTAAATATTTTCGTTTTGTTTGCCTTGTAAGCAAATTATTAATAGACTATGACGTTTTGAATAAACAAAAGATGTTGTTGTAGTGTTTGTTTCTAGTACGTTCAACACATTATATTTGTTGTGTACTAATTATAAATTTTGTAATCGATCGCATAGTCAAGAGTTAATTGACCCTTAAAGAGTTTAAAATAAGCGGAAATCTTAAATGAGTTTTGCTTGAACAATCTAAAAGTTCTGCTCTTCTTCAGTGTAGATTTGTGTGCAACCAGAGTGTTGTTATGCTCACTATATGATGCCACATGTTTTAAAATCGTATACGGTATTTACACTGCACAACTTTGTTGCATAAAACTCTCGTTTTTATACAAACACTCTTACTTTAAATTAAAATTGGATACAACGAAGTTGCATAGTGTAAATGCGGTAACAGTCTTCCCACGACAGTCGGATCTTCGCTCCGGAACGACCCGAATCCAATACAGCCAAGGATTGTCAACTCAGCGACAGCTGTATCAGACGGAAGTTTTTTCCACAGGAAAGAACTCCCGTCATCAACAGCACCGGAGCTGTTACAACAACAAAGCATATAGATCTTTATGAATGCGCTGATTCCTGATATACCCTGTTATTGTACAGCGAGTTTTATTAGGTCTCCTATTACATTAAATTTTGCTTTTCATTTCACTTAAACGAATTCAAGAAAACAAAATGAGTGGAATTTTTACTCTACGAATGTAGAACCTGGCTGAATATTTCTCGCGGAAATGACAAGAATTCTCTGTTTTTTGCACAAAATCTGATACGTTTTCATGAAAATGTATAAATAAATCTTGTAAATATGTAATAAAAATGATACATATGGTAAATTGCAACAAATTAAAAAAAAACAATAATGAATATTTTCATCAACGATATCCAATTCATTTTCTCCCCTGCCTTTCTTTATTTGTATAAAATTGTAGTTGCTTTCCTTCCTTGTGCTTTCCCTTTAGCTGCCTCTCAAACAATATGGCAAAGATGAAAATGACACCTGAGGAAAGGCAAAAAAGCAAAGAAAAAAACAGTAAAATAAATAATAAAAAATTCCATTACCGGCTTGTTAAAATTTTGCAATTGGCAATTAATTTGTTTGTGCCCTTTAAGCAGCAGATTTTAATTTATTTTCAACTGCCATCAGCACGAATACACTTTCAGACAAACATGCACATTAACACCATCTCCAACTATTTTCTTTTTTAATTTTTATAAATTTATTTTGCCGCTTGTTTGTGTATTCTGCAGTTACTGTTACTTTTGGTACTTTTGCTTCAATATTCAAATAATAGAAGAGTAATTTTTAAAGTTTTGCAAAAAACGACAACAAAAAACACGAATTTAAAACTACTTTAGTTTCTTCTTTGATGAATCTCAATTAAATTTGCTTCAAGGAGCAAACGACAAAACAAAAACAGCACTACAAAGACGAATATATCTTTTCGTAATTAAAGGAGTTGAGACACTTTTAGTTTTTATGTTAAACAGGTTGGTGTCAAACTGCGGAGTTATTTGCAAACAACTTTGAAATATAGATAAAGGAAATTTTTCGTACTTTGCGCATTCGGGGCTGTGCATCTTCAAACAGGTAATGCGTAATTTCTGTTTTATTGATAACGGAAACTAATGTTCGATCACTACATTATGCAACTTTGTTGCATGCAATTTGAATTTTAAGTCAGAGTTTTGAACATATTTCACATTTTTTTGTCTTTCTCACTGAAAAAAGGAAATTGCAATCAATAAAAGAGAAATGCCAGCGAAATTTTGAAGGTATTGCAAGGGGGAACCGGCGCCCCCTATATAAAGATGTTATTAGTATTCTTTATATGTGTAAAATTGCAAATTTTAAATGAGATATTAAAAAAATATGTTTTCTTTGATATTAAATGTTGCGTGCATTTCGGTATCACAATTTTTTTACAAAAATTGGAAACGCATTTTTTCCCCCATAATATTGATTGTCACATTATCAATTTTACCAATTTTCTTTCTTTTATTCACTAAAAACAAAAACTTTGCATTTTATAGTAATATTGGCCCTTATCACAGTTGTCGTAGTCGAAATTACACAACTCCAACGTCAAAAATACTGCGAACGTTGCCACATTTTACTGATGTCGTCACGACTACGATAACCGTAATAAGGCTGATAATTCTTTATAAGCGACGTTAACACGACTACTATTTTACCACAATACTGACTCATCTTGCAGCTTTTAATAGATTACGCAAAGGTTTTCGAATATGCTAAAAAGTAATGAAACCTACTTATGCCACTAACGTCAGGGTGATAACATATAAATATCGCACTTGATCAACAAGAGGGTATTAAATCAAAATTTTAAAATTTTCAGTAGGGGCAAAAAACTTTTTTTCTTCACAGAGATGCAACAGAAAGAATGAAGAAAATTATTTAAAATTCTTGCATTGGGTAGATACGATCACTCTACAATCGTTTTCTTGCAAAAAATGAAATACATGTTAAAAACTTAAAATTAATACCCTCTTGTTGATCGAGTGCGATGTGTATCTTATTAGAGGAGGTTAATTTTTGGAATTTTCAAAAGCATTCGTAAAGCTACGTTCACATTTATCAAATATTTGTCCGAATAAACGTAACCACTACCTTTGCTTTGGGATAGTGTCATTAACTTGATTTTTATATTTCAAAATAAAATTAATTATTCTACAAAAAAGTATTTTTATACAGTTTTTTAAATTTGCGAACCCATAATTAAAAAAAATATTGGAATTAAAGGAAATTAATTAATAGGTTTTTTGTTGGTTACGTTTTTTGCGACAAATATTTGATAAATGTGAACGTAGCTTAAGAAATTATAAGTTTCTTATTATTATAGTTGAACTTCTATAGCTTGAACTTTTATAACTTGAAGTTTCTATAAATTGAAGCAAATCGCACGACAAGAGCGGAAAGTAGGTAAATTCTTTCAGATTTCCCACCGGATGAATTTATTGTTGATGATTGTGCCCTGGACTCAGTATCGCATTCTGGAATCACAATAGATAGTGATGAGGAGGACATAGTTAAAGCAACTGTTATACAAACCTCCAGGGAAGGATACATTGCACAATTTAAATTTATATTTACACACAAATGAAAATACAACTGATGACCACTACAAAGCACTACTCAAATTAGAGACACTTTTTATACAAAACAAAAAAGAACAAATTCAGCCAAAAATTACTCAGTACTTTAATATATAACATATGTTATATATATATATATATATGTTTACATATGTTCAATTATTTCGTTACAAATAAAAAGAAATAAATGTTAATAACAAATATTTATATAAATGTGCAAAGTTTTGAAAACTTATTCCATAACTTCAAGTCTCCCTAAATTGAAGTTTCTTTTCTGGATAATGCTGATTCAAATTATGGAAGTTCAACTGTATTATTATTTTAGTTATTATAAATTCTAAGATTAAATACGTATAGAAGTGCTGGCTGCTTAGGTCATGGCTCGGTTACTTTTAATTACTCAATACAACTCAATATTTTTTATTTGATTACTCGGTACTTTTTAAAAGCTAAGCTTTTAGGCAAAGTTATATATTATTTATCACAGAGTTGTACATCATGCGTTAAATTTGTAGTAGATTAAGATAGAAAAATATATTAATGAAAGTATTGAGTACCCGATGAGTGTAGCAAGTACTCGCTACTCGGTACCCACTACTCAAAACTTTGCTAGCACTAATGTTAAGGTTTCATAACATTTGGCGGTGTTGGTCTTGTAAAGCTTTTTCTTTTTAAAATTTTTTTTAGTGTAGTATCATGGGTTAGAGAGTGTAATATGTAGATACTGGAAGGTCATATTTTTATTTCAAAATCTTCTGAGAACATAAGAACTAAAAATTTAGTCCGATGGATGTATGCCAGTCTGCTGTGATATTTTTCAATATCCGGCTAGAAAATTCAAATTTAAATTTCACAAAAAATTTCTTTTAATATTCAAAAACTCCTCTTTTTCGAGAACTCTTTCTCTTTTCTAAAAAGTGCCACTAAACAACTTCTAAGTGTTTTTTGTAATGAAATTAATTGAGTATAGTTTGTTCAGTTTGTTTGAATATTTGATATATGAGCCACTCGCTAAAAATAATCTGCTTCTCCTAGACGACTGACTGGTTGCTGCTTCGTTGCTTCCTGATACTTTTCAGCTTCATTTTCTTCTTCTTCTTCTCATTGAATTCATTATGCAATATTATTATTAGCACGTTTCGTGTTTATGCATATGTTATAAATTATATTTTATTTTTGCCGTATATTATTCTCCATAATTTGGAGAATATTTTGCCAAGCATTTGGCTTCTTCGAACTGAGGTTGAACTATTTTTTTTATAGCAAAAGCGAGGAAGATGTCGAGTGAGTAAGTGAAACATGTGCATGAAAAAATCTCAAGTACTTTTAGAAAATCTTATGTATGTTTATAAAAAACATTTTCTTTCTTTAGTGTTTCACTTTCTATTTAAAGAAAATGTTATTACAGGAAAAACAACATGTATGAAATATGTTTGTAATAGAAATTTTTTGCACTTTGAACTTTACTTAGTCAGTCTGCAAACCTAAATGACTGCACTACTCGGCCATTTCTTAGCAGCAGTGTATTTGTGTGTGTGTTTTTGTCTGTTCTTCCCTGAACGCAAGAAAAAAAAACTTTTTCTCTAACTTTTTGTAGTTATGTATGTGCTAACAAACATAATAAAATATAAAACATTTAACAAGTTATAAAGTAAAATTATAGTTTTATTCCGATACTTTTTTTGTGTGAAGTTACAATGTAAGCCAGAAATTTTGTTTCTACAGATACACACACAAGCACACGTTCTCATATGTATAAGATTCTGCTTAAGTACACTCATAAAAAATATATCTGATCAATCATTAGCACAGGGGAGAAAATTATTGAAAATGTTTTAATTTTGGCAGCTGATTAGATGTTGCTGACATGTTTTCTGGCGGGTTGGGTTAATCCTCTTGAGTGCTTCCATATTTAAAGTTATATTTTGCTGTTGTATCTTATTCTGTGGCGCCAAGTTCATTGTGTTTTGCTGCTTAATCGTATGTTTAATAAGTGTGCCAGTAATATTGATATAACTTATGTCTATTCACAGTGAATACAGCGATACTTTTAAAATAAAATTTAAAAAGAAAAAAAAACAATCTGTCAGAGGCAGATGTGTAATGTTGCTCCATCAAAATATTTAATATTATGTGTAATATTACCAAAGAAAAAAGCTTTTAGCTTTTACATAATCTCAATGTAATTCTATATAACCTCAATAACTTAGGCTTTTTAAGCATGCTGTGTTATAGCATCAGTAAGAGATGGTGTGTGTGTGTGGTTTTTTTTTTTTCTTTTAAGAAAGATTATATGAATTTTAGGAATTTTAAACTAAATTACAATTGATTTTTAATCGAAAAACTGTAGTTTTTTTTTTAGATAATTCATTAAATTTATTTGACAGTGTCAGAAATTTATTTAAAAAAATTATTGCGTTGTACATTTAGTAAAAATATCACTTGCTGGAAGTTTTTTAAGCTCATTTATATAAAAGGCCGTAAACATGAAATGAGAATTGCGTAACTAAAAGCAAAAAAAAAAAGTTTAATGAACTGGGCACTGTTTTCTCTAGGAAATAAAAATTTGATATCATCAGAGCGTCATGGTACGTCCACCAGAATGCTTATTTACAACATGTATTTGTATTATCTGGATGGAGGGGTGATGAAAACATTTTTATAAAACTTACGTATTCAGGGAGTTGAACCAGGGAACTTCGGTTTAGTAGATTGGCGCTCTAACCACCTCACTACTACACCTTACTATAGTACGAGTATACATGTTAGCAGCCAGTTTAAGAAGATGATTTATTGTAGCACAAAAAAATTATGAAACAAATTATTCCTATGTTGATTTATATGTATGAAATAACAAGCAAGCTAATGAAACCAAGAAGATATTCTTATTAAAAAAATTAAGAAGATGATTTACACATGATCATACAGGAACCTAATAAAATCAAGAAGAAAACCTTTTTGAAAAAAACAATAAGACGACCTAATGAAATCAATAAGAAATCCCTTTTATTTACAATTCATATGAAAACCTAATAGAATCAAGAAGTTTTTCTCTATGGATTGTTTTTTTGGTGCCAAAAATAACGGAAATTGGGTAAAAAAAAAATGTATATAACAAGTTTTCTTCTTGATTTTATGTGTTTTCCTTATTGACAAAATTACTAAGATTTACCACATAAAAACAATAAGGAATCTCTTCGAAAAAATCTTCGCTTCTTTCTGCTGGGATACCCCTTAACCTAAAAGCGTTTGATAGAGAAAATCTTATTGATTCTATTAGGCAGTTTTGGCTCTGTGTGTGCAGAATGTGGAGGGATTACTCGCACCCAGCTACATGGTAGAAGTCTTACTTTTTGCCCACCTATGTAAGTAAGCTTGTACGATTCCTGCTACATCAATTGCTTGCCAGTAAAGAGACATATCATCGAGTAAGACAATGATGAACTGTTGGCAATTTCGCGATATGGCTGTCACCGCATTTTGAGTGCCCTGGTACACAAACCAGAGTTAATCTTCTCAGTATCTTATTTAAAGATAAGCGGGCATTTGATCACAATCACGGACGTAGTGTATACTTCATTTATAGCAGCGATGACCGCTTAGCTGTCGGTAACAATAAAGACATCTTTCGATATCATATTGTACCTAAGGCATCTAGCCGCCCAACTGATGAACTCTAAATGGAACCCTATCATTGAATTTTTTATTGTCACCTACTTTGGAGCGATCAGTGTATACTCTCATGGCCCTTTTAGACGAGAGGGGTAACGTGTGCTGCTTCCTAATGGGAAAGAGAGCTCGAAATAGCCAACTAAATTAAGATTTCGGTTCGCAATAGATGATAAATTCATGGTGTTCTTGTTGCTGCCTGAGAATTCTAGAATTACCAAAGTCATCTCTATTTCACGAGCATGTAGCGTTCAATCTGGTTGACAGGAATAACAATTATTTTTTTGGCCCGAACAGCCAGCCCGGAGGCCAGTTCATCATAGCAAACAGTGGTAGTGTGAAAATTTCAACTAGTGTTTTGCAATAAAAGTCTTTCTCTGTCGCTTCCCACTAGACTACCCATAAAAAAACATCGGCTTAATTACCTCCAGCTGTGATCAATTGCTCTTTTGAAGATGAAAATAGTGGGTATTTAGGTTCCAAAAGTATTTACGTTGTGACAGTTACAGTTGCGTTGTCCCAGACCGTCAACGTTGGTCCGTTTAAGTTTTGGGGCACAAAATCTTTGACTTTGTACCTCCTAGAAAACAACATCAATTCACTTTTGTCGAATTTTACATCCAAATGCCGAAAGAACGTTGTGCACTTGCAAAATATTTTCGCACAAATATTTATTATGTATTTGTTTTCCACAAAATTATAAGATGTTTTTTAATCGGTTAATCGATTAATCGACTGAAATTAATCGATGAAATTGTTAATAGATAACAGCTATTGTTGAATGAATCGAACAGTTAATCGGATAGAAATTGTTCGGTTCACACATAACATTTGCTTTTAGTGTATCAGTACCAGTTACGCAGTACTGTACTGCACTGCTAACACCTTTCTTCCGTCTTAAACTTGACTTAAATTCACATTATGTTCCGTACCTTAATTACTGCCTTTTACAGAAGCAACTTTACCATTTGATTCGAATTAATTAAAATAAAGTTCGAGTGTAAAATATATTATAAAAGCGAAACGTATGTATATACTTTTCTCTCTAGCTTTCTAAGTTTTGGTCAATATTGTAAAAGAAGATAATAAAAAAAACTTGCTAACACACTCTGAAAAAGAATTACAGAAAAATATAATAATGTCTAGAAAATATGTCGTCACAAAGCTCTTAAATACTCGTAACCAGCGTAATTTTAAAAAACTCCTAACTGTTATTTATTGCAATGAAAGAATGACACCAAAAACAAACTTTTTCTACATTGAGAAAATAAAATTAAAAATAAGTTTGAAAAAGTGGTAGAAAGAAGAAAAGCAGCGATAATATGCTCAACGAATTGTAAATAGTTTAATGTGTCAGCTAGTGAGTGTGTGTTCACAAAAGAAAATACTTAATATGTCTTTCTTTTTTTTTTTTTTTGTTTTCTTTTTCCTTTTCTTTTTTTCTATTAATTTATTTCTAAAACTCTTTTTATTTTTCTAAACACCAACATTCTCTTTGATCTTGTTTATTGTCAGATTAAAGCCACACAAAGATTTCTAAGGAATTGCAATTCTCTGCGAAAAAATCCTTTGAAAAAGAAATTAGTGGGTGCATATGTTTATTTAATTTAATATCAAATGATTTTATTTACTGGGATTTGTAGAGAGAAACCTTATTTTGCTAAAAATGCAGCAAAAATTTAAATGGAATTAAATTGATTTCATTATTGAGTGTAGCATTTGCTATTTTTTCTCTCTTAATTACTCTCGTTTCCTTTTCCAACTTAAATCCTTAATCTTATTTCACTTAAATGCGAAAGTAAACTATAAAATGATAAATCTAATTGTCCTTTTTGTTTCGGTTCGTGGAATGAGCAGATGATGTGCAAGAAGTTCATTAAAATATTACAGAATGAAAGAAATTGTAACTATTGTCAAATGTTATAATTGGATGAGTGAGGCTGTTTGTGTGTGTGTGTGTATCTCTGTTTGTACTTATATCCGCTGCACTAAGCTGTGTAATATTTATTTTATTTCTATCATAACTGTGTGATTTTTTTTTTTTTATAACTTAAATGATTTATTATACTTAACACAAAAAAGATTATGAGTGAAAGAAGTAGCAGAGGGGTAATTACATGATGATTTAAAAGAAATATCTCTAACTATACAATTACAATTGAAACCGCGGTCGACAAGCGACAAATTAAAATTTATTATTTTTATTTTACTTTCAAGAAATAAATTACCAACTGTATTCTTCAAAAAAAAAAAACTATCGGCTGCAAGCATATAACGTGCCTTTGCTGCAATAAAGTCATAATCCAAAAAATTTGATTTTTAGCACTAATTTAGCTTTAATTGTCCTATCGTTGTTCATAATGTGAAAAAATATCATCCTTATATCTTATGTGCGGAACTTATAAGAGAAAAATAATATTTTCTTTTAACTTTACGACCATATTGCAGCCAAAGCTCAATATAAACTTCCAATTGTACATAATCTATATCGTGTAATTTTTGTTCAGTTTACTGCCTCAGAATTCCGCAGTTAATAGACAAATGTACGTTACGACTTTTTAAAGTCACGAAGCAAAATAGTTTTCAAGATTATCGAAAAAACAAAAAAAAAAGTACCAGATTTTCCTTAAATTATCCCCCAGAAAGTATGCTGAGATTTAATGGAAGAAAAATTAAAAAAAAGTGAAAAGTACAAATTTGTCCCCTTTTTTCACCCTAAAAAGTACTCTATAATTTAATATATATTTTAAGTTTTTAGTATCGCTATCTTTTGTACGTTCGCAAATTATTTAACAATACAAATATGAGAAATTAAAAATAACCAAAAGTATTCTAGCCAAAAATATGCCAATATGGCAAATATACAACATTTAAGTATATCGCACTTTACTAAAATACAATACACATTATAATTATATATTGTCTTTACTTCAGCCGCTCTGAGAAATATGGTGACCTAAAAAGACGTTAATACCGTTTTCATACTACACACCAAAATGTGACTAAAATATGCATATATGCTATAAATATATGTATATGCATATACTCCTATGCTATAAATAATTCCTGCAAATATATACATCAAACTCCAATATTTTGTGTACATATTTTCTTCAAATAATTATAATTTTCATATTTTTAAATAGCCATGTTTCTCAGAAAGGCCGTAACATTTCATATAAGAGCATATTTTTCATACAATAATTTTGGGTATTTGATATTTCTCATATTTATATGGTTAATATGTCGAAATTCCAAAAAAAAAAAAAGAAATTACCTACAGCGAAAAATAGAAAACTAAGAAATTAGTTACTGCAAAAATATTACAGAGAATTTATTTTAATTTTGTTTGCATTAAAAATTATTACGAAATATGTTAACAATGTCTACCTAATATTTCTCTGATTATAAACATTTACGAACTTTAGCCTGTACAAATATTAAAAAAAAATTTTACTATTGACATATTTTTGTTTTATATGCTACAGAAAATATTAAGCAATTATTTATTCATATGTACTGATATATACATTTCTACATAGATATCGCACCCTAAATACAAAAGGATCACAACTCAAAATACTAAAATTTTCAGGAGAGACAAAAAACTGTTTTCGTGCAGAAGCAACACACTTAACATAAAAATAGACATAACTGTATTGTTCCATTAAAGAAGATAGTGATGTGAAAGAAATTTTTGCAGTAGTTAGAGATGTGTACTCTGAATTAATTTATGGAAAAAAGTCAGTTTTGGAAAATTTTGAGTTGTGACCCTTTTGTATTTAGGGTGCGATATATGTATGTAAGAGATAAAATATATTTGACTATTTTTAGCTTGCCTTGTATTAAAACGGGAAAAAAGCATATTTTTAGCATTTTCTGAAGTACAATAAAAATTATATATTAACAATCTCTTGATTCTTTCTGAAATTCATAATAATAAAAAACTATTCATAAAACTTAGAATATCACAACTAATAAACATTAATCAATTCTTGCTGAGTAAAAATTTACGAACTTTTTTAGTCTATAAAAATTACCAAAGATTAAAATTTTAATCGTAAAATTATTTTATTATTTTTTAAACCTTGGTTTTTACAATATGGCCAACATCCGCTGAGATTTCGCAAAGAAAGTCTACATATCACAGGTCTTTTTATATACCCTTCACCAAATATATTAAGGATATACTCGTATAGATCTAGGTTTGTCATTCCGTGTTTAATTTCCACAATATTCATATAAGACCCATGAAGAATATATATTTTTATAGATAGGGAAGTTGAATAAGCCATGTCAGTGTGTCAGTCTGTATGTGTCTAAGGGCCAAATTTACAGTAATTAGTTAGCTATTAGTAAACTAAAATGATAACTATTGTTTAACTAATACTTCATATTCACAGTGTATTATTTAACCAACACTCTTAATATGAACAAAAAATGGTAACCCTATAAAACTATCAACTTTCAGTACTGGCAATTCCGTTATAGCATATGGTTTTTGTTTACATTTGATGTATTATTTCTTAAAAAATGGCGTATACATTCAAGAACTTGCCACGCCAGCTACTTGCTAAGATGGAATCTTTCCATAAAATCTTTTTAGCTTACGTTGGCGATACTCAGCAACAATATTCCGCGTATTATCAGTATCAGTGTCACTTTCAATATCGAATTCTGCGTTTTCAATTTCACATGCCATATCTAAAATTTTTCACAAAACAAAAATACTAATAATAAATTCCAACGAATCAGCTGTGTCTACCTATTAGTTAACCAATGATGTTTGATGGTTTAACTAATGTTAAACTAGAAGCTGTGAATCAAATATTATTAGTTAAACTATTGCTATTAGCTAACTAATGACTGTGAATTTGGGCTTAAGTGTATATATCTGTAGAGCATATACGAGTATGCTTCTTCCTTACTGTTTCTTTGTTAAAAAATGTGTATTGGGGAAAAATAAAGGAATCAATGATGGGTTAAGAATAAAAATATTTAAGATATGAAAGGTTAATGTACGACTAATTTAAATAAATGTTTTTTATACTTTTATGTACAAAACACTTTTTACCTAAACACCTTGTAAATAAATGAGTGTACATGTACACACATCCATACATATATTTTTATAATCTTATCATGTGTTTTTCTTTTTAAAATTCTAATCTAAACATAGATAAAACACATCTGTTACATTTTCTTATTTATATGAAGACATTTAAAAACATATAAATTCAAATACTTACATACATACATATATTTGTACGCATTTTTTATGTCAAATCAAATAACTTGTTAATTCTTGACTAAATAAATATGATAGAGAAAAAAACTTGGAATTTGATATTCAATCACAATTGAAACTTTTGACTTTGAAGAATAAATATATTGATGAGGCAAATACTCGTACAAACATAAATACAAATAAAGGATTTGTGTATATTATTTATTAAAAGACGTCTTCTTCTTCTTATTTTATAACACTGCAGTCTATTACGTCTTCTTAATTAAAATGTTCAATCATGTAGAAATATACAATTAATACAATTTCGTAGGTATTTTCTTTTATTAACAAAATTAGTTAAATAGCGATTGTTGATTTAATAAGTTAATTAGACAAAATAAATGGTTAATTTTAATATTGACAGGAATCTGTTTAAATATGTAAGTACATATGTATATTTAAATAGATAGCTGGCTAATCATGTAAGGAATTTGTAAATACTTTTGTTATATTTTTCAATTTAAGTTTATTAAAATATTTATTGAAGAATTTTTGCCAAAATGTATTTTTTCATATACATACTCGTATAATGAAAATTAATTTATGTATATGAACATACATACATATGTATATAAATATATGCATATGGCAAAATATATCACAATGTTGAAAATAGTGCCCAAATTGAAATATTTTGCAAAAGTTACTCCGTTCGTGAATTTTCTTTAAACTAACAGTCAAACCGGCTGCCATCGAAATTATCAAATGCTTAAATTTAATGGTGCAACACCAATTTAATTATTCAAATTATTTTTTAACAGAAGTGTGAGAGTTCTATACATATATGTATATTCTTTTTTTGGTTATTTAACCGTCTTTTTACCTGCTGCAAAAGACGAAAATGTGACTTTATTTCAGTTTATTTAAATTAACACTTGGAAATGTAAACATCAACAAAATCCTTGGAAATACAAAACTTATTTTTTAACACTTATTCATATTATACACACACACACACACACACATTAACTTAACAAGTCGATTGGTATCTTTCGTTGTCAGGTATGGAAACTGTGTGCGGCTGACAATATAATAAAATTAAGAAAATACTGATATTATTTTTTTAATATAAAGTAGGCTTTTGCAAAAGTACAAAAAACAAATACTTAAATGCATTCTCTTTGTTTCGTGTATTTGTTTTATTATACCCTCTCTTTACTATACCTTCTTCTGTTTTCTATTATAAGAAACAAACACAATAAATACTGTTCTTGTACGAAGTAAATACAGCAAGTGTTAAAGCATGTAAGAACTAAGCATAATAAGAACCAAGCACATTAAGTAAAGACAAGCACTACTTAAACTATTTACTAAAATACTCGAGTATTTTTGTAAGTTTTATTTGGTTTGTATGAAATTTCGCTTTTATTTAATTTGATGTTAAGATCAAATTATCAACATATCAATAGTTGTATATACTTAGATAGGTATGTACATATGTATATTCCATAAAATTAACTGCTAAATTAATGCTAAAAATAAAAACCAAGAAAATACTTAAAATACCCACATGGTAAAATAAGAACCTTGCAAAATACTTACAGAATATTAGCAAAAAAAAATGTTTACTTTACTCTACTTATAGTGAATAAGAATGAGTAAATACAAATACTCTGAGCGTATAAAGAGAATAAATGTTGTGTTTGTTTTTTTTCCGTTTTGTATTTACTTGCTTTGATCCCCTTTTGTACTTGGATTTACTCTGAGAATTTTTAAAAAAGCAAATGTTTTTGAATTTAAATGTACTTAGTGCAAAAGCCTAATATAAAGCAGAGTACAGAAACAAAAGATTCTCCCGTTACTCAATCCACGCGGCAGCCGAGCATCATCCAAAAATTGCTAAATTAGAAATATTAAAGATTTCGCACTTTTAACCCATACGCAATTCAATATGTTCTTTAAGAATTTTTACGCTGTTGTAGGACCAGAACTCAGGAAATGACTCCTATTTATGCCATGTATTGTGCCAGAACTGTGGAGAAAGGGATAGGGTAGAGACGTTAGATGCTTTCAATGTAAAAGAAGGTTTAATTCTTTTACAACTCTGTTCTTGTGCGTTTGGTAAATTTGTGTTAAGTAGCTGCATTGAATTTCTTAAGCTTCTTAACTTCGCCGACGGTACTGCTTACCGAAGAAGGAGGGCGATGTTGTGTACGTTAGCTTGGATCAATATAAATCGCTACCGGAACAGTTTTTAGTGACAACTGGCTATGCCTATGTCACTTGAAACAGTCAATGTCATACTAATGCAAATCATAGAAATTTATGGTGTTGATTGACTTGCTCTGATTAGGGTTTGAACCTACGCCCTGAGTCATATTTTGGTTTGTAGTCAATTTGCTAACATGTTCACCTTCTACAACTTAGTTTATATTATTGTATGTTATATCGTAGTCTCAAGCTTTTGTTAATTTTTGACAGTAAAAATCTATTTAAATATTTTTTTAGAGAATTTCTTGAACTTTGAAAAACGTTTTATAATCAAATCAATCAACTTGAAGCGGTTTTAAAAACGAGTTGAATCTAAGCACAAGAAAACTACATAGTTTAAACAAAAAGAATCATTAAAATCAGTTAATAAACGGTGAAATTATTCGATTTGAAAAAAAAAAACTACAACTACAAGAAAAACCTTCTTGATTTTTTTAAATGCTTTAAAAGCTAATCAATGAATTGTGGGGTTATGGGTTAATCAATATCTTGCTTTGTGGTGGGGGAAAAAATTTGTACGGGAGGAATAGTTTAAAATATTGATATCTTAGCGCAACAACTTTCTCCTCGATTAAACTACAGGAAAACCCTTTCACACAAAAAAAACATTTTGAGAATTAGTTCCGAAAAGATTGGGGCACACATATTAAATACAATGCACTCGAATTGATGGCCTTCTTTCGAAGTCGGTTAAAAATTACGATTCTCTAGACATCAAAAAAACCTAAATTTGGCTCGAAAATAGCTAAAGCAGACACCTCCACACGCATACATTCTTATATCAGGCTTTTATTCGTTGTTCCTTTTTGAGGGTAAATTCTCACGTGTGCGGTATTCAGACCGCCTCTGCTTTCACAGAGAAAACAGTGCCTAATAAATACCTAATAAAATAGAACAAAATTAATAAGATATCTCTACGATTTTTTTTCAAGAAGGAAGTCTTATTGTTTTAATAAGGAAAACCTTATTTTTATTAGGTATTCTTATTGATTTTTTCAAAAAGGTTTTCCTTATTAAAATAATAAGACTTCCTTCTTGAAAAAAAATTCGTAGAGATATCTTATTAATTTTGTTCTATTTTATTAGGTATTTATTAGGCACTGTTTTCTCTAGGAAATACAAATTTGATATCATCAGAGCGTCATGGTACGTCCGGAATGCTTATTTACAACATGTATTTGTATTATCTGGATGGAGGGGTGATGAAAACATTTTTAGAAAACTTACGTATTCAGGGAGTTGAACCAAGGAACTTCGGTTTAGTAGATTGACACTCTAACCACCTCACTACTACACCTTACTATAGTATACATGTTAGCAGCCAGTTTAAGAAGATGATTTATTGTAGCACAAAAAAATTATGAAACAAATTGTTCCTATGTTGATTTATATGTATGAAATAACAAGCAAGCTAATGAAATCAAGAAGATATTCTTATTAAAAAAAATTAAGAAGATGATTTACACATGATCATTCAGGAACCTAATAAAATCAAGAAGAAAACCTTTTTGAAAAAACAATAAGACGACCTAATGAAATCAATAAGAAATCCCTTTTATTTACAATTCATATGAAAACCTAATAGAATCAAGAAGTTTTTCTCTATGGATTGTTTTTTTGGTGCCAAAAATAACGGAAATTGGGTAAAAAAATTTGTAAATAACAAGTTTTCTTCTTGATTTTATGTGTTTTCCTTATTGAAAAAATTAATAAGATTTACCACATAAAAACAATAAGGAATCTCTTCGAAAAAATCTTCGCTTCTTTCTGCTGGGATACCCCTTAGCCTAAAAGCGTTTGATAGAGAAAATCTTATTGATTCTATTAGGCAGTTTTGGCTCTGTGTTAAAGCAACTTTTCAGAAAATATTTTGCTGTTGTTCTTTGATGGGTGTCCATGTATGGATGTCATTATTTAGCTTTTTTTTTTGATATACAGAAGTGAAGATGTTTAGTCTCAATATACGACTTATTTTGCTTATTTTTCGACGAAATCACATGTCAAACTGAGAGCATGAACATAATTATCTTATAACGAGATACTTTCTCAATTCCCATCCCTGATCTGCTTAACACGTATAAAAAGATTATTTATCTAAACTCATCGTAACAAGTTTGTTGTAAATATTTTTCTAACAATCTAGCAAGTGAACAAATATCTACTTCTGCCATGTTATTTTCAAATGATATCAAATGAATCTGTTAAATGGAACAACAAAAACCAAAGTCGGGTTGGCATCTAGGAGTATGAGAACGACCATATACATACATATATGTACGGTCTCACGTATGCATGTGTGTATGTATGAATAAGTGAGTATTCATGTACTTTCTTGTTTATTTAAGAGTTCAACCGAAAAATAAAATTTTTTTTTTTCTACTTTCTGTAAATTTTGTTTACATTTTAACCTAATAAAAGAACTGAAAAAAAGAAATAATCTAAAGAAAACGCTACAGTTTTTCTTTGCTTCTAATCATCACATTTGAACTCTAAAAAAGAAAACACCAAACACAGCAACAGCAACAACAACTTCTGTGAATGTTGAGGGATTTTGTTCACAAGCTTGAGTTTCATGTAGTTCTTTTTTGTAGAAGATTTGTTTGTTTTTTTTAATGTGGCATAAAAGAAAAACTATGTTTTATACATTATTTTATATAATTAAACATACTTATGTATATATGTGTGTATGTATGTATCATCTGCATGTACATATGTATTTAATACCCTACTAAGTGCATTTTAAAATTCTGTGCACCAACTTTCAATAATAATTTGAGAATTACAAAAGAGAATTGGCGTATACCAAAAACAACAAAAAAATTTTATTTGGTATGAATCTACATATTTCGGTATAAGCGCTAATGAAATGCAAGCCTATAGACATGCTTAATCATGCTTACATTGATTTTTGTGAATATTCAAACGAGCTGTGTGATACTAACTGAAATTGCTTAAATTAAATTGGCCCTTTCTATCTTTTAAGGGGCTGTGCACATATTACGTAACGCTGTTTTCAGAGATTTATACCCGCCATAACCTTTTTTACCAATTTTTAAGTGCATAATTTCCAATCCGTAACAAATCTTGGAGGGTTACATAATATGTACACAGCCCACAATGCAATAATAGTGTAACCATATTTTATGGTCTGTGTTTTTTTCTTAATGTAGCAACAAATGCATATCGGTGAATATATTAATAACAATGTTGTTCTCATGTTACGCATTCACACATACGAGTACTTAGATAAATTATTTTTCTCAAACACACCAACGACACACATGCATATCAAATTCATGCAATTTGTTTATTTATTTACAAATTTCTCTTTTTTGACTTCATTAAATCCCCACAAAGAACTAACCGAAAAGATGAGAAAAAACCAAGAAACAAACAAACACACAACCAAACAAACAAACAAAAAACTATAAAAAATATGTAATAAAAACCATCATTGAAATATTTTCAAGTGTATGATCATCATCATTGACGTTAGAAATGCAGTTGTATGCGTAATAAAATAAAAAGTGAAATAAACCACCAAAAAGAAAAAACAAAATCTAAATGGTAAAAGCAAAAATATTAAACGAGATACAAAAAAAAAAAAGTTCATTGAATTCAACTGCAGTACAATTTTCTAAATTTGAATTTATTTGTATAGAACTTCTTTGTTCCGGTCTTTTTAATGAATACCAGATCTTTCAAAAGTGTTAATATTTGTTGATGTTTTCGAGTGCGTATCAACTTGCAGCTTTTCTGTACACTTCTTATTAAATTATTATTCAAAAGTATAAAATGGAGAGAACGAATGGGTTATTAAAAATAATTTTGCATCATTATAAAAATGTGTGCTGATGTGTTTATTTTTTCTTTTGTTTATTAAATCAGTCATTTAATGTTTATTTTATTATTTATGATGAATTGTGATCCAGTTGGGTTTGCAAAACGATCGCTTGTTTTCAATATTTGGTCACACTTTTAGTTATTGTAACACGATAACATTAAGATATGATATACATATATGATATAATGCGGGGGGAGTGTCATGCCCAGCGAAATAAATATTTTTTTGAACTGCTTTACGAAAATTTTCAAAAATATGAAATACAAAAAATTCTTCGTTACAAAAAAAGTAGTCGAGCGAACGAATACGTAAAACACTCAGAAGCCGAAAGTTCTGAAATTTGTTTTTCTGTTATTAAGACTTTGAAACATTTATTGAAATTGGTTTATACTAATTCTTGTGTGGATGGCCATGCAACGTCTATATGCATTTCATTGTTGCTTTACCAAATCATCAGTAGACTTCGAAAATACTTATGTAGAGCTTCAAATCTCTTATTTTACCCACAAAAAATAAAATATCATTGAAGAATTTTTAAATTATTTTTGAAAACTACAAATAGAAGGAACGTAGTAGCCTAAGAAACTTATACAAAACACAACAAAATATTGTTAAATTCTACTGATGATCTGGTAAAGCACTAATGAAATGCATATAGACGTTGCTTAGCCATCAACAAATAAATAACATTTTTTTAATTAAAAACATTTTAAAGCGGGATAACCATCTCTAAAATTTTAAATAAAAAAATGTGTATCTTTACATATCAAATTCAGTGAGGGATTTTATAAGCGAAATGCAAATAAGTCTATACTTTCTAAACCTGCGGTTGAATTTCAAAGTTTAAGTTTACCGTTTATATATAATCCGCACAAAAACACAAATGTGAAAATAAGGCCAACTTCCTATCCAAAATATTTCGGCCGAAAAAAGTACTGAGATCAAAACAAGGACCAAGTTCATGATAGGTATAATTCAATCTCATTTCTAGGAAACCTATAAGCTATACGGGAAGTGCCCTATATAAAGAAGGGGCACCATAGTCGCCCCAGATGAAAAGTGCTCGTTTAAAAATAATTTTCAGTAATTCCTCATCAGGACCTACCTGTGTACCAAATTTAAGCTTTGTAGCTCTACTGGAAGTGCCCCATACAAAGAAGGGGCACCCTAGTCCCCCGGGCGGAAAGTGCCCGTTTTCAGATTTTTCTGGTTAATTTCTCACCCCGACCTGCCTGTGTACCGAGTTTCAGGTCTCTAGCTATACTGGAAGTGCCAAATAATATTGATGAGTCAGTGAGTGAGTCAGTGTATGAATATGTACTAAAATATGGACTTTTCACACCTTAATAGCTCGGGAAGCTTTTACGGGAGAACTTTCAAATTTAACCTGTATGACCAAGAGGAGCAAAGATATGCGGGGGGTAAAAACAGCTCGAATGGTTTCGTGTAAATATACACACTGTGTGGCCGAACTTGGCCTAGATATGTTTCGTGAGAACGGATCACCTCGCGTTTCAAACCTATGAAGATTTGATATTTTTAATCTGCTAATAAAAGGAGATTTTGGAACTAGAGTTGTTTATTCACTACCTAAAAAACAAAGGTATCATTTGTAAGCTTCCGCAGACAGTTTAGAAGATGTTCAACAAAAAAATGTTTCAGAATACAATTACGAAATAAGAGAAACCATTCCTATTCAATTGTGCGACTTAGCCGAATATAAAAAAAATAAAGTAAAACTATCATCAAAATCAAGGCTGTTTCTGAGGACTTTCGAGTAAAATGTCTCATAGACTCGACTAATGTATTAAGACAAGCAAATTTAAAATGAAATCACATTTAAATAACAATAAACTGTAATAAATTCCCATCGATTCTGTGAGTAGAATAAGGTCTCAATGTGCAAATAACACTTAACCCTTAAACAACTTTTAATATACAACAACTTAAATAACTTTACAATCAAAAGATTAATAAAATAACAAGCTTTTTTGCTCTTATGATTTGTGAAAAAAAACAACACATAAAATAAATAAAAATTTTATTGTAATATAAAAATGTCTACCATAAGCTAAACAAGAAAATTTACGAAGTTACTTAAGAAGCTCGAAAAAGCAACACCATCTGGCACTAAACAAAAATGTAAATTTTCATAATTTTTATGAATTTTTTATATATTGTAAATGTAGACAAAAAGACATCACACTGTAATATAGTAATAAAATGTAATAAAGATAATGATCATGATGATGATGATGATGGTGATCAAAGAATTTTAATAGTCATTTTACAAATAAACTACTTTGTAAGACAAGTTCACAAATGCCACAATTATTAATGGATTATTTGAATTCTTGAGATTTATTAAAAGTTCTTTGTACATTGGTTGTTTTAAAGTTGAAAATAATAAAAACAATTCCGGAAAAAAATAATTGGGGTGTTCACACTGTTGCCATATCAGTCATATTGTCATAATGTCTTATTATTTTACAATAGTTTAAAAAAATTGTTGTTGTGCTTCAAACAAAAAAGTCATATATGTAATAATAAGACATTTTGAGGTATGTTTATGGTTTGTCATAAAATAACAGTAGAAATCTTAATCGAGCAGCTGCAACTCCTTATTCGAGCCGGCGATATTTTTTATAAACCGCCGCTACTTTTAAATAACACAAGAATGAAAACAAGGCAAATTCATTACCAGGTATATGCATGACCATGGCGAATTAATTATAAGGTGGATGCAATGGCGAATTCACGCGAATTTATACATTACCTACACAGTCAAATTCATACATTACCTACACTGTCAAATTTGTTACATATTTTCCCGCACCATTTTAATGTAATTTTCGTGCAAAAGGCAATAATTCAACAACGAAGCAAACCACTGGCATTTTGTTTGTGTAAACGGCGAATTCATTACCTACGCTGTCAAAATTCTCCATGCATAAAAAATTACATTAAAATGGCGCGGGAAAATATGTAACAAATTTTACAGTTTAGGTAATGTATAAATTCACGTGAATTCGCCACTGCATCCACCTTATAATTAATTCGCCTTGAATGAAAATATGTGTTTGTGTAACAGATCTTTCTGGCAGCTTGTGAACGTTTTTCCACATGCCGCCGTCCAAAAAAATAGTTCAGCTCATGTTACCGGCAACAGATGCTTTTGATTATATTTATTTCAGGTAAAAAAAAATTGAAAATTTTAATTGTAATGGACATTTTAGAAAATTTACAGGAAATTTATTGTTTTCTTTATTAACAATTAAAAACTTTTACATTTAAGCCAAAATGCAAACGCATGCGCAATAATCCGACTAAAAATGGAGTATTGTTAAATGTTTATCAGCTGGCACAATTATGACATAGCACACTTATTTATGTCGGGATGTTCACACTTGTCATAATTTGGTGTGCTATTATTTTATGACATATGACTTATGACTACAGTGTGAATACCCCAAATGTATATATAAATTTTTGATGGATTCCGCCATCCATTAAGCAAAACATGTTGCAGCAATGTGCATTTGTATGTATTTTCACTAATGTTGCTTGTTCGTGTCTAAACAATATTTTTTAAATAACATAAAATTCGCTGGATTTCTAAACAACAAAAAAAAAAACAACATTAAAAATTAAACAAATTACGGCCCCTAGTTTTACAAGAAAATCACAACCGTGAGCCCATAAATACTTCTCCCCCAAAAAAAATTTTAATAGTTTTTAAAATAACAACACACTATTAGAATCGTTAAAACAATGTTTTGATTTTGTTTTCGCTGCCTGGTATATATGTATATTGTTTAGAAATTGAAATTATATTGACTTCTTATAAAAACTAACAAAATTTTTTTTGTACACCATTCGCTCATTTCTCTGTTATTGATTTGGAAGAACAATTTTATCTATTTCTTAATCGTTTATGCGGAATTTATTTTTATTTTGTTTAATTTCTTTCATTTCCTTCATAGAAGTCAACAATCAAACAATTTTATTACAAAACAAATTAAATTGAGTCAATTCATGTGTTAAAGGTTTTGACGTAAAGTTAGAAGCAGTTCTACAAACTCACGCCCAATAAAGAATAAGTAAGCTTTCGTCGACATATCGATGTATATGACACTTTAATAGATGAATTTTTTTTTATGTTTTATTTTGTGTATTCAATTTCTTCTAAATAATTATGATTTTAAATTGTTATTCCCAGTGTTAATAACTTTCATTTGTATGGCGATTCAAAGTGACAAAATGTTTATACAAACACACCCACAAATAAAAAAAAAAAGTTCACTTTGCTTCGCCGGTGTCTGGTACCATACTCATCTCTTTGATAAGCTGAGTCTGTACTACCGTGCCAATTTATTAATTGATTTAACTACTCTCAAGTAATGCAGACGGTATGTAGTTTATGTTGAAAAGTATGTTGTTTGGTAATTCCAACAAATTTCCTGGGTTAATGCGAATACATATCAATATGAATTGGTGTTTGTATGTTGCTTATTGGCAGCTAAGCGGTAAGACCGATCGTTTTGAAATTTTGAAACTGTTATACTGATGACCAGAAAACTAAAATAGATAAAATATTTGCGGGGGAAGGGTACCCTCCCACCTGCTCCTAGATGTAAATAATATATTTTATCTCTTAAAAAGCAGTCGTTCCCAAACAACTACAACTACATCTATTTAATAGTACATTTGAATGAATTCTCATATATTAAAAATAAAACAAAACAGTTAATGGGCGAAATTCAATTACTGGCCACTTTTCATTCCTACAATTCTTCAACATCCAAACATAGAAAAAAAATTGTTTATTGTTGTGATTTTTCTTGCAAAACCAGTTGAGAAAAAACACATGCATGTTTTCTTAGGGGCTGTGCACATATTACGTAACGCTCCGAGGGGGGGGGTTAAAGATTTGTTACGGATTGGAAATTTTGCCCTGAAAAATTATTAAAAAGCGTTACGGAAGGGGGAGGGGGTATAAAATTTCTGAAAACAGCGTTACGTAATATATGCGCAGCCCCTTATTTGTTTTCTTGTTTGTTTTTATTTTTTAGCTGACATACATGAGTCATATGTGCGCATGGATTATTAGAAACTTTAAACGTTTATAACTTTTAAAATACTGAACAGATAATAATCCAAAATATCTTGTTAACTTCTGTAAAAAAATTGTTTTAATTTAATATAAGTTTTGCCAAAATCTGTTGTATAGTGTATGCATAACGCTCGTATATTTTTTTGGATTAAAAACAGTACATTTCACTGAAATTTTTTAAAAAAGCAGTAAATCGATTTGGAAAAACAGTACTTTTCGCAGTATATATTTTATTCAATATATAAAAATAATTAACAATCATTTCCATCATCTGAATCATTTCCATCAAAATCAGCTTTTGTTTTTTTGGATTTGTCGTTTCAAGCAATTTGAATAAGCAATGCCGGCTTCGTTTTGAGGTAATTGTAGAAATCAACGCATTTGTACTTCAAATTACATTTGACGCTCAGAATCGCCTTCAATGTTTGCACATCTAATCGGGTTTTGTCTGACGTCCAAGTTTTGTTCACTGCAGAGAAGATTCGTTCCACTGATGCTGAAGTTCCTGGCAAACATAAAATATATTCAACGATCGTGGCCATTTCTTTGAATTCGCAATCGGCGTTATTGAGATGAATAAATATCTCCACCCACCGATCCACAATCGAAACATTCTCGAGGAGAATGCTTATTTTTGAAGTAAACAATATAATTGCATGAATTCGCTGTTCGCCGTTTTTATTTCTATTATGTATCGAACAACAGTATTTTTTGAGGGAGAAAACCAGTACGCAGTTTTTGATGTCGAAAAAGAGTACAATACTGCGAAAAACAGTACAGATACGAGCCTTATGTATGCATGTTGCCTATTAATTTTATAGAAGATTCCTTTATCTGTTCAACTAAAATAAAAAATTAGGCACTCCTAGAATGAAGTACAATTTTTCCGACGAAGGAATGAGTGAAACGGGTACCACCCATTCAAAGTAGTTAGTAAAAATCCCATAACTGCGCAATTAAATTCTTAAATTAAGCACAATTGCCGGCGTTATGTTGCTACTGCAGTAGAGGGAACCGCATACACATCTTACGAAGAAATTATTAATATTTTATTAAATACAATGAAGTATCAAAAGTAGTAAATACGAATCAATAATTTATACTTATAAATGTTAATCTAAGTTAATGAGAATGGTGGTAGCGAAGCACACCGTGTGTACGTGGTACACATACGTATAATTATAGCTTTCGATTTGGTGCCCTAAATGCACATATTTGTAATCAATGTTATCATGGCCTGACCCAGTGACAAAAATAAAGTGTATAAATTTCAATAAATTTAATAGAATGTTTTAATGCAAACATGACATCATCATTAAATTGCTTTGTTGTACATAATATGTAATTTATTTAGTTGTATATAATTATGCAATTGTTAAATCGCCTGTTTTATAATATTATATTGATTTTTTGTGCATGCAAAGAATTTATTCCCTGACATTTCAATTTAAGGGATAAAGGCTTTTGGGTACGGAATTAAATTTATTTGATCATTATGAAAAAAAAAATAGTAATAGAAACATGAACTACGAAGATATTAGTTTGTTAATATGTAGTATTTTTGTAGTATTTTAGTTAATTTCTCACGAAATTCGTTTGAAAATTAGAATTAGGCTTTTCTATTTAAGTATTTTTAATACTATTTACTTTAAACGAATAATAAAGGAATTTTTGTGACACATCACTTAGATTTTATTTTTTTTTTGTTTTTTGTCACACTCTGTTCTAAATAAAATGTTATTTTCTTTTTTAAGTTTATTTAGCAAATGTAGCGAAGACAAAAAGAACTCAATTTGACTTTTAGCATACATACATTTAATTGCCACTTAGTGCGTTGTCTGTAAATTTCAATTGAATGTGAATAATTGAAATCTTTCCTCGAAAAATTACCATCTTTACATTATTAATAAAACATTGAGGCAAAAATAAAGAATCAATAATATTTAAATATGTAAACTCAAGTTATTTTGTCTTCTTTATTTTTCTTCTTGTTAAATAAATATTTCTTAATGAAAGAAAGAAATTACAAAAATAATTTAAAATTCAAAATTCAATCACGTTTAACTTAATAATTAATGATTTTTTATTTGAATAGCATTTAGGTATGGAAATATTTGATATTAGTTTTTAATATATGAACTTAAATATTTATTCTACAAGTTATCTTTCCACTTTTTAAGTAAATTTTTACTTATCATTTTAAAAGCTAAAATTATCTAATAAACACATTTAATAAATTTTCTTTCTCATCTTTTCTTTACAGGTATGTTGAAAAAAAAATCAGAAAAATAATAAAGTTTTATTAAAGGGTATGTACTCATATTATAGTTAAGTTTTTTTAAAAATATTTCGGGATGGCATATTGATTTTTCGTAATTTTAGAAAATTAGAAATAATAATTGAGAATTGGTCAAACATACTATTGCAAATAAATGCCTGGCATCCTGACAATGTTTATACATATACATATGTGACCTGCTCCACGAAAAGGGACCTCTGCGCCGAAAAATTTTTTTTACTTTTTGAGTGATTCTTATAGGAAAAAAACGCTCTTTCAAATGCCGCAAACCGCGAGTTTCTATGTCTTTTAGTTTTTTTACAAATCACCTGTAAAGATGAACATAATTAATGAAAATCATCGGTGCAGATATGTAGCTCAAAACGAAGCGCTTTTTTTAAACGCGTTTCTCTCAATATCTTCTTTCCGGCGCAGAGGTCCCTTTTCGTGGAACAGGTCACATATATGTATGTACAAATAAAGAAATTATTATTAAAATTGTTGAAATAGTAATGATATCGTATTGTGAAAAACACATCAAATGTATATGCAACATTTGACGTCAACATTCGAAAAACTGTGAGCGGCATTGGTTTCGCGTTGAATATTCCAGACCAGTAATAAAAATGGGATTTAAGCCCGGTATTCCGTTCACTGTTTCAAGCGAAATTCTATTTATAAAAAATTTTTGTAAGAATGTTGCTTCCTCATGGAAAAATATATGAAATGTTTCTGGCAACATTTTAACAACGCTCAGAAATAAAGGTAGGGAAATAAAGTGTGTTCATATGCTTTTTGTATACAGATATACATGCCTCCACGCGCAACCGTTTGCTATTAATAGTCCCCGTTTACAATGGGCGATTTTTCTAGCTGCGATTCTTAGTTTGTAGGAAAGACTGGTGAGACCTACGAAGAGGGGTACGTATAGGCATGTACTCTTGCAATTCATTTTCTTCCCTTAATCGTAGCATTAAACATAAAGTATACATTCGCATCCAAATAGCTGCAATAAAAATCGCACATTGTAAACGACGACTCTAATCGTCCCATGTAAACGGAGACCTACTGAGCAATTTTAAAGAAAATAGACGGCAAGATCATATAAAGCAAAAAATTTTGCATTTTAAATTTTATTTTTCTATGAAATTTGAATAAATCCAAGAAACTTCCATTATTCAGGCATAAATAAGTTCGTATAATATAATTTTTAATTAAATTTACTGCCTGGCCCACGATGTCGAACGAATTTTTCTTTCGTACAAATTACATTTACTATAAAAACAATTTTAAACATTTTGTTTTTGTTTTAAATATAATTTGTACGAAAGAAAAATTCGTTCGACATTGTGGACCAGTCAGATCATTTTTTTTTTTTGTAGAAAAAAAAACTTCAGAAATTCGTAATAATTGAAGAGACAAAGAAAATTTAGACAGCAGTGAGTAACCACGATCTCACTCTGTGAGTTCTTGTACGATTAGACCTCACATCAATCAGGACAGCTTACATTTACAACTACTGACATACCCGAAAATTTACTATCTTCTTTGCTTAAAATTCAATTGAGGTTTTATAATTTTCATAGTTCATAATTTTATTAAATTTTAATTTCTTTGAGTAAAAATGTTTTAATTAATTCGGCTGAAAGGTCTCATTAAGAAGAAATAAAAATAAAAACCAAAGAAGTTTTGTTCCTTAAAATCTTTTAATCTTTTTCACAGGTCTACTATATCAAACATTCTACATTTTAATTTCTTTTAAAAAAATATTCATACGAATTAATTCAATAATAATAAAGATTTTTCACAAATTCGAACAGTATAGTCACTTGAAATATATGGCATCTTGCAATTTAGAGAAATTTTATATTTTTATTGTTTTGAAATTAGGTGTGAAAATTGCGTATGAAATAAATTATTTTTGCTTTATTTCGCAGCTTTCTTAAAATGTTGCCATAAACATTTTAAATGTGTGTTATTTACGAGATGGCACAGTGCTAGTACTCTTGCAACATTTTTTCTTGCGTGCAGTTTGACATCATTTCGTATAAAATACAGATTTGAAGAAATTTTAAAATATTAAATTATACTACAAAATATGTAGATCAGTTGCTTTGATCCACAACTTTTTTATAATGTTGCTAGAAACATTTCAAATGTTTTTCCACAAGATAACACAGTACTACTGTTGCTGCAACTACTTATCACAAATTTTCCATACACATTTTTTATGCATTTATTTTGATAGTTACTCCGCATGAAGTACTGAACACAAGATCTGACTTCAAATGTAAAATAATTAATAAATCTACTGTAGTCGAATGTAAAGCTAAAACAAACATCTATTTGAATACATATTTATAAGTAAGTTTAAACAAAATACAATTTTAGATGTGAACTGAAGTGAACAATTTGACCTTTGACAGAAAATTCGAATTTCTTAGTATTTTGTCGCATTTAAAATACCTTAAAGCCCATGGTCGTATGTTTTATTTGACATAACAAAATTCATAAGTGTTGAAGTATGCTATTCGAACTTTTGTGACATGTTAGTGGTTAGACGGATTACGACAGTGGTAAAGTTAAGCAAAACTTAAAACTCTTTGACATTTTGACAAATATTTCTTTTGACATGACAAGTTGAGCTTTTTTCTCTGTTTTATTTTATTTCTTTCATAAACATTTATCCAGTTTATAAGATTTTAAGCAAACAAACTACAATATTCTGTTACTGGCTCATATGATTCCATAAGTGTTAAACAAACAATAATATTTAAATTGAAAAACTACTCAAAAACATTTCCACTCATACATAAACAAACATAAATGTGTGTGTACCTTGGACAGACTGAGAAAACAAATGCAGTTTGTGGTTAAAATTTTCTTTGAAATTAAAAAAAAAAAAGGATACAATATGAATTTGCCTCTTTTTTTGTAACGAACTAAAATAGTAGTGGTGTATGAACTTTTGCAGGAATTTGTTAAGCTACTTCAAAGTCCTAAAAAACAAGGACACTTTTTCCATAATAACATAAGAATGGACTCTTTCATCTGACAGTAATTTACTTAAAATCCAATATTATTTCTATAAAATGTTAACTCTTGATCCAACACAAGACGTTTAATGACAAGTAGCCTGATGCTATAATTTGTGCAACAAAATATTGCATCCTTAAAAGTTGATCCTTCCTAATCTAGCTCTCTCTCATGCACACAGTATGTGTTACATTAAAAACCACTTATGCTTTTTCCTATTGTCATATTGCAAAGACCAGGTCGAGATCTTCAACATTTCTAAATGGATGTGTGTTTATGTATTAAACAATAAATGTAGACTACTGGTAACAAGGAGTAGCAGTTGCAACAATATGTTGTTGTTGTTGTTGAACTCATCACGATAGTAATACCACTAGTTGTGTGAGTAATAAAAGCAATCACTTGCAGTCGTTTAACATGAGTCAAGATAATTGTATAACCTTTGCAAGGTTTTTGTTATTGTCGGCAATTTTGTTGTTATTGTATACCATACGTCCTCCTGGTGTGTTTTGTTTAAATTATATTTAGAAAATATATATTTATGTATATACAAACATTTTTATAGCCAGCAAGCAACAAAATATTTATCCCATATGCCATTATGTGGTGTTGTAAACACTGTAGCACTCGAAACAAAACTTTAGTTGTAGTGCTCACATATGTTTTGAAGCGAATTCACACAAAGTGGTGTCGAGAGCACAGGTGATTATATTCTCACCTTTCAGATGTCAACAGAAACAACAGAGCAACGGGTGTACATACTTATAAGCAATCCAAGTTAGCCTGGTAGATGGTGAAAAAGCACCCAAGAACTCCCTCAAGACCAAAGTCGATATAAAGTTAATCCTTATGGGTTCTCTTCTGATGTTTGGCCAGTAATATAATCTGGTACCACGGGACACACACATTGCGATGTGAATTGGCGAGCTGCATATCTATTCTCTTGGGGAAGGATATTCTGGCACCCATTGCACCACCATCGTTGGTGGCATGATACCGTGATCGGTTGTAAGATCTCCTTCGCGACTACACGTGATGGCTATGGTTGCTACCAAAAGCTGGTAGAGGTATTGATGGATGGACTACGGTCTACCAAAGTAAAGCCTCTATGTGCTGTTGCTAAACAATTCCTGTGGAGGATATGATACTTCCAAATTAGCAAAACAGTTGCACGTCCTCGAGCACTATGTTATTATTGACCCTCACCTTGGGGAGATTAGTTGTATTCAAATGCAGAACTTTACTTTTGTCGAAGTTGATTACTGCACGATCAAGTCCAATACGATATTGAATAAGAGCGGAGATGGGATACATCTCTCTTGCACCGTAGTTTTTACACCGATCGGATTGCTTAGCATGTGTTCGCTTTGTTGAGTTGCCATACAGAGCTCTGATAAGATCGTTAATCTGAGATTGAATTTCCTTGCATTGAAGTATTAAATATTTGGCAAAGTCGATAAATATCTATATAGAGAAGATCGCCCTTCCACCAACTGTGATCCGTAGGCTATTTATATGATCGATGTGGTCTGAAACCGGCTTGCTGATTTCGAAGATCTGCTAAAATTAATGATGACACTCTGACATGACTTACGTTCGTTAACATCTTATTCATTATGATTAAACGCCAGTTCTTGCAATGGTTTAAGTCTCATTTCTTGGGTAGTTTAATAATCACTCCTTCACTTAGTTTACTAGAAAGAGAGTGGTCTGTCCAAAAGTCTCGTATAGTAAAGTTCTGATTATTTCAGAGCTAAGAGTCAGGTCAGCCTTCGTCAAAATTACATCAAGCATTTAAAGTTTTATCAGTTAAATTTGTATGTGTGTGTGACACAGACGATGCTTGATGAAAAATCAAAAAATTTAGATATTGGGTATGCTTGATGTCAAGCACACGTACACACGCTTGACATCAAGCATTTTGACAGTGTATAGTGCCCTCAAGTTGCTCAGTATTGGATTTGTCTATGCCTGGTGTCTTGCCATTCTTCAGAGCACGTTTGGCATAGGCGATCTCAGCTTCGTCTGAACAAACACCCTACAGCTCATAGAATAATCAAATTGGCAGTTTAAAAAAAAATATATAAATAATTTTAAAGTCAAACAAAAAGTATTTGTATTAAAAAGTCAATTACGAACAATTTTCTGTGAGTGAACAACACACATGCAGGCTTAAGACGACAACATCAGTTTCTCTTAATGTTTTTGTGGCATGAAGTTTATGTATTTATGTTTAGAGTAAAAATATTGAATATTACTCCAGTTTAATTTCTCTGCAGCTTTTTGTATTTCTTACTGGATCATATTTTATGAAGCATATTTTATCTTGACTTGGAGACTAACAAAATGATACGGTTATAATAGTAAGAATCGTGAATTATATTTTGATGTTGCTTTTTGTTCATGGTAACCTATTTTAATGTGCTTGGCTGCATAAAAGCATTTGCTTGCGACAAGAATGTACTATATAAGTATGTATGTATGTGTGTTGGTAAATATGTATGTATTTGGATATGTAACAAATATTATTTTTATTCTTATAAATTTCTTTAAAGAATTCTTTTTCCACTGGATAGTTTTATAATTTTGGTGCACTTGATAAATGTTTGCATGCACAGAAGAAACATAAATGGTTGCTACTAAAATACTTATGGTGTATTTGTTTGTTCCACGTATGGTGGCTGCAAACATGTTTTGTTAGTAAGAATATGTGTTTGACATTCGTGTATATTTTTTTTATTGAATATTTAGTTTTATTTTTATAAAAATTTTTTATCATGCCACCAGCTGTTGTAACAATTTACAGCAAATAACCAGTAAACTGCAAAATACGAGTATTATTAAATATAAAGTAAATTAAACAAAAAAAAAAGAAGAAAACAAAACATATATTCTGCTATTTCATAGACTGAAGAAGTCTATAACATCAGAGTGTGTGGCTAGTCAAACATTAAGACTTTTTTGCACCACTTTTCAGTTGGTGTGCTTTGTGTTTTTTAATACCACTAACAGATACTGGTAACTAACTGGCAGGCTCTGCAACATGGTCCTTGTTGTTTTTACATTTGCAAACATTTCCTAGTGTGTAATGAAATGAGGCAAGTACGATACAGGCCACTTGTTATTTTGTGCAACCAACAACATTTTTGCCTTGTTTTTTTTTTTGCTCAGAATTTTATTCTAATTTTTTTTTTATTTTACTTCCAAACACAAAATCAACACAAATAAAAATTTTTTTTATGAAGTCCGTCATATTGCATTTGTTGTTTATGTTGAAAAATTTGGTTTTTATAAGAGTTTTTAATTTTTATAAATTTTTTTATACAATCTTATACATACATACATACGTACTACACATACATACGCAGTACATATCTGCTTTCTTCCTTGTTTAGTTTAACTCTTCAACACATTTGTTTTGAGCTGCAATAACCTTTTGAAAGTTTTTGAAAATTCTAATGGGTCGATTATGGATGGCAACCGAACTCCAGTTGCGTTGTCAGTTGCTGAAAATTGTATTACGGATGACAACTGGCAACTGAGAGATTCCAGTTTCAGTTGCTATTTAGTGCTTTTCTGGCAACCACAAATTTTCAGTTGCCGGCTGGCAACGCAACTGAAAATCGGTTGCTATCCATAATCGAGCCATAAAAGTTTTATTTTTGCCAGCTATTTGTTAAACACCGAAAATAAATTTTTTTGGTTTATTAATATTTTTTTATTGTTCAAATTTCATTTGTTTTTAGATAAATTAATTGGCTTTTCGTTCGTTATTTGTTTTTATTTTTTTATTTTATTAATTGTGTGTCTGACTACACGAGAACGTGTATGAATGTATGCGTTTGAAGTTTTTTCGTTTAAATAAATTTTGCTATTTTAAATTTGTTTTAGACAGTTTGCGTTAAAATTTAGCCGAATGTTAAATTTTCAATTGAAAGGATATGGTATTTAATACTAAAAACTTGACTTTAAAGAAACTGTCAATTTTAAGAAGTTTCCTTTTTAAAGGAGTGTAGTTCTAAAAGAGTATTTAAAAAAAATACCATTTTCAGAAAGTACCCTTTTAAAATACACTAATTTAGGAAAGCACTTTCTTAACACAGTGCCAGTGCCACTTTTTAAAAAAACAGCTTTTACAAAAAAGGACCTGTTTAACAAAATCGCTTTATAAGAAAAAGGACCTGCTAAAAAATTTAAAAAAATATCCTATAAAAAAATAACGCTCTTTAGAAAGTAAGCTTTAAAACATGACAGTTTAAAAAGTACCATTTAAAAAAAAAGCCCCCTTAATATAAGACCTTTTTGAAGAAGAGCCTCTTATTAAAAGTACCGTTCAAAACATACCGTTATAAAAACATACCGTTTTAAAGTAAACGCTCTTTTTTTTTTTTTAAAGGTTTAATTTAAGAAAAAAATCGTTCTCTTTAAAGAAATAAAACTGTTTAATTCTCATCAAAAAACTTCCTCTTATAAACTCCTTTTGAAAAAGTATTCTTCCTCGATTTTAAAAACGCCAACAGCTAAATATGAATCCCTTAAAAAAACGCTATTAAAAATAATATACTGGGAAAATATTATCCGTTTTGTAAGGGGTTCTCTTAAAAAAGCGGCTTGTAGAAAATATTCTGTCTTTAAATGCATCAAATTAAAAAGGACCCTATTAAATATTTCGTTTTTAAAAATTTTCTCTAAAAAAAAATATGCTAATAACCTTCTTATAACTTACGCAGTTAGAAAAGTAAACTTCTAGTTCCCTTCAAAAAGTACAATTTTAAAAAATATCACATTAAAAAGTACTCTTTTTGGTAAAAGTATTCTTTTAAAAAAAGTACCATCTGTATTATTAGTACATAATATGCTAAAAAATGTACATTTCAAAATTAGTAGCTATTAAAAAATTAATATTGAAATAAAATACCTTTTCGAAGAAAATATACCCTTATAAAGTACTTTAAAAAAAGTATTTTCTTTAGAAAAAAGTACCTCTTTAAAACCACAAAAAATCTGTATGTGATAGAAAAATGCTAAAAACGGATTTGAATGCAGCTCAATAAACTCTGCATATTCTAGATATTTTTATTTTAAAAGCAATTTTTGCTGTTTAAACGTGTAATTAGAAATTTTATTTTAAATTATCGCAAACAAAATAAAATGATTTGAAAATCAACTGAGATAAAATCAATAAAGTTCATACGCACAAACATTCTAATAACTTTTTTAATGCTTCAAAAAAAAAAAAAAATAAAATACTCGTATGCCTATGAACACTTTTCAATCTAACTGTCAATCTTTGAAGAAAATAATTATTTCAAAAGCATAAAATATAAAATTTTCTAATGAAAAATCAAATAAGAAGAAGACGACACAAAAACATTTAACGTAAAACCCGCAGGAATTGAAAATTAATGAACGCAAAAGGGAAAACAAAACGGAAAATGCCTCAGTGTCAATTTAGTTAAATGATTTTATATGTTTTTTTTTTCTTGAAAAATTTCCAAGAATAACGGTAATTTACAAGATTTGCATACGCAATCATATTAAAAGAACAACAGGAAAATTTGCAACAACTGCATGAAAACTAATAGACAGTCGCACTTGCACGCATGCAAACTAAATGGAAATGGAAAATTATAAACGAAAAAAATGGAAAAATAAATGAAATTACACTCTAAAGGACTTAGAAGAGAAAACCCATAACAACATGTCACCAACCAACAAACAAACAAACAACAACCTAAATAAATGCCACAAAAAGGAACGACTAATAAATGCAGCAAATTAGAAAAGCGTTAAAAAAGCTTTGACTTAAAATTATTATTGTTGTAACTATAGAGAAATAAAAACACATACATACATAAATAGTACGTACAAATGTACGTGTATGTACATGAAAAAAGTACTAATAAACGTTAAACCATACATTTTGGATTCTAAGCTGCAACTAGAAATGTTGCATGTGCGATAATGTTTAACTGAATTCAAATGTCTATCCGTCGTTTACTCTCTGTTGTATGCCATGCCACTGCATGCAGTTACTCTTACATTCTTATGTCATGTTCGGTATGCTATTCAGTAAGTGAGTGTGCGTGAATGTGACATGAATAACTAAAATCATAAAATATAAAACGAAACGCAATGAAATGAAAGAAGCGGGTATTACAAACACCATTAGTTACTAACTTGGAGCAAACTGGCAAGAAAAATTAACAAACAACGAAGAAATATATGTATGTATGTATGTACATATATAAATAATAAATTATGGATAGATAGATAGTGGGAACAAACTTGGACAATAGCCCTACAAACATATGAACTGCACTGTTGGCTATAATGTTGGTATTTAGAGGGAATACAATTTGCAATGCCACTTTCTTTACTTTATTTTAATCAAGAAGTGGCAGTTTAAGGTAACAATGTTATTTTTATATAATTGAAATTGATTCTTCAACTATAAATTACCTTAGAGCTTTTAAACTTCCGCACAAATTTTCTTTGAATTTCGCTAAGATCACTCTAGATCAAGTAACCTTTGAAGCAAATTAAACTAAATTAATATCAAAGTTATTATAGAGGCTAATGTTCCTAACGTTATATTCAGAAGGAATTCGACATAAACAATTGTACACGGAATTAGGATTTTTCCCTTAGCATCAATTAAATGCTAAACACACAACCATTGTGAGTTCTAGAGTTTATTCTGCTACTACTTGTTACTTAGCTCTGTTAAAAATGATCACAAGTCTTGAGAAATTTTGAATACGAGAAGAATTGAAAGTTACAGTTCAACTAGAAAATAATAGAAAAGAAAATAAATGCCTACTCCTCGTTTCCTCTACCTTGGCTCATAAGACTCATGAAAAAGTCCAGTTCAAACAATAATATAAATCAAAATCTCTTAATGGTTATGGAAATATTCAACTCGCCAGTGATTTACGGGATTTTCGTTTTGTTACAAAAAAAAAAAAAAAAAACGTTACGCCATAGAAAATGTTTGCCTGGTTGCGACAATAGGATTTCAAGCATAAAAAAAAAACAAAATCATAAGATTTTTTAAACTCGACAAATTGATATACAAGTGATGTAAGTATGTGACTAAAATTGATAAGAACTTAACTAAACAAAAGACTAGCATGACACTATTTTGCATGCAAACACATTCATCTTGCTGCCAGTGAGCTTGACAGACTTGACTGTTTATTTATATTTTTGTATGATTGTTTAAAGTATCTTTAAAAGGATGACCAAGAAGTGCAACAAAAAAATATTTAAATAAATGCTGAAAATGAGAAACACAACGAATTAATGTGCACATGCTGACAACAAGAGCAAATAAAAAATATTCAGAAAAAATTAACAACATATCGTGATAAGCATTTATGAGTACGAAACTACTGTCTTAGGGGAATTTCGACCTAAAGCCAAGACTACTTCAATACTCGATTGTACTCGAAAAGAACTTCGATTTAACAGAACTTATTTTAAAAATATTACAAGTATATTCAAACAATTAACAATAAGAAAAACATTTCAAGTTTTTCTACTTTCTTTCATCAATAACACCTAAACTCTCGTAAAGTTTAAAGAAGTCATATCGTTATCATACCATGGGGTATGGAGCAAAATTTCTCTCGTTCTTAATGATGTGTGCTGAAATAAATAATCGCCATGAATTGTTATAAATTATATAATTCTTGAAAGCTAACAAAGAGGTAATAGATATAGTTCGCCATCTTCTATATCAATGTTCAGCGTTAAATAGCATAAGGACTACAGTCTGCGAAATAAAGGGCAACAAAAATTTATCCGGCTTAAGTTGATAATCCAAGAGCTGTACCTTTTGAACCACTTAGGTACACACATGAAATATCTCTAATGAGTGTATTAGTCGTACTATTATAAAAACAATAGCACCATATAATTTTAAAAACAGTCCTTCAAGTAATTCAGCGGAAAATTCAAAAAGAAAAATCCTAAACCAAAAACCAAACCTCGCAATAAAAATTTAAAAAAAAAATTGCCAAAATTAGATAAATTTCCAAAAAATGGTCAAACTTAAAAAAAAAATCACCAATCAAAAATCGGTATAATTACAAAAAAAAAAACGTTAAAACAAACAAAAATCGCTGAAAAGAAACAATAAACAGATTAAATACAGAATTTACCAAAAACCCACAGATAAAAACTATCGCCAAAAATTACAAAGAACTCAAAAATTCTGAAACTAAAGAAATAGCCCAATCAAAAATCGGTAAAACTTCAAAACGAAGAAAATCAGTAAAGCGAAGCAATGAACAGACTGAACACAAAATTAAAAAAAAAGTCAAATTAAAAAATCGCTTAACATCTTTAAAACACTAAAATGATAAAATTGAAAAGAAATCGTTTAATGAAAAATAAAGTGAAAATTGAATAAAATATACATGTATGAATGTATGCACATAAAAAAAATTATCTACATATACAAAATTTAAGTAAAAAATTTTCCTGAATTTTTTCTCAATTTACAATTAAAAATTACTTGACATGAAATATAAGAATTTATTCAAAATATTCTCAAGCAGTTATGTCCCAAAACAATAAATAGATTTAAAACGAATAAATTTTGTTGTTATGTATATTAATTTTAATTTTTTAAATTACTACGAACTGTTTATTATTAATATTTGTTAATATTTATACAGGCTAAAGTTCGTAAAAATGTTTATAATCAGAGAAATATTAGGTAGACATTGTTAACATATTTCGAGCAAAATAGAAAAAATTTAATATTTATACATCCCTTTTGTAGATTTTTCAACAGCACTGGCTCCATAGAACAAACGTTGTTTTCGGTTAAAGCCACTAAACCTCGTCAGTATTTTTTTAACTGTAGTTTCTATAACTCTGGTAAAACTATTGTGATTTAAAATTTGTAATTCCCATTTTATGTTCGAGAGTTTGTGCATACGATTTTGAAAACATATAAGTTGGTATTAGCAGCTAACAAAATGCAACATATATGTATGTAGATTAGCTAACCCACAAGAGATAAAATATATTACTTGATATGGATAAAAAGAAATAAATTTACGCTTAAGGAAATTTTTACTAATTTAAAAAAAATTTTTAACTAAAATGAGAAAATTATTGAAAAATTTAAGAAAATTTTCAACAAAAAATAAAAAAAGGAAGCATGCCAGCAATATTAACAATTTATAGAAATTTTATACATATTAAAAGCACCCAGCAGACATTTTGATGGCAAGATAATGTCTCACTACGCAATTGCTTATTATGTTGTCCTTTAAATTACAATTTAAAAATTTCAATACTTAAAAGTCATTGATTGCAAAAAACATATTGCAAATAAAAAGTCTCTGCAGTGTATTATATTTTTCTTTTATACAATACACGAATTATGTATGTCAAGTTTATTACTAATTGGCCTCCTTCACAACTAATTTACTTTTTTATTTACTGTTCCACTAGGTAATATATTTGAATACCTTAAAGCAATGCAAATGGTAAGCAGTTTGTGTTGAAAAGTATTTTAATTGGTAGCTGCAACACAAAACCAAGTTTTTACAATCATTATAGTGCTAACAAAATGCACTTGCCTGTAGAGGCGGCTGTGTCAGTCTATTTTTGGCATGTTAATTTATTTTTGCCCCGACTATTCAACGTATGAAAAAATAAGTAGACAAATCAATAAAAACCTTAAAAAACTGGTCCGTTCGAAGGATTGAGCCATTTTAAATAAAGCAGTTTCAGAAAAGAAATTAACAGAGGGGGCAGCGCCATGTTAAACCTATTTTCCAAGTTATAGTTTAAATTTAATTTAAGATTTAAAAAAAAAAAAATAAAATCGGCAACGAACAGGGCCAGAAAAATTACGCATTCTTTCATAACTATTTACAAAGTCTACGAAAACTATATGCATGCATGTATGAGTGTTTGTCTTAAGTAGCTGTCTGTGTATTTGTTTGATATTATTTGTGTATACTCACAAGTAAATAGTTTTGTTTTTGTTTGAAATAAGTACTAAAGCCAATTAAAAGTACATTTTCAAATAGTTGGCACAGGAAACAACAATGACATTCTAACGCTCATACACACTTAAACTTCAATAGACAGCCACACAAATAAAATTTTATCATGGCAACTGCATAACTAACATCTACAAACTGCTAAAAAAAAAATAAAAACGAGTAAGTTTAAATTTTAGATTCCAAGTTCAAGAAACTTAAAATGGATAGATGTACAATTTTATTGATTTTCTGACTGTTGGGTTTTTTGTTTTCTTTATTTGTTTCTTCTTCTTTACTTTTCATTTGCTTTTCAATTTAAATTTTATACCCTTCACCAAAAATGTTAAGAGAATTTATAGGTTTGTCATTCCGTGTGAAATTTTCACAATATTTTAATATGAGACCTGTAAAGTATACTTATTCTGAATCCTTACAGCTGAGGAAGTTAAAGGAGTCATCCCCGCTTGTATGTCCGTCTATCCGTCTGTCTTTAAGTTAAATCGGTTTTTCGAAGTCACTAAAAAGAATGCGCAGCCACCGGCGGAGACACCAAAGGCGCCGACGTGTATGAATAGGAAACCTTGTTTTTTTTTAATTTTATCGTGTTTTTAACAACAAAAGAATTTTAGATTTTTTTCTGTGTTTTTACCACCCAGATAAATCCGAGATAAGTTAGAAAGGGGTTGTATAGCTAAATTTGCCCCAAATCCGATCCCCAACTCTCATTTAAATCTATTTAGAAGTTTAGAGGATATACTCTTTTGAGTGCAAAAAAATATTCACCGAGTGTACTGCAACGTGTTTTGTAAAGATACGATTTGATTAAGATAGACTATATAAGATTCGGCGAAGCCGAATATTGCACTCTTTCATGTTCTTTATATGGTTTATTTTCTAATTTGCTTTTTATTTGTGCTGAAGATGGCAACAAATAAAATACAAAAAAGAGAAAAAAAATCCTAATGAAAATGTCATTTATAATTTAAAGGAAATTCAATTAAGTTTATTTTTTGGTTTAAATGTGAGAACACAGTAACGAATATAAAACTGTTCGCTTATCCTCTTGTTAAAGTAATGGAAAAAAGCAATTTTGTTTAATATTAAGAAGTTCCTGGAATTTTCTTATTATTTTTTTTTAATCAATTTGATTTCCAGCGTCGCCATAGCCAGACATTTTCTACTATACAGTAGAGGCTCGGAAAAGTTAATTAGTTAATTAGTTTGGGGGTACTTAAATTTTCCGAATTCGTAACTTTTTCGTAACATGAAAAAATGCATGTGATTATACCTGTGTATTTTTAAATAAAAAGTACCCAAATGAAAAATTTACTTACCAACTTTCACTCCTTAAAAAGTACGCTTTATTATAATTGGGGTCATATGCTATCTGTCTAAAAAATTTTATCAAAATCTATTTAGCAGTTTTCGTGCTGTAGTGGAATTAATGTTCAGGCATAAAAACTTTCTTATATATAATATTATTGTACAGTTGTTCAAGAATTCACTTATTTACAGCTCTGACCTTGTGAATTGAAGAGTTGTCGTTTTGGTAGATCTGCGGGAATTTTTTCTATTCCAAATTCATATCGTAGGATGCACCCTATTCGCTGCTGTGTCATCTTTACAAAATAAATTTCTTTCTTTCTAAAATCGTGAAAATAAAAGTGGCCATCGATATAAAAACTTACTTTTGCTCTTCAGAAAATACAAAGAACTTTAAAATACAAGGAAATGTTCAAAAACTTGCTTTTTTATACGTTTCTTGGCGAATTTTCAACGTGAATATGCAAAAATTTAAAAAAAAATTCAAGGTTTTATTTTGCCCCTCTAAAAAAGTTTCCTGCGTACTTCAATTCAGTTCAAGTAATTCTCTGCAACTGTCTTTCCTCTACGTATTTTTTCTGTTATTTGGCTAGCATTCAGTCCTGTTCCTGATCCTTTTTGGAAGTGCTAACAGCTCTTGCGCTTTCCATTTTGTGAAAATTTAAAATAAAAATGTTAAATTTTTAACAGCCATACCTAAACAAGAGCGGAAAGCGCAATGTTTTCTACCGCGTAGCGTTACGCTGAAATACCATACCTAAACAAGAGCGTCAACGCTTTGTCATAAAAACAGGGTTATTACAAAATATATAACAACCCTGATTATAATAGTATACTCATAACCTAATAATACATGCATCTCTACAACAAACACAACAAAAAAATTCCTCTGAAGTCAAAAGTATAAATGTGTATGTGTGTATGTTTCAACCTGTGACAAAAATATAAATAAAAATTATTCATTAAAATACGAAAAAATAAATACAAATCAAAATTTAACACTTAAAATAAGAAACAAGTAATTTACAAGAATTGTCAGCTGGGCTTATAAGACTACCTTATAGTCATTGTATCATGAGTGCTTGTCTTTTGCAGCTAACTTCACTATTAAACGCGCTGTCAAAATCGGATTTTCCAATTGCAAAATTTTGCCGCCGCGTTACCGCCGCGTTATTTCGGGATGCTCCTTAGAAATTGTATGGGCAAGTGAACTTTTGACAGCTAAAAAACGCTTGCCGCTCTTGTTTAGGTATGGCTGTAAGATTCTTAAAATTATAATTGAGCATTTTAATTTTTGGAATGTATGTATATAAACTTTTCCTCCTCTTTAAGGTAAGACTATAACAGAATTTGCTGTTGTATTTTGTAACATTTAAAAGAATATATATACACACATAAATAATTTATTAAATAAATAATTCTACTATTTTACACATTTCCATAGCAGATAAAATTTGTTAAAATATAAATTAATGATCATCTCGTTATGCAAAATACATAAAATGAAAAATAAACCAAAGACTAAAAGTATTATTCATATTTTATGAAATAAATGAACATATTAATTATGGTATAATTTGTATTTATTACATACATATATACCACATACACAAAGACAAACGTACCATAATAACTATTTTGTTACAATATTTTTATGCATACATTACAATAAATATTTAATATGCTAATGAATATTGCAAATAAAATCCTTCTTCTGCAATAACATTTTCTCATTCAAGTTCTGTTAGAATGTGTATGTTTACGATTAAATTCCAGAGATGAAATACTCAAACACTTGAAGATTAAAGTATCAAAGATTTCCATAATTTATTAATGAAATATTTCATATGAAAGTTATCTGGTATTTTTTTTTTTTTTTTTTTTTTTTTTAACACAGTTGTGTAATATTTTGGTTTAATTTTAAAGAACTAAGAGTGAGTTTTTAAATGCGAGATTAGAGATTTAAATTTAATATCTGCAGTTAATCTTTGAGTTGATTTTATATATGTATGTAGTTTTTGTTAGCAAAAAACTTGAAAAAATGTTTAACTCAAAGAGTAACTTTTGTAGTTAAAATTAACTTAACCGTTAATTTCGCGTTTAAGAACCCACTCTAAATGTCTAGATACCGTAAGAGCGAAGTTAGGAAGTCGTAAAGTGAAATACTTTGGGCAGCATAATTTTTTTAACGCCTGCCAGTTTATGATTTTATATTCGATGTCAAAATTTAAGACGATCTACAAAAGTATGAGTACTTGTGAATAGCGTAGAGTCCAGTTACATTTCATTTTATAAATTAGGTTTGTTTTTTGACCATTTTTACGAAGATACTTTTTAAACTAATTTTTTATAGAAGGGATAAAGTGATCATCGAAAGAACTTTTTCTTTTAAATTTCATCTTCAATATTCTACACTTTTCAGCACAAGCCGATATATCGATTCATGAGATCATTGATCTTAAAACATAATAATGTCGGTTTAATCTTTCGTTGAGACAAAATTATTTTGTTTGTACTTTAAATTTTCTGTGGGCGGAACTGTTATGTCTTTTGGTCACAAGACACATATTAGTGCTGTGCTTTCTAGGGAAAATATTATTTGGCTTTTTGCGAACCATCTATTCTCTGAAACAACAGATCAAAGGGTGCGTACATAACTTATAAACGGAGATAGGATAACGTATAGAAGTTTTGTAGAGGGCGAACAGGCTCCTAAGGTCTCCGCCCAAGACCATATTTGACAGAAAGTTAATCTGTAGGGTTTTTTTTCAGGCTTGATCAGTAATCATATACTGGCCCCACAGGAGCCCCGATTAGCCCCAAAAATTAATGCCTACTAGAGGGTTAGAGAAATGTTGTTTGTTTATTCAAATCACCTTCCGATGTGCTGAGAGATTCATGCTGTGTCTTCTAGGGATGGATATGCTGGTGGACATCGTGCTACCCTTAATTGTGGTTAGGATTCTGTGACCAGTCATTGGTAGAGTCCTGTTTGCCAGTTGCAGTTGAAACTCAAACCACTGGACGATTTATTTTATAACTGACTGATGGTCGACTAGTGCTAGTGGCGGATTGGACTTTGCACAACCAATGTTAAACCTCTTTATACTGTTTATTCTAAGACGTTTCGCGGTGATTCGGGAATGGTAGTCAGCACTCAACTTAAGAGCGCCATCAAGTTGATACTGGTGTTACTTTTAAATGCGTCTCTCCTATCAATTATTAGAAATTTTAAAAATTTTTGAATATTTTTATTGCCGTTAAAAAATATTTTGATGGAAAAATTCCATTGAAAGAACATGAGCATGCAATAATTTAATAAATTTGGATTGAAATGGAAAAATATATCTTCCCGAAGAACTTAAGAACTATAAAAGAGAAGAGTCGCAACCAATTCATGCGTTTGTGGCTCTTAATAAGAGCTGCCAAGCGATAAAAGTTTACTTTCCCAAGGTTTCTAAAAAAAATTCGTTTTGTAGCTCCATTTCAACACGCTCCACAGTGTGCGGTTTTAACATTCTAGCTGATCAAAATTGCATATTTCTTTAACAAATAAATGTACAGTCACGCAATTTGGTACAAGTAATATATGACTAACAACACAACTTCTGTAGAAAAATGGGCGGAATTGGACAATTGCCACGCCCACTTCCCATAATAGATAAAATGCAAACGGTCCAATTAACAAAAAAAAAATGAATACTTTCAATAGAAAAAACATTATAACCATTAAAAAAATACCATTGTTACTAACGTCCTTGTGCATTTAAAGTAACGATATGTGTACCTTAAAAAATAAAAAAGTTATTTTTTTAAAAAAGATTTTTTTTTTATTTTCAATTCAATTCAAAAAAATACAGTACAAAGTTTATTAAAAATAAAAAATATAAATAAATTATTATAAGAATAAGAAAAGTACATATATATGTATATGTTTCATATCATTCTTCTGCAATATAAACATCCGGGTCTTGCAGCAATTCCAAAATTGTGGGTGTTAAAATTCCTTTTTTAGTTTTTGGGGGTTTTCGCAAACTACAGATGAATGGATCCGACGATATTAAGAGCCTGTTAATCAAATCCGTATTTGTGTCCTCTCTGGATGTTTTGCGTGTAAAGTTTTCACGGTAATTTTTGCAATCCTTATTTCGTGCCTCTTGGGCTTCTTCCGAAAGCTGGCCAATAGGAAAAATACAACTGTCTATTATTATTTTACCATGGAAAAGTATTTTGTGTACCGTCACTGGCATATAGTACCATGGGTATTTTTCCAAATATAGATTTCTTGTTTCAATTGTATAATTTTCAAAAGCAACAGAGTTTATTTTATAGCCACATCCCAGGCACTCAAGAATAACATGAAAACGTTCTACCAGCTCCAAATCAATACCAGTAATATTTGACGACTTCTCGGCATCTCGAAAAAAACGTCTGGCAGTGTTGCCATCGTTTGAATTGCCAGAATGATGTTTTGGCATATCCACCAACAATCCTGTTTCATTTTTGAATCGGTTTTATATATATTTCTTTCTTTCTAATAATTTTGCTTTGTTATCAGCTCCTCGTATTTGCCATTTTTTTATATCTAATCTGTACGCAATATGTAACAAACACTCCATAAAGCGAATCCATGCATGAAGAGGGGATAGGCCCATTGGCAGCATGTTTTTGTCAACTGTTTTATTTAAAATCGCAATTGGATTATTCATAGCTAATGGTGTAGCCCCACATAAATAGCAAGCTTGGGATGATGAATAATTTGAAAGAGCACTGCACACTTTTCCATCAATCATACACAAAACTAGCTTGGCTGTGACTTTAAATTTCTTATGCTCAACAGTAACTATAGTTGGCAAAAGAGACAAAATTTGATTTTCTATTTGTTTAACTTCATTCAAAATAAGGTCTTTTGTCTCTTTTGCAAATACGAATTTTATAGGCCGACAATATCTAGTTGACGATGGTGCAGGATTTTTCCAAATTATTGTTTTTTGGTTGTAACCAATATTTTCCAAAGACATTTCAAGTGGGACCATAGATATGCTAAACAAACTCTCGTCAGACATATTTTCTTGAGAAAATGATTGCTTGTAACGATTATGGTCAGCACCGTCACAACCCCATTTTATCTTAAAAGTCACTTCATTAAAATCATCTTCTATCAAAAAAAATGTATCCTTCAAGGCCAAACAAAGTCTTAAGACTGTATGGTCAATAAGTGATTGGAGGCTGACATTCGCGAATGATTCTGTTACAGTTATTCCATTTTTTGAGAAAAAAGTTTTATTTCTTGCAAATTAAGAGTTTGTTTTGAACCAGTACTAATATTTCCTGAAATAAATTCAAATACACGCAGACATTTTTGATTTTTTTCTGCAAGCAGCCAAACATCAAAAATTTGTTGGCGCGAAATACAAGAATTCATGATCAGTTTTTGGATCGGGAATAGTGGGGGGGCAAGTTGGGGCAAATTTTTTTGGTTGATTCAGAAAGAAGACAAAATAGGTAATCTGATGCAAATAATGCGACTACTTGTGCTTGCTTGTGTATATATTTTTATGTCCAATGAAAAAAAAAAAAAAATTCAAAATAACTTCTAAAAAGAGATATATTTAAAAACCTTCAAACTTTTATTCTGATCACGTGTTTTACAATTGATTAATTCTGTTAATAAAAAATATACAAAACTACAAAATAAAAAAAATTTCATGAAGATATTGCATTTTATAAAAAAGTTACAACCATTCAAAGTTGGGCTACGCGCCTTAACTTGCTTATGTCTAGCAATAGTCTGCAATTACAGTGAAGTTTAAGGTGCTGTTACTTCATAACGCTGTTAATTTTTTTAATTCCAAATGCAATTATATGTAGTTGGGATTGTTATCAATCAATTCTAGTAAAAATTCTTTAAAAAAAAAACATACAAAAAATTGGATTTTGATAAGCTAAAATGTTAAAACCTTACACTGTGCGCTCTGGGAAACTCATTTTCAGAGCCTAAAACAAAATAATTTTTATTCTTTAAAATACTCTTAAAAGATCCGACAACTGAGGTGTACATATTCCGAACGACCTACAATGATCAGTGCGATCTGATCACGGTGCGTATGATTAATATTTTATTTCTTAATAAATTTTGTCACTTATTATTTGATGTGCCAATAATTATAATTATTAATTGAATCAGGTGCGGATCCAGCAGTACCTTTTTGGTCGTGGAGAACTTTTTTGAAATTTGCATAAAACAAAACAACGTAATTTTGCAATTAACAGTTTATTTAAATATAGAAAAAGACATGGAAAAAAATCAAAAAAAAAAAAAAAAATAGATTAATGTGCTGCTTTCACATGACGAAGAAGTGGTTTGAGTGTAAAATTAAAAACTAAAAAAATTGAGTGCTTTTCCCACAAATACTTTATTAAAACGGCGTTTCTCTTAGCATGATGACTTTTGTAAAATTTTTGTTGTTTCTTTTACAACATAATCATAATCCACTTCCAAATTACATGTTGTATATTTTAGGGCTTAATGTATGTAGGTATAATCTTTTTATATATTATTTGTTTAACACAAAAAAATTATTCTATTGCAGTTTGGGGGGTGATATCCCTACCTGCCCCTCTCCCATTTTTCCACGCCTGATTGAACCAACAATTATTATTATTCAAATATTTTACTATAAAATTCTAATAATATATAGAAACAATTGGGGTGTTCACACTGTAGTCATATCAGTCATATTGTCATAATGTCTTATTATGTTACAGTAGTTTAAAAAAATTGTTGTTGTGCAAAAAAGTCATATAATAATAAGACTTTTTAAGGTTTATTTATAGTTTGTCATAAAATAACAGTAGAAACCTTAGCCGAGCAGCTGAAACTCTTCAGTCGAGCCCCTATAATATTTACTAGCCAAAAAAAAAAAATAGTTCAGCTCATGTTACAGGGAACAGCTGTTTTTGACTATATTTATGTCAGGTAGTTCGTATACATAGATAAAAAACAATTTGAAAATTTTAATTGATAAAGGACATTTTAGATGATTTACAGCAAATTTATTATTTTCTTTATCAACAAGTCGCACTGAATTAAAAAAAAATTACGGGTAGCACTCCGGGAGTGCTGACAGAAGTGAAAACGTATATTTATGAATTGTATCATACAAACTAATAAAGTTTTAAAAGTAGACATAAATAATGGTTACAGTTTGGTATGCATACGTAAGAAAATGTTTTAAATTTGTTTGTGTACTTTGATATGAAGCGAGTGCTTTATACTAACAAAATACATGTTGTTTTGGATTGTTGTACTTGTTGTCGAACTGCGCATACCTGTTAGTTTTACCATGTCTGGTAAGTAGCTATCTATTAAGTGTTAAATGTCCGGGTGTTACTACACCAGTAATTTGTTAGGTGAGGATTGACAGAAACAGAGATGTTACAAGTGTCAAAAAACGTGACGGTCGCGAGTTCAGTGATAAAGTTCCTATATGGACACTTCTGCAGACAATTCTAGTTTTTGTCACGCAACATCAACAGCCAATTTAGCATGTATTTTCGACCCATATCTTGATCAAATTTTTCTCCTTCTTCATTAAATTAAGATCTAGATGCACTCTACATCAAACACACAAAAATAAGTTAAAAATATCGAAATTTTTCTTTGAGAAATAATTTTAATTGCTTACTGGAGTAATGAGAGAAAAAAGATGACTATTCTGCGGAAATGTCCGTATACAACAACACTACCAAGTGAGAAATATGAGCTCACACACGTATGTACATATTTCTATTAGAAAACTAACTTACCTTTCATTTGAGTAAAACATATTTTTCCCCCATTATTACTATTATTATGAATATTTGAAAACCAACCGAAAAAGGAAAATGAAAAGCCACAGGAAAGATATTGTTGTGACATTATTTAAAAGTTGAAAACACCTGCTCGCCAGCAAGTCATCCAGCAAAAAAGCCAACAGCCACATTTAAAATGATGTTTTACGTCTATTCAGTCAACGAGCAACATTATTTTTTCACCCCGACTACATAAATTTATAGACACATATTAAGGAAAAGATGAAGCAAGAGAAAAATGTCAAATTAAAGAAAAAAGAAAAAAAAAACACATTAAGAAATGAAAAATATTCGCTTGAAAAAAATAAGTATGGCATTTTCTTTATATTAAGTATACGATAATACATTTTTTCATAAAAATGATGAAATAAATTTAAAAAGCATCGTTTAACTATTTTCTTTTAAAATTCATTCATTTCATCCACGTTATTGTTAGTGTTTTATATGGTGTTGTTGTTGTTTTTGTTGTTCTTGTCATTGCTATAACCATATTTATATCGCATGAAGTTGTTGTTATAGCTGCGTTGTTCTTTGCCATATTCCTGGCAATGAACAACTTGTTTGAGTTATGAACAAATGTTTTTTTTCCTTCCTTTAACTTCTTTTTACTTTTAATTTTTTTTTATTTAGTTTACGTTCAGCTGGATAAACTTTTTAAATATTTATACAGAAAAATATTGTTCGTGTAAAAGAATGTCGTTGTTTTTCAGTTTCAAGTTTGAAGTGTGTCTTTCCTGAAATTTATAAGTTAAATGTTGACGGTTGTATTGATGCCCTATGCTCGGTCATTAAGATAGTGATATTTTCTTGGGGGATAGTAAACATTTTGTTTTAGCAATTCGTCATTTGTACTATAAATATATGTGGCATTAAAAATCGTTTAAATAAGTGTTTTGAAATTTCAATTAAAAATTTTAATATGCAGATACTCGTATGTGAAACAACATATGTAAGTGTAAGGAACTTCGAAGTAATATAATGCCAAGTAAAATCCTATGAAGGTTTGAAACTGCAGCTTTTACTGTTTTTTCTCTTGAAGATAAATTTTTGAAAAACAAACATGAAAATTAAATGGCAGCAGTGTTTATTTTTTTTTTTTTGCTTCAGATATGTTGATGTAAGAAGTGTAACTTGTTCATTCGATTCACTACTCCGCTACTAAAGTCACTTTTGAATGTTCAAATATGAAATAAAGCAACGACATCTCTTAAATAGTAAATATTGTTGCTAGACAAAGTATTAGATTGAAGGTAAATTTTTTTCGTAGACACCCAACGAGTACCAACGTCAAAGCAGCAAATAGTGTGATGGATATCAAACAGAAAAAAAAAACAGAATTTCTAACGCCTTGTGTTTGAAAAAAAAATGGATTTCAGTGTTAAAACTGAAGGTAAAAAAAGAGAGTTCTACGTTCAAGCAAATGTAAATATGACATACTCTTATGTATGTATGTACATCTAAACATGAGCTTATATGTAAATGTAAATGTGCTAAGCATGGAAAATTAAGGTCAATCACGAAAATTGTAGTATGTATTTACACTAGAGTGGTTTATCAAAATCTTTTCTACGACGAATTCTAAGAAGGTTTTCCCAAGAAACCTTAAGTATAAAGCAAAAATCGAGCTTTTCGTTGACCCACTCTAATCTACACCTCAAAATTAATTACAAATATTTTCAATGTTTTCAAGTAAAAAAAATTTAATTAAAATTTTTATTGAAAAAATTTGTATGTGAAAACTTTGGAAATTTTTATAGCACCTTCATTTTTTAAAAGAAAATAAAATCAATTAGAATAAGAGTTGATTTATGGGTCGATTATGAATAGCAAGAGAACTTCAGTTGCGTTGCGAGCCGGTAACTGATAATTTGTGGTTGGCAGAGAAGCATTAAATAGCAACTGAAACTTGCAGCTCTCAGTTGACAGTTCCAGCCGTAATACAATTCTCAGCAACTGGCAACACGACTGTGGTCCGGTTGCCATCCATAATCGACCCATTAATTAAAATATTCATTGAAAGTAAGTAAACTTTAATGATGTTGAAAAATAAATACTTCCATTGTCTCAACAAAAGTTGAGCAATTGTATAAAGGTTGTAAGGAAGACAAAAAAAAAAGACATGTACTAAATTTAAGTAAAAAATTTCCTTAAAAATAGCTTAAAAATTTCTATATTTACGTATAATTTGATTTGTATGTAGACATTTTTTTTAAATCAAATAAAATTTTCTTGTTTTTTACATCTGACTTGTTACAAATGAACTCATGTGCAATTCTGCATGTCTGTCAAAATGTTCATTTTACAGAAGGTTTATACTTTTAGCTCCTAAACGTACATGTAGAATTACATCTGACATGAAATGTATTTGTTTGCAACAGCTGATATGTTCTTTATTTATTTTCAGTATACAATAACCAAGTCATTAGGTTCCAAAATTACATTACGCTGTCATAAAATATTTTTCCTTGCACCATAAAGGTAACGATGATTCTGGAATTTTTTAATAAAATCAAATATATTAAGTTTACACTAAATAATAATGTATGACATAATATACATACATACATATAATTGTTATTATATAGACAAACTTGGTCTAAATAATACCTTCAGGCGGCCAATGCTACCGCCAATATCCAGCCGCAGCTGACTTATTTCTCAAGTCATATATTTTTGCCAGTACTTTTTATCATACTAAACCAGCTGGTGTCACAAGGTTTGTCAGATTAAAATAGAACACGCTGTAATTAAAAATTTGTCAGACGTATTGTGTTTTATAGAAGCAATGTTTTAAAGGTAAAACACCATGGTATGGGAGCCTTTATAATACAAAAAAACAAATGTTCAAAATGTCACTTCAAAAAAATTCTACTTCAAGAAAATTTTTAATTTATTTGAGTGCGCATTTTCTAAAAATAAGAATGTTTTTACTAAATTTAAGTACATTTTATCATACAAAAGAAATTATTTGTAAAAAAATTATTTCGGAAATGACTTACTCCTGAATAGTTCATGAACATTTTAATACTTAAAAACGGAAAACGGGTTTCATCATTTTAAGGTCAAATATTTTTCTCGTATTGCAAATTTTTTCAAAATTTAAAGAAAATAATTTTTTTAATTATTTTTAGTTCATGACTTACTAAATTAAAAAAAAAATATATTTTTCTTAATGTTAGAAATTTGGTATGTAGTACTTATGTGTACTAGCTGTACCTGTACTGTACCTCGTAGTAGTGAACTGGTTAGAGTGTCTGCCTTCTAAACCAAAATTACATGGTTCGAGTCCCAAAAGTGGAAGTTTTATAAAAAGTTTTTAATCACCCCCCATTTCAGATAATACAACTACATGTTTTAAATAAGCATTTAGGACGTTCCAGCGCTCTGATGACATCAAAAGCAGAGGGACAAATTAAGAAAAAATGCGCAGCAAGATCATGACGAAATTTTTACTACATTTGGGATAGGCACTGCATTAGTTTTTAGTAAATACGACTGTTTCTAGTTTTTAGTTAAAATTTTCTGTTAGAGACGAAATTTGGATTTCCTAACATCAAGGAACATTTTAATTTTAACCAATTTGAACTCAAATTAAGAAAAATTTTTTTTTTTTAGTGTATGTATAAGTTATTCAAAATTACTGTGCTTTTAGTAAGTCTCGGTTATTTCTGCGGGAATAGTGTATAGGCAAATGAGTTTTGAAACGACCAATCTACCAATGAGCAGGTATACGCAGGATATACATACATAGATTACCTAACTCATTACGAATAAATTAATTTTTGAAAACTTTAAATAAAACACAAAATGTCGCCATGCACACACTTACAAAACTGTAGTGAGTATAATTCATTATTAGTTAAATTGTTATCTACACTAAGTGTATAACAAATATTATTGTAAAAATTATTGTATATTTAAAAACTGTTAAACAATTTTTACTGAAATAAGCTTATAATAAGTGTGCTTATAAAAAGTTGTAGAAAATCTAATACATACATTTTGCTTATAAAATTGTTGTATTGTGCAAATCTATACGAAATTTTCCGACAATCGCCCAAATTTTTTGTTTGTGATTCTTTAGAAATGGTTTGCTATTCAACCAAAGTATTTATATAGAGAAATTAGGCCAAATAGGGAAATATTTGTAACGCGATACTCAGAAAGAATTAAACGTTATCAATATTTCCATATACAATTGGAAAAACCAGCACTACACAGAAAAAGAGAACAAAGTATTTTATTTTTCAAGTAGCCACACACTCATCATGTAAGTGGGCTTTAAAAAATTTTTTAAATTTTTTTGGTAAAATTTCCTACCTTCCAGGATTGTCCCTTATAACGGTTTTATATGAAAATTATATAAATTTTTTTGGTTTTCACCTGATCCAATTTTCACCCACAATGGTGTAATTTTTCATCATATTAAATCTAAGTGAGCAACAATCCTAATAGATTTTTGCAAAAGCCCAAAATTGATTTTTCATTTCCGCATATACATATGCACATACATACACACATATATGCATAGACAAAATTAAAAAAGCCTACACATCATTAAGAAATGTCCTTTTCAAATTTTACACGCGCGCATTTGCAATCATATACGAGTATACTGTCTGTCGTATCTTTATTATGTCATTTATGTTTTTATGGTTGCTCTGGTTCTGCTACTTAATGACAGATAACCAACCAGCATTTCCATATCAGTTCAATATTACATTGATGTTTGAAGAGCTAATTGTAGGATCACCTGTACGTGTGTGTAAGTTGTATAAACTTGTAGCAGTTATATGAACGAAGTTAAAGAAATGAAAAACATAAAGATGAATATGTGAGGTTTTCTAACTGTTTGCGTAACATAGATATTCATATTACTGTGTGTGTGTGCGTTTGTATCAGTGTGCCATGATCTGAGTATGCACACAGTAAGATGACATAAGATAATTAATGAAAGGAAAAATAAACTTAAATACCAGAAGCTAATGCACAGGTTTTTCCTTTATATCCATTCGCACCATTTTACTAATTTGTATTGCACGATAATCTTTCCTTTTCCCAAATGCTCAGATTCCATTTCATAGATGATGCATACGAGTATTTGTATGAGCTCTCACATACGACGGTCAACGTAAGTTTCGCATTCATACCAATCGAGCCTTTGCTGCAATACAGTCATAATTAAAAAAAAAAGTGATTTTTGAGATAAAAAAAGGGCAGCATTATTTTCATATCCTTCTTCATAAGGTGTAAAAATTTCATCTTAAAAACATCATTTTATTTTACCACTAAATTGGAAGCGAATTTAAAACTTTAAAATCGTTTTCTGCAAAATTACTTTTTCTGAGTTATGACTCTATTGCAACAAAGGCTCAAAATGTAACAGTAATGTGTAAATGGCTTTGCGCTAATTAATTTTGATGAATCACGCAACATTTTGTTAAAGTGCACAGCATGTTTAAAGTAAAAGTTTCAATAATGTTTGTAAAATTATTCAAAAAGTTTTAGGCAACATTTTGTGTTCTTAAACCCCACATTCGTATAAAAATGGTGAACCAAAACTTTTGTCAACAATTTTTTTTTTCTATTTTTAATTTAATCTTTTCTCCGCTGACACTAACAAATACTTAAGTACATACATACATACATACATATGTACATACGTACATACATACATACATACATACATACATACATACATACATACATACATACATACATACATACATACATATTGTTTGATTTTAAATAATTGTTGAGAATAAAATGTTTAAAGTTTTTTCACCTGATGATGCAAAATAATTTTCTTAAAAATTTATTAAAATTCCAAAATTATTTAAGCAATTTTTCACACTATAGATATATTTATGTATGTATTTGGTTGAAGTGCGAGTTTTTAAAGCACGATTGAGGGTTGAGTCCGAAGTAGAATTACTGAAATATAAACATAAGAAGCAGGGAAACGGCATACATGCAATTGCATGTTTTTTCCTGTACTAAATATGTTGGTCTAACTAAAATATTTATTCGTTTCACAACTTTTAAAGAATTTTGACCTCAAATTATTAATGCATATTTTTGCATATATTATTTTAGAGCATAATTTTGCATCTATTTCACTATACGGGATTTTTAGGTAATTATTTGTTTTTAATTTTTGTAGCATATTTTCTTATGTTTGCTACATATTTTTAATTAATATTTTTCATGTTTACATCGACCTTTTCATAAAGAAAACGATAAACCATTTTTGAAATTTTTCTGTAATGCTTTTTAATTGTAGATTTTTTGTTGTAAAAACTGCCTGAATATTTATTTGATTTATTTAAAGTTTTAATAATTTTTACATCACTTTGGGAATCGATTTTTAAGTGCATATTTTTGTACATTTCCGTTGATTTTGCTATTTTTTACGCATATTTCGACAGTTTTTTTTTTAATTTAAAGAAAAGTTTCTTTAACGTTTTTAAACTTTACTGTTATTAATTGTTTCCCAAATTTTCTATAAATTGTTCACAATCCTTTATTCCAAACTTATTTCCAGATTTAAAAATTTATCATTTTATGGTTCTGTTTGGAAAAAAAACCATAACTTTGTATTTTTTACTATTATGAGCATAATTTTGCATATTTCGATGATTTTAGGATCTTGGTGTCCCGTATTTTACATTCGGGTATATGAAAGAGCAGGCTAAATTTATTTAATCGACTCTCATGCCGATACAGAGCCAAAATTATAATTCGTGTTTCCAGAAATAAATATTATAAAAATTATAACCGAACCCATCAAAAAATAAGTGAAATTATTGAAAGACTTTGTAATTTTCATGCCTTTCTATTCATCACAAGAACTAAATTCATGTTTACCGCTTTCCTAAATTCGAATAAATTCATCATTACTAAAATGATGAAAATCAACAGTAACGAATTCTTTAAAATCAAGGACATGCACTGGTTTATTATTGACTCAAAATAAAAAAAAAATTTAATCCATGAAAAATATGTCTACGAATCAGGTAAAATATGTGGGTTCAATTTATTCAATTTAATAAAGAACAATTTATTTAAAATCCCTTCGATACAAACGATCTGCAATGACATGTTAATGCAAAAATTAGTTGCTGGGAAATAATTTGTATTGTCTTTTAAGAATTTAATTTTTTTGGTCATTTTTGCTGCATATTTTTAGCGCATATTTTCGGTTGCTCTGATAGTAACTTAAAACTTTTGTTCTAAAGATAAAGCAAGATACTTATTATTATTTTTATTTTAAAATCACATATAAGAAGAGTTAAGAACTGAAGTTACTCACTAAAATTTCGTAGCCACATAAATACTTTTTGGAGATACAACTTTTTTCCAATTATTGCAACATAATTTATCTTCTCATATTTTACACATTATTTTGCCTTATTATTCTCTATAAAAATTAAGTTTTAATTTAATTTCTAATTAAAACCAAAACGCTTTTTTCTATTTTCTTTCTAGGTACGTTCTATTTAAAATTAATATGCTTCATTGGTCTTTTAAACTGGTACGTTTGATTAAACTTTTTTTAAGAATAATTAAAAACTGCTAACTTTTCATGGGTTTTTATATTGTTTGCTGGTTGCTTTTAGAAGCAGTTTTAAATGGGTTCATTAGGCGCTACAAGAAATTGAATTTTCCTTTAATTCTTGGTTTTTTTTATTACAATATTTTCCTTTATTTCATCATTCTTAAATAAAGTCATACTTTCAGATTTAAAGAAATTTAATATTAAAATCAATATGATTTCAGTTTCACTTTTATTTTCTTGAAGGTGCTGTTTCCACAACACAGACAAATGGCTTGAGTAAAAATTTTATATGGGAATTACTCAAAAAACTGAGTGGTTTACATACAAATTTTCTACTTAAAACAATTGTTTGTATTATGGAAACCGCACATAATTTTGATATTTAAGATTTATTTCAAACACAGTGTTAACAATTATTTCTGTAAAAATGGTCGTTTGTTTTATGGCCTTCAGCCTTCAAAGTGCGAGGAAACATAACAAAATTTATTAGTTATAAAAAAAAAACGCATGTAACGCTCTAAACGAAGAAAGCCATTTGTTAGCAAGGCAGCAAAAAAAAAAAAAACAAAACGTGCTGGCTGTTTCCTCAACACAGACGCATGATATGAGTGTAAAATCTTATACATATATGAAAAGTACTCAGTTTTATTAAATAATTTTACACTTTCGTGCGTGATGTGGAAACAGAACGTAAATAATTTATAAATCTATTTAAACCACTTCAATTTTATGTGGTAAATATTATTATGTGGAAAATTGCAAACAAGCACAAAAATCAATTGCCAACAAACACGAATACATCATCCCTTTAAAATTGTGGTGATTACGTCAGAAAAATATAAATGCCCACAATGTGGAAAACTTGGAAAACCTCAAAATATTACAATGCAGGCATAATTTATTTGAAACACAGACACACCAACACGTTTAATTCATTTCACCCTTGTGATGATTACAGTCCAACACTGTACGCGTGTAGTTTAAAAATTAATGAAATAGATTTTCCTTCTTATAATTTAGAAAATAATTTAGAAAGTTTGTTAAAGATTAAAAACCACCCTAATACATGTATACATTCATACAATAGATCCATGCAAACATATGAGTATATTCAATATTATTTTAGATGCCACAATAAATACACAGCGAGCGGTGGTGTCAAGTTTTTCAAATGAATTTTAAATTAAATAACATTGAAATATAATTTTTTTAATAGAAATAATCCAACTTTATTATGACATTTATTGCTTAGGGCTACCGTCATGCCATAAATGTTCAATATAAATGTTTAATCTCTTTAATTTAGCCACTCCCCACTGTGGAATTTCATTCTTCTCATTTGTTCCACAAATAAATAACTTTAACAGATTGATTCCCTTTTTTTAATCGCTGGTAGGTGGCGTTGTTTGTAAAATCATAAACCCCGGCGAGGGCTCTGAGGAGAATAAGGACTCTAACACATTTTCATGACTAATTAATAAATTTTCTTTGTCTTTCCCTAATATTCTGTTGGAAACATATCTTTTTTTTGTATAATTTTTTTTACTATTCTTTTTTATCAGTGGGGCGCAACACCTGAGTCATGTTTATTGATGTATACATGTATGCATGAGTGTATATATGTGTATGCATGTGTATTAAAGTGTAAAATAAATAATGTTATTGAAACAAAAAGTTTAAAAAAAATATGCAAATACTTAAAGCAACAAAATTTTAGTTACAATTTTATATAAATTGCACAGTGAAATGAAAAAACAAAATCGCAAAAAATTTTTAGAAGAGGGGCCACGGTATTCAGTATTTGGTGTAAATGGTCTAGCTAAAGTGTAACTGTAAAATGGTGTAGGTATAATTTGCCAAACAGCTGTTGCCTCTAGCATTTTTCTCGGCTTGGTGACAACAATGTTTCTTCGGTTTCATTCATTTATCAGATGAAAACCAAAAAAACTTTTTCTATTAAAATCTCAAATATATTAAAAATTTTATTTAAGCTCAGTTGTTTGCGTTCTTTTTTTTTTTTTGTTAATGAGTCTAGACGCTTTTAATACGTTTCGTAAAAGAAATATTTGCTGGAAAGAATTTACTTTAAGAAAATTTTGTTTTGTTTTTGTTTTGGAAAAGTTTTCATATTTTACACTTTTGTTTAGAGAAACCAGACAATCGACACGTCTTAAAAAATTGTTGGTGGAAATCAACTAAAATACTAAGAACTAAAACGATCGTCTGAATTATATGAACAGTCATTAAAGAGAGTAAATCACAAAAAGTTTTAGTAACAATTTATTTATTGATACTTTAAAAAGTGTTTAATATTAAAAGTACATTTGACAAATAAATGGAAATGGTTGTTAAGTCCATTAAATGTCCATAAGCAATTGAGAAGAACCTAAAAAAGAGTACTTTTTTAAATGAACGTTTAAAAATTTTAATAAAACAAGAGAGCAAAAGTGTTTAGCATCAAAAAACCTGCTAGATCTAGTATAATGTTATGAGTTGCAAGCTCGTATAGCCAATGAACGACTCAAATGTCCATATTCGAGATGTAAAAGAACTTGTATTCAAACTTCACTTTTCATTGCTCCAACAACATGATCGGTAATATGACCAACAGCTCGTTTAACAGTCAGTATTCGATCAAAGTTTCACCATCGTTTTCTTAGGGGCGATATGAAAAATACTAAAAAAAACATTGTTTGGTATCTTTGCCTAATATGAATTCTAATGTGTATTGAACACATATTTGAACCACTCATTCCGTGAGAGTGTGTGTTCGTTTCGGTTAGCGATTCCCGGTAAGGGTGCTATATAAAGTTTTTTGGGAAACCTATCAGACATTCTATAATCTATAGGGATGCGAATCGTGACTGCCTTTTAAAAACTCCGACAAGCAGGATATTGAAATGAAATCTCAAAGTCGAGATCAAGGCTACCTGCAGTTCCGAGACTTTGCAAAATAAAGTTCATCAAATTAAATATCTTATTTTCTATTTAAAAAATAATTTTTTTAACATTTTAATTTAACAATACTTGATATTGAAATTTCTAAATTGGACGGAAGGCAATACGATATTTTGTGATAGAATTTCTGGCCATATTATTCAGCCGTTTTTGACAAAACTTATAGCAAATTAAAGATATTAATAAAGAGAAATTAACAAGATATTAGGGGTTATTGTGGGTTCAGTTTTTTAGGAGCTAGAAGCGTTTAAAGTTGCACACTCATGCATGCAATCGAAAAAAAAGCATTCATGTGTTTTTCTCAACTGGTTTTGCAATAAACAATTTTTTTTTGCAATATTTAGATGTGGGAGAATTGTAGGAATTTTAAAGGAAAAGAAAAAAATGAGAATGAGAATTCATGCAAATGTACCATTAAATAGTTGCGGTTGTGATTGTTGTATGACTTCATTTAATTGGTTTTTTATGACAATTTCCGTATGAAAAATTAAAAAAAATTAGGTACATCTAGAGTACGGTCGAATGTGGTTATAATTTAGCCGGCTGAGTCAAAATGGTAAAACCTTATTATTTTAATGATTCACTATTTTTCTGTTTTTATTGTTCAATTGCGTCTTTATCAGGGGCTTCTACAGATTTCCTTCTAAAAACAAAAATAACAATTATACGAACTCAAGAAAACATTCAAATCGTTTAAAAATTCTATATGCATTTCGTTGGTTGCTAAATACTACCTCATCAGTAGATCTTTACCTTTAATGTTTGAAAAGTTCCAAAACTCATTTACTCATACATAACGTCGCAAATAAAATTTGCGAATTACAAAGCACAAGCAAAATAGCTTTTCAAAAATCTTTACAAATATCATCATCAATATTTGTGAAAAAATACAGTATTCGGAAACTTTCCAAATTTTTTTCATTTAAAACATGAAAACTCGGAAACTAAGTTAATGTGATATGTCGAAAACACTAAGATTTTTAAGGTCAGTATTGTTAGCCTATCTAGTAACGCAACTATAATGCTTTAAATAAAATTGTTAACTGTACGAAAAACAATTTTTCTACAATCTTTATACCTGCCACAAAAGATATATTAGTTGTTTTTGTCGATTTTTTCTAGTTAGCAAATTTTTTGTTTTGCCAAAAAATTTTTCATGCAAATTAATTGTTATCTAAACAGTCTCATAACTTTTCTATTTACGTAAATATCTAAATTGTTTCTAGCAAAAATAAACCAAAACACTGCTATAAACTAAATCTGCGAATATATAAAATAAATCCCCACTTCTCTATAATCTTTAATTATTTGTGTCATCTTAATTAAAAAAAAAAAAATTATGTACATGACAAGTGTACAATAAAAAGCTTTTTGTATTCATGTTTAGGTACGTTGGAGTTTATTTTGTAGTTAAAAGAGCGTCTAAAATTTTGGCTATAAATACTGGTACTTTAACTGAGAATTCATCACACTTGAATTCTAAAATCTATTAGATTTGTTAATGTGTTCGAAACTAAATAAAAAATAAAAAATTTAAAATGAAAGTTTTCATATTTTTGGTATTTTGCCTTTCAATGGCTGCAGTAATGGGCCAAAATACAGCTGCCACAAACCCATCTGACACCACTGCTTCAGACAACACATCTGCACTCCAATTGAGAACTTTGGAACTCCAAGAAAATACAATAAGACTACAAAATTTTAACATTAATGAACTACTTGAAGATAGAAGAAATCTATTGCTTCAACTTCAACAGGCACAAGCAACTATAAGGGAACAATGGGCCACACTGCAACTGCAGAAAACAAAGCTATATACCCAACAGAAGTATATGGCGGAACAGCAGAAGCAATTTTATAATCGTTACTACCAGCCAGCACGACAAGGCTGGGCTTATTACTGAAAAAGACGAAAGTAAAAACAAAAAAATATTTAACTATTGTTTATAGGAAAAAATAAATATCTCTTTATCCAAAAATTAATATAAATTTATTGTTAAATTTCACTTCATCTTTGATCGAATAAAAACTAACTCATATTAACTTTCTTTGTTTTTTCATTATTGATCTGAAGGTCAAGAAAAGTTGTGGGCCTACATGGTTTATTGCAAAACGACCACAACCATTAAAGGACCATATTTCTTTCAAATATTCTTAGCACAATTCATAGCACATGCTTGGATGTTGCATTTTTATGTTTATCGCAAACGAAGTACATTTCATAAGAGCTTAACAAATTTATAATTTCTTCCCACAGCCATATAATATTTAGGCCAGTATGGTATGGACCTGATGTATGACTGTGAAAATCTATTCTAAACATTAACAATACATACTTTTGTTACGACCAGTAAAGTAACAAATTCACATAAAAAAGATGTCTTATTAATCAATTTTTTTTTTTTTATTTATAATTGGCGCAACAAAATATGTTCGTTTTCTATTTAAAATGTCTCGCTGTTATCGTAACATCCTTAACAAGAGCAGATCTAAATTTTTATGTTACTATAGACGCCAACACTTGCTGTGTTACTATAAAAACTACAAGCGGAAACAAAATTGATAATTAAAGTGTATCTCTTCAATTAATGAAGCGAAAAAATCGCAGATTGCCATAACAAAAATATACCGCCAAACTGAAAAAATCGCCAAAACGAAAAACAAGGTAAAACCAATAACGAAAAAAAACCTGAAAACACAAAAAACCTTCCAAAACGAAATAGATCCCCAAAACGTCATAAAAATGGCACCAATAAGGAAGAAAAAACAAAAGAAAAAAATTGTCAAAATAAGATAAATTCCAAGACGAACTAATCGCTATAACAAAAGCAATTGCCCCAAAAACGAAAAGACTGCAAAACGGCAAAATACATAACGAAAAATCTAACTGAAAACACAAAAAACCTTCCGAAACTTCTGAAAAAGCAAAAAGAAAAAACCAAAATAAATCTCGAAAGCTTAGAAAACGGTAAAACGAAAAAAAAAACGGAAAACTTTATAACGAAAAATAACATAAAACTTAAAAAGACTTCCGAAACGAAATATATCAACACAAAGTCATTACAATCACACCAATAAGAAAAAAAACATAAAGAAAAAAATCTTCAAAATAAAAACCGCTAGAGAAATAACAAAAAAAGCTAAACGCAAAAAACCGTCGAAGCTAAAAAACGCTAATACATTGCATTGAAATTCGTTATATCGAAGTAACACTGTTATCCTTTATTATTATCGTATTTATTATGAAAATTGTTATCTCTAACAAATCATTATAACGCTGACTTAATGCTATAAATTAAGCAAAATAGAAACACCTAAACGTCACCACTTTTCCTTCTAACAGCCAATACACGTGGCGAGCGAATATATAAAAATATCTTAAAGAAATCTTTTATAACAAAGTTAAAATGCTGAATAGCCAACCTACAAATTTTATATCCGTTTAAGAAACCTAAATAGATACCACCAAAAAAGAAGGCAACAAAAATGACGGAAAATTTTAAATATTTATGAGTTTGAAAAAAAAATAAAGGATAAAGAAAATGTACACACATTCATACACACACACACAAATAATATGTATAAAAACCGCATAAGCACAAATAGTCTGCATATTCGATTTAAATTTTCGTAAGAAGACTCTAAAAAAATAAAATTTATTTTTAATGAAGCGTACATACATACATACACCGGTATCTAGCGAAACAAATTATATACCAACTTAACAAGAGCCATATTTTTGTGCAATTGTGCAACTTACGTATTTTGGGTAGTTGATTTTCTTTTTCTATCCAACAAAATTTTAAGGGTGTAACATATAAAAGAAATTGATAATAAGTATGTTTGTATTGTATCGAATTCAACAGTCGTGACTCTTCATAATAATAATGATATGGTTGGTGTTGGCATTTAAATAAATAATTTAGCCTTAAGTGTACGTACGTATGTACGTACGATTTTCAAAACTATACAATTTATGATAAAAGCTTAGAAAATATACACAAACAAAGAAAAATGTATAACGAAACTTTATGGCAGTTTGGCATGAGCTAAATCAACTAAAAATATAGAATAATGCAAGATTGTTAATGTTAATCTTTAGAAGTAAATGTGAAAAATTGCAATTTCCATTTTTCTTCCCTTCAACACATTTTCCTTATTATCCACTTTTGGTTTTTTCTTTTTTTATTACTAGTCAAGTCATTAGAATGCTTTTTCGTTTGTGGGTATGTAAGACTTTTTTATTATGGGGTTGCTTCGGTAACAGGAAATATTTTAATCTGGAAAATAAATTTTCATTTCCCCAAATTGTTAAAATTACTGCATAGAGGGAGAGAAACATTATTAATAGAAAAATTTGTGTTGTCGGATCTTTATTTAATAAAGAATTCTACATATTTTCAAATAGCGTTGCTTCAACTATAAGTGATGATAAGAGTGATTTATGTTTAATATTTCAAAATCTCTTGCTGAGAGTGAAATGCACGTAAGTGTGTTTAAAATTTGATCTTAATGCATCTAAAAATATAAAATACATATGCATTGTGACACAAAATCTATTTGCTATTTGGGTGTATATCCTTATCAAAAATTTTAAATATTTAAAGCCCAAACGGACTGATGGACAGACATTGAGTTTTCCAAAGAAAAAGACAACTTCAATATGAATTTATTTTGAATTAAAAATATCCAACTCTGGTTCTATCTAAAACACTTCGGAAAATGTGATGAGATTTTTTAAACTACCACAAGTACGGAACTCACCATTCTATCTTGATTCGCATCAAATATTCTCAAAAATAATTACTATTCCATATCGCAATAGATTTTTATAAAAGATTGAGTGAAAGTACTCCAAGGATACGATAAGAAAATGTAGACAGCAAATTTCTACAGATTCGATCCTACTACAAAATATGTCCTTTTAGCTCAACAATGAAAATTCATCAGTATAAGTAAGAAGAAACAAATCTCAAAATTAGTTTATATGCCTGCATTCTCTTAGTGTTCATGTCAACTCATCAGTAGACTTTAAACCACAAAAAATAAAAATGTTGCAATTAGTTACATTGTATAAAATTTTCAAATTAATTCAATAGTATTTAATTTTAATAGTTGTATGAGCAAATAAACGAATGCTTAAAAATCTGTAGTGGCCTTTAAATCCGTCTGCTGAGACATCCTGCTTGTCTGATTGGCTATTTTAATATTCCCCTCTTTAATTAATAATAAATTAAATTATTTCAAATATGAACCCAAGCCGAAATTTTAAATTTTAAATTAATACTTTTTTAAATAATGTAAATGTTTTATTTTAAAGTTTGTCCACTTGATGGTGAATGAAGAAAGAGATTTCATTTAAAACCACTAAGCCTCAGAGCGAAATAAACATTAACAAAATTAATCAATATAACTAACGAATACGAAATTTATTTTTGAAATCAAACTAAAGTTAAATAACTAAACTAATCGGAAACTTCTGCACCAACCATAAATATAAACGCAATATCGTTTTGGATTTATTCATAGAAATATATTTCTACATGTTTTTAAATGTTTTGTTAAAGTGTGACAGTATTAGAGACAAACATACACACAAACGAACTCACACAACAAAATATTTAGATCACTAACCAGATGTATATTTGTGTAAAAACCTACATGTAGTTGCCGATTATATTTGTTTTGTAAATTTTAATGCGGTTAAACTACAAAATTTTCTTTATTAAGGTGGCCAATGTTGCGTGATGAAACATTTCCGGTTTTTTTTTTTTTAATCCGTTTTATTGCACAAAGTTAAATTGAAATCAAAGAAGAACTTTTAATCAATGATTTATTATTTACTTTTTTATTAAGGTCATCTTTTTAGGAATTTTTCAAAAAATATCGGAGACGCGTTTGTCGTCGTTTTGTTGCTTCACAGTGACCTAAAAGCACATTAGAAACAAGTTGATAAAACTTGGGATTTTACAATTACGAATTAAAGTTTATGGCATCAATGTTGGGTTGCTTAACAGTGACTAACGCTAAGGCATTAAAGTCGCTTTACTTCACGATGTGAATAAATCTTGGTATTCTTATCGGCTTTTTTTTTAATTTTTTGTAAAGAGGGTACCATTCTCCCTACTCCTGTTGTGCATGTTTTATTTCTTTACTATTTGCATTAGTTTGAAAGTATCCTACACCCAATTTGAGGACTTTAATAATTTATCGCTCTAAATATGGAATAACTGATTTTTTTTGCAAGGTGGTATACTTTCCCCCGCAAATTTTTTACTTTTTTATGCAAACAGTCTCCTCAAAATATGAAACTCAACAAAAAAAAAAAAAAAAAACAGTCAATATATCCATGTGCTGAGTACGAATCTGATGTTGCCTTTCTAGATATCGAGATACTTATTTACTATTTATTTATTTGAAAAAATTAAGCAGCTACACGATAAATTTTAACATAACTGAAGAATTACTTTTTCTATTTATGCCCCTATTACGGTTTACAACTCAACTGTAATTCAGTTGAAATTTTTGAAATCGGTATTATCGATTACAACTCAACCAGTCAAAAATGTAAAAGTTGAAATTATTTAGCATTACAACTTTTTTGTGGTATTATCGATTCCAACTCAGTGTTAGTGAGGTTGTCTAAATTGCCAAGAAATTACAACTGCTCAGTAGCAGTTGTTAAAAAAAATCTTAAGCAAATAAAATGGACAGGGGGTAAGTCAATTTTTTTTAATGCCTTACATGAATTTATTAACTATTGATAAGTTATTTATAGAAAAAAATAGAGTTATAACGAGAAAACAGAGATTTTGGCTCTTCTTCCATCATTTCTGTTATTATCCATTTTGCATAAACATATTGAAGATATTTAATACTTCTTTAATCACTACACATGTTGTAGGATGTGCCAATCCTACGTTAAAATCAGTTTTTGTTAACTGCCGTCAGCAAGGAACCTAAGAGTTGCACATAGTTTTAGTATATGAGGTATAGCCGTACCTCGTACACAGGCTTCTGGAAATGTCCCTTCAACTCATTTAACAGAAAGCTAAATTCTTCTTTATTTAAACGAAAGAAACTTTTAAATCTGAAAACATTTATCTATATATATTAAAAAGCCATTAAATTATAACTTAAACTTTTTCTTACATAGCACAGGGAAGTTCCAAGGGATTGGGGTGACCACGAAGACTTTTTCGTATGCGCAACTCATCAATGTTAGCATCAACACTTTCGTCTGAGTCAAATAAATCATAAGAGATATCCGTTTTTTCACTTAGTACAATTTTATTATTTATCAAACAAAACAAACAGCATACTTTAACAGGGAATCAAATATTTTTTGAAATTCTTGCCACAATCGTCATTTTAGTTACATTTTAGGCTGGCAACATCAATACAAATTCAACTAGAATGAGTTGTAATTCATAATACCAAAAATGAGTTAAGTTGCTTTAAAATTGAGTTGTTTCAATTTCAACTCAACAAATTATATTCTCGAGTTTTTATTTCGTTTTTAATTGTCAAGCAGAAACCATTAAATATTTATGCTAAAATTTATCGTGAAATATGTAAAAATCTCAAAAACTAGAAGCAAAAAGAAATAATTAAATCCAATCCCAAAATTCATAATAAAATAGACTAGACTCAAACTCATCACTTATCTTCAACAATCGATCACTAGCTTCTTTTATTCGCCTTCAGTATGGTAAAGCTTAAAGGGAATATTCACTAAACTACTTCCTCTATTCACCTTCCCATAACCAATTTTCCTAGTTCCGGAACTATGCACTCCATAAATAGACTATTCTTCCTAGATTAGATTAGATAAGTAGATAGATCTGGTCCAAGGACTGGCACTGCGACACCTATTGGATCTTTTGTGCCATGGATCTCTGAATTAAACCAAGCGCTGAATGACTCTCCTTATGAAAGTCAGCACAGAGCTTGGAGAAGCCCGCCTAATATCCTCCGAACACACAAATTCTATTATACATAAGACTATACATTCACAGAGAATGTGTGCTGTTGTCTCATCCTCTTCCATGCATAAACGGCACAAGGGTGAGCGAACTAGATTACTTTTCCAAAGATGGTAGTTCAGTCCATAATGACTGGAGAGGAAACCAGTAACTAGCCGTAAGTCGTTCCTGCTGAAATTCAGGATGCCACTGTATGAAAATGGCTGTAACAATGATTTGGCCTGCCTTAGACCGGGAGAAGCCATCCAAATTTCCTTAGCGGTCGACATGTCGTTCTCTCTGATTAGGGTAGTTACAGTCAACCAATTTACGCCACAAAAGGGCTCTGGGCCTATAAGAAACAGGTTCTTTGGTTCAACGTATGGCAATTCATTGGGTTGTTGAATTCAACGTACCAGTTCGTTGAAGTTAAGACACCATACGTAAGAAGAGAGTAAGAGAGAGTAAGAATAAGAATTTATTTCAAAAATCAAACGTATATTACTTAAAATCAAGAAACAGGTTCTTTGAATCAAACTATTTGTTCATTTTGTGTTTAAATAAATGCACGAGTTTCTTAAATTCAACAAATTATTCGTTAAATCAAAAAACTAGTTTATTGTTTAATTCAACGAATAAAATCAAATAATGGTTTCAACGTTGAGTTGATAAATACATTAAATTTTACACTTGAATTTCAAGGAATATTTTACTGAAACAACGTATAATACGTTGAATTTCAAAGAATTTAGTTCAAGGAACGTGAGTTTGTTGAATTTATGTAAAACTGTGTTTTCAGTGCAGGTATCCAGTGAATGGAAACCTTGTTCCTTGTCGATAGCTTCTGTAGTGAGTCAAAGCACTCGAAAACAAGCTTAGAACGGAATTCCCATGAAACTATGGACTTAAGGGCAGCCTGACTATCGGAGAAGATAGCTATATGCGCGCCTTTAATGCCTCTGCTCAAATTAAAATGAACTCATTTGGTAATTGCCTGTATTTCCGCCTGAAATACCGTGGGCCATTTACCCATGGGCACTGAGATTTTCACGGTGGGTCCACAGACTCCAGCGCCTACTCCATCTAATCATCATAATCATCACCATCATTCTTCCTAACAGAAATTGCAAAATTTAAAAAAAAATTGCCATTCCTACAACTGGTCAACCTTATTCAAAAGCTTTTCTAATTGTCTTCTAAAGTTGGGATAAAAGTTAAAAGAAAAATAGCTTTTAAGAACAACAATACTCTCTAGTACTTGAAGTATCAGTGATAATGTCGTATCGTACATAAGAAAAAGAGAATGGTTAAAAGCAAAGTGTATTCTAAACTTTATGCTAAGTACACAATATCATCAGTATATATCAAAAATATATACGAGTATGTGTATGTGCGCTTGTGTGTACGTTTACTACAAGTTATTTTACACTATGATGGCAAAAAGTTGAAAAAGCAAACAGACAAACCACTTAAAACACCAGCAACATCAGCATCACAATAACAATATCAGAAAAAATATTTGCAATAAAACACAACACAACATCAAGCACACACACACACTACAATTTTCATGTCACATCTTTTCCTGTGCTGCAACAACTGCATTCATATACAAAATTATATATTGCTACCAATTTTACTGGATCCTATTATTTTACTCTTTAGTTTAGTATCACTTTTACAATAATTTCTATATTTTTGCATGCAACCAGTTATACATATTATTATACGACTAGTTGCACTAGCTGGCTGACTAACTGGCTGCCTGACTGACTGACTATGGGTGTAATTGTATGTGTATTGCATACATATGCAAAAGCTAAAATTAAATACAAATAAACTTTAGCTTTAAATTTTGCATAGCAATTTTCTATATAAAATTTATCCGGTTTACAGTGTGACCAATTTAAATGTCGTTATTGAAAAAAGAAAAAAAAGGAAGAAACTAGGAAACTGAAGTAAACTTGACACATGAAACCTAAAATCCAAACACCATCTCCCCACAATTACGATACAACCACCTAAGAACCAACCAACTATAAGTGACATTTTTCTAATCCAAACACCCACCAGCCCAGCCCGTCCACACATTTTTCACTATTTTTTGTTTGTTTTTTTTTTTTTTTTTTTGCAAAAATTTTATTTAATATTCCAGCCACTTAGTCAGTCAGCCAGTGAGTCACTAACAGCCACAAATTATTCGTTAACGTACAAAATTCATAACATTTTTCTTAAATGGTCATAAATTAAAGTTATTTTGTGAATTATTTGAATATTTAAAAGTTTAGAAATATTTTTAGTATTAAATCATTTAATATATCGTTACCTTAATATTTAAAGGCCCTAACTCTTTATATTTTTTCTTCAAATAAAAAAAAAAAAGTTTAGCTAGGGCCTTTCTATATTAAAGTAACGATACTCAGATTTATATATTTTTATTATATCTCTTTACATAGTACGATTATGTAAATGAAATTTGTATTTTTAATTTGATTATTGCGAACACGTTAGTTTTCTTATTCAAAACTGGAAGCATGAGGAATAAGAGAAGCACGATGTCTTCCCACCCCATGTACGATTTTCAAAATTATTTGAAAGGATTTGCTTTCATTTTTGTACCATAATATTTTTTTTCCATAATCGGGACCGAATTTCAAAATTCTTTTTTTCTTTAGAAAATCTGAGATCTAAAATGACTCAACGAAATATTCACTCTCTCATAAATATTCCATTTCTTTATCGATTTTCAAATAACTTTTTTTTTTGGTTTGCTTAAGGGTTGCTTGCAGTTTGTTACCACTTTTCCCATTTTTTTGGAAATGAAAGGCCCAATTTACACCGCAGTTATTTTGCTTTTCGTGTAATCCTTTCTGCACATTTCTGAGATTTTGTTCCATAATTTGTTGATTTAATTGTTGATGGACCAATTTTAAAAAATGTTCGCCTGAAATATTGATTAATAAGTAAATCCGTTATATATGTATAGACCGATTGTAATTTATTTTTATTTAAGAAAGTACTTTAATCTGCCGCTAGAGTAGAACATAATTTTCAAATGAATTTTCTCGGATTTCAAAATTTCGCATTATTGAGACGAGTTTTTCTTAATTTCTTCGATTGCTTTTTGCATTGAATTTTGTTTTGTTTTTTCTGAATTAGATGTTTTCTGTTGGTCACCTTTAAGGTCAACTCTATTTCTTAAGTAACGGTGCCCATACATGTGAAGATTCCGAATTGTAAGTGGTCGCTACCCCTTCCTAATGGAGATTTTTAACCGATGTGTTAGATATAGCCAGTAAAATTCGGCCATTGAAAGATTCTCCTTGATAGAAAAAAAATCTCATAAATAATTTCGTTATAAACAAGTTCAACTGTATATAAAGTAAATGCTGCACCATAATATCAAAAGTATTCGTATCATGAATAATGTTATATATGTGTTTTTTTTTTTTTTCGTTTTTAATGTTCATTCTAATTTCTGGTTGCTGCAGAAAAAGAACACAGCAAAGACCAGCAAAACATAAAAAGACAACGCATTGTAAGAACCATAATACGAGTACTACAGGATTTTGTATATATTTTGTTTCATAGAACTTAAAAACTATACAAACTATACAACGAATCTAAAGTCAACCTTATTTCTGTCACATACTAAACTAAATTTGTGTTTCTTTGTGTTGTCGTAGAAAAAAATAAATAAAACAAGAAGACAGAAAAAAAAATGTTAAATAAAATGGGCTAAAAACATTACAACACTAACCACTAAACGTACATGTGAATGCATAACTGAAGTTTTTTTTTCATAAAAAATTGAAAACGTTTCGTGTTGATATTTAGAACATTTTTCTACATGTGCATAAAATGTTTTTCACTTGAGGTTGATTTTTTCCACATTTTTTTTTTTTTTTTGTTCATTCTTGAAAGTAACATCAATATAAATATATATTTTAAAAACCAACAAACAACATTATAAGCATATGTGTTTATGTATGTCTATGTATGTTTATGTATGTATGTTTACTAGTCACCTCATTTCCAAACAAAGTCATATTCAATTTTCATCTCAAAAAATCGGTTTTAGCCCGATGTTTGTCCTTTTTTTTTTGTATAGATTTATATGTATGTGTGTCTAATATCTCTAACTAAATACACAACAAATACTCACTGCTTTCTTGCACTATCGTGTCATTTAAAAAAAATGTGCTGTTCTGTTAGTGACACTAAATGTTGCGAAGCAATGGAAGCAACATTTCATCTATACAATCAAATTTCTTTATGAAACATGTTTCTGTGAGAATATGAGTAAAATTTTATCTTTTAATGTAAAGAATATTTCACTAAGCGCTTCCTATAAATAAATTTAAATAAAAAAAGGGTGTGTGAGATATAATCAAAATTTTTTAATCTTTTGAAAGACATATTGATGTCATTATGTTTGAAATATAATATCGTTCAAATGTCCGCGACGGCTTCTCTAAGTGGAGCGCATCCGAAATGTTTTCATGACTCTGGCGTATAAATCAGACCGAAGGCGTGGTTATGTTGGGTTTGAGGACTGCAGTGGTTTATAGCTTATTCGCATACAACTGCGACTTAAAAAACCCCCAAAAAAAAACTTTAACGAGTCTAATCGCACGGTATCGGTGGCCAATTTACATTACCTCCACGTGAAATGACCATGCCATCAAATTGCTCGTACAGAATACCCAATGTGTGGCACTTAGCACTGTTGAAACCACCTGTTGTTGGTTGGTAATCAAGGACCTATAGTGCCCGCCATTGACATTGATGACCTGGCGGCAGTCGTTTTCAAGGAAACACCACACCAAACAGTAACCTTTTCGGGATGTATGGATTGGTATGATCCCAAATTCGACAAATTTTGTTTGTTCACGTACCCATTCATTTGGAAACGGGCTTCAAAGCTGAAGATAATTTTTCGATGAAAATTAAGGTCAGTTGCCAACTGCTCCATTGATAAAACAATTTTATTCTTTGCACGTATTGCTGCATGCTATATCCTTATCTTTATCTCGCTACATTGATATATAGAAGGCCAAGCCTATAATTTTTTCTTAAATTCTCTTAAATTATTAAATTTTCTTAAATTATCACTGGCAGATATCAGGTGGGAATTATAAGAACATAACACAACACTGTTTTCCTGATTAACCGCTTAAGTTTAAATTGGTCGATTTTCAGTTATTGATGTCAAACTTCTATTATAGCTGACATATGCAGGAGGTTTAAAATTTATTTTATAATCACTTGCTCATTATTATTTATAGAACCAAATTTGAATTTTGTTTTAATCATATTTCGCTTCGTAATAACTTCTGCCAAAAGTAGTTTTATCTGCACTAATGCTGGGCAAAAAATTTAAAAGTGGATACCGAGTGTCGGGTATTTGGTTTTCTTCCAATACTCAATACTTTCTGAGTGAAATGAAAATTTAAAGTTCAATATGCAAGTATGTTATAAATTATATATGACTTTGACTAAAAGCTTAACTTTTAAGAGTACCAAGTAGTATTGAGTAGTAGCCGATTGAAGTGTATTGAGTTGTATTGGGTAGCTAATCTGCACCCTTTTAAAAAAATTTTAGTGGACTGTTCTAAAATATCATCCATATAGAATTTTTGATTGAAATTTGCTTAAAAAGGTTTGGTGACTTTTACTCATCTGCTCTTAAATTTTAAAAAAAATATAGTGTTTTATGACATAATCGGTTATGCATAACAACTACAGAACTATGTTCAAAAATACATTATTCTTGGTTTAATGTCTCCGGATTTTTAATGAAAATCTTTGGTGTATAAATTATCAATTTTACATGGACACAATATTTTTCAAATAATTACACATATGTGTGTGTGTGTACGTATGTGTTGCAAATATGAATTATTAAGTGAAATACCAGAAGCGTTTTGCTCACTTTAAAAGAAAAACCTCCTTGTACACATTTACACACACACATGCATACGTACGAGTATTTGCAAAAGTAATTAAAATATTTGCCAATTCATTTGAAAATAATTTCATTAAAAATACAACAAATACGTACATGTGTACCTGTGTACATGCTTACAAACACAACCAAATTTTATAGAATCTCCAAAGGGAAATGTAGATGAATGCATAAGTTACACAAAATGTTTTCTTTCTCTATTTGCATCTGCTTCCTGAGAAAGTGCATAAAATTTTACACAATGACAACAAAATAACAACAAAGAAAGTGCTGGTGACAACAACAACAACAACAATGCATGATGTAAATGTAAAATATTAAATTTCATAAATTTATTTAATATCTTCACATTATTTTAAGAATCTAAGAACGAGAAAACGAAAACTGCACTACAAAAATAGCTTTCAACAAGCTCTATTGTTATTAATATTTAATTACTAAAAGGAAATTTTAAAAGCTGCAACCAGGTTGAGGTTTTTAAATAAACTGAGCTAAATGGAGCGAAACACAAACGAAACGATATTATTTTTATTTTGAAAAAACCGAATTTGTTTTACTAAAACTTGGAAAGTTATTAAAGGGATTTTGAACGGAGAACATTCATTTATTGTTATTGATTTTTTTTTTATCATAATCAATAGTCTTTACTGCAAATCAATGTTGAAGAGTTCAATCCAATTCAATTTGGTGAAACAAAAAATTTCTATCGTTTTTTCCACCGGACCGCTAAAACAACGCAACGCAAGTAATCAAACTACCACATCATACAAAAATTAAAATAAAATACATTTAATCTGATCAATCCTTGTTTAGAATTAACTAACGAAGCTTTATTAACATAAAATTGCGAGCACCCCTCATCGCGAAACTGATGTTAACTTTTGTTTTTTTTTTTTTAATATATATGTATTTTAAATTAGATGACAATAATTTTATTATTTTATATATATGTAGATCTTTTTTGTCCATTAAATTTGTAATTTAAAAACCAATTATCAACTTTTTTTTTAAATCAGCTTAAATGCAAATGCACTCAAGCTTGAATATAATAGTTGTGTTATTTTCATTCATTATATGCACCGTTTAGCATTAAATTTATAAATAAACTTCAATAACCCAACCCTTTAAATAATTTCGTATATCCGTCCTTTAAGAAAATTGAGACGATATATTAGGTTCGTCATAACGTTTGCTATTTATACAGAAGATCTTTATAAATTCCTATCGAAATTCGATAACAGTTGTGAAACTGTAATGAAAAAACCGAATAGCGATAAAGTCTGACAAAATTTTACTATTTTCACTAATCTTTTAAGACTTGCGTCCATATGAAATACAATTTTAAAGCTTTTCATAAGAAGTTGTAATCATAATCCTCCTGTTCAATAGACATTGCAAATTTGTGCAGTTGTAAATTGTTCCCCCATCAATTGTGTACGGCCGTTTTAATACAGATTACAGTGAAAAATTATTTCCTGCTAAAGAGTGCATCTAAAGAATTTATTTAATATTTTCATACCTTTTTTGTATATTAATTCTTGTATTTATTTTGTTAATTGGATATTTGATAGAAATTTTAAATTCCAGTGTTGATATTCTGTGACTATATATAGTGCCCTTACTGTTTATCTGATTGTGTTTACCCGGTTTTAATTTTTTATAACTTGATCTTTTTGAAAGCAAATGCACTTTTGACGCCTCCAAGGAAGTAAACCTTCCAAATAAAAATAAATAATATCCCAAAGTAATGTATGGATGTCAACAACAACACCTACGATTATTGGTGCGTTATTAAAATTTTTTTTTTTGGGTATTATTTAATTTTTGCATTTAACATAATCCCCCCCCCCCCCCCCCCCTTCCGCCCAATAGTCAATAATGAAAAAAGGCGGCTAGAGAAAATATGTGAAGTAAGTGTTACTAGCGAAAATCTTTGCTACCGGTCAAAACCCGTCTGCAGAGAGTATTTTTAAGAATAACGTAACGCAGACTTAATTATTTAAGTTTTCCTAGGTCAAACTAATTCTCCACCCATTGTATTTCCCGAAACGTCGATATTAAGTATAGATTCCGTAAAATGTATTTTATATCATTTGAAAAATTTGGGACTATATTTGATATGAAATAAGATCTTAATAATGGATAATTATATCATTTTTGTGCAGGATATCATTCGTTAGGGTCTTGGTTTATTAAGAAATGTGTGGGTTTTTTTTTACATACGAAACAAATTCCTTCCCTATCTATTGCCTCCCGTAAAACAATCAATCAATGTAATCAAATTTAAAAAAAAATTGATGCGTACAAATTTGCTTCTAAACTGACATCTATTTTCAGCAAAAACTACTGCTTCGGCTGAAGCAGGTTTGTAAGGGAGACAGTGATGGAAAAATGAAAAATTTAAATGGTACTGTCCGCCAACAAAAAGAGTAATTTTTTCAACATTGTGGTACTTTTTATGAAACATATATTTTTATTCAAAAATAAAATTAAAAATCCATTTATATATGTAATAAAAAAAAATTAAATGAAGAAAATTAAAATTGTTTTGTTATAAATAAATAAATATTTTAAATAGGCTGACTGCCAAAACGTCAATTGCTTTGTGTTTGAACAAAGCATCATATTTCATAACGCCGCAGGACAATAATTATACAATGTTTACCATTTCAAAACGCCGCCGCCAAGTATTTTTAACGCTGTAAGAAAGCAAACAAGGCATCGGTTTTATAGTTGTTGCATTGTTTCGGAACTTTGCAAATGTATGTGATTTAAATACAGTAGCAATACTGTATACAAACTTTGTATACGAACGTTTTGGAAATCAGCCATACTTTACTCAAAAAAAAAATACTTTACCCGAAACCATGTACATAGTTAAAACACATTAGAATTGGTTGCTTGAATACTCCAATTTACACGAGATTAATTATGCTGGCATAACATGGCAGCTTGTTGGTATTTTCGGTGAAGAGAGTCGTTTTTGGTTGGCATAATTTTTCAACCAGGTTCAAAAAGGACTGAAAATAGTTTAAAAGTACTGAATTTTCCATCACTGAAGGGAGAGATGTTTGTTGTTGTTGTGCCTGCTGCTGTGAAAAGCGCTTCGAACATGCATGATTTTTATTACGCTTAAGAGCGCTTTTTCTAATCATCCAAAATTCGCTAAAATCATGTTTGAATTATCTGAATTATGCCTTCGTTTAAATAAATAAGAGTGAGAGAGAGGCAGAGAGCATCTAAATGAAATTTAATTTTCCATTCGCTGTTTACTTTATTATTCGTTTCAACTAAATGCAAATATCCGAACAACTTTAACATGCTTCAAAATAAGTTGATCGATCTCTCTGCCTTCTTTTTGAGCAGCCTCGGAAGCGCTTCAAACTGTGCTTTTCGAAAGCATGAAATTATGTTACTGCTTCCAGAAACATAATAACTTTTTGCTGGGTTGGAGCGAAAATCATTAAAAATTTCATTGAATTTTAACACTAATCCAGTAGAACACAATAAGTAGTTTACGAAGATAAACCGGGGTGTTCTGTATTCCACGCGAAATTAAAATGTAAATATTCGTTTATAGCAAAAATACTTAACAATTCCGCGTGGAATACAGAACACATCCGGATTCGATATTGTTTAATTTAATCAAATAGTGTTTTATACCATAATCTCGATAAAGACGGAAATGAAACATATAATTAGCTTTTATTTAATCTTTTGAACAGTATTATTACGTTAAAAAATAAAATAGTAGATATAGTAGAAACTTTAACGATTCCAAGTTTAAAAATCTATAAAGTAGTATGGGAGATGATGGGTGTTTCAGAGTCGGCTTATGCATGTTATTAAATTTAATTGTTTTAGTTTGAAACCTTTCCGCTGCTTAAAGTAAGTCTTAGTGAAGAAACTAATGTAACTAATGTATTTTTGTTTATTTAAAACTAATCTTAAAAACACTTTGGTGTTCACATTAATGCAAGTTGGAATAGCTTATTACCAACCACACATCTAAGTGCACCATATGTGTGTTGTATGTATGTATGTATGTGCACATAAATCACTTATACTCGTAATTATGATTACAAATACATTTGTGTTTTTTTTATATAAGTATTATCTATATTTTAAATTATACAATCAACACCCTTATCATTGTCGTGATCATCATCATTTAATACCTTTTAGGAGCAGCTGTTTGTGTATAAAATGCATTCCCTCACCATAAGCGTACAACTACATACACATTTTGTAATTTAAGGCATGCCTGCTTCTTATTTCAGGCCATGAGTTCTTTACATTGTTATTTTATCCCTTTCTTTTGAATAAGAGTTTAAACATGCCTGAATAATATCTTTGAAAAATTGTTCACCAACTTGTGGCCCGCGTTAGAGTTTAGTTTTCATATTATAGATCCTTGTGTTGTTTCCTAAATATAAAGTTTATATATTGCGCTGACATATGAAAAAAAAAGAGTCATTATTATCAATTAAACAGGTAAAATTCTTCAGCTGACGTTTGCAATTTATTCAGACCTTTTATTGTTTTATGGGAGGAGCAAATGGGTTAGTACTGATGATGTAATTTAAAAAAGTAATAAGTAATTAATGATGAAATGTTAAAGTTTTTCTTTAGGCGCGAGTATTTAGAAAATGTTGTGGGTAGAATGATTTTGTATGCTCGCGAAAAGACATATAAAATGCTGAGATACAAATCTAAATTGTCAATGGAAAAATTAATGTCAATTATTGACACAACGTACAGGACACAATAATACTGCTTTCGGAAACCGTAAAACACTTTATTCTGTGTTTATGTGAGAACTTTTGTATTTTTTATAAAAAAAAAATGGAGAATAATTAACGAAAATTTAAATCATATTGCGAAGTATTAAAAAAGAACTTGTATGTTGGTAAAAGGTATTTTCTTTTTAAGAGTGTGAAAGCTTTAAACTAAAATAAAGCAAATTTGCTTCAACAACAGTGTGAAGATTGCACTCAATCTATTATTCGATTTATTGGCCAAGCTACCACTATTTGATTTAAAGCTTCCCTCAAGATTGCCTATTAACTATGAAAATGTTGCTTTGACGTCAGTCTATTCATGTGTTAAGAACCAAAAAAGCTTAATACAAAATTGCCTTGATAATAGTCAAATACGTTGACACTAACAATAATACCGAATCTTTAAAATTTTCTACCATCAAAACAACATTTATTATTTCTTAGAATTGCTTTATAAATTGCTTAAAAAAGATAATACTAATTTGTTTTGCTAAAACAGTTTATGGCCGAGACTTAAATGTTTTAAAAAAATTTAGCAGTCTTTATAATTCTTCATAACAAATTTGAAGTATATATTTGCAATATGTTTTTTTTTTTTTTTCATTATAAAAAAGCTTATTTTTATGAAAGAGAGTACATGCGAAATATTTGACCTTCTAATTTTTATAGTGTTGTTTTTTGTTCAAGTTATATCTTTTGAAAATTTTGATAAGAAATGATCTCTTCTCATTTTGCATACTTTGCTATCAAATTTGATGTATGTTTGTATATGTTTTCACACTATTACATATTTAGTTTGCGTGTAGATCGTCTCTTCAACTTCTTTAGATAATAATTTTTCTTTAAATATAGTTTTTAACCTTTTATGAACATGTCTTAAGATTTCTGGGACCTTACTTATAAGTACGTATCGTGGTTTGCGATCAAATCTACATAATTAATAGGCAAGACCATTTTTTGTGATTGAATTTATGGCTACATTATTCAACCGCTTTTGACAAAACTTATACCACTTTAAAAATATTTATTTACAAAATATTTTGGTTTCCGTATTTTGGGAGTATTTTTCTTCAACTGTTTTTGCAAAGAAATTAACAATAACAAAACTTGTTTTTCTATCTTTCAAAAGAAGAAGAGATCTTTGTGAATAGATTTATTTCATTGGAATTTATTTCTTTACAACTCTTTACAAATAAAATTGTATACGTACATACTTTAAGGAACAGCTTCCAGCATTTACAGGTAATGGAACTCCTCCTCCTCCTAAAAATATGCTTAAACATTTGCAATGATGGCTAAATATTTTCCTCCAATACCATCTAATATAATTAATTTATTCAGCATCAGCAATTAATTTTTATACATCGGGAATTACGGAGGTAAATAAATTCCATTCCTTACTTTGTAACGCATTAAAACATTAGTTCTATTTCTCCATAATTATGTACTCTTTCTATAAAGGACACAGACACAGTCACAAATTTAATTATTATTGTATTAATAGTTTCCTCACTTAATTGCGATTAAAATCAAAAAAAATAAAACGATTTTGATAAAATATGTTCAGTTTTCTTTGTAAAATATTCTCTCCAGTTACAATAAAATTTGAGGTGCAACCTTCGTCCATTTGACACAATAGTGTAACTAGAAAGCTATAACCAATTTGAAGAAACCGATTGCAGATCCAAATTTAATGCTGCAAATAACTTAAGAAAACACTTTTCGTTACTTCAGTAAAAACTTAAGCTGACTTTGTAAATTTGTGCAATCCGAATAATTTGAATGGCCTTTTTTTGGGAGGCAAACCAGAATTCTTTCAAAATCATTCTTAAGTCATTTGGTCATTGTGAACCATAATTCACATTTCTTAGAACAGCACGATCTCTCATAGATTAACATACGAATTAACATACACAGACACATTGAAAATATTCTAAATAGTGTGAGTGATATCTTATTTCTTTCGGAAGCAGCCATCGTTGCAGAGCATAAAAATCATGAAATAACAAAATCAAATGATATGAACAGAACCAGCGAGTGCAAAAACCTCATAAGTCACTCTTTTTCAAACTTTTTTCCTTTAGCTGAAAAGATTTGCGGAAACAAAGGCTCATGTTCTGTTTCAAAATCCCTGTCGCCAAAATTTAAGACTTTAAATTCATTAATTACGGCTTTATAAAAATTTGTTGTACAAAACCATATTTTACATACTTGAGTGTAATTCCCAATAGAAACAATTAAAAATATAATTAAATCATATCCTACCAGTAATCCATTGAATATCAACAAAATATCCAGTTTATTTTCTAGCTTTTTGAAGACTATTTTTACAGATCCTTTATGTATGGCATATAATATTCTTCATGGTTGCAGAAACATTTTATTATTTTATTTTGTGACTTATGAGATTTTTACACTGTCTGCTTCGCGTTGAAATGTATACTTATTTATTTACTTCATTTAATTACCTGTCTCTAAATTTTTATTTAAAAAATGATAAAATTTATTAAGTGTATGTGAGCGTTAGCTCATATTAAAGTTCATTTCAAGAGAAACAGAACTTTTAAATTGTTTCCTATAAATAGAGGAATCATAACTGACAACCGACAGTCGAATTTTTGAATTGATAAGATTTTGAACGAAACAACGAAATAAGAAAATTTATTAAGAAAATAATGAAACATTCAGTAATTTTTGTATTTTGCCTTATGTTGGGGACAGTACTTGCCCAAACTTCAGCTCCCGTAACACCGGCTCCCACAGCTGCAGCTCCCTTAACACCGGCTTCTACAACTGCTGCTCCCGTAACCCCAGCTCCCACAGCTGCAGCTCCCGTAACTCCAGCTCCTACAACCGCAGCTCCCGTGACACCAGCGCCTACAACTGCTGCTCCCGTAACCCCAGCTCCCACAGCTGCAGCTCCGGTAACTCCAGCTCCTACAACTGCAGCTCCCGTGACACCAGCGCCTACAACTGCTGCTCCCGGAACCCCAGCTTCCACAACTGTAGCTCCCGTAACACCGGCTCCTACAATTGCTGCTCCCGTAACCCCAGCTCCTACAGCTGCACCTCCCTTAACACCGGCTTCTACAACTGCTGCTCCCGTAACCCCAGCTCCCACAGCTGCAGCTCCCGTAACTCCAGCTCCTACAACCGCAGCTCCCGTGACACCAGCGCCTACAACTGCTGCTCCCGTAACCCCAGCTCCTACAGCTGCAGCTCCGGTAACTCCAGCTCCTACAACTGCAGCTCCCGTGACACCAGCGCCTACAACTGCTGCTCCCGGAACCCCAGCTTCCACAACTGTAGCTCCCGGAACCCCAGCTTCCACAACTTCAGCTCCCGTAACACCGGCTCCCACAGCTGCAGCTCCCTTAACACCGGCTTCTACAACTGCTGCTCCCGTAACCCCAGCTCCCACAGCTGCAGCTCCCGTAACTCCAGCTCCTACAACCGCAGCTCCCGTGACACCAGCGCCTACAACTGCTGCTCCCGTAACCCCAGCTCCCACAGCTGCAGCTCCGGTAACTCCAGCTCCTACAACTGCAGCTCCCGTGACACCAGCGCCTACAACTGCTGCTCCCGGAACCCCAGCTTCCACAACTGTAGCTCCCGTAACACCGGCTCCTACAACTGCTGCTCCCGTAACACCGGCTCCCACAGCTGCAGCTCCCTTAACACCGGCTTCTACAACTGCTGCTCCCGTAACCCCAGCTCCCACAGCTGCAGCTCCCTTAACACCGGCTTCTACAACTGCTGCTCCCGTAACCCCAGCGCCTACAACTGCTGCTCCCGTAACCCCAGCTCCCACAGCTGCAGCTCCGGTAACTCCAGCTCCTACAACTGCAGCTCCCGTGACACCAGCGCCTACAACTGCAGCTCCGGTAACTCCAGCTCCTACAACTGTAGCTCCCGTAACCCCAGCTCCTACAACTGCTGCTCCCGTAACCCCAGCTCCTACAGCTGCAGCTGCCGTAACACCGGCTCCTACAACTGCTACTCCCATAACCCCAGCTCCCACAGCTGCAGCTCCCGTAACTCCAGCTCCTACAACCGCAGCTCCCGCGACACCAGCGCCTACAACTGCTGCTCCCGTAACCTCAGCTCCCACAACTGCAGCTCCCGTAACACCGGCTCCTACAACTGCTGCTCCCGTAACCCCAGCTCCCACAGCTGCAGCTCCGGTAACTCCAGCTCCTACAACTGCAGCTCCCGTAACACCGGCTCCTACAACTGCTGCTCCCGTAACCCCAGCTCCCACAGCTGCAGCTCCGGTAACTCCAGCTCCTACAACTGCTGCTCCCGTAACCCCAGCTCCCACAGCTGCAGCTCCCGTAACACCGGCTCCTACAACTGCTGCCCCCGCAACCCCAGCTCCCACAGCTGCAGCTCCGGTAACTCCAGCTCCTACAACTGCAGCTCCCGTAACACCGGCTCCTACAACTGCTGCTCCCGTAACCCCAGCTCCCACAGCTGCAGCTCCGGTAACTCCAGCTCCTACAACTGCTGCTCCCGTAACCCCAGCTCCCACAGCTGCAGCTCCCGTAACACCGGCTCCTACAACTGCTGCTCCCGTAACCCCAGCTCCCACAGCTTCAGCTCCGGTAACTCCAGCTCCTACAACTGCTGCTCCCGTAACCACAGCTCCCACAGCTGCAGCTCCGGTAACTCCAGCTCCTACAACTGCAGCTCCCGTAACAACGGCACCTACAACTGCTGCCACCACTCCTGCTACAAACAATCAGCAACTATTGGCCATTGGACGGCAGCAATATAACATTCTGAGAAGTCAAGAACTAACGATGAATCAACAAGAGGCCAGGTTATTTAATTTACAACGGGAAAAACGATATATTCAGAGAAGGCTTTTAGCCCAACAAGGAATTATCGAAACTCAAATGAATATACTGCAAGGGCAGCAGCCTAAACTGATTTCACAAGCAAGAAATTTTCGGTCAATAAGAGAAAATAATCTGCCTCGTTTCTATTAATTAAAATAAATTATAAAAAAAATAATTATATTTTGTTAGTAGATTAAGAAAAAAATTCAGGACTTTTTTTTTCAAATAAAAAGTTGTTCCAAAGTATTTAGATCGTCTTTTCATCATTTATTTCTTTAATATTTAGACATAAACATATTTTTCTAGTAAAATCAATTAACTTTTGTGCAACTATTTAATATCATGCCCGATTTCGTCAGCTAAATTCTTAAGAATAAAATATAACGTAATGATCAGCGGGTATTAGACATTGTTAATATATCGAGAAACAACGGAAAAATGCAATATCCAACATCCTTTTTGATTTCAACATACACGACTGAAAAGATCAACCGTTGTTTTCGGTAGAAGCCACCAAACCTCATCAGTATTCATGTTTGTAATGCTTTCACTACCTACAACTAAAAATTTTATCAAAACCAATACACGCAGAGAAAATAAATTCGATTAAGGCATGGTTGCATTAACAATTTCATGTTTCTCCAAACAGTTTATTGCTCTGTAAAGGATAAATTATTATATTTGGAAATTTAATAACACATGACACACAAACTAATTTTTATATTTAATATCAGTTGATTAGCGCTCACGAAAATTGCAACATGGTTGTATATAAAAATATATTATTTATAAAATGTTTTTTTTTTTCACAATTATATTTACGTATTTAACTTTTAAGTATAATTGTAGTAAAATATAGGAAGAAATACACAATTTTTAGTCAATTTATTTGTAATCATAATATGGTTATAATACTGGTATTGATGGCTAAATAAATTGTAGAACTAGATCGATATTTTCAAGAAATTCTTTTCTTGTCTGTCAATAAAATGGAAAATTACTGTACAATTGTTTTTTCTCATTAGTCATGATGTGAGAACGTGGAGACAGTGTTGTCAGCTTTGTAGTTTTGTAGCCTAACGTGGCGATAAAAATTCGGTTTTGCCGATGAAAATTTTGGAATTGCGATTATTAAAAACATAATTTGTTATTAAATAAATCCTTGATTATTTTTCCATTTTAAAATGAAAGTTGAATTTTTCAGTTCCAGAAAAAAAATTTTGAGTCCCTAATAATTAGCTTCCATATTTTGGCAACATAAAACCAAACATCTTATAACTCTTTAAGGTGACCGTTCTTAATATGTTGGGAATTTTAATTCGACTGTGTCGAAAGATGAAATTTTATTAAAACTAAATTTAGAAATAAAATGCAATATGAACTTGTTAACTCTCTACTGTTAGTTACAAATATCATTTATGAAATTAAAAATATATGTTGTCTGAAATGTATCCCAGTAAGGATATAAAGAAGCACAAGTTTGTTTTTTTTTTTTTTTTTTTTTGTTGGAGCAGCATTCAGGGCATGAAATCGCTATTTGTGCAATGCATTGTGCCAGAACTTACACACAAAAATAATTATAGATGAATCTAACCGATTTTGTTGGTTAGAATTGCACCAACCAATGAAAATAGTTAAAACAACCAATAAAAATTGTAAAATAAAATTATACAAAAATAATGGTAACTGCACAATTTTTGTGGTTTCATTACATTTATAATTATTTCACATATTTATCCTGGAACATAATTGAATTGATATTTTTAACACGCCAAAATAATACATAGATGTGTGTGTTGGGGCCGACTACTTTTTTCTGTGTTAAAAAACATAAAACACACACTTAAATTGAAAATAAAATAAAAAACAGCTTAACTGAGTAGTTTTTTGTATAGTTTTTTTTTTTGGCATTTTTAATAAACTTGGAACAATTTTGTAGGTGTATGGAAATTCCAAAAAGTCCAATTACTGCTGTGACATGGTTACTTTAATTAATAGTAATATTGTGACACTGAAAACTGAAACAACATTTTACATTAACAGTTCATTAACAACTTAAATTTGTTGGATTTACGAAAAACATTTTTTTGTATGTAGTGAAATGTATAGGTTGGAGAAGAGAGATGTCGAAAATTTAGAAGGATTTTACAAATCTGCTATTGCGCGTTTTTTTAATTTTTAAGTTGTAATGCAGCACCTCTGATGAAATAAAAATGCATTTAAAACTAATGGTGTTTTCTTTTCTACAAAAAAACTGGTACATCTCCATGCATAAAATGTACTTTGGTGTTCGTTTCTTAAAAATGTTTTGCTCTCTAAAAGGGCAGTGTGTTTGATTCTAAAAAAATCGCCCTCACTAAGGGTGGAAGGCATTGCACTTTTTGCCCCGTAAAACTTAGCTGTCAGCTGTTGAAAACAGGGCGTTCCACTTTTTCATAAGTTGTGTTCAGTTCTAGTGAAATAACAAGCTGCATTATTACAAGGTTGGCAAGATATTTTATATATGTACCTTTCAATAAGGTGCCTTTTTGAGTGTAGAAAAGAAAACACCATAAAATAACAATTTTTATACCCATCACCAAAAATGTTAAAGGTATTTATAGGTTTGTCATTCCGTGTGTAATTTCCACAGTATTCATATGAAACACATAAAGTATATATATTCTGCATCCTTAAAGATAGGGAAGTTGAATGAGCAATGTCCGTCAGTCCGTTTGTCTGTACGTGATAACGAGTTTCCGAAGCCTCTAGAAGAGTTGGAAACTTGGATCTTAAACTGATGTATAAAGATTTGTCTTACCACGCGTCGTTCGGCATTTGAAATAAGTAAAACAAAAACATTGTTTGCGATATTTGAATAAATATATGTATACTAGCTTTTTCCCACGGCTTCGCTCGCCTTGAAGCCATACTATAGTAAATTGGATAGGATAATGACGTGACTGTCGGTAATACAGTGCGACGGTATTACAGCACTCAGGGTTGGAGCTTGGAGCTCTTTACATTGAGCTATTTTACACTGGATTAATTCTGTTGGCATAACATGATAGATTTTTGGCGAGAGGGGTGAAGAGAGCGATTTTTCGTTGGCACAATTTTTCAACCAGCCTCAAACCCGCATTAGCAGCACATAACTAAACATACACACTTACGAATACACAGGTTCTGTCTTTTCTTTTTACAGACCGTATTTAGTCGTTGGTTAGCTATCGTCGAGTGAACATGAATTTCAAAGAAGAAGGGGGTGTGTCACGCCAACAAACTTTATGCATTTTTTTAATAAAACTGTATGAAACATTCTCAATTCATTTATAATTTTTTGTATAGGTATTTTATATTTTTTTATTTTATTTAGAAGCAGAAAATATTTTTTGTAAATAAGGCGGTTTATGTTTATTAATTGTTAATTGATTAAATTTGTCAATAAATCTTTAAAAAAAACATAAGATTTTTTAAATATTAATTATAAAAATTCTCAGAATTTACTTAAAAAACTACAAAAGTTCTAGGAGAATCAATAAGTTACATACACAATTAAATTAAAAACTTTGAAAAATGTTGGTTGTGAAGCAATTTAAAAATTTTTTATATTGATGTTTAAAATTTTCCATCATTGCAAAAATATTCAGTAAATTCGCTTCTTATACTTGAAATTTCTCCAAAAATAATTTCCAATTCATCATCACTTATTATTCTCGCAATATTTCTGCCAACTATGTTCCGTAATGTGCACAACGAAAGACAAACTTCAAAGAAATCAAAAAACACTAACGCACACAAAGCAGAGTACACGTATACATTATATGCCAGATGAATTAGTCTAGTGTAATTTGGAAAGAACAAAAATTGTGTGGCTTAAAAATTGTTCTAGTGTAAATATGCTCATTGAAAAACAATTTTTAATCTTTCGTAAGAAATAAAATTTTTTTTTAATCATGATGATCGGTTTAGTATTTTTTGCCTGAAAGCGCTACAAACAAACTTACATTCACATTTATAATATTGATGTATGATGTATATAACCATTCCGGAAATATATTTAATAATATATGACGGTGCCCCAGTATTAAATCTAAGATCATAGGGTTTAGAGCTCACCACACTGCAGAAGTGCTACTGAGGCTTGTTAATACTTAATAAAAACATTTCCTTTTTTCGATTAAACCCTAATTTTGTTCAGAGATGGACGTTGCCAGTAATGGAAAATGGAAAATTTTGTTTGGAATGTGATATGAAAAATATATATAAAAAATTCATATACATATAAATTTTTTTATTGGTGATATTTGGGTAATTTTTTGCGATATTCGTGAAACCAATTGGGAAAGAAGGTACGATAAATAAGAAACTGACAACACTGCGTACAGACAAAATATGTAGAAATTTTAAATTCACAAATTATATCTTTCGAATACACAAAACAAAAGCAAAATCTTTAGCAAGTATTATTGTGAAATATATATGACTATGATGAAATAGAAAATCATAAAATATGTTGTTTTTTCTATTCTTATCATCAGAATAGTACTAAAACGTGGAAAAATAATTATGTACTATCAAATAAATAGTAGAATTAAGTGATAAGTTTGAAATTAGTTAGAATTTAAGGTAAATCTTTCTCCTTGACTGGCGTATACTGTACAATGACTTTTGCATAAGATTTTCTTTCAGAGTAAATGTACATAACCTATTTTTTAACTCTCTGCGTTTTTTATTATGCCATTTAAATGGAATAAGCTTTTTTAACAATAAGAAAAACAAAATTATAACTTTATTGCCGCTCATATAAAATGCGCTTGTGTGTTTATATATTTGCTTATATGTATGTGTTAAAATTCATATAAACGAGTCTGAAATTTTGTGTATAAATAGTCAGCTGAAATGGTTACGTTAATAGTTGATCAAATTCAGAACAAAACACAACAAACGAAAATAAATTTAAAAGAAAAATTAACTAAAAAAAAAAAAACAAAAATGAAATTGTTAACTTATTTCATCTTTGCAATTGTATTGGCAGTGACATTTGCCCAAAACAATCTGGAAGCTGAAAATCAGCAAAGACTCGAAGAAATACAGGCGAATGATGCCACTATTCGTAGAAATGAAGAAGCATTTAAAAGTGAAATTGCAGCTCTCCACCAAATGCAAGCACAGTTCAGTGATAATCAAAGAACTATTAAAGACAATAAAGCAAAAATTCGTAAAAACTTGATGACTTTAAAAAGAGGAAAAGGGTTTGTTGATAGATATCGTGGCTATCATAGATTCAATCAGCACTACTAATAAAGTGCTGTTTTTTTATTATTTGTTGGAGATAAATTATAAACAATTTATATGCAAGCAAGCATATTTATAATTTGTTACAAATAAACTTAAAGAAAAAAATAAATAATGTTTTTTGATTTTTTATAAAAAAATGTTCAGATGCACAACTTTGCTAAAGATTGTTTTTGAAAAACTAGGAGTCCCTAAAAGTTATTCCAAAAATAATTAAAAAAAAAAAATTTTAATTATTTTCTAAACGCTGCATGAAAAAGCTATTTATTTTTTTCGAAAAATTATATCAGCACAACTTTGTTTGCTTTGTTTTTTTTGTTGTAGTAGAGATGACCCTGCAACAAGCTACACAGAGTTGCAGTTAGATTTAACAAAAATGCTACGGTATTTGGCATTTCCCCTTTCGCTAGGCAAACATTTGCACCAAACACGGAATGAATACCGCCGGTATTTATTTTTTTATTTTGATTTTGATTAATTTCAACTAAAAATTATTTGTTACTACATTACGCGATTGCTCTTATTAGTACCTGATCATACTAGGCAACTTTTGCAGCGCAAGGTTTGAGTTTGTTGATGAGAGTAGATTGAGGAATAGATATAGGAAAATGATGCAGAAAGTATATATAGGAACAACACATGACTTTTGGGCCACTTACCCACAAGAATTATGTGTCACTACCATGGTGGAATAATCAGGTGTGCGCAACAAGGGATATGGTTTTTTGTAGGGTTGTGTTTTGACCGTTAAATAATCTGCAAAAATTTGGTAAGTTAATTCGGTCTTGTCAAAAGTTGTTTACATTTTCGGCCGCCATCATGAATATTTTTGTTTACGTTATGCTTTTTGTTTTTGCATAACCAATAAATACATACAAAACAACTTTTGTTTTGTTTTGTATACAGCTTTGTTTTGACAATTTTGAATTAATTTTACACAAACAAAATGCATGTCGTTTTTTTTTGTTGCGTTGATACGCGCACCTTATTATTCCACCATGGTCACTACCCAATCTCTGAAATAACAGATCAACGAGTGTGCATATAAGATATAAAAGGAAGTAGGGTAAACTTTAGTAGTCTGGTAGAAGGCACCTTAACTTAACCTCTAGGGATTTCTTTTGGAGGCTTGATCAGTAATCTTATGATGGTACATTTATTTATGGCAAAGTGCCACTGTTGAAAAATATTTAATTTAAAAAAAAATTTATAATATTTTTTTTTTTCTTACTTCAAGTAAATACATACATACAAGTAAGTATATTTATGTATGAATGCATATTATTAACAAGTTAAAATATTTACTAAAGATTTTTCTTATATGAAATTATTAAGCAATTTTTTTCGCAGTATGGCGAAAATTATATGTTCTACGAAAAAAGTAAAATGTTTCATAAAATGGCTATTTTTTAGAAAACGCACAATTTAATTTATAAAATATCAAACGTAATTCATGCTGCTTCATTTGCTGGTTTTTTTTTTATCATTAAACTTTTCCAATTTTCAAAACATACACAAATGTGGTTAAATACACACACAACGGAATAGATACTCGTACATACATAAATATTACATGCATATTTATTTTCTCTTATTTTTTTATTTTATTTTATGTTTTGTCACATATAATCAAAATAGTGCAAACAGGAAAATAAAATAATTGTAAATGAATTTTGCATTTAATGTCTGAATATATTTTAACAATATTTTTGACATTATTTTCAAAACCACAAAAAAAAGCTTAAAATTTGTGCTAACACAAACGCACGAACACACCCATACACAGACACACACAATTACAGTAACTTAGCATCAGTGATGCCAACTATTTATAATCGAAATGCGCACAGGAGTGTAACAAAAAGTGCCAAAATGCGCTAAATATTAATAAAACAAAGGCGCTAAAAAGCGCTGAAAATATTAATTTAAATATAAACTTTTTTATTAATTACAAAAAAGTTAGAGCTAATTTGTACCTTTGAGATCGGTTGTTATTATTATACTGTTTTTGTAAACGTAAAGTAAAATAAAAAAAAAAATGTGGCACTCGGCGACTGTCGCGGTAAAGCTATTGCATAGCATTTTTTTATCAACTTATGCAATTTTATTATTAGCTTTTGTTTAATAACTCCGTTGTTTTTCTGGCAATACTGTATATTAATGAAATTAAAATCAATAGCATACTTTAGGGGTTAACATACATTGGGCGATTTAAATACTTAAAAAAACAAAAGACTTAAGAAACAAACTTAGTGTCAGGTTTTTTCGTCGTCAGGTTTTTTCGTTTCAAAAACAAATGACTTAAGAAACAAACGTTTCAAAACTTCTTGATTCGGTCGCCTCAAAGCCCGCGATAAAAGCTATGCAATAGCTTAAAAAAAATCGATTTAAAATTGTTTTTTTTTTCGAATAAAATATTATCATTTTCATTTTCATCTGCAAGCCATAAAATGGTTTTCATATAAAATTTCGACTTTCTGTATGTTTAATTTGAATTAATTTTTGCGCTAACATTTGCAGGTATTTTGTAATCCGAACAACATGATTCTTTTAATTTTTAGACAATATTTTATATGGATTAGTGAGTTAACTGTATTAAGACACACTGTTTCTTATTTTGGTTTTAAAAATATTAATTACGCTAAAAGATCTTTCCACCTCTGCATTTTAATATGGAAATGATAATATATTAATAACAAAAGTTGATAACAAATTTTTTTATATTATTATTATTATTACGAATAAACGTAATTATTATTTGAACTTATATTGATGTATATATGAAAAGTAATATTATCAGGCTCAAGTTCAGTTTTATTGAGTTAATGAAAATTCAAAATTACTAAGAGTTTTTTATGTTGGAAAATATTATTATTTATATCCAATCAGTTTTTAGCAGAACGTATCAGTACTAATTTCAAGGCCGCTACACCTCTCATTAGCGTTCAATTGTCCATCTTTACAATTTTCGTAAAGTGGATACTAATTGAGAAGAATATCAACTATTTAACCAGTTTTCAAGAGAAATAGAATATGAGAATTAATTTTTAATTCATTTTTTATTCTACCTTGAAACAGTGCTGGTTAGTACGAAATTCCCTCATTACTGTTTGGAAAGTACTAATAATCAACACAAAAGTTGATAACTTCAAAAATGGATTTTTATTCACTGAATTTTTGAAGTTATGTACTCTTTTTTTCCATTCAACAAACTTCAACTTTTGAAAGCAGTTTTCTATTTCTTCTATCTCCTTTTTATCATTTATAAATTCTTTTATAAATGTAATGACATCTTCGGTGCAGTGTAGCCATGTGTGGGGATTTCTCCCCAAATTGGGAATTTGTGCTGGTTTTTGCGGACAGATTATCGTGGGGAGGGATTTGGGATTTTTCATTTTCAGTATACCTATTATCAATTTTGCTTTATTTTACCATTATCTTTCATACATATATGTTTATGTATCTTGGCGTTTTTCTTCTCCATATTTCGATTATTTCACGGCGCACAGTGGCTGAAAATCGTTTTTCATTGGCCAAAAGTCTAATTTTTTTTTCGTCACCGATTTTTAAAATTTTTACGCCTTTTTGTACCTAATATATACAGATTAAGGTAGCCAAAAAATTAGGTTAAACTATTGATAATTGTGGGCGTGGCATGCTGTCAAACTCGACTGTTTTTTTTTAATTTCAGAAAAATGTGTTTCTTTTGTTTTTTATCAAAAATAAATACTTACTACTCGCAAGCTATCATCGATAATAGCCTGCGGTCTTTTTTATAATGTTGGTAGGATTATAGTCTTTAGTTGTTGTAAGTGGTCACAGCTCTAGCGTTTAATATTAGGGGCGTTACGAAATATTTATGAAACTACTATATTTTTATCAAATTTAAACTTTAGTGGAATAGAACTTCTAGGGAACAAAAGGGAACAAGAAACGTATACCACCAGGAGAAAGTTGAAAGTCTCTTCTTTAACGTTATATATACTTTTGCACCCGTGACGACCCGTGGTTAGAACACTTTTTTCATTTTAATGAAATTACTCTAAAAAAAATTCAAATTAATTTAAACAGCCCTATAAGAACTCGTATACAATGGTGTATTCAATTTTCACTTTTTTGCTTAAAAGTTTATGTTTTTTTACTTTAGACTACGTAAAACTAAAAAAATTACATATAATACCTGCGAAAGGGTTTAATGGCTTTGTTTTGATCGGAAAAAAATAAGTCATAAAATTATCACAATAGGTTCAACAGTAAACATATGATCTCTTTCTAAATTTACCTGTTATCAAATGTTAGGGTCAACCAAAGTCATAAACAATTTTATAACAATAATCGCGACATTAAACCACTAAAGATAAAAAACAACCCCATATTAGCGAGATACTAATCAGTTTTACCTGATATTAAGGTCTGGATAACATGTGCAGTTTTGTTCAATTTAAGCACTACCTGCTATGAAATTAAAGATCAATGTGTGAATAACATGTATCTAAAAATGTATAAAACTAAGGATTCGATAAGGGATTACTCAGTAATAAGTTTATCCTTTAAGTGTACGGATAAAACATAACAGGCGCAAATAAAAATATTCAGAAAAATATGGAGAGCTTCAGTTATAAAGAACTGGCCGAAGAGTATTTTAGAAACAAAAACCAGGGAGATGTTCTTAGTTACGTTAAAATAAAATTAAACTTACTGACTGATAAGAAATGAAAGGGAAATAATACATAATTTAGAATTTAGAATTTAGAAGCAGATAATAAAACAAAGAGAAAAAAAACGATTTAATATTTATTAAGTTTTGGGCACAATCAAAGCATCAACACTCGCTGTATCAGTTACGTAAATAGCTCTTTCAACTCGAACATAAACATTGCCACGAATCGAAAATGATGTTAGTTTTACCAATCAATTTTAATGTTATTAAAACTGAGTCAAGCTGTACTAAATATGTATCCATTAAAATAAAAATTAGTTCAATATTTTGATCGGTTCAAAAGTTACAGAATTTTGGCCAATGAAAAACGATTTTCAGCCACTGTACGGCGATGGTATTGAGGATGTTGGTTTTTATAACAATTTGTTAAAAAATTTTAAAACCAGAATTTATTGAATTCGATATTGCCAAAATGGATGTACTAATTGATGATAAGGAAAGTAATTTGGTTGTTGCTAAAAGTGATGTTGGCATAGAATGTTCAAAGGAATTAGAAGCAAAAGGAGTTAAAAAAAATTTTTTTAGATTATTTAACTGTACTAGCAAAATAAATGCTTAAAATATTCACTGAGAGTATGGAAAATTTTGAGTTACTTATAAATTTACAATTTGAAAGCATAGAAAAAAGAATAAATTTGATTCCGTGTATGGCATTTTAAAATATTCTATGGATTAAAAAGTTCCATTGAGCACATACGAATGCATTAACTTAAACAAATGTATGTAATAAAATTAATAAAAAAAATTGGTTTTTATGATGCTTAATATATTTACATATATTTATTGGGGACAAAATTGGGGATTTCCAGTTTTAAAATGGGGATTTTTTGGGATAACACTCTTTAATTTGGGGACATTAGACAATATTTACCTGGCTACGCTGCTTCGGTGTTGTTTTTTTTCCACTGAAAAACTTCAAAAGAGCAGTTGCAAAAAATGTTATTATAAAAGTATATACGATTTTCTTTAAAATGAACAGTTGTATTAAAAAGGCGCTAAAACCACCAAACTAAAACACAAAAAGCGCTAATTTAACGCTTTTTTTTAACAAATGCGACTTTTGGGTAGTTGAAAAGCGCTAAATATAGCGCGAAATACGCTAAATTGCCATCGCTGCTTAGCATTTTAAAAGTTGCAAAATTCAATGTATTTTTCTAAATGTTATTCTCATCATTTCTGCACACCAGTCGATTGAAAGCGAATGATTTTCATAATTAAATTATGGTTTCTTTGAAGTTCTTCGAAATCCTATATAGTAGACAATTGTAAGTTAGAACCTTTTTGTTCCTGAGCTAGTTCTAAAAAAAAAACACTTTACAAAAAAACATTCCGTTTCATTAAAGTTCATCACAGTTTAAAGAAAAAAATATGCCAAAAATACATACTTAAGGACAGCCGAAATATGTTTTAAGTTTTCATACGTTTAATGAACAATAATGCACGGACAACATGATATTTAACTGTTTTTTTACTATATATGTATGTTGAAACAGAACTGGGCCTTGACGTTTTTCTTCACACAATTTGGCATATAAAAGACGCGGCTGAAAACAGTCGTGAGATAGAATCTATTTTATTTTGCCAGCGACTTTTCTTATGCTCTCACTCTCAGAGTAAAATGCTCTCAACAATGCCACCACACTTTTATTATATTTCATACAATTTGTAAACAAAACCAAAGAAAAATAAGAACAAAAGACAATAAAAAAAAAACATTTGAAAGAGCAATATATTTATTATAATTTTCTACATTTGTAAATAAAATGAGTGATATTGTCGAAAAATTAATTGCAGAAGTGCATAAAAATGATTTCATATATAATTTGCAGTCATCAATGTACAAAAACAAGACTTGTGAATAAAAATTGGAAATGTAATTGAAGTTGGGTCCGACGCTTCAATTATGGGCCTCTTTTCTCTGAGAGGCAAACAGCAAACTAGATCCAGCTTTTCCTTATATTATCCCCGAAAGTAAACTTTATGTCATTAAGAAAATTAGTCTAGAAAATAAAACGTATCAATAATTCCAAAAGTACCATGTTTTCCTTATTTAACAACCCATTAAGTACACTGCAAGTCAACGTAAAAAATGTACTTAAAAAGCAAATACTACAAAAGGTACCAATTTTTCCAGTTCTTAAAACCATCCGTCTACCAAATTTCATCGAAATCGATTTCTCAAGAGAAGTAGTACCAAAATTAAAAACAGTAAAAAGTGCCTAAAGTACAAATTTTTTCTCATTTCAGTCCTCAGAAAGTGTGTTAATTTATAAAAAATTTATGAAATATTAGTAAAAAAAGAAAAAAATTACGAAAAATACCAATTTATCCCTTTTGCCGCCTTAAAATGTGATCTATATTTTAATGTGGATCCATCCAAATCGATTTTTCAAGAGAAAAAGTACCAAAAGTGAAAAAAAACACCAAAAGTATATAAGTAACAAAAGTACCAGTTTTTTTGTCATTTATTAGATCAAAAATAAAACGTACGAAAAAACCAATTCATCGCTTTTTTATTCTCTGGATCACATGCCATACAAACTTGGTTTTTTTTTTAAGTGTAGCTAGGAAATGAACCACTACCAAATTACATGAAAATATTATTCTTAGCCACTGCAGATGGCGCCTCATAATGAAATATTTACTAGTTTTTAGATAAACTCTAAAATAGTTTTTAGTAAATATTTTCTTCTAGTTTTAAAAAATTTCCTGTGATTTGAAAATATTGAGGAAAATTTTACAGAATTTCTGTAAAAAAAAGCCATTATTAAATTTTCACAAATTTTAGTTAATTCTATTTGTTTTGTTTTTTTGTTTAGTGTAAATAAACAGGTGTTTAGGATTTTACTATTAGTTACTCACTAACTCCGGAATCTATATGATCTACCTATTTGTTAAGTATCCCATTCAAATATGTGGCTACCTAGTCCCCCTGTATGGAAGTAGTTCATTTGCAGTTGTTAAAATCTGTTACAATGTTACATATCATGTGCCCGCATCATAAAAAACAAAATTGTATAAAATTTTCTTTCAATCTTTTATTAATTGAAAATTTTACCTTTAGGTTAAACTTTACCAATAATTTTATATAACATTCTTTAATAGGTTTTTATTAAATTGTTTAAATATTTTAGTTTGTTTTTTTTCAATAATAATCGAACAAATCGAACATAACAAAATATATTGTTGATAATAAAAAATTACTTTTTTTAACAATTCTTTTTCTCTTTCTTATTTTTTTATTCCAATTTACAGATGGCCAACAATTACAGGCTCCTCGTTTTACAACACAGCCATCATCTTCAGGTTCAATAGTTAGTGAAGGACGTACAAAAATTCTACAGTGTCATGCATTGGGTAAGTGCAACTAAAATTCTTTTTACAAAAATAACAATCACAAAGCCTTAGTTTTTATAGAGTCGTAACTACAAATAGGCTGACTTCCAAAACGTTCGTATACAAAGTTTGTTTACAGTATTGCTACTGCATTTAAATCTCATACATATGCAAAGTACCGCAACAATGAATCAACTATAAAACCGATGCCTTGTTTGCTTTCTTACTGCGTTAAAAACACTTGGCGGCGGCGTTTTGAAATGGTATACATTGTATAATCATTGTACTGCGGCGTTATGAAATGTGATGCTTTGTTCAAACACAAAGCAATTGACGTTTTGGAAGTCAGCCATAATATATTTTTACACCCTTCACAAAAAAAATATTAGGGGTAATTATAAGTTTGTCATTCCGAATGTAATATCCACAGTTTTCATATGAGACCTATAAAATATGTATATATTCTGGGTTCCTATAGAAATGGAGGTTTAATTAGCCATGTCCGTCTGTCCGTTTGTCTGTCAGTGAAATAGAATTTCCTCGACCACTAGAAGATTTAGAGACTTGGATCTTGAACTAATGTATCAGTATTTATATTAAGACAATTGGTACAATAAACAATAAATTATTATATGTTATATTTTATAACTATATGAGTGCATAAATAAAATACTTATAGACAACTTGGTGAAGTGTATATAAAATTCGCCACAGCCGAATGTAGCACACTTATTTATATATTCTTTGCTGCCATTAAAGGTAGTCAGTATAGCAAACGGTAAGAAAGAATTATATTAAAACGCAAGAAACCAAGTTGATTTTAGGGGACATATTGTTTGTGTATTTGTTGTTGACTCATATTGAAAATTGATACCAAAAAAAAAAAAAAAAATTAACTAAACTAAAAGAAAGAGAAACATTTTGCCAAGATAATGAACTAGAAGAACAAAAATAAAAAATAATAATAACTTTTTATGGGGTTTCTTGCAAGCAAATAACAAAAAAAAGTTGAAAAAAGAAAAAACACACATTTATATTTGTATGAAGGGACTTGCCAGAAAACTTTTGTAGTTTCTACTCCCTGTTTGTTCCCTTACTTTTTATTTAACTCAACTAACTTGTTTTGTGTCTTGCTGCTTGACCAGTTTCTCCATCTCACTCGTGCTGCTGATATTTTGTATTAAATGGCATTATCTTACTGGAAGCTCACTTTGTTGTTTACAATATTCTGTTTTCATTTTACGAAAAAAAAACTTTTTTTTTATTAAAAGTCAACTTAGACTTACTTCTTCTTACCACTGTTGCCGTAAAGAAATTGAGAGATTTTTTTCAGGAACTTTGGCACAACTTTACTTGTAAGAGAAATTAATGATCATTAAAAATAATTTATTGGGGGTTGTTTATGTCAGCACATCAACAAAGTTTTTTGACAAGATCGGATAATTTTCTATAAGAATCATGTGTCTTCATATTTTCATGAATTTTTTTCTAGTTACTCTTTTTTGTTATTACCAGCACTCATGGGCTGGATGATCCCTACTTGTGCAGTGCATTGTGCCGGAGCTAGGAGAATTCGTTGTGGGGAAGGATAATTAAGGAACTAATATTTGCGGACTTACGATTCGAACTTTACCATGCTAAAGGTACTGGAAAGACCTCTGAGAAGAATTTATTTTACATACGAAAGTATCGGCAAAAGTACAAATTCTCTCTGTAATTCATGGTGCTATTCACTAGCATATCGACCACGATTGGATGTGCACTTAATGAAGTTCGTGTTGTACGTAAATAATTCCCTCCGGGGAGTACGTTTTGTCATCTTGGTGATATTCACACCTTGGTGCTGTGCCTTCTGGGGAAAAGGGTAATTTAATTGCATTTTGCATGCTTTACCTTTTGTCAGTTACCCATTAAACTTAAATGTGACGGATGTACATATAAGATAGAGAAAGGAAGTAAGTTATCTATGTTAGTATGGTAGAAAGTGAAAAAGCACCTAAGGTCTCTCTTCAAGACCAAAGTCAACAGAAAGTTTTCCTTGGCCAGTAACCGAAACTGGTGCCACGGGAGCCGGTAAACCCCATGGGAGAGTGGCTTCCGGTGGCAGAGAGTGTTGTTCATATATTGGCCTCACCATGCGATGCGATATTGCGAGATGCATATCTGTTCTCTTGGGGATGAATGTGCTATTGACATACTCCTTGTTCTTGAGAATGGATATGCAGGGAGCCATCGTGCTACCCTCGTTGATGGCTGGATTCACGTGGTGGCTTTGGTTACTACCGAAAGATGGTAGAGATATTGGCTGGATGGACTTCGGTCTACAAAAAAAAAAGCCTCTATGTGCTGTTGCAAAACAACATATAAAAGAGATTAGATAGTTTGAACGCTTAACCAAGGTGATTTACGCATGGAGGTGGACCAAGCATAATAGAATTTGCCACCGCTGTGACACACTGTGACACCCCCTCAGGAGGGGCTGCTTGTGAACGCATATATTCACACAGTGTTAAGAACACTGTGGGCTTAAGCCGTAATGGCAGGTTCCCACAATAATCTGTAACACATCTGTACGTAAAAGATTTCTGGTTTCGAGAACAAGTCCTCGACTTACAAAATATCAAAAACGACAAGTTGTCAAATAAACAAACAAATAAACAGGAAATTTCGGAAAACAAATTTTTTTTAGGTTGTCCGCTTCATGAGTGGAGCCTCATAGTAAAAGTTATGTCCTAGAGTTATGGAATATGTTACTTAGATAAATTAATACTTATAAGAGTATGTATATACATATAGACAATTAATGCATATTTCGACGTTTTTAGTGCTTAAATCATGTAAGACGGGTCTGGCAACACTATTTAAGTACAAGCATGTATGAAACATTGTAACAAAACTTATTTTACACAATACCATGACCAATTTGCACATACATACATATCTTCTTACTATAACGAATATTAAATAGTTTCATTTTGTATCATATTTTGTGCTTTATAGAATTTCGCATTAAATTTCTGTATCGTTTTGTGTTGTGTGAAATATTATTTAAATCCTCTAAGAATACTTTCATTTAGTTTAAGCAAAAAAATCATAAATAATCCTTTAAGTAGGCAGGCAAATTATGTATTTATTCATTAGACCTGAAATAAGAGATTTCTCTACGAAAATTTTTTACTTATTCCGGCTTAAGTTTGTTTAATTAAATTTTTAATTAAATTATTATTTTATTAGTAATAAAAATTAAGATGCTCATAATAATTGAACAGAAAAGGAATATTAAGACAGAACGGAAGGTTAAACTGGGATTAAGAAGTTGAGAGACTAAAAACAGTCTCATCATCAGAGTTGTTTATCACTTAGACCACTCACAGCCAATGACGACAGATGCCTTCAATTAGTTGAATATCGTCTATCAAATTCATAACTTAGTTTTTATTAAGTTTTAATAAATATTCAGCACATATAATTCTTAAGTATCGACATTTCATAATAGACGGTTCAACGCCAAAAAAAAGCTTACATAGTTCTAACGACTAAATATACAAAAGAAAGTTTATACGTATCTGCGATTCATTTTATCGTCATGTAAAATCATCTCATCCTTACGTTAAATTTGTAAAATTTATTAATTCAAAATTTAATTAACTACTCACAAAAAGTGCCAAGAACATAAAAAATTGTATGATCTGTAACCTGATTAGTATTACAAAGATTTGTCTATCATAGTTTTCTAAGAAAAATTACCTAAATATTTATGTCCACATAATTTTCTTCGATTTTCCTTTTGTTTCAAGTAGTAAATTTTTCTACATTCCTTTTGCTACAAAAAACACACATATATTCATACACACATACATCCATTCATACATATCAAAATTTAAAGCTCAAATACTATTGAAGCGGAACCGAATGTTGCTTTTGTATATTTTCTTCTTTTTAAATTAAAAATGTCAGAAAAAATAAATTTGAGGGACATTTGAAATAGCAAATTCAAAAAAAAAAATGAAAACAAACAACTATTGATGCATTTTGGTTATAAAATTACAAATATCGTTAGTTGTAATGCAAAACCATATTAATAAGAAAAGAAAACGTCGAAAACAAATTTTTAATTAAATTTTGCGTATTACAACTGAAGTCATATTCAAAAAATTGCAAAAGTTTTATTCTAAAATTCAGAAAAATTAAAAACGAAACTATGGAAACATTACTTCAGCAATTTCTCTCTTTTCTACATGCAAATAAAAAATATGTCTGAGCCACCCACAGTAATCTTAGAGCAACTTTCTATGGTCGATCTATTTAATTGGTGTCAAAATATACTATTTTAAAACTAAATCTATTTTAAATACAATATTGTTGTCTTGTGTAAAAATATGATTTAAACTAATCTATATTATGATTTAAATTTATTTATGATTTAAACTAGAGATGTGCAAATGTCGTGAATTTTTCGTGTTACGCGTGACTCACGCGTGAATCACATGATTCGTGATTACAAATTGATAAAATACCGTGCGTGATCGTGCGTGATTTTTTAATAATATTTTCACGAACTCAAAATAGTTCTCTATGTTCAGCTTTTTCTTCTTTCGAATTTTTTTATCTTTGCTAAAATTACATCCATTAATACATACATATGTAATTACGTACATATGTATATATGTATGTATGTTTGTGGCTTCATACATTAAAATCCCTGTTACAAATGCAGACATTCATCAACATACATACATACCTTTAGAAATCTTGCGTTAACCTAAACCTAACAACACTAGTATTCCTTTTCAATTCCTTTACATATAAGTAATAAATTTAAATAGCCTGCCTTGGCAGACAGTGCTAGATGTTTTATATTAAGTATATCCCTTGTATTGCTAATTTTTCGGGCATTTCCTGAATTTTTTTAATTTAATTAATGATCGTGAAGTAAATAAAGAAATTAATTACAAAATAATACTTTTTAGCATATGCTAAATCTTTTATTTCAAAATTTGTATTTCATCGAGAGCATGCGTGCAAAATTATTCCCGTCGTGCGTGAAAGTACGTGATTAAACATATTGAGTTCGTGAGCGTGCGTGATCGTGAAAGTATTAAATCATGCCGTACGTGAGCGTGCGTGAAAAATATTTATGGTTCGTGATCGTGCGTGATCGTGAGCGTAAATTTACTCACGCGCACATCTCTAATTTAAACTAAACTATACTATATATTTGTATTTGAAAATAACATGATTCGAAATAACCATATATGTAGTATGTATGTTTGAAATAAAATCAAAAGTTTCTTATTAGATTTTACTCACCACTTGCACAGAAAAGGAATAGAAATAAAATACAAAACTGGCAGAAAAAAGAACTCAAGCCAGGGTGAGATCGAAAACTTTTTTAAAAAGCAATCAAGCATGTCTGTTTTAATCGTATTTTAACTGCCAAAAATGGTCAAAATACTATGGATCTTCTTTCATACTAATTTTTGTTGTAATCAGAACTTTTCATTAAAACATATATTGAAAATGCAACCATGTTACAATTTTTATAAATTACACTGTGTATGTAATTTTTTAAGTCATGGAAATATAACCATATACGGCCACCGCTACGACCATCAACATTATAAACATAATACGAATATTTTTTTTATTATTTTTGTAATAGATAGCATAGTATCTCAATGTTGAAGTAAAGAAAAAACAAATGAAATTAAAAATTTTCCGGGAAATTTTTCACTTTTGAGGCTACCTAAGTGCTTACTAAACGGTGTTAAGAATCATTCCTAGGAAGTTCATATGTTCTAGAAAGTTATTTATTGAGATCTTAGGTACGTTTTTATATTTGAACGGTTTGGAACCTATGGACCTGAACAGGCGAAAAAAGGTAAAAAAAGTTTTTTGCGATTTTTATCTTGACGATGATTTCATTTTTTTTATTTTATATGTTCACAAATTGATCTTTATAACAAGAGCTAAAACTTTGCCATAAAGAGTTAATAAAATTTCCGAACGGTTGGCAAGATATGAGCCTGATAAAATGATCAGTTTTTTGTAAAAATAACACCGAAGCCCCAAATCTTTTGGGGGGCCATAAAAAAAAGTGCATGAATTGGGACAAAACTGGGAGACATGGGTCTATTTTTTTTTTTTTTTTTTTTTTGTCTTTAATCACGTAGTGGTGTCTGTATATGCTTATTGTTTTTCGTTTTGCACTGTGTTATTAAATTTGAAAATTAGTTTGCTTTTTATGTTCATAAAATAACCACAACCATAAGCTACATGACACTTTTGTAGCAACTATACAAGAAACATGTATATGTAATATTTTTGTGTATTAAATTACAAAAAAAATGTTGCAGCTAACGATATAAAGAATTTGAAAAGTTTTTAAAACAATTCCATTTACATCAAGTCATACCCACTTCAAGGTACATACTCACAAATTTACAAATACAAGAAAAAATTCTTGTACATACTTGTTATTGTTGTAAAAATTTAATTTATTTTTCAAATTCAGTTGACTTCCATCTTGAATATTTCTAAAAAAAATTTGGACACTTACACATATACACAGGTACGACATTAACACACTCATGTTCAAAATGAAATTGCAATTGAACACAAGTAAGAAGCTGAGAACGAGCAAAAAAATTATTCAGTGCGACCACCTTGGTTCACATTTACAATTGTTACCACTGAATCATAGTTTCGTTTACTCTATCCGTGTTCATTGATACGACTACTGCTTTTTTGTTCTGTAGTTTTTTCCTGTTTATCTTCTGTTAACCTTGTTGATCTTTCAAAGATGCTGTCTCTTTTTCGCCCTCATTACGAACCTATTTTGTTTGTTTTTGTGAAGCATTATTTTTATCTATTTTAATTCTTCTTTCATTTCTACGGTTATTAAAAAAATATAGTTTGCAGTAATTTTCAAAAAAAAGATAAAACTTTTCATCTGAAAATAAGTTGCAGACAACAATGTGACAACCGCATTGTCACAATCATATGTATGTTTATTGCAATTGTGGTCTTAATGAACACCAGAGGCGCAGCTACACTGCTCTAAAAATTAACAAAAAGCGCAGAGCTTTAAAAGAATTAAGCTTTCTTGAACATTTCCAATATCTATCTTCTCTACCCTATTCCTTTCTCTCTCTCTCTAGCGCTGGCACAATACATTGCACAAAAAAAAAACAAAGTAAAAAAACTACCCTGTAGTTCAAGTGGCTGTCTCCGAGCTGGTTATAATACTAGCCCCTTTATGACACAACCAGTCCGAATGCTAGCCATATGTCTGGCCACTTTAACAAGGGGATGTCCTACGATGGGGTTAATTGTCACCAAGAGGCCACAAAAACACAGTTCATAAGCCGGTTCTTCTTGGCTTACCCTTAACTGTCTCCTTATACCTGCCAAACCACTCCCTTAAAAACCCCAAATCATTCCCTATTTTTTATGAAATAAAAGTCATTTTATAATTTATTTAACTTAAAAAAAAAATTATTTCGTCAAAAAAAAACATAACAAATTCATTTATTAATTAAAAAGATAATAATAATTAATTAATATAATAATTAAATTTTGCTTTCAGCTATTTTTTTATTATTATTCTTATTATTTTATTTATCTTCATCCTAGTCATCTTCATTCTGGTTATTCCCACTGCAGTACAATAATGTTCCTACAGCCCACTTGTAACTTAAGCTACGTTCACATTTATCAAATATTTGTCGAAAAAAACGTAACCAAGAAAAAAACTAATAATTTATTTCCTTTAATTCCAATATTTATTTAATTTTGGGTTCGAATTTTTTAAACACTGTATAAAAATACTCTTTTGGAGAAGAATTAATTTTATTTTGTAATATAACAATCGTGTTAAATGACACTATCCCTAAGCAAAACTATTGGTTACGTTTTTTTGGGCAAATATTTGATAAATGTGAACGTAGCTTTAGTAAGAATGCGTAACATTGCACTATTTTTGTAAATTTATTTTGACTGTATTGAGAATTGAACTAGCAACCTTCCGACTGCTAATCAACATCTCAACCCACTCAGCTACACTCACTGGTACTTGTACATTGTACTACTTAAGCTATGTGTGCTTAATGACATACATTTTTTACTATCCACCATCTGCGACACAAAAAGACAGCTAAGTGCCTGCACAAATTGACAGTAAAATTTTCCACAGTTTTAGAACCAGTCTTCCGAGTATAGGATCAATGTGGATAGTTTTATAACCAGTCTTTCGAGTATAGGATCAATGTGGATAGTTTTATAACTAGTCTTCAGAGTATAGGATTAATGTGGATAGTTTTATAACCAGTCCACATTGTATAGTACTGCCACTTTTAAGGTAAATTGTTACGAAAAAACTACAGGGTACTCGCAATAACATCTCGAGTGTAAATGTATATGTGAAGCAACATCAACATTTACTTGACAGTGTTGCATACTTTTGTCTAACACTTAATCGGGATTATACTATTGTTGTTTTTTTTTTCATTTAATAACAATTAAAGCTATAAAATGAGCCAAGTCTACAAAAGAAATAAAAATCTAAATAATAATTAAAAAGTCGACTTTTAAAATTAATGGAACCAATGGCAATTGAGATCTAGAAAACCAGTTGTGACGTTTAAACTAAATATTGCTTTTCGGTTTGATAACAGAGAAAAACTTTAGCAACTTAATAAAAAACATTATGAAAACCACAATATGCTAAAGTTAGTTTTAACTTTTGACGTTATTTTACAAATAAATACAACATATTTGTATGTCGGCAAGATAGTTTCAACTTAGTTTCAAATGTATGAAATTTTTTAATATAACATTTTTAATTTTTACGCCTTAAGGGCCTTTAAAGAATCTTCAAAATTTTTTGTTATATTCGAAAAATTTAATTTTCTTGATACTTTGTCATATTTTTGGGCGCATGGATTATTTAATATATGAGTTTGAAAAATATTGAACTAAATTTATGCATGTTAAGTCCAAAGATTCCTTTTAAGGTTTTTTCATTCACTTTGCTTCGTATGAACAACTCAAGGTTTAATAAGTTTAGTTCTTAAATATAGAATTGTTTATCTTTTTTCTGTTTTTACTAAACAAAACAAAAGCGTGTTCTTATTTTCATCGAAGATAAGAAATTTTTATATAGACAACAAATTATCTAGTTATTATGTGTACGCAGCCATATGCGGCAGAAATGAAAATTTTTAATTTTAATTACATACAATAAAACAATATTTGGTGTGACATGTTGTATTAATACTCTACGAAACCAAAAAAACATTGTTGCTGTAATCATAATCTAGGCGTTACGTAGTATTTTTAAATTATATGGTTGTAGTTAAGTCATATCACAAAACTATAACAATAAAATTCATGTATCATATAACCATTAAAAAATATATATAAACATAATTTGGGCATACATAACTACAATATTGTTAAAAATTATCTATTCACAATTAAATCTCGAAAAAAAAAACAAACTAAAGCGGAATTGATATCATTCCGCAATCATGTAGATAATTTCTTTGCGTAGCAGAAATATTCTGGTCATTTGTTTTCTAATTTTTTTAAAAATCAAATTCTTATCAGCTTTGTTTTTAAGTACGGCCCTTGCAGTGCATGGTTACTACAACTTTGTTATGGTTGCTACAACTTTGTTTTATTCTCTTATTTTGAAGAGGAAATTTTTATTTTATTCAGAATTGTTAAGCAAATTACATAATTTAAGTGTAAATTTTTTTTTAACAGATTGTACACCTTAACATTTATAAAAATTTAGCACTATAATTTTCTCATTTATTTTGACTATGCAAGAATAATATGATTAAATAACAATAATGTTTTAAAATAGTTTTTTTTTTGCAATTAAAAGAGTATTTGATATGTTATGTCGGTTGTGTACGCTCTTGCGAAAAGTAAAATTATTAAATATAGTTTTATATTTTTTAACTTTTAAGTTAGAGTTAATTGAACTTTTGATTTTAATTCAAAAATAGTTGCTCTATCAATTAAAACATGGCAAAGAAAATAAAGTATGTATATTTGGATGGTTAGTGAGAAACATAATAATTTATTTCTATTATATTTAATATAATATAATTTGACTACAACCATATGATTTCATCATGATACTTTACTCTTCGGCTATGGTTGTTGCAGCCATGTTGCTTTCTTTAAGTGTCGTGGCGATAAAAATTTAATTAATTGATTAGTAGAGATCATTAAAAAAAACATTTCCTTAAAAAAAATTGGAGGCTGCCAAAATTTTAATGCGGCATACCGAAGAACCCTGAAATGCAACGCATAGATATGAATGAGGCAAATCGTTTGAAACCATCAAATCAGCAAATTATTTCGAAAAAAGTTTACAGTCAAATAAATAATTTTATGTAAATTTTTCATGCACACAATAGTTTCGATGACTTTAACTAACAAACAAACAAAAAACTTAAGCTTCTTATTGTTTAAGGCCCCTTAAAAACCCCACAAGCGCTGCCTTCATGAATGCCTTATTAGCAGTACATAAAAAATATATTTTCCATTTTATACCGGAAGAGTTTTGGAATTTCATCCATAATATATTTTTGCATAAGTATCCTGGTTTGTTTTCTATTTTACTCCTTATTTCTCCTCAATGGAATTATTTCTTATTGTTGCAAGATTTCAGTGAAAACGGAATGGCATACATTTTACGAAGCAAACCTTCTTACTTTCTTTTGCTCGTATTTCCTTGTCTATTTATTACAAAATAATATAAGAAAAATAGAAAAAACAAGTACAGCAAACTACAATAGACATAAAACATTTTTTCGTAAGTTCTACTTTATTTTGCTTTTCATTCATGACAAAAATAATAGAAATGAAAATTCATTGCTAGGAAAATATATATGAATAGGAATACCACTGCACAGTCATACAGTTAGTTTTTCGTAGTTACAATGAAATGAAGAAAAGCAAAAATATTAATACCACAGTTGTTTGTTGCAGTTGTTTTGTTTTTTTTTTTTATTGTTAAATATACTCAACACTTATTTTCCTGTTTTAAGCAACGGGAATAATATAAAGAAAAAAAACTCCGCCGAAATTCTTTATGAAATCTTTTATGCTTGATTTTCTTTTCTATTTAAGAAAACAATAAGAAATGCACAAAATTAAAGTGCAACCCACATATATTTTCCTCAGGTTTTTTTTCCCCACTAAAATATTTAAGATACGAATAAAAAGTTAATTTCTTTACAATATTCCTTGTATGCATGTAATGTCTGGTTGAATTTAAGAAAAATATCAAAAATGTCTTTGAATTTTGAATATGTTATTGTGGACTTTTTTTCTTCTTTAAAATGTGTATCAAGAATATTTAAGGAATATTAATTTTTAGAAAAAAATTCTTTAGTAAACAAAACTGATTTATTTTTAAATAGACTGAACATATAAAATTCCTATTCAAAATATTCATCTTGAACACTTGTTTACGTGATTATGACACTTCAAAAGATAAAAACTGTTGGGTGCGAAAAAGTGTGGCCAAACTCCCAACAAACAATCCAATCTCTATTTAATGAAAAAAAATTTTGGTGAAATATTTGATATTCTAAAGGTACGGTCACACTGGGCAAACATTTGCTCCAAATATGCGTCTTCATGTTTAACAAACATTTAGGTAAATAAATACACAAGTTGTTTTGTGGTCACACTACGCACATTTATTTTCCCATTTTGTTTAATGAAACAGCTTTCAATCAACGTCAGGTGCTAACATGGGAAAACCTATTTTCCCTGTGATCACACTTGAACACATATTTTCCTTAACAAAATATTAGATAAAACTATCAAAAAACATAAATTTGATTGGTTTCTGCTATTGGGTAACCAAAAAGTAATATTAACAAAGTATTTTTGAAAATTGAACTAATACTATTACTTTCACTCTTATTCCACATTTCGTCGTCAAGTTTGTGCCAACACTGATTTGTATCATTCCAACACAAGTGATGAGCAATTTTTTTTTGCGATATGCGATTTCTTTCCGAATAAAGAAGAATCTTTTTGCATTCTTTAAGGCCTTAGCGTTTTTTACAATCCTATGGCTTTTCTGATATATAATAATTTTTCAAAAGTTGTGGCTATTTTTCGTGAAGGGTGTCATTCTGCCAAACTTTAAGGGATTGTTGCATTTTTTTTTTATTAATTTATTGCTAAAATTTTAGCTTTTAAAAATTATTGCAATTTATAGAGATTTTTCGCTTTTCTCACGGCAGGCAGCAACACATTTTTTTTAAGTTTTGATCAGCCAGCATCATTGGCAGTTTTAGAGAATCAAGAATAAAATAAAAATCGCACTAATTTTACAAATGCCAAAAATTCGACTGGACCACGATAATTAGCAAACTGCTGCTACCTGTTTCTTTATTTATTTTCAATGTCTTGCCTTCTCTGAAAAATTTGTTGGATTTTTTTCAAAATCTGATTTTCCGCGAATTGGCTCGGCTTATTCTGGCATTTATTTACATTATTATGCCCAACAAAGCTGCCAAAAAATATCAGCCGTACAAATCTTTTATTGAAGGATTTTGCATAAAAATAGTAATTTTTAATTTACTATGTGTGTTCTAAGAAAAACTTTTTATGATCTAATAATTGTTCTCCCAAAATAAATCAAAATATTTGCCTTTTAGTGGGCACACGATGTTCACATTGGGAACATTTTTGTGTGGCAGCAATAATTTTGTTTGCCATTAAACAGCTGTTTTGCTGTTTGCCTCTAATAAATATTAAATGTTTCCCCAATGTGACCGTACTTTAGTATCAACCTTGATAATTTGTCTAAATGAACATTGAGGTGGTGTAGAGACCGCGAAATTAGTACTAAATCTTCTGCTAGTCTGACTGGATATTTTAATATCCCTGCTCTTAATTAATGAAATTAATAACTTTTTCCTGTATGATGATAGATCCATATAAAATATGTATACGTTTCAGCAATTTATAAGAGAATGTTGTTGCATATTTTACTCTACACAGCATAATTTAGCTTGTTTCCGTATACACCGAAAATAGTTTTTTTAACATATTTGCTTGTTTTGCCTTTATATTTTAATAGATTTTGTTAATTGTTACCCAAAAAAAACAACGGACCATCAAATCATTTTTTCGATAAAGCAATTTTAAAGATTTTAATTGTTTAAATTAAGAAAATTTTTAAAAAACTCCCTTTATTTCGCGCATATTTGCAATGACATATTTTGCTGTTTTTTCTTGCATATTTTCACTATTTTTTATTCATATATTTCAGCATATATTTTTACCGAAAAGAATCACAGAAAAATAACGATTGTGATCTAGGCGCACGGTAGTGCGGCAGGCCAAGTTCGGCCACACAGCGTGTATATTTACACAAAACCATTCGAGCTGTTTTTACCCCCCTCATAACTTTGCTCCTCTTGATCATAATAGAATGAAACTTGAAACATAAGATCTCCCTACAGACGTGACCTCACAAGTTAAATTTTAAGTTCTACCGTTAAAGCTTCCCGAGATATTAAGGTGTGAAAAGTCCATATTTTAGTACATATTCACTGACTCACTGACTCATCAATATTATTGGGCACTTCCAGTATAGCCAGAAAGCTGAAACTCGGTACACAGGTAGGTCTTGGTGAGAAATTTGAGGGTGGTGTTGGCTGAAGTGGTTAGCGCGTTGACGTGGGGCCTGGGTTCAAACCCTGGCCAAAGCAAGTCAATCAACATCATTAATTTCTGTAATGTACATTAGTGAGACATTGTATTAATTGTTGTCGGACTATTTAAGTGATGAAGGCATAGCACTGGTCACTAAAAAACTGTTCCGACAGCGATTGATGATGTTCCAAGCTAATGTACACAACATCGCCCTCCTTCGTCGGTTAGCAGAAACATCGGCGAAGTAAAACAATTAATAAAATGCCTGCCAATACAGCTTAACAAAGTTAATGCGTCTACCTAATACTGGAGGCGCCTCAACACTGCTATAAAAATTAACATAACGCGCAAAGCAGAGTTGTAAAAGAGTTAAGCATTCTATATTTTCAACATCTATCTTCTCTACTCTATCCCTCTCTCTGAGTTCCGGCACAATGCACTGCATACGTAGGGGTCATCCCCTGAGCGCTGATCCTAATTAAAAAAAAAAAAAAAAAATTAACCAGAAAAATCTGCAAACGGGCAATTTCCACCCGGGTGGGACTAGGGTGCCCCTTCTTTGTATTGGGCACTTCCAGTATAGCTAGAAAGCTGAAATTTCGTACAAAGGTAGGCCCAGATAAGCAATACATATAAATATTTATACAAAAACAACTTAGAAAAGAGAAGTGAGATCCGCACAAAAATATTAATGTTAAAAAAATAAGGCCAAGTTCCTATCCAAAAAATTTCGGCCGTAAAAAGTACTGAGATCAAAATAAGGACCAAGTTCTATAGGTACAATATCATCTCATTTCTAGGCAACCTGTAAGCTTGGCAATATTTTTTTGCCCCTCTAATATGGGAAAGAATTCTTGGAAAAATATTGCCAAGCTTATAGGTTGCCTAGAAATGAGATGGAATTGTAAATTTTTCTGCAATTTAAAATTGATTTTATATGTTAGTGCATATTTCTAAATTTGCGCAAATTTTTGCATATTATATTTTGCATCGTATATTCCAAAATTTAATGTTTCAGTTGCTTGTAGCATTATTCGTAGAAACTCTGTATATATATTATAATATCTTTCCTCCCTAACAGAAAATTTAAAATTAATATTAAACTTGTAATTTGAACTAAACATTTGAAATCTAAAATGCTCTGTCATGTTTGATTCTAAATTAAAATACATATATTAATATATATTTTTTTTATATAAAATTACTGATAAAACATGAGAAACCACTTTTTAAACTGATTTCCGACATAATATACAATTATTCCATTTATTTCTTTCACTCGCAAATAACCCAGCAATCCAAAGTGATTTAAAGTTTCCATTAAAATGTCAAAAGTAAAATTGAATGAAACAGGCTAGCTTCTCTTCATATTTGCTTTCGAATTCCAAAAACAAAAAGAAAAACAGCATGTCAAAGGATTGTAGAATATTTCCTTTCCTTCATAGATCATATCATCAGTTTTTCTGCGTCTAACACAAAATCGAAATCAACTTGTAAGCATGTACAAGTTAACATAAAAGACAGGCAAGAATCAGTTGTGAATTGCAGTTAATCGAAAGAAATACAAACATATATATACATAGAACATATTTGACATTGACGTGCATACATTCACACAAACAATTTAGATATTCTTTAGCATTTTCTAGTCATTTTCTTTATTGAATTGATCTTCTCGTTGTATTTACTGTCAAGATTCGTTTTTAAGCAAAAATGTAAAAACAAGTAACGAGAGAAAACTAAAATTTTTCATACAAATTAAATTTTTTCTGACACGGAATTGTTAAATAATGGATTATATTCCATGTAGCTTTCCTTTTTATTATACATTTGCAATTTCGGGTTTTTTTAGATTTTTTATTTTTAATTCTGATACGAAAAAAATACATTTAAATATAAAAAACACATCCATATACTTTGATTTGTTTCCAATAAACTTTATCTCAAGAGTACATTTTGCATTTATATTTTATAGAGAAGAATGTAAAACAAACAGACTCTCAATCACACAAATACCTCTATACACATGTATGCACGTTCTAAGTACTCGAATATACCAAATAGATTTTGTATTTGTACACTTATAACATGCAACATGTTTGTGCAGAATTACATGTTGTATTCCCCAGAAAGAAACTTTTATACTGCAAAAACACAAAATAATATAAAAGTTAAAATAAAAAATTTAAAAACTGAATTTTTCTACAATTTATTCATGCATACCGGGGAAAGTGTAAGAAAAATTAAATGTCCAACCATCAAAAAAAAAATTAAAACAAAAAATGTATATTTTCAATCAAGAATATATCAAATCATGAATTTTGTCATGTTCCTTTTTCACAATGAAGTTTCGTTCCATATAAAAACATACAGTTTGATCATGTGTAACTGTGTCTCCAATACTGTTCAACAAAACATTTTGATTTTATTTTTCTGGTTGAGCGACAGTTTTCTGAGTTTCATTTATTTGAAAGTTAATAAACTAACTTAACCTTTTGAAAAAAAAGGATATGTTACCACTATTCGTTGAAGTTGTCGCTTGATTTTTATATTAGTACAGCCAACGGGCGATGCAATTTGTTTTTGTTGTTTTGTCATTGTTGCAGTTTTGTTGTTGTATTGGTTTAGGAATATCTTTTATTTTTAATTATATACATATGACTGAAATTATATATTTTTAAAAGATGGCCGGCCGGTGCACCGTGGCGCATTTTCCCAAAACCCGCGGCAAAAATACAAAATTCGATGACAAAATTTTGTAAAATGAATGAAGACATCGTATAGAGAACTTTTTACTTCAAAAACGTTTTTCTAAATTGGGTAAAAATTATAGTTGGTGGAGCTGCTTAAAGTCGACAATTTTTTAGAAAGCCAAAAAAAGAGGTGATTTTGAAAAAAAATACACTTTAGAATTGAAGTGTCAGAAACATTGCCGTTCGATCATTACTTTTTTTATTGTTTTAAAGTTACGTTTATATTTTATTAAAAAAGGATGGTCATCAGATGCATCATTTTTCGGCAGTGGCCGTTTTTTTGCAAATAAAATAGAGCATAAAAATGGCCAAAAATTGTCCCGCCCATATATTCTGTGCATGAGAATATCATTTAAAGCACAAAAAGTTGTGTTTTAAATGAATTTTAAATTTTAAAATATTACTTCAAAAGATATGATTTTTGCGATAAATAAGGTCAAAAGGTGTCCCGTGCCCAGTGCCTATCACAATACGGGACCACTTATTTTGAAACTAAAGGATTTAAAATTCAAGTGATTTTTAACCATTAAAAATATCTAACTTCAAAAAATAATAATTTCTGCAAGGAAAAAACCACTGTGCATAGTGCCTCTGTGTGCCTATGGCCATACAGGTTACTTATTTTTTAACGGAGGGGGTTTTCTTTCAAATGCTTTATATATTTTTAAAATATCTTTATTAATGTAAATTCTTTATTAATGAAAATTTAAAATTACTAAGAGTTATTATATACATACATACCCTAATAACAAGGGTCACAGTTATATGTGAATATCCCTAATATTGAGTAAAAACAACAAAAACGTTAAATTACGAAGTAGAATACTTTGATGATAACGGACTATGAGTTTGTGTTAATTATTACTAATTTCCAAACAGTGATGAGAGAATTTCGTACTAACCAGCACTGTTTCAAATTAGAATAAAAAATGAATTAAAAATTAATTCTCATATTCTATTTCTATTAAAACTGGTTAAATAGTTTATATTCTTCTCAATTAGTATCTACTTTACGAAAATTGTAAAGATGGACAATTGAACGCTGATAAGAGGTGTAGCGGCCTTGAAATCAGTACTGATACGTTCTGCTAAAAACTGATTGAATATAAATAATAATATTTCTAAACATAAAAAACTCTTAGTAATTTTGAATTTTCATTAATTCAATAAAACTGAACTTGAGCCTGATAATATTACTTTTCATATGTACATCAATATAAGTTCGAATAATAATTACGTTGATTCGTAATAATAATATAAAAATATCTTTATTAATTTAAAAGTTATGATTTTTGCAACGAAAAAAGTCAAAAAGCGACACTATGCACAGTGCCCCGGCTAACCTATGACCATGCAAATCACGTATATTTAAGCTTGAGGAGTCTTCTTTCAAATGCTTTTAAAATTTTTAAAATATCTTTATGACATTAATAGTTATGATGTTTGTAATAAAAACAGTCAAAAAGCGACTCGGTGTACAGTGCCGTGGCTAACCTATGACCGTGCAAATCATGAATATTGAAGCTTAGGGACTCTTCTTTCAAATGCTTTTTAAGATTTTTAAAATATCTTTATGACTTTAATTGTTATGATGTTTGTAATAAAAACAGTAAAAAAGCGACACGGTGTACAGTGCCGTGGCTAACCTATGACCGTGCAAATCATGTATATTGAAGCTTAAGGAGTATTATTTCAATTGCTTTTTAAAATTTTTTAAATATCTTTATGACTTTAATAGTTATGATTTTTGCAACGAAAAAAGTCAAAAGGCCCCACTGTGCGGTGTTACGGTTGTTTGTTTTGTAGTTTGACTAAATGAAACACAGGTCGTATGAGTATTATTAATTTTGGTAATAAATATTAAGTATACGAACTGTTGAGCATAAGGGTTCTTTTTAAAGGATAAAAATGGTAGCCTTCGTACTTTTTATTATGGTACTAATATATTATAAACTAACATACATACTTTCTGGGAGCCGATATGAGAAAAAAGCTGGGGGGTTACTCTGTATTGCGATGCGAAAGCAAATGCGCTGCGAAAACAATGTAAATAAGATTGCTTTCGCATCGCATTTGCTATCGCATCGCAATACAGAGTAACCACCCTGGTGTTTTTGGTTTCTTTTTTTTACTTATTGGTGCGTTTTACATTTGGTACATTTTCTCTTCAGATACTCTCGTATAGGATTTGCATGAAATTCAGGAGACGGATAGCATGTGACCGCGATTAAAATATAAAGTATTTTCTAAGGAGTAAAAAAGGACAATTTATTAGTTTTGGTACTTTTATTTTTGTACCAATACTTTTTTAATTTATTTTATTAATAACATACTTTTTGGGGCCAAAATGAGAAAAAACAAGTGCCTTTGGTACTTATTTACTAATGATACTTATTTTAATTTTGATGCTTTTTTTAGTTTGGAACATTTTCTCTTGAAAAATGCGTTGAATGGTTTTTGATGAAATTTGCTAGGCGGACAGCATGTGACTCAGATTAAAATATAAAGGAACAATTTGATTGATTTTGGCACATTTTATTTTTCTTACAAATTTTGTTTTTCTTTTTTTTTTTTTTTGGTGTTAAGATATGACTTTTTGATCCATTTCGATAAATTTGGTACACATAAAGATAGTAGTATGTATAGAGAGCATACAAATATTAGAAAAAATTTTTATGCAAATATTCGACAAAAATACCAATAATTTTGCGACCAAACGAAGAAAACGAAATTAAATTATTTTTTTCTAATACATATTTTTAATTAAAAATTTCCTATTCTGCACAAAAACAGGTTAGCCATATCTGCATCACGCACACACACTAACTTCTAAGTAAATGTGTACAAATAACTATTTAACAAGTATATCCTCAAAGCAACATTGATTATGCCTTTTGAAAACCATTCAAATCAATATTTAATGCTTTTTTCATTCATTCATTCAACTTGTCTGTCCGTTCGTCCGACTGTCCGTCTGTCTATTGGGTAGATGAACTCAGACAAGCCCAATAAAAGCTACGCAAACACAAGTGCACACAGAATAGCTTTTACTAATCGACTTATCGTTTACATCTACTAAACTTTGAAGTAACAAAATGGCATGAAAAAAATTTATTTATGCCACATTTTTGTATTTTATGATGGTAATGCATCACACATTCGTTAACAAGATAAAATAAAAGTTGCAAAAAATAGAACTTATTTGAATTGAGAAAATAGTGCCAGAAATATAAAAGAAAAAGTATAAGTTTCCGGTTTAATCATGCGAATTACAAACTACTTTGTAAACAATATTTACATTCATTTTATAACACCATCATGATAGTGTCAAAATCCTTCTTAAGTTGTTCTTACTGATTCATTGTTTTATTGTATTTTTTGTATATATTTTCTTGTTATTCTTTTTTAGAGAATATGAAAATTTTTCTACACAGTGGTTTATCTTTTCATATCTTTAGTTTTTATTTTTATTTAAATTGCATATGATGATCTTCTTCGAGTTGCAAAATAAAATTCAAAATTGATGAATTTTACATATTTAAATAATTTCAATTTAATTTTAATTAAACTTTAATATTTTCTAAATAGTAAATTATTAATTGGGTTAGAAAGCTCAATGCTTGCATTTGACCAACCTTGAATTATTTCTATTGCACAAATTAAATTCTTCTTTCGAATATATATTCGTTTTCACTTTCATATCATTTATTGCGCTTTTCTCATCAGCACATCAAAGCTAATTTCTATTGTTATGCCAAAAGAAAAGAAATAAAAAAATCTATTTCGATTAGAATTTTATTCCCTTGTTCAAAACTTCCTATTTCCTTGCTTTAAAAACTTTAGGTTTATTTTTCATTTTTAGTTTAAAGTTTTCCAAGTAAAAAATATATAAAAAGGGTATAAATTTTTGCAGGCTTTCAAACCATTTACTTCGTATTGGAAATGTATTTTGATATAAAGTGTTACAAAAGCTGGAATTTTAAGCGAAAATAAAAAATGTTTTTTTTTCTTTATTTATATCAATATCCCAACTTGGTGTTTTTTTTAAACGATTTTCAGAAAAGCTGTCAGTTCTTTTCAATATTTTCTACACAAGAATTTATAAAACATAAAAGTGGTTGACAAATATTGGCTTTTCACTTGAATGCACTTGTCACGTCACCAACCAACCAACCAACCAACCAACCAGCCAAACAAACTATACAACCAACTATCACTGTGATTTTTTTTTTTCTGTTGGTGTTGTTGTACTATCAGTCAGTATATTTTACACTTGAAACATTTTTCAAACAAGATTTTTAACGGGTCTGTAGTACTAGTGAAGCAATTTTATATGAATGTATGTGAGTGTGTGTTGTATATTTATATCAATACTATTACAGTCAGTCTATCACAAATACACACACGCACTACGACATTTTAACCAACTTAAAAGATAAATTGGTTAAGCTAAAAATATATTGCAAGAAGAAAAATATCAGGTAAGCATTTCATATATTCCACAATGTGTATGTGTGTGTGTGTATGTATATATGGATGTGTGTCCATACATATAAGTTATATTTAAAAGTGGTAAATGTGTTGACGGTATTTTGAGCAAACACAACATATTAAAAACAGAAATAACTTTTGAAAGGAAAAATGTTTGATACTTGAATCAAATGGCCCAATATTTACCGTCATCAAAAAAATAAATAAATTACTATGAACATTTTGGACAACCGATGCTCTTTTATGTGAAGTAAGTGGGGCTAAAAAAAGGTTTGGGACTTGGATAACTTCTTCTTGTCTATGTTAACTGAAGTTGCCTCGGCTAACTATTGGTGATAATTATTGTCTTAGTCTCTTTCACCAAACAAATTTAAATACAGTTTAATTTAAATAAAGATCTCTATTTAAATTCTGTTTACAAAAATTCCATTTTCACCAACTTCTATAATATGGCAGCACCAACTTTCAGCTGTTTTTTAAAAAACAAATTAACGAAAATGAAAGCGCGTACCAAAAATTTTTCGTCCGAAGATATAAAATTGCTGTTATGTTTTATTTTGTGGCGTATTAATTCCAAAATTGTCCATGCTGCTTCCGAAATCTACATCTGAAGTCCTCTTCATCGCAAAATGGAAAAAAATTACGTCGTTCTCTTATTGTTTGCGGACTTCGTTCGACAACGTCTTTTACAATAACTTCGTAATGGTAATTCACTTTCATCACTTTCCATTTGATTTGTTAAATATTTTTAGCTTTATACAAATTATAAGCAAATTTTTGAAAATTTTTAATTTTTGTTAACAAACAATTTATGTATGTGTCGCTAGAGACAGCTGTTGTGAGAGAGATGCAAAATCAGTATTTAAATGGAGATTGCTACCTATTTAAACAACTTTTAAATGTGTAAAGAAAATATGTTGGTGAAAATGAATAACTACGTTTAAATATGAATTGATATTTAAATAGAATTGGTGAAAGAGTCTCTTAGAGTGGGATTTTAAGTGTCTGATCAGAGATTTAGTCATCTTTAATCTGCGCTTTCTAATTTTAAGATTATAATTAACTTATTTTAAAGTTTAAGCGTACAAATTGGTGGTTTAAACTTACTGAAGCATTATTTCACACACTACATTTTCATTTTTAGATTTACACTCATTAACAGAATTTCATCTACTTCTCCTGCATAACATGAAAAAATCCTTGCAAAAATTTTATAATTTAATGCAAACCCAACTAATACTCAATTAAATTTATATACAGATAAACTGACTGTATTTTTTTTTCATACTTAAACTAAAACTTTTTGCATTGTTCACAAAAAATTTATATAAAATGTTTTAAGAAAATAAACAAAATCATGTATTGAGTCAGATCAAATTTATATATAAAAATTCCTTTTGAAGATTCGAATTTCAAGTTCTAATCAAAATTTTTTTCTTAAAATTGAACATAAAAAATAGATTTCGGAAAATTCAGGTAACAACTCGTTTATTTAAAGTAAAACTAGTTGTTGTTGTTTCTGTGGTTTTAAGTGTACGTAATATAAAAAGAATAAATTATTTACGCAATCAGTCAAACTATCTTTTGACTTTAAAATTAACTTTCAAATAAATGTTTGTCTGAACAAAAAGAAAATTTAAAACTTTCTTTTTTTTTTTGCTGCACAGAAAAACAAATACTACATAGAACTCTTATATACAGTGGAAGAAATTTTATGCGGCAACCAGTTATGTACGTTCTGGCCAAAATTTCATGCCATTCACAGATATAAACAATTCTGCAAATATTAATTGGCTTGGGATTAATTGGTTTATATTATGGCACGTGCTCACTATAGTATAAAAATCTTAGTCTTCACTTAAATTTACTGATCACATCCATTTACTTCAATCTCGTGTACACACACGTATGATTATTTTTTACTATTTATTAAATAAAACTCATACGCCTTCGTATGAACATCACGTTCCAGTTCCAATTTGTATGTGTGTCCAGTGCACATTTCACACATTCACCTACAACTTAATTGACTTCCGGAAGCTTCTCGTAAGTTTAAAATAAACAATAAACTTTTTTGTTAATTTATATCAATATGTATTGTTTTTATATAAATTACTTGTTGTTGTTGTTGTTGTCGTTATCAACAAGCTATTTAATGCTGTATTTGTAGTTGTACGTAAGTAGTTGCTTTTATTAACACTCACTTAAACAGCACTCGCGTAGTATAAAGTTGTTTCATTGGTTTTAATGTACGTGAGTGACTGAGTATATTCGAGTATGTGTGTATATCTGACTTACAGAATAGTTAAAAAAATCACATACATCAATATCACTCATGTCAACTGTCAATCTCTAGAAATGGCAAAATTAAGTAATAAGTGTAAAAATATGTGTACTCGTAAATTTGTATGTATGTATGTATGTACTTTTGTAATGTGAACAATGTTTCAATGATAAATTAAATAACAATAACAATAAGAAAAACACACTACACACTACACGAGTGTAAAAAAGAAGTAAAAATATTTTATGTAAATGTAATGTAACGTGAGCACATGTTTAAATAAATACATATGAAAATTGATAAATGACTGATTGATGCTGTTTATCATTCATTGTTCATTCTTGTTTGTTGCTTATTTATATATTTATGTTTGTATTTATTTTTTTTTTTCACAATATTCTTTATTTTGCTCCGCAAAGAATATTTTTTAACAAAGTAAAAGGTGTTTTTTCATATGCATGGAATAGGCAGTAAAGGTTCAAATGTGCTATAAAAAACACCATTTAGATTTAGAAAAAATTTTGTTCCGGTTCTTAGTTTGAGCAATCATGACACTTGTTTTTTTAAGCGAGCCGCCGTTAGTTTCTTTTTAGTGTAAATACAATTCGTGTCGAAAATGTGCATTAAAGCACACACATACCAAAATAAAATGAAATTTAGTTGAAATTTAAGCAATGCGTAACTCTCAAATCAAAAAATAATAAATGTTTTGCAAATTTACAATCAACGGCAAGGCGATTAATTAAATGCTCACAGCCGGATTTTAGCTGACGTCGCATTTTTGTTTTCAACGGCGGCAAACGTGCAAATTAATGGGCATAAGTATTCGAACGTCAGTGGAGTATGTAAACAGTAAACAATAAATTATAAAATACTTTTTTATTTGCTTTCCTTTTGTTTTGCTGTTTTATTTTATTTCTTGGTAAGTTCTACAATATTTTACTTTTATTTTGTACAATAATAGTACTATTTTTCTTCATGCACACATCCATACATGTGCACATACATAGTAATGGATCCAACTAATGAAAAATACTTGGACAACTTTCAACCCATTTTCTTTTCCAAACTCTACGTCTTTTTGGTTTTGTTTCTGCTTCATCATCATCAAAAACTATCGCTGTGCAAACAATAGCTAAAGCAAGTTCCTTCGATGACATTATTTTTGGTTTTTTATTCAAAAAGGAAAATATTTGGTATAAAAATCGTACTTTGGCAAATAAATAGTAATGTCAAACTCACTAATTTCATAAACAAATGCTCATATATGCAGCATATATATTACCATATAAATTTCAACATATCGTATAAACACAAAAATCGTATGCTCACTGTTATGTTGACATTCCATTTGCTGATATATGCTGACATATGGTGTGAACACTTAACATATGATATATGTTGACATAGGAATTTGCTGCTACTTTCAATCAAATGGGTGTCAGCATATATATGCTTATTCAACATATCATCTAAACTTAGCGTAACATTTGCTTCAGTGCCTACTATGCACTTCTCAAATAGTCCATGTAAGCTACAGTCTATGATCGAACAATGTTTTTTCGAACTTGTTACACTCTGGATTTTTCGTTTTCAAACGTAATTTAATATATACATAAGTATATGTGTAGTTTTTTTATAAGTTTAAATGTACAGGCCACACTTGACCAATGAAATAAGAAATTTGTTGCGTAAAAACCTTTCTAGTTTTTTTTTTTTTTTAATGACTCTCAAGTGAAATCAGCAATTGAGTGAGCTGCATGTCTTCCGAGTTGAATAAAAAATGGGAATATTCTTGGATATACTAGGAAAACAAAACCGCAATAAAAAAATTTGGTTTATCGATTATCTTCTGAGTAGTGGACACCCACAGAATTTAACTGCAATAATTAAGTGGCCGAAAAATAGGCACCTGAAAATTATACAGAATATTCAGTTTTTTTTTTATCGATTTCTAACTGAGGCCTGAGCAAATCATATGCAGCATTAATTTTTTTCTATAAAGAAGGAACTCTTCAGATTTCATCATATACGTTTTATTGCCCAAAACTAATATCTTCTGCAGTAAAGAAACGATGCACAAATTGTTAAGGTTCTAAAAATTATCAACACTAATTTGTTGATTTCACTTGAAATGATGACTCGTATAAAAACAAAAACATATTAAATCTTAGTTGTGAATCATTTTATTTTTACTCTAATGTTTATTTTTATTTATTTGAATGTTTTATTTAAGCAACAGGTCTTTTTTTTATTAAAAAAAAATATTTAAAATACATCAATTTCCTTCAGTATGCTCTTGCGATTAGAACTTCCGAAAAGTCGTGCGATTGCGATTAACAGAACACCTCGTTTGCAAGTTCAAGTCACAAACGCAAATGTTATGCGAGATGGATGCTTAGAAAGAAGGTCGCACATCAATTGTTTTTCGTTTACAGTTTTAACATTATCGAACATCATGGTTTTGGAAAGGGGGCTAACGCGTCCGTAAAAGCTCTACATATTGCTCAAGAATTCACTATGTCTATACTCTTGCAGTGTGAATTGGAACCTTGTCTTGTTGATGGGTATACGATATGAATATAAATAAGTTTCTGGATGCGCAAACTCTCCTTCTATTATATTTTTTATGATCCTGCAGTAACTATTCCCATTTTATATATTAAAGTTACGTTCACAACTATCAAATATTTCTCGACAAAAACGTGACCAAAAAAGAAACTAATAATTTATTTCCTTTCATTCCAATAGTTGTTTAATTATGGATTCGAATCCTTTAAAAACTGCATAAAAATACTTTTTGTACAATAATTAATTTTTTTTTTTTGTAACATAAAAACCAAGTTAAATGACACTATCCCTGAGCAAAACTAGTGGTTACTTTTTTTTTTTTTTGACAAATCTATATATATAAAACAGGATATGTGTATGTATGTAACTTATGGACTCCAAAACATACATGGGAGTAATTAAATAAATTGACTAATTGATTGTCGATTTCATTGGCATTGACTTATAAAAAATGCCAATTAAATTTTTAGCATTATCAATTTTTTGAACAATGCTAATGCTTTTCAATGAAATAATTTCATTATTAGTTAGTTAAAAAGTAAAAGCATTACAAATAATCAATGCTAAAGGTTTTCAAAAGCATTATCAGTATTAAACGTCAATATTATTTCACATATTTATTTACATACATATGTATGTATGTATGTGTATGTATTAAAAATATGTACATAGCTTGGTTTGTATTTTAATTTATAATATTATTTTTTCAAAAGCTGATGTGACCATATTTTTTTTTATACAGATAGTATTTATTTTTTTTTTATTAATTGTAATTGGTATTTCAAAGCTTTCATTGTTTTTTCATTGTAAGTAGTAGAAAAATTATATTTAAAAAAAAAGCAATGGCATTTATTGGTACTGAATTTTTTTTAATTGTAAATGTTTAAAATAATGCCAATGAAAATTCAATGCCAATGAAAAAGTCCCATGTATGCTCCAAAACGGCTGGGCCGATTTTGATGAAATTTTCAGGGAACCTTCAGAATATTCAGACGGGTGACATAGGCTATATGAAGTTTTGATTGGACAAAGAGGCGTGGCACCGCCCATATAACCCAAAAATTTAAATCGTCATATTTTGGGCATTTTTTGACCTACGTCGATGATATTTGGTACATATGGTATTAGCATAATTTGGAATACGTACCAGGAGAAAAGTGGGTGGGACCACGCCACTTTTTAGGAAAATAAAAAATCGTAATATAGTCTCAACTACTGGACCGATCGTCATTAAATTTTCACAATAGGAATTTTATTATATAACGAGGGGGTAGCGAAGCGGACCGGTTATATCTAGTATTTAATAAATATGAACGAAGCTTATGAGACTATTAGAAATAATATCAAAACCTTAGTAGCACTGGCGGTTCTATTATTACTTTTACTAAATTTTATTCTCTCAAAGTATTGTATGGCTTATTCTAATACTAAACACTGTCATTTAAAAAAAAAAAGATTTCATTTGTAATGTACAAAAATGGCCCAAAAATAACTGTATTCTACACAATGTTCCAAAGACGGCTGCTTTCCTCTCTTTCTACTGTTCCCTATATGCCACTTATATATTTTTGCAACTTCAATAAACAGGAAACTTAAGCAGTTTCTATTTGAATATTTTGGTATGCCTAAAAATAACACCCATTTCATTATCAAAGTATGTGAGAACGCCACAAAGTGTGTAAGCTGTCAATGAAAAAATTAATTAATATAGTGCTAAATGATGCTGAGACAAATGCTCATGTGTGAACAGTAACAGTGTTTCTCCAAGCCTATCAACATTTAATATTTTATTATGAAAATATTGATTAATTTTGAATGGTCTTTAAATACAACGAATGCCATTCTTTTAGAATTTTTATTGAAATTTCTCTCTTGCTCTCTTTGTGAACAACATTCTTATAATAATAATTTAAAATTTTACATTTAATGTTTAATTAAAAGAAGCAAAGCTTGTCTGAAGTTGCAAATAATCTCCCCTATTGAGCTTCAAACAAATAAAAGACTTAAATAAGAAAATATTTCAAATTTATTGCATGCAATAATTTTCATTTACCATTTAATATCTTTCAGCTTTATGCTTTTACACACTTAATATGCATTACATTTATCTTTTAGAGTGCATACATATACATAAGAAATATTACTACGATAAAATTAAAATTATTACCTGTTTAAACTTTGAGAAAAGCCAAAGAACGAAAAGTAAAAAAAAAATATTGCAACTATTTGATGATTTTCCTGTAACAATAATTCAATTTATGTGATTTGTTGAACAGAAAACTGGATAAAATTCATTTTCATCATTAAAAGGAGAGTGTACTGTTCTATTCTGTTCATATCAGTGATGGTTATTGTTGCACTCATTGTAGGCACCGTGTTGTGTTTTCTCACATTTCAAATTTTGTCCACTCTGCATTAATTAATTCTTTTAAAGATATATATTTTATTAATACTGAATGTATTAAGATGTTTCTGAATTAGAAGTTCAAAGAAATATGATTTCCGACTTAAATACAAACGTCACTGTTCTGGACATTAAAAAGGTTTGGGACACTTATTAATTACAGGCATTACTAAATGAAGATCAGAATTCAATTGATATCATCCTGTGCACATTAAAGCCATGTATTTTATTTGAATATCAATCAGCGCTCAGTGGGTACTTCTGTCAAATAGACATTAATAAATATTGAACATTTAAACTACTGATTGGATTAAGCTGAAACTTAAAACAGATTTAGAGGGAGAGTTAAGCTTCATAACGTTTGTCTAGGAGGCAGCATTCGTTCTGAAACAGCTGAGGACTTATAGTGGGCTAAAGTTAACCACCTAAGCCGTAATTTTTGAAATGTTATTCGATTTTAAAAATATTTTGAGTTAAGCATCCACTATATTTTGTGTTGCATAATAACTTTCTTGCAAGTATCCTATATTTATCCATTGTGGAAGAAAAATGTATGTATTGCCAATTTTTAGCTGTACTTTCTGTTCGTAACAAAAGTATTATTTAAAAAAATACGTCGATTCTTTAAATAAAATGCTGATTACAAAAAAATAAGAAATAGTAAAAAAAAGTATTGAAGCACAAGATCTCCTAAAAAGTTTTTAATATTTCAGTTGGAAATATTTCTTTAAGAAACTGAATATATTAATTTCAGCCAAAAAAAAGGATTTGTATGGATGCGATCATTGTATCATTGTATTCGAAATAAAAATTTACATAAAAAAAATTGAAGCGAAGAATCGATGAAGAAAAACGAAGATTCAATTAAAATTATAATTTTGTCTTCAGAGGAAAATTGGAAAATGTTTATAATTTTTTTTTAATTAGGACCAGCACTCAGAACCCCTTCGTATGCAGTGCATTGTGCCAAAACTCAGGGAGAGGGATAGGGTAGAGAATATAGATGTTGTAACTTTAGAAGGCTTAACTCCTTTAAAACTCTGCTTTGCACGTTATAATTTTTATAGCAGTGTTGAGGCGCCTCCGGTGTTAAGTAGACGCATTAACTTTGTATAGCTGTATTAGCAGGAATATTATTATTTGTTTTACTTCGCCGATGTTTCTGCTAACCGACGAAGGAGGGCGATGTTGTGTACATTAGCTTGGAACAGCATCAATCGCTGTCGGAACAGTTTTTTAGTGACCAATGCTTTGCCTTCATCACTTAAATAGTCCGACAACAATTAATACAATGCCACAATAATGCATATTAGAGAAATTAATGATGTTGATTGACTTGTTCTGGCCGGTGTTTGAACCCAGGCCGCAAGGCATTGTTTGCAGCCAACACCACCCACTAAATATGGATTGTGAATATTTTCAATTACATTAATGGGTCGATTATGGACGGCAACCGAACTCCAGTTGCGTTGTCAGTTGCTGACAATTGTATTACGTATGGGCAACTGGCAACTGAGAGGTTCTAGTTTCAGTTGGTATTTAGTACATTTCTGGCAACTGAGAGGTTCCAGTTTCAGTTGGTATTTAGTACTTTTCAGGCAACCACAAATTTTCAGTAGCCAACTGGCAACGCAACTGAAGTTCGGTTCTATCCATAATCGAGCCATAAATCGTATATTCGGGCAACTCTTACATTCCGATCGAAATGGTTTGATTTACGTAATTGTATTCCGATCGTTTTTGACTTACAGCATATTTACTTTCTATTTCGATTTTACAATGATAAAGTTTTCTATACACATAGGCTTGCGTTTAAATTATTGTTATTAGAAAAGCTCTCATTAAACTCATTTATTAACTCTCATAGCTGCTATATCTGACATTCCTAAAAGGATTCATATTTTTTATTCTTTACTACAAATGTTTGTTGAATTTCGTAGAAAAATTTATTGTCAAGTCCGTTTTGAATTTTAAAAAACGAAATTTTAGATTTCTAAAGACACATCTATCGGAATTGAAACCACATTCGATTTGAATTGAGTTTTATAATTTGACTGAATAATTAAAATATTTACAAAAATATCATTTAATTTCCCTGAAACAACACAGAAGATGCAAACTATTTTTACTTTGTTTTTTATAAACGAAACAATAAATTCAAATAAATGTTGATTCACTAAAAATATTAATTGAAAAATAATTTTGTTCGAAGTAAAGAGTTTCTTATCTGAGCTCTAATATTGTTTTAATTTAATCAATTTTATATTTAAAACCCCTCTGTGGCATTGTATATGTAAAGGTGATAAAAAAGATTTCCAATAATTTTAGCTAAATAAATCAAAATTTTGTAGGGCCATTTGGGAATGCTTTTATATATAACAACTTCTTAATATCCCCATTTTTCCCATGACCCGTAATAGGAATTGAATTTTTTAAACTACCATCACTGATTTATGCAACCAACAAATGGAAAATATGTACCAATCAGAGAATAAAAAAAGAAAATACAAAGAACATTGATACCCGTACTATGATGGTATCATAGTATATCAACATCATCGTCGTCGTCATTTACATTTTGGATTCACATAAAATGATTACAATGATGTTGATGAATATGAGAGTGGCAACAAGTAAGCGGCAAATGAACTAGAATCAAAATAGAGCCAAAAATATGCAGACACAAAGATGGAAAAGGTAAACAGACACTCGTAGACAGACACAAACAACCAAATAAACAACATCCGTGAGACTGACAGTGTGTTCATATCTCAACAGCATCATAACGTGCGAAATAAATTTTGCAATTTTTCAGGTGCCACAGGACATACTTAGGACAAAAGGAAATTGCAATTTTATCAAGTGAAAATAACAAAGTTCATTTCATCATTCAATACGTTTATGTTTGTTTGTATGTTGAAGTGTACATGCCACACGTAGGAGTGCTGGCTTGTACGAAGTGTTGCTAACTTAAAATACTAGTATTATGATTATTTGCCACATTGTAAGGTGTAATATTTCGTCAGCAACATTTAGTAAACATCTTAAATGTAAAAACAGCAAAAGCAGAGCAAACGCACGCAATAAATACACTGATCTTTATGGAAAGCTGTTGCATTTTGTATTGTTTTTTTTTTTCAGCAAACGTTTGTTGTACTGTTGTTGACAAGTACTCTGGCTGCTGGCCCTCTAGAGATTACTTTTTGCCATAATGCAGAATATTAACCATTGCCATTGCTAACAACTGCTGGTTTCATTGTTAGTGATATTTCTAACGACGAGCATTGTGTATGTGCTTCATGCACCGGCATAGAGGAAAGCTGTTAAAAGTTATTTCGTAATCAGTATCTAATAAAGGGGCAATTCCCATTTCAACAAGCACTTTATTTATTGTATTGTTTTCGGTCAGCACTCGCTCTATAAATTTTTTTGCCATGTCGTTTTATGATATTTAAAAAAAACTTTTCGCTGTCATTTATCATCTTTTGTTTATTTTTGTTATCATTTATACCGTAATGCATATTTTTTCTTTATTTTGAAAATTATTTAAATGGAAAGGCATCGCACAAAGAACATAAAATATAAATTTTCAGTGTATTTGAATTGCTTTATTCAAAAAAAAAAATATTACACAGGCTACATGTAATTTATTACTCTATTTTGATACAAGTACATGTGATAACAAGTTTTTATTATTTAATATTGGTACATAGCAAATATATGGTTAGAGTCTACTGATGATTTAGGACAATTCGGTACTTTTGATACATTCTTTTTATTTTTTACAATTTCTTTTTTTGCAATTAATATACTGTGTACTTTCTGTGGTGTAAATGGGGAAAATCTGGTACTTCTGGTACTTTTTGTTTTTTCGTCAAATTTACTTTGCATACAAATTTCTTTAGCTAAAATCTGTAGCGTGAACAAAGTCACGGATAAAAGCTAGTATTATAGTGATCACAAGCAATAATCGAGAAAACATGGTTTCGAGAAAAGGCACTTTGAATTTATAAAGCGTTTCTGAAAGACCTAAAATTTGAAAAAATTTAATACAGAATCAAAGATCATTATCTTTACATTAAGCAAATGCCCCGCGAATTGATAAACTCCTTCTATTTTTGTGAAGTTGGTAAAAAATAGTTGTTTTTAGCGTTAAAAAATTTATAAAAAAAAAACGTAATTCTTGTAAAAAACCGGTTAAAAAATGCGATGTCCACTTTTCATACCGTTTTAGTATCCCGGGAATTAAGTGTGTGTCCAAAGAACATAAAGTTATTAGAAACTATTTTTAATGTTTTGTCATGATAAGTAAATGTGTGTGTGTGCGTGTGCATGTGCAAAGTTTTTGAGCGTGGCATTAATCAAAGTTGTTATCATAATATTATATTCTTACATTTTAAGTTAGCGCGGTTTTATAAGAATCACTGAAATACAAATAGATAAAAACAATTTCTGCATTTGGGCGTGGTACTGCCCACTTTTCTCTTCATAATATTGTAATGTCGCAATAACACTAATTTGAGTGTGTTCAAAGTTCCGTTTAAAACAGTTTAGTGAAAAATTTTGAAAACTTTAGTGTTCTTCGCATAGGCGTGGCACTTTTGCCCTCTTTTTCTCATAATGTAGTATTGTAGTGCGAACTTAATGTATGTTTGTAAAATTTCACAGAAATCGGTGTGGTCAAATCAATTGAAAAAGAGGGCGTGACATTGCCCAGTTTTTGACAGAAGGAATCGGGAAGTTTTTATACATCCTTTGAAATAACTTCAAAATTCGGTATCACTTTATAAATGGCAGAACTCTGAGGGAACTCACACAAAGAAATACAAGACAAAGTAACAAAATACAAATCATTAAAGTAAATCGAATATTTGAGAAATCTTCTTTTAAAATCTTTTTAAAAAAACTTTTTTATCAACATAAACTTATTTAAACTTAATCTGAATATTTTCATCCCCTTGATTTTAATATTTCAAAACAAAATTTTATTGTTTTGCTTACGATTGCGACTGCGACTGCTGATGTCTTTAATTTCGTTTGAATAAAACTTATAAAAATTTCAAAGAATTTTCCACCAACTTTGTTTTCTTATTAAAATTTCTAAGCGGTTGGTTTGGAAATGAAACAACAAAAAAAAAAATACAAATAAAATAAATCTAAATAGAATTATTTCAAATGAACACTAACAGGTGTGCAATTTTCAACGTTCCCACACCTTTTCCAAAAGCAACCATAAACCAAAATAATTATTTTATAGGAAAGAAATACTTAAGAGCACAAGATACATACTTACATACATACATACTCCTACATATTTTTCAATAACTAACAAAGTTAACAAAATGCTGAGAGGGAGCACTCGCGGTTCAGCATTCAACCTACACATACACAGTGTAGTTAAAGCAAAATGGCACGAATCATATTTAACCCAGTTTCTGTGTTTTTTTTTATCTATTTAGCACGTTTGTAGAATTTCTGACTTTCTTTTTCAAATAATGAATACACTTTCATAGAAAACAAGCACCGTAAAAGTGTCAATTAATTAAACGAGAAGTTAATAAAAAGACCCTGATGAAGCCGCTCTATGACAACTTTTTGGCGGCTGTCCGGACACAGTACCGGGTTAATGTCAAAAACTACAAATGTAGAGCTCCGTATCATGTGTGTAAAACCAAAAATTTTACAAAAAACTATTACATTTATTTCATATGTAACTTAATTCTGAACTTAAAATAAATGTTTTAAAAAATATGGTTTATTTGTTATGTGGTGGGGGTTAAAGATTTGTTACGGATTGAAAATTTTGTACTGAAAAATTAGTAAAAAGCGTTACGGAGGGGCGGGGGGGGGTATAAAATCTCTGAAAATAACGTTACGTAATATGCGCACAGCCCCTAATTACAAGCTTCATATGTATTGTGGACACTTGATCACTAAAATACGAAAGTTAATTTTGAAAATTTTGAGCAAACATTACATGTAAAACACAAGTATTTTATGGGACTAATAAATTGTTCTGATGTCAGAGCCCTATTCTGGAAATATTTTAAGGGTAATTACAAGATATAGAAAGTGATTTTTATTTACTATTTTAAAAAGAATTTGATTTAATCAAAAAATTTTATTTCGTCAGGCTAAAGTTTGTTTTCTTAAATTTAATTTCCTTTTTATAAATGAAATTATTATTTTTCATAGAAATGAAAATCTAGAAGATCATGATAATGACAAATTAAAATTTCTTTCACATCGACTAAAATAAATTCATAACTTAATTGTAAAAAATATGATTTTAACTTTTTTATAAATCTTGAATAAGTAAGAATCTATTTTAGACTAAATTTTTGTTTAGTTAAATCAAACTTTATTAAATGATTGCAGACAAATAAAAATAGTAATGAGCATTACTACGATTGCACTTCGACAATTCGATTAGACATTGATCGTGAAAGCGTTGCGATATCATTTAGTGATACTGAGCTGCTTGAATGACTCCTTTATATGGAATTAATTTTCGTATACGTTTTCGCCAAATCACTGCCAAATATTTTCCAATGTTATACGGTTCCGAGAATATGGAAGATAATTTAAAAGTGCTAAATATTGCACATGAATCCATTGCTTTACACCTCTGGCAGTGTGAATTCGATCGTTGTCGTGTTCGGAGTTCTTTGGTATAGATCTAAATAAATTTTTGAATATTAAAAACTCTCCATCTAGTTTAATTTTTTACGTTGCCGCATTAATTTTCCTATTTGAAATATTGAGTCAATATTATTATAAATAACCGCAAATGGTGTGTCTCTCTGTATTTCGCATTATTTGACCACAGGAATTTCTTTTTCAAGATTAAATTCCTCGCATTCGCTGTACAAGTACCTTCACCTAAGCATTTAAACATTTATCATGATAAAAAAACCATCTGTTCACATCAAAATATTCATAACATATTCTCATATATATTTTTATATAAAAAAACAAAAATTAGACGAAAAAACCTGCAACGAAAACTAAACCATACGCCAAAGTACTTCAAATATTACAGAAAAGTAGGTAGAAGTGTTATATTCAGCTATGGCGAATCTTATATACACTTTACCTGTAAGGCTATGAAACAACAATAATTTGCCATTAAAAACGATGCACCTTAAATATCAAGGGACTTTAAAAAAAAGGAGGTTATCAAGTCGGCTGTATTTTTTTAGGTCCCATATTATCTATTGTTCGGGGCAAGTTTCCCTTCCTAAAAAACTTTTTAATTATCGTATAACTCCTTAATTTATTGACCGAATTTAAAAACAATTTTTTGTTTGATCATACTTTCTTGCAGTCTCCTGCCATCAGTATTTTTTATCGGAGCAGCAAGTTGTCCCCAAAATATTAGTCATATTGAAATATCTGTGGTCTCCTGAAATATTGATTAGTAAATAAATCCGATATTAACCCTTAATAACCTGATATATTTTTTTGAGCTGAAAAAAATATATGTTATAAAATTTGCTGTTCTAAAGAAGATTTATTTTACGGGTTTTTTCAAATGTTATGTTTACCGGGCAGGTGTTAAAAATACCTCGTTGATACCTTGCGGAACCACTAGGATCTCTTAACTGAAGTACAATCGGTTTAAAAGTCGTTATTTTTAAGGTATATAGATGAAGTTTGCCGACAACCCGATTTCCCCTTTTTACGTTAAAGGAAGTACTTTAATTCTACTTTAGTCTTCGTGTGTTATTAAAATCGTTTAAAAGGTTTGGTTTTATTCAAAACTAAATTGAAAACTCAATTGATAAATATGACGACTTTCATTGAACAGTAATATGTATTTTCATTTATGTGTGTGTGTACAAATGTTTCCTGTTTAAAATAGAGTTAATTTGGAAAAAATTTTAAAAATAAAATTTATTATTTATTTAATCGACAATTACAAACGCTATGACAATGTTTGTGTAATCGCTTTTCAGCTCTCGTGAATAGTATAAAAATATAAATAAAAAATTCACATGTTGCAGGAGTACTTTCCCAAATAAATTCAGGATTCTAATAAACTTTTCCACACAAAAAAGATTCAGGTTTTTTTTTTTACTTTTTTTTAATATATTTTGCATGTATAAGAATTTAAATTTGAATCATTCATCCTGCTCTCACTCTACTCGTGTGATGAACTTTAATGTTTTTCCTTAAGGAAACAGCAGCAGTCTTTTAGAACGGAAGAGTATGTTTTGCTTTTTTTTTTTTTGTTGCTCTTGTTTTTTTTTTCATTCATTTTAGTCACCTAATGAAGACATGAATAAAAAATGTGATTTGCTTAACTTGAATGGTGAAGAATGTTGAATATAAATAAAAGAGCAGAAATTCTGTGTCAAGAAAAAAGGATACGTTTCTATTATAACCATTTAACGATGTTGACTTTAACTTATATTGCTGTTGCAATACAGATACAATAAACTGCTAGTAGTGTGCAATGTAGTGCATTTTTCCTATTTAAGTTTTACAACAGGATAGTTAGTACTTTTTTAAGTCTTAGCACTGTGAGAAGGATATAAAGAGAAATAAACTATTCAAGTGAAAGTTTTCTTAAATATGAAATTGAGTTTTACGATTCCTTTAATTTTTTTGTTCATACCGATGGTCACAAGTAGAAAGGCCCTAACTCGTATTCTGTACGAAATTGAGTTTTTCAGTGATTCCTATACATTTCACACAAATACACCTCGTCACAAAAATTTATTGCAATAGTGTAAAAAATAACGATTTTACAAGCAATTGTAGAATCATAGTTGTGTTGAGATCGTTACAGTTTCTTTTATGTTTTTACCTTCTCCTGTAAAGTTACAATTATTTGAGTTAGGGACTTTCTACTTGTGACCATCGATACATACTTACACATCACCACACACACACTCTATCGGGGGAGTACGTAAGGTTACATATTGGCCTTTTGTGTTAATATGTGTTTAGTTTTTTTTACTATTTCCAATTAACAATTGAACCAGTTTGGGTTTAGCAAACTCTAATTTGTTTTAAACTTTAGGCAGGAATAAATCATTATACTATCTGTTCTGTTTAGATATGATATCCTAATGATTCCATTAAAACGATAAGCCTTTGTGATACTTGCTTTTTGCCATCTTTTTTCAACCCAAGACTAGTGAAATTGGCAATTTTAGAAAGCAAAGACAACGCTAACTTGGATAAAAAAAGCATTGAATCGCTACATTTGCGTAAAAAATTATTGAGTTAACAACACTACATTATTTTAAAATCCAAATTTTATGTTTCAATTTATATATATATTTTTTTTTTACTATGATATAACCAAATTTTTGGCATAGTACCACGGAGTGGCCAAAAATGTTTTAGGGGCTGTGCACATATTACGTATCGCTGTTTTCAGAAATTCTATACCCACCCCCAACTCCGTAACGCTTTTTAATAATTTTTCAGTGCAATATTTCAAATCCGTAACAAATCTTTAACCCCCCCCCCTTTGAGCGTTACGTAATATGTGCACAGCCCCTTAGTAATGAAAACACATGTCTCCCGTCGTTTTGCGAAAAAACCCTCACGCAGGGAAGCAAATTTCTAAAACCTTCCAATCTAAAGCAGTGGATAAATTCCAAAATAGCATTTAGGTGATACGTATAGGAATATATACAAATATCAGTTGTTTATTTTTTAAAATTTCCGTGAGATAAAAATGGTTGTTTTCAAACTTCAACCCGATCCCTGCGTAAACTTTTTTAACGATCCGATAAAATTATCATATATTTATTAATAATTTTTACTGTTCTACACGAGTATACTATGCCGTTTTTGATATTCACAAAAAGTATGAAAAAGTTATAGCCCTAATGTACATACATACATGCATATTTACAGGTATTTTTATAAAAATGGTCCCAAAACAAAAATAAAAATGGCCCCAAATATTTGTATTGAAAACAACAACACGAACTTTTGGTCCATTTTTCCCATTTTCCATTTTTAATATTTAAATTTGAGGTAATTTTTTCTAAAATTTGGAGCCACTTATAATTTTTTAGTTTAGAGCCAAACTGATATGTTGAAATTTTTCCGTTTGGGTCCATTTTTCCTATTTGTGGGCCATTTTTAATTTTTGGTTTGGGGCCATTTTTGGGAAATTGGGAAATTTTGCGTTTGAAATTTTCTCTGTGAATATAAAAAATAAAGGAAAACAGTTTTCGTTAAAGCATGTACATAAAACTAAAAGTATTTCTTGCAAAACCTAAAATCACTAAATACGCATTACTTTTTTGACAAGTTGGAAATACAAAATGCCTGATAAAAATACTTATAATGTTTTTCTTTTCTTCTGTAGCGATGGATATTAAGTAAAAACATATTTATTTCTTCTTTTATCAATTGGTTCCTTTTTTCACATCAAGTGAATAGGGATGTTTTTTTTTTTATATAAATAAGCTAACGGATCTCTCAGCCAAACGCACATGAAAAATCCAACGTTTGTACCATATCGCATACTTGAGCTGTTTGAAAAAATATTGAAAATAGTTTGTGGAAAATTTTTCTGTATTTTACATTCATCTGAATGTTAAAAGATGAAATCTTTAGTCAAACATAATAAAAATTTTCTGTAAATTATTTTCCTTTTGTAACAACAAAGACTCACTTTAGATGCGGTGTTTATTAAGTCGTTCTAAATTTTCTATTCCATTTAAACTTTCTTTCATAATCTATTAAATAGAAGAATTTAAAAGAATTTTTTTTAAATAGTTTTAGTTAGCTGAGTAAAGCTATTCAAATAAAATCATCAAGATACGTATACGAGAGTGGGAGGCGGAAGGCGGAGGAAAAGAGCAGGATTAGTTCTTTAAGCTTGAAGCAAGCATGTATGTAAATATACATGCAGAAGTTGCTGCATTTAAATTTTGAAGCAAAAAACCTTACTATGACGGAACGTGATTGCAATGCCAACAAACATTCATAAAAAATTTAAATTTATTTTACTTTACGAGAAGAAAAAATGAGGCCCACACAAACAACAGTTGTGAATGTGAAGAAAAAAGAAGGCTTGCTGGTAAGCTCTTTTTCGGAGGTTTACATTTTAGAATAGATAGGGTAGCTGAATATAGACAGATAAATGACTATTTTTTGACACATGTTTTTTTAACTGGTTGGTGATACTCGTGTATTATGAAAATAAAGAGATTTTAAAACAAATTAATATTCACTAAAAATATAAAAAGGCCAAAATCAATCAAATTTTGGTGTACACAGCAAAACAGAGCAACGTGTATTCAGTTTAATTCTGAAAATAAAAATTCAACTACAAAAAATAACAAAAATTAATTCAAAATATGTAAAAAAATGTTAAAATCCAAGAGGATTATTTCTGGAAATTTTTCTAATTTTAATATATTTATTATTACGCATAACTTTGCTTTGAACTGTAAATTTTTCAGTGGTAAATTTTGCAGTGGCGTACATACTTCACTGTAAGGGAAATCTTGTTGTTACTTTATATTCCCCGGATGCACGTTTATGCATCTTAGTGACTTATTACACTTTGGTGCTGTGCTTTCTGGGGAAAGGGTTAATTGGCTTTTAACAGTCATTACATATCGACAATTACCCAGAACACGTGTATCTCACTACACAGTCTGTGAAATAACAGAGCAACGGCTGTGTATTTAAGATACAAAAGTAAGAAGGGTTACTTATGCTACTCTGGTAGAAGGTGAATAGGCATCTAAGGTCTTCGTCCAAGTCCAAAGTCTACAGAAAAAGTTCATCGCTAGATTAATTATACACTGGTAACACAGAAGCCGGTAAGTGCCACAGAGTAAAAAAGTGTTGTTCGCATGTTCGGCGCAGCTAACGATGTGCTTCGAATTGCATACTCTGTCCCTTTGGGGATAAATTTTGCAGGTGGGCATCTTTCTACACTCAATTATAAGAGAATCCTGTGACTAGTTATTGGTGATGTTTCTTACGACAGTGCACGTGGTGGTATTGGACTTTGGACAAGCAATGTTAAGCCTCTTTGAGCTGTTACCAAACATGGGTGCCCACATCGGAAGTACGAGTTTAGATAGATCAAACAGTCTGACAAGGTGTTTCTGCACGATTAGCGCTCCATTCCTAAAAAATTGCTACATGTTGTGTTGTCATAAATAGACAACCAACATTAAACTCATTAATGTTTTTTGCTCATATTAATAAATCGCTTACTTATATTCTTATTTTTAGATTTCCTTTTTGATTATTTCATTTCCAGTGAAATTTATTTTTTGTTAAAAGGACACTGTGTTTTCAATTTTTCCATTTTAGGATTTTAGTTATTTGTATTGAAAAGTTAATGACGGTTGACGTGTACAGATTTTTTTCTGTGACTTTTTTTAGTTGTTTTTGTTGTTGCATTGTGAATCGAGCCTGTATAAAAGCAAGTTTTATTTGTTTTTTTGCCACAACAGACGCCTTTCATTTCCTTAAACTTCCGTTGGCATTCAACACATAAATACATAGCAACACTCAATTATTTATATACGAGGGGTTAAACTGAAGTGAAAATGGCAAAAGTTTTTTAAGATAAAAAATTGTTATCGATTGAAAATGTTCAAGTACTTGTGGTGTTTTGCTTTTAGAAATTTTAGAGTCGCTTTCACTTCGAAATTTCGGACTCACAATTCAGCTTTTTAAACTGCCCGCTCATACACTTGTAATATAATTTTATTAGTTTACATATGGTACAAAAAATGTCGGTACATATGTATTTATGTATTTTTATTATATATCGATGACAGCACAATTGTTTTGCCGGAAATAAAAGACTTTAGGTTTTTATAGCACAATCAAGAAACTTGTGTAGTAGTCTGCTGACAACATTATGCAACACGATCTTCGTTTTAATTGCAGGTTATGTTTTCTATTAATTGTGAGAGAAGTTGTAATTTTAATAATTATGTATGGATGGAGTGCTTAAAGTTCATATAAAGTTTTAAGTAATGCGCTAAATTATTTTATTTTTCGTCGCCCACAGTGCTTCATTGGCAAATGACTATGATTATACAAATGTGTATTGAACCGGATAAACTATTAGGTATTCTCTCGTTCTTAGTTTAGAATTCTTTAATAAATTTTTTTCTCCTCCACATGTTTCAATTTGTTGCCTGCATTTGAACGGTTGACTATTCAAGCAATTGTCAATTAATTGCAGGTTAAAAAACAAACAAAAGAGAAATAAATAAGAAATCTTTACGATTACAAAATATAAAAAGGCAAAATCAGTTAAATAAACCATTAAGTGCACTTTAGATTATAACGTTTGTTGGTCGATAATTTTCTTGATTAAAAACGAACGGAAGAATTAACTAAACAAAAGTGAAGGTAACAGGTTTGAACAGCAACAGAGAGTGAAAGTTATAGTTAAGGACGATTAAGTGACATAGAAAAGAAGATTGCTACTCTCTTTTAAAAATAAAGAGCTCTCCATTTAAAAATTAGAGCACAGATGTCCTGAGTGGGGTTTGTTGAAAAACTAGAGTTTTTTTTTTTTGTCTTTACTTACGTCTCAAAACTTTATTTAAGGCAGCTTGAAAAGATACTAAAAATTAATCGTTTTCCTAAAAAAGCTTTGGTATCGATACAGGCAAAATATATTTGTTTGCTGTTGTTGTTGATTTACAATTTCATTGTCATCGAAAACAGACAGGTCCCTTTCACTACGATCCATCTACGTGGCTTGTCTTGTGAAAGGTTCTTCTTATTCTATGAAAATTAGTGGGAAATGCTTTTACAAAAGCTTCCTGTTTATACATACATGCATACGTACAAAGAATAAAATATGCATATACATACATATATACGTATATACGTATACAAAATAGCTTTTCTCACAGAAAAGTCACATCAAAGAATTAAATTGATGCTCTTCTTTTTCTATCACTTTAGCAGAAAGTAAAAAAAAACAAATCTAATACAATGTTCGTTTTTAAACATATTTTATGGGAATTACAATAAAAGAAAATATGGGAAGAGCCTCCGATACAAATGAACATCAGCTTAATGTCTAATAAATTCAATAAATACATTGATTTTTTTTTTTTTTGGTTTTACCTTCCGGCAACAAATATTTTTCTCTATCGCAAACACAAACAAGAAAAGTTTAAACAGCTTTAATGAATGCATATGCACGTTTTGCTAAAACTTATTGCAGATGTTTTTTTACGAAAACAAAAAAAAAAAAGAACAATACAAAAATGTAGCACACAGTTCGATTTCCTCTTAATACACACATAAATATTTTGAAATGTTTTTCTATTCATGTAAGAATGAACGAGCGAAAAAAAACATGGAGGGTGGAGAAGTATACTTCATTGTTGCCACATCAATTGTAGGGAGAGAGAAAAAAACTGTATAAAGTTAGTTATTGTTACAAACTGGTAAATAAAACTCCTGCAAAATTAATAACAAACGTTCAAACAAACTAAGGATATGGTTCCGACGGAGCAAATATTTCAGGATAATTGCATACAATTTCAAAAATATTGTTGTAAATGTAAATTGGTCTAACAATATAAGTATATTGTTTGGTCCAATATCTTGCTCTTCATCTATCTGTATGTGTCTTATAAATACATATAATCACAATTCAAAATTTTTCATATGTGAGCACTGAAATATAACAACTTTTAATATTTCTCCTAAATGGAAAAAATCTAAATTAATATTTACGAAAACTTATTAATAGTCATAAACGAATAGCAAGAAATTGCCTGCTAATGATCAAAAATATCTAAAACAAACATACATAAAATAAGTTTTTACAATAAGGTGAAACATAGCAATAATAAGTGCCTAGCAAGATCACAAACCACATAGCTAGGAACTGTACCACTTCACAATCATGTATATAAAGACCTTGTTCATAGCCAGCCACGGCAGGTGAAGTCTTCCCCAGACGAAATATTTAACTCTTTATTGGGATAAGCACTGAACTAGATTTTAGTAAATATTTTGTCATGATTATAAAAATTTCCTGTAAATGACGAAATTTGTATTTTCTAACATCATGGAAAATTGGCGCCATACGATCGGCAACCATTTTGAAATCAAACTAAGTACAATTTCGTAAATTTGAGTTCATCACTTTTTATACATATTTTGTTAAATACGTATCCACGTCATGTGAGCTGTTCTACGCTTGTAACAAAGAACTTAACAAAATTCTTTTGCTTTTTATTTCTGTTTATATTTAATATTATAAATATTTAATTTTTTCTCTTTTATTGCAGGCTATCCACAACCTCAGTATCGCTGGTTGAAGAACGGTTTACCTGTCGGCGATTTTTCATCCAGTCAATATTTGCGAATATTAAATACACAACGTGAGGATGCTGGCATTTATAAATGCATTGCCAAAAATGATGCCGGTTCAATATTTAGTGAAAAAATTGATGTAGTCGTTGCATGTAAGTGATGATGTTTTTTTTTTTTTTGAAGAATTATTGTTTTTATTATTGCAGTTGTTTTTTTTTAAATTCATATAAACATACATGTGTACATATATGAATTTATAAATATGTTATATTTAGTATGCAAAAAAATGCCTTTTTTAATATAAACCAAATATTTTCATTTGGCACTTTTGAGTATTTTGAAAACGAAAACTAATTTTTAAATTCTATTGCAACTTTCGATATAAATCGGTCAATGAAAAGTTTTTTGTTCAATACAAAGGAAAAAAAAGTAATAAATATGCATGTAAATGTTTCAATAGTCACTTTTTTATGAACTAAATATTATGCTGGTTTGTAAATTTATTGCACTGTGGCATGAATTTAAAAGAAAAGAACTCCGCTCTTCTTTTACACCGAGGATACGGGACGGAAAAGTTATGGAAAAAATACAAGAAAATAGTAAATTACCAAACCATCAATATGAAAAAATTTTATGATAAGCTTTCAAGTGCCTCAGAAAAATTAATTTATGATAGGGGATATTTAACTACCTGATTGCTGCTGCCGTGGACAACAACTCCTACGATGACACCGCGGTTGGTCTAAAAATATTACGATGTCAGTTTAACCTTCCATGCAACAAAATCTTTCTTTTTTTTTAGTTCAATTATTGCGAGCTTCTTTCTAATAAAACATCAAAAAAATAATTTAATTAAAATTTAAATTAAACGAAATATTAAAAAAATATTTTAATTAATTAAACGCGTACGAAAGTTTAAATGAACACCATTAAAACGTGTGAAATAATTCACTATTAAAATGACTGACATTTTGCCTTAATTGAATCTTGGCCTTAATACATATTCGTATTAATTTATAAAAAAATATTTTAACTAATAAAATTCATGTTGTCTGACACACGCACAAATTTATTTATTTGTTATTTTTTGTTTTCTTTAATCTCTCGCCCTAAGACAAAAGACAACATAAAATAATTTGTGACATTTATTAAGTGTCACTTAATTAAACAATTTTCCTTTGGCAGTACAGTGTGAAGACTAATAAAAAACGAAAAGATAGACAGACAGACTGCCCAGGGTTCATATTTTTTAATTTATACAACAGACTGTCTTTCAACATAAAACAAGCTTCCAGAAATGCAATTCTCATGCTAAGAAATAACAAAATGCTAAAGAAATGATGAAAGACGTCTAACAATAAGACAACAACAAAACAAAAACCATGTTAAATGACTTTAACTTCCACAAAGAAAAACAATTAAGAGGCAGTTATTTCAATTAATTAGTGCACTTGTCCGCCCATTCATACTGTTCATACGAGTGTATCCATAAAATTTAAACAGCGAAATTGACTACAATTAAATGAAGTATGATTGTGTTTGTTTTAAGATTTTTTATGGTAGACACAGACCTTAAAAGGAATGCGCTTTTATTTCGATCTCACTTGACAAGTGTATGACAAAGGCTGACAGAGTCTTCTCGTTTCTTATAACTTTCGTATTGGTTTTCTAGATTATCGCTATGAAAGTTACTAATCGTTACTGTTCTCAGTCCGATTTTCGAAAATTTCGAATCACATATTGTATATACATATATCTACTTTTACTTCATTCAGATTTCGTGCAAAAATTAAAAGATCGAAAATAAAATTTTTAATACAAGTTATTTTTTATTAAATATTATTTATTGGAATGCTGTTTTGAATGACACAAATTTTTATTATTGCGAAAATGTATAGAATTCAGACGTTTTGAACTTGATGTTAAGCTAAAGTATGTCCTGCATAGTTAACCTTTTAAGGCCGTTTTACACTACAAAAAACTCTTAAGTACTCGAACACTTTCAGAAAACTCTAATAATAATTATTGAATAAGTTTCCGCAAAAAAGTTATATAAATATGCTTATAATAAGCTTACATGCATAATATTATTGTACGCTTAAAAATATATCCAAATATAAAAATTAGTTTTCTTAAAAATATTTTTCCTTTCATGAAGTACATACACATTCATTTACAAGTAATATAATTTATTTTCGTTTTTCCCACGCATTTCTTGCGGGACTATTGCCTATTTTTAGCGTTCGTCAATTTTGTGAATTTCGACATTAATTAGAATTAAAAACTATATTACAACCTAACCTACGAGTATATCGTTTCCATTGCTTTTCGCTGTCGCTGTCGCTTTCATGAGATTATCTTATGAGAAAATTAATGTCAGGTAGACCAGTTTAATGATTTATTTCTATCGATATAATAAAGCAACGTTTACTTAACTTCTTAACTTCTTTTATTTTTAATTGCCACAAAGTTGGCTTGAAATGTGTGATTAACTTTTAACTTCGAGAAGAGTATATCTTTACCTTCATATAGAAAGACCCTAACATATTTTTGTTTTCCTTATCGATAACTTAAGAGGGCTGCCTATCGCATTATGATAAATACGCCATATAAAAATATTATGAGTTACGGTCTTTATACATTAAGTTAACAATATTTTATGCTTAAACAAGTGAATTAATTCCTTTAAGTTCTTTAAGGGATACATTGAATTATTCATACAGTGCATTGCGTGAGAGTAGGCATTTCGAAAAATGCTCAAAAGTACTTGCAAACAGCAGTCAGTGGCAAATATCTGACTTGTTGACTGACGAATTGTTGGTATGGAAAAATAATTGTTCGTGTGTATTAACAGAGAAATTTGTGTATGATAAGCGATACAAAGAACAATATTTTATACCATACAACTATACATACGATTATATTTTATGTACAATGTAGGTTGTACTAAAAAATATATGAATGTATGTCAAAAAAAAGGGGGAGGAAGCAAATAAATAATTTTTTTGCCAGCAAAATTGTTACAATTTAATTTATGAATATATTTTTTTTTTATATGAACTTGTACATAAAAATTTGCCTGCGCTTATTCCAGTTTAAACCTTTGTTTTTTCTTTCTCATTTTTTTCTTTTTTCTTTTTGCTTTTATTGTTGCGCAGCAATGGGCATATTTAATAATATAACAGAAGGCCGTTTAACAGTTGTTTCGGGACATCCGGCCATATTTGATTTGCCAGCAATCGATTCAACACCCGTACCATCTGTTATGTGGCAAACCGTTGAAGGTCCCTTAAATTATGACATTAAATATGCTTTTACAAAAGCCAATCAATTGATAATACTCAGTGCAGATGAATCTGATCGCCGGGCATATCGTGCACGTGCCATAAACACCCAATTGGGCAAGGAAGAAAATAGTGCCTTTATACATTTGAATGTGAGCGGTGATCCATATATTGAGGTGCCACCGGAAATTATTGTACATCCGCAGGATATGAAATTAAAACGTGGCGAACAAGTTGCCGAATTGCAGTGCATTGCGAATGCAAGACCAATTCATGAATTGGAAACTTTATGGTTTAAAGATGGCATACCAATTGAAAATGCTGAAATTACACACACACTCAATGATCCGTGGAATCGTTCATTGGCATTGCTGGCTGTAAATTTAACGCACTCTGGTGAATATGCATGTCAGGTGCGTTTACGTAGCGGTGGCTACAAGACATTAACAACAAAAGCAAAGATTGAAATCTTGGAACCGCCCGCATTTTTTACACAAATGCGACCGGAAACGTTTGGTGATCTTGGTGCAGTAGTAACACTGCCCTGTGATGTTATTGGTGATCCAGAACCAGCGGTGACGTGGTTTAGAAATAGTGAACCTGTTGATTATCAAAATGATAAGTAAGTAGAAATTTAATTGTAATTTAATTCATGTTGTGAGTATATTAGGGGCTCACTTCCGACAAAAAAAAATTGCAGCTACTTTATCCATACGAACTCACCAATAATCAACTCTCTCTCTTATTAGTCGGAAGTAATTAAAACCTCTTAAAATTTATTTAATTTGAGGTGCCACATGTTTTAGATGATCTCTAGATGTAATTCAAGACAATTTAATATTATGCCCCATTTCGAATTCATATATAGTTTACTTTTTATTTTAACGATCATATAAATTGCTGTAGCTCCGGAAATAATTTGTATAGCAGCAGTTTGAGTCCTACAAATTCTACAAACACATATAATTTTTTTTATTTATACTTAATGGCTGAAGCCATAAATGCAAATATTTTTATTTTCTTTGAAAAGAGTACTTTTCTGATGATCTTTAGTAGAGTTAAAATTAGAATTTGCTTTTTGTTGTGTATGGAAGCAAATCAAAATTCCGTAATTAATTACCCTAATGTAAATTGTACTTAAGTATGAATTTGTATGCAGGAGTTTCAATATTTAAACTTAAAAAAATCTATTGATTTCAAATAACACTGCACAACAAAATCAATATTATTTCCAAATATATCTAACATGGTACTAAAGACTAATCGTGGCACAGGGGGTCAAAATAAAAAAACTTCGACGATTTGAAAGTTAACACATGGAATTCATTTTGGGTGGAGTTAAAGATCTTCCCCTTTTCACATTGTTATAGTAAATCAAGGTAAATATAAGATGTCATTAGTAGTTGGATGTAAAGCACTACGAAGGAAAATTTTTTTGGTCAATTTATATCTCTTTTTGAGTTTTTCTAACTTTCCGTAATTTTCGAACAAATTTGGTTTTTATCAGATCTCGATGTTTTGAGGCTATGGAAATCCATTCTAAATATGTCTACAATGATGTCCGTATAAAATTAGTTATGAATGTGTGTATGTGTAAGTATGTAAGTCCTCATAACTCAAGCGATTGGAAGCATTTACGGCACACGTAAGAAATTTACATCAGCTAGAAAAAATAAATCGATTAGGTTTGAGAAATTTTAAAAATAAAGTTTTCAAACAAATTCTAAACTACTTGACTGATTCAATACAAAATCTAACCAACTCTTATGCTCAAAAAACTACGTCTATTACAAAAAATTTTAATTGAACTGAATCGATTCGTTCGACAGATCGTTTATATTCATAAATTCAAAAGCGCTTCTCAAATTAATTTTCTGAACTGGGCCCAAATCGTTACATCCGTGAACGTAGAACTCGTCATGTAATAACTGTATGGTTGAATGGGAAATTACGTTACGAGTTGTACGTTCACGGATGTAACGACTTGCGCCCGGATTTATGTTTTTGGTCTTGGGAAAATTCAAACAAATGAAGGAAAAAACTATTTTCATTTAGAGTGAAATTGATTTTTAATATTCGTCTTCTTGTTTTTAATTGAAAAGGCTGCGTCAGACACCGCCTAGCAGGAAGTTTCAAGGATAATCCAAAAAGTCAATCGTGTAACTACCCTTGAGCAACAAAATAGCGGGCTAGAATATATGTTGGCATAGTGAAATTTTTACTTGTTTTTTTTTTGATAATTTTATTATTTATTGAATCTTTAATTATAAATTAAATTATCAATATGTTTTTCAAATCTTAAATCTAAAAAATTTTAAATATAGGTTTAGCCAATGCTAAACAAAATTTTTAATTTCAACGGTTAATTTTTGTTGTTTTACATCTCTCGTGAACGGCTGAGAAAAAGAGTATCCCTTCTTTTCAGCCGGGTGTGGCCTCTATAATGAAGAATATTGCACGCGAGTGGATTTGGGTGCAACTCAAATTTTTTTATATATTTTTTCACGTGTTTTGAAAATACTCTCTTCACCAACGGAACGTCTAGATCTTTATGAATTCGATGGTTTCTGACATACCAGGGGGCTGCTGTTATTGTACGTAGGATTTTATTCTGTCGCCTTTTTACTTATGTATGCATTTAATACAAACTGGTTTCATAACTTTCGATTTTGTGAAATACATATTTGAAAACTTTTTGTGAATAAATACGAAAGTAACCCTGAAATACATTTTTAATTTTAACATTTTCTGACGTTCAAATTGAATTTTTAACTTCGATGTCAACGAAAGTTACGGTAAAACTTTATGACAATTATTTTTGTTGGCTATATTGTACCGCTATATTGCTGCTATAGAGTAGGAAGTATGTTGTCTGTTTTGCAGGAAAGATATAAAACTACCCTTATTACAAATAGTTAGAGGGTTAAAAAAATAAAATAATAAAATAAAAGTGATGACTGCACGCGACAACAATGTAAAATATAGGGCTAACTTGCCAAGTGACAATAAAATAAAACGTACATGTAAGCTTTAAGTAGATGTGTATTTCCCAACAAAAAAAAATTGCTTAAACATTTTCATATTTTGTGCTTTTATAATTTCAAAAATATTATATAAAATATTTTCAGATTTTCGATGTCAGATGACAATTCGCTGCTTATAAAACGACTTGCCATCGATGATTCTGCAATGTTTCAGTGTTTGGCTGTTAATGAGGTTGGTGAGAAATCAGCCTACACCTGGCTAAGAGTAAAAAGTAAGTACATTTAATTCGAATTTCTGTTCATATTTAATACTCTCTTAAATAATTTTTGCTAACTGAATATATTAACTGCTCTAATAATGTTTGATGATGATGATGACATGATATGTATTAACAAACAAACTTATTTACCCCCTTCTATTCTATTTCTGCATTAATATGAATTTTAAATATCAAAAATTCAAAAAATAAATAAAACGCTTAGCTTCAAACATGTTGTATGCGTATAATAGTGGTCTGGATTCTAATACTAATACTCTTCATATATCCGCCAATAATAATTACAAGCAAAAAAGTGCTAAAAACATTAATCGTTTCATTATTCTGGCTAAAATACCAACAACAAAAACTATTACAGCAGCAGCAAGATCTCATAAATTTTACAAACATTATGCGGTGTTATTTGCAAAAGTCAAAACATCATTAATATTACCAACATCATCATTATTATCATCTGCATCTGCATCCGCATTTACAGCTTCTCCTAGTGGCACAATTAGGGATTTTGTTGTTGTTGATAATATTGGTAACAACAACAATAACAGCAATAAAAATAGTCAAAATAATAATGAGAGTAATGTTGCATACGTTAGTAATTTATTAAAACGTATTAAACGCTTGGCCCAACCGCGTATATTACGTGTCAAATCTTCACATGCTGGCGGCATGGGTTCAGGATATAATAGACGCAACAAGGAATTTCGCTTTGGTAAATGTTTTGTGGATTTTAAAAAATTAATACCTTTTGTTACATTTCTTCTTTTTTATTTTTTCCATTATGTCCTCTGTTTATTTCGTGTTAAATAGTTTAATTTTGCACTATTGTTCAGTAGTTAACGTTGATTTGCAACAAAATAAATATATTTATAAACACACTTTAGTTTAGGAATTTTAATTTTATATGTCCCCTTAATATTTATACGTTTACCAACACAAGCTTATGTAGTAAATTGTTAGTAATGTAAAATTCTGCACCATTTAAACAAATCATTGTATCAAATTATTATAAAAACTTTAACGTTTATATTGCAAAATTCTGAATAATTTAAAAAAAAAAATCTTTAATTTTTAAATTTTTTTCATGCAACACTTAAGAATATACAGATTAAAATCGAATCAAAATTGTTTTTGTGTTGTTTTTATAAGTATTTTTTTTAATTTAGTAATTCTTAGTTATTGCTTGAGAGTTTGTGTAAAAACAAGTGAGTTTCAAGCATAGTAGTAAATAAAGATTAACTAATGAGTTGGTATATAGCAACCAATGAAATGTAGCATATACGAGTACATTAGCTAACCCATAACAAATAAATTCATTTTAGAAAACATTATTTTTTTCACCGGAGTTAAAATTAAGTGCTAGAAATAATTTACAACTTTAAAAGTGCTTAAAGCTTAAAATTAGTACGAAAACATTTCGTAAAAGAAGATTTTATGAGGTTTGTTTGTATGAAAATATGGTCATTCCTGTTGTTCCGAGAAATAAAAAGAATTACTGAATTTCCAGGAAATTAAAATATTAGAAAATAATTATTTATTGAATCTTCAATTATAAATTAAATTATCAATAAGTTTTTCAAATCTTAAATCTAAAAAATATTAAATATAAGTTTAGCCAATGCTAAACAAAATTTTTAATTTCAACGGTTAATTTTTGTTGTTTTACATCCCTCGTGTACGGCTGAGAAAAAGAGTATCCCTCCTTTTCAGCCGGGTGTGGCCTCTATAATTTAAAATATTGCGCGCAAGTACATTTGGGTGCCCCTCAAGTTTTTTTATATATTTTTTAGCGTTTTTTGAAAATACTGTCTTCACCAACGGAACAGAAAAAATTAGAAAAAAAATGCTAGTAAAACACTCATGGTGTTTTCTTTTCTACAAAAAAATGGTACATCTCCATGCAGAAAATGTACTTTGGTGTTTGTTTCTTAAAAATGTTTTATTCTCTAAAAGGGCAGTGTGTTTGATACTAAAATAATCGCCCTCACTAAGGGTGGAAGGCATTGCACTTTTTGCCTCGTAAAAATCGACAGTGTTGATAGTGCCCTGTAAAACTTAGGTGTCAGCTTTTGAAAACATTGCGTTCCAATTTTTCATAAGATGTGTTCAGTTCTAGTGAAATAACAAGCTGCATTATTACACGGTTGGCAAGACATTTTATATAAGTACCTTTCAATAAGGTGCCATTTTTGTGTGTAGAAAAGCACTTTTATAGATGCCATATTAATTTAACTAAATTTAATAATCATACGCCATCAACAGCATGAACCGTTAAATCCTCGATTTTAAATTATTTATCGATTTAAACAATTAATCAAATCAGTACATTTTCTAAATATCTCGTTGCATTTCTTGCAATTTAATAAAAAAGAAAAGGTTTTTCAGTAAGTTTATTAAATAGAATACAACTGCAATATAAAATAATATTTTAAAGAACAACAAATTTGCAAAAGTTTACGGAATGAAGGGAGCACTTTAATTTGACATAAATATGTAAAAGTTCAAGTAATATTTATGTTAATTACACTGATAACAACGTGTAGCTCATATAGGCTCATTTAAATGTGCATATTATATGATAATCTTTATTACGCTAACGTTTGCATGTACAGTTTAAAAGAGTCTTATACATGTGAGTTTATAGTGAATGCGATAACTTGAACCGCAAGAGTGGGTGTGAATTTGTGATAATGTATTTTGTTGTTGTTTATGAAGATGATAATAATCCTCGTAGTTGCTATGAAGGTGTGATATTATTATAATCTTTAGAAATATGTCGTACATACACATGTACGAGTATGTGTAAAATTAAACACATATGTACCTACATAAATATAATCATACAAGTATTTTTATTCTCTTAATTTGTTTAGATAAATATACATATGTATTCTAGTTCTAGCCCCTAAAGTATGCTTAGAATTACTTGAAATATTGTGGGAATAATTTTTATATTAATGGCAGCCAAATTCATACATTCATACAGAAATACATGTATGTATATGTATAGGTATAATATATACCTATACATATGTACATGAATTTATACTTGTTTTGTAATCTAGCATTTACTCACAACATTTTTTATTTATAACTCTCGCTCTCTCTTTACTTTTTTTAAACAGATTAAATATGAAAATTAAGAACTTTGCTTTTATTTTTCATTTTGCTTTTTTCATTTAAACTCATACATGAGAATGTACTAACATTTGCACATCTGTTTGTTCATATACCTATTTTTATGTACATATGCATACATAAATACATAAATATGTTATGAACAAAATCAAATTAGCTTCACGCTGTTAATCTTAAAAGTTTTTGTCATGTATGGCATTCTTTCCTCCTTTTTTTGCAGTAGCAAACTAAAGTTTAACTTAATAATTGTACATTTGTGTGCATGTGTATGTTTATTAGGGTACCCTCTGATGTCGAAGCGAAATAAATGTACGACATTGTGAGGGCTAGGTGGGGTTGTGGGTGAGACCTTATGAACTGTTTGGGTTAAAATTTTTAATAAAATTTGGCTTGCAATTTACCTTGATTAAAATATTGGCTACTTTTAAGTAGATAAAAAGGGACCAATTGGTACTTTTTAATTTTCTAACATTTTTTTCCATTAACATTCAGAATACACAGTTTTAGTTAAAGTTTATAAAATATTTTAGAGTAACACATAGCAAGAAAAACGATTGGTCATGTGTATCATGAGCTTATTTAACTATTACGAGTTGGTTTTCTGCAAAAAACTGCTGTTCACTATTTAGTGCCATTAAACTTTTTTCACAATTTAGAGAGTTCATATAAGAAAATGAGTGTTCGCATTAATGGATATTTCACTATTGTGCAATTTCACATTATCGCAAGTTCACTGTATTAACATGTTGCGGGTAAAAGCTAGGACCTATGGTATCACCAGTATATTTCAACTTAAGTCGGGAACAGTATCTATGTCGCATATTGATAAACAATACACCAATAGATGCCTTGTAAAACGAGGTTCAATCTATAATATTATCGGTGGCTTAGTTATTCACAAATTGGTATCGAAAAGAGTTTAGTTTTATGGAAAATTAAAAACTTGTTTTCTAAAAACTCATGAAAAATTAAAACTGCAAAAGCTTATGCTTTTCAAAAGAACACATGGAGCATGATCAAAATAATCTATAGCATATAAAGAAAATCGATGATAGTTCTTAATGCCCTTAAATCTTGCATGTTTGTTGCAGCGCATTTTAGCTGATTACAAAAGACACAACAACTTCCGCAATTTTTTTTTTTGCCATAGACTCTGCCATGAAATAACATGAAAATAAGACATCTTCTATTCTTTAGCACAAATATATTAATCTTATTTTTCAAGATTTACAATAAACACTAAAGTTCAACATTAACAAAATGATTTAAAAGGAACAGAAGAAAACTTTAGTTGTTTTTCACAAGTTACAATAAAAAAACAAAAACACATAAACCAAAAATAAAAATATTTTTAAAGTTCAAGTAAAATGTATATATACTCTTACATACAACAATTATTTATCTGGCGGTTTGGGAAAAAACAGTGTATCCCACAAAATTCAAATAATAGAACAAAAATTAGTAGTGGATATCATAGAGTGCACATTATCTCTGCACAAGAACACAAGAATATTATACCTTACAAATTTTTCCATAATCTAATTTCTGAACATACCCTGATATGCATGATAAACACAGATATTATGTCTTCAAAACAACATAGTTATTCGCTTGAATTTGTAATTGCTAGACTTTGCATTTATTTGCACATACCTACTTATGCATTTCTTTTTTTTTTTCTTCTACCCCATACATTTTGTTTTTGCCACAGTTACTCTCTTGAAAACTTCAAGTATTAAACAGCAAAAAAAATTTAATTTCAGATTTTCTTGAGAAGAAAATAAAGCTCATAAAATGTGGTGCAATTCCAAACTCAAGGATAACTTTAGTTTGTTCTTTTAAATGCCACTTGTTGTGTCGGGTTAACTGCCTCCTACAATCTTTCAGTATTGCTTTCGAATGCATGCCATGTACAAAATTATTTAAACTTATCTTTTTCTTGGTTTTCATTATGGCGAGTCAGAGGCTTAAAGGAATTAAGTGTTTGAAATTATTTTGCTATTAATCTGTTATTTGTCATAACAAATCGTTGGACGATCGAACACGTGGAGCCTCATTAAACGTTTTTCCAATTTAATTTACATTTACATGGGTAATTCCATGTCAAACCTCACCAAGCGATCCCTTTCGAATTTGATGAAATTTAGTTCGTCCTCCGATAAATGATAAAACTTCGAGGAATTTAAAATTTTTTTATATATATTAGGAGTATATATTTTAATTCTAAATGTATTCATTTAATTCACATAAAGCATATTCTTCTAGAATTTTTTTGTTCAGCTGTTTGTGCATATATACGTGTGTTGCAATGAATGAAATATATATGTACTCTTATGTAAATATTAATGATGCCTTATGCATTCTTTTAAGTTTAAATTCTCTGACAACTCTTGAATATAATGAACCGTGCTTTATTCCACTCTTTTTGCCCCTGACAGTGTTAATTGTTCATTGTGTTTTTCATTCTTTTCCTTATTTTCTATCAGCGTAGCATTTTTTTAATTTCCCCATTTGTCCTCCGGTTTTATTTTCCCTTTTCTTATAAGTGTAAATGTTGAACTGGAATACTTTGCGAGTTGTGCAAAAAAAAATTCTATTAATTTATAGTGATTGTTATCCATTATTTCTGCACCATCAAACCAGCAGAAATCAACTGCTGCAGTAACAAAAAAAAATCGCATACGTACAGACAATATTTTGCATTCATTTAAGAAAGAATTGTATTCTTAAAAGGCCACTCATTGAATGTCTTTTTAACAGTTGGGAATTGGTAAATGTTTCCCTTGAATTTCAATTTCAATTAATTATCTTAAGCAGTTAACTTAAGTGAGATTAAGACATTCAAAGTGTTTTACACATACAATGATGTTGAAATATTAATACGTAGCAGAGGGGAGAATGTAGTTTCAATTAAGTTGTGTTTTTCAGAAAAAAAAAATTTCAAACACATAAATACATACATACATATATACATATATACACATGTATATATTTAAATTGATAATTAAATGATTTATATGATGATTAGATGTTCTAATTGAATTAATAAGTTATTCCGAAGTCTATGGATAACAATCGTTATCAATAAGCATAAAATATTAGAAGATTTAAAATATGTACTTCGTACTCGTAGATTAAAAGTGTGCATACAATTTATTTATTTCTGAAGCTTATTAACGAAGCTATAAATGAATACTTTAATTTATGTGTTTAATTAAATTTGCTTGCATTAATATTGTGTAAAATGTAAAACCAATAATTATATATTATTTATTATTTATATATATTATTATGGATTATTTGTCTCAATACTTTCCTAAAGCTCAATTTGTTCTCAGTGTAAAGTAAATCAAAATTATGGTGGTTCATCATAATTATATCAAATTGCTCTGTATGAGGTACCCGCGGCCTCCTTCCGCCTGGCTTTTACTGGAAACGCACTTAATCCTTAGAGGAACCCACATAAATTTTAGGGGCTTGCACTGTTATTGTGCAGAGAGGGAAATATTAATTGATACTTTCAGTACAATTATGAAAAATTATTCCCGGGGAATTTTTTCGTTTTTCAATTCTTAATGTAGGGGAGTGTAAAAATTTTTTCCTCTCCCTCACATTAACAATATTTACTATTTTCCTTATGAATAAGGAAAACGAAAAAAAAAATCCCTGAAACTATTTTTAATAATTGGTTTTTTTTATGTCGGTGGTACCTGTCACCCACCTCCTATCTATCCAAGTTTTTGCTGCTTTATTATAGTAAGCTACGCTAAATTTTGTTGTTCGTCAAAGAGAAGTACCCGTGCTTCTCGCCCTATATCAACAAAACTTTCCTGGAAGTCGCACTTAACTCTAACAGCAGCTCACATCAAATTGGTAAATTCTCGGTGTTTTTTTTTTTTTTTTTTTTGGTGCAAGATGGGAAAAGGCGTTACGCACCTTCGTCAATTCGTCAATACGCCGTATGCCGGTCTCCAATATGGTTACCGCTTAAAAACCCACCTTGTATCTGGGATATGCTGACCTCCCCGGCACCGCTTTCGCATTACTAGGGTGGATCCCTGTTTTGGCTAATATGCCTCTCCTTTGTTATGCCTGCGTCCAGGTACCCACTTTAAACACTAGAGCAGTGTTGGTTTATTGCCACTGCATCTAGGTCATGCTTTTTTATGCGAAGTACGTGCTACCATATGTTGCTACCGCAGTACAGTTTTCACGACTACTGACCATTTTGTCAACTATATTTGTAGCTGTCGTAGGTGGCACTTGAAAAAGGTGGCTCAGCGACGTCTGCTAGCATTTCTTTCTCATAAATGCATTTTCTCAAACTGTGGAGGTACTTCCGGATGTAACCGTGTCCGGTTAACATCTGCGTTAGGTAGAAATTTACTTCTCAATTTTTGTTTGTTTATCCATTCATCTAAAATTGGAATCATTTTATATGTCCACCTTCCGTATTTTTCGTTTCTCCATCGCGTTTGCCACTTCTGTACAGTTTCCTGTTTTATGGCTTTTATTTCAGACGCTGTTAGACGGTCAGCTTGTTTTGCGTAGTAAATTCTCCTTGTGGCCTGTAAGTCTATCGTCTGCATTCCAGCTATTACGAAAACGGCGGGTGCTGATAAAGTACGGTAAGCAGAAGTGACTCGTAATGCTGCTGTTCTCTGCACTGACAGTAATGTTTTTGCTCTGCGTTTGACATTTAGTGTCTGCGCCCATATTTCGCTACCATATAAGAGGATGCTATTGCAGGCTTCCATGAGTAGCTTTCGCTTACTTGGGCTAGGTCGTCCCATGTTTGCCATTCTCGCTGTTGTAATTGAAGATAGTAATAATTTCTGTGTATGGATGTACTGAATGTAACGATGCAGACATAGAAAATTTAATAACCACTTTGTCAGTTGGGGGCACCTGTCTCCCCATTCTAATCCTCCGAGATCATACAGAAGATTTCATTATGAAAATAAAGCGATCGTTCTTGGCTTTCTATAAGGAACAAACAAACAACCAAACAAAGACATATTTATTTTTATTATTAAAAGACTTTTAAGATAAGACTTTCTTAAATAGTCACGTTTCTCAATTTACAAACATATGAAAAAGCACAAACAACTTTTAAATTTCCATTAAATAATTACAACTTTTTCATTCATTTTCAAAACTTTTACTTTTGGCAGAACTAGAAAAAACAAGTTTTAAATTAGAATTCTATAAATAATTGAACATTACTATGAGAAATGAAGTTGCATTCTTTCCAAGGAATCAATAAATATTGAAACATACAAGAGTTAAAAATTTAAGAAAAAAACCAAAAAAGTTTACATAAAATTTCTTATATTAAGAGAATTTAATTGTCAATGACCGTTGCGCGATTACTACATTTATTGTATTCCAAGTCAGAGTTTGAGCTTGTGTGTATAATATGACAAGTTTAATATAATTTCAAATTAAGTTTAATAAACAAACAAAAGCTTTTATGATGGGGTGGTGAAGGAAACTAATATTCATCTAGCGTTTTATTCAAATTTAATTGTAGTAGCATTTTGCATGTACTCGTACACTTAAAGAAAATATCAGTTGGAATTAGGTACTTAAATACGCAAGTGATATTATAATTACCATCATAACAAAACGATAAGTTCAATAAATATTATTTGCTTCGAAAAACTGTAGAATCAGAAAATTCATATCGTTACATTAAACACAAAACGCCCTAACTAACAAACTGTAGGAAAAAGCTTCAAGGAATAAAAATTAAAAAATTTATCAATAAAATTATTTGTCTATACATCAGTTAATATTTAACTTTCTTTTATTTTGTCAGAGCTGCCATAATAATACACATCCTGGAAGAATTTAAAAGTTCTAACTATTACGGCTCACAAAATAACTTTCAGCATATTTTTTTTTTGTTTCTCCTATAAATAAAGAAAATGTTAGTTAGAGCAAAACGCGTTTCTCGTAACGATATATCAAATATATATGTACATGTATTCAAACATAATGGTACTAGACTTTGTAATTCAAAATTATAGACACTACTTTTATGTCAGAGATTCAAATCAATATTTTAGCGTGCCTCTTTGAAATAGTTCGGTAGCTGTAACCGAATATCAATACATGCAATAAAAAAAAATCGATTGCCGTAAATTCGATTAATCAAAACGATTTTGTTTCTCTGTGTAAATATTTAGTTTTATGTGTGAAAGTTTGCACATGTATTTTTGCATGTGCAAAGTATGTTTTTATTGATCTCTTCGCACGTGTACATATACAGTGTGATGTAAATTGTTCTGGCATAAGTGGGGGTCATTCCCTCAGTTCTAGTCCTACAAAAAAAGTGTAACAGTTACAGTTGAACTTGCAAGTCGCTCCTGATGGTACAAAATTCATACTTTAAACAAAGTATATCATTCATTTTTTTCGATAATGATATCTCTCGAAATATTTAACCGATTCAACGATTTAGTCTTTAAAGAGTCTTTGAAAGAACATAAAAGTTCGATATGACTCAAAATTAGCAGGAGCGCCAATAGGAGATCCAACCTTTGTGGACAACGTCTGCTTGCTTACATGCACAGAATCTAGCTCCAAATTGCTTTCTATTTTTCTAAAATATTTTTCACTCACTGTTAATACATTTACAGGATATGGGATCAACTTAGATGTCTGTCTGTCTGTTTATACAATTCAAATACTACAAAATTGAACATGCGATTCCTAAATGACAATATAATAAAAAAAAAAATTGTTGTTTGACTTTAGTTTTTATGTTATCAGAAAAAATATATCACAAACTATTAGTGAAGGCGTGCTAACAAACTTTTAGCCTTTAATAATGATAAAACGACCAGATTTCGCCAGCAATACAGCACGAATGTGGCCGCTTTATTTTCATTTAACATTTTTTATAAAAAAAGAAAATAAAAACAACAACGTAGCAGGTGAAACAATAAAATTACAATTTTCTTTTATACAAATAAAATACAACAAACTGTGATTATATTTTTGAAACTTTATTGCAGAAAATAATATAGATAATAAAAATGTATGAAAAAGATCAGTCAAAAAGATTTTTTTAAATGTATGCAAGTATGTTTCTTTCTGCATATGCTGGTCTACTACCAGGCAAATTTGTACTTCTGAATGTATGTAGTTTGTTTATCTTTTGATACGTTGCCTGCCACTGTAAAGCATAGATATTAAAGATTTGCACTATAAATAAAGACTTTTACAATAACGGCGAGTCTTTCATGCAGAATGTTCAGTTGGAGGGGAGGTTTCGCTATCTGGCTTGTAGCGTCATGACATAGACGTTCATATCGCTCATTTTAAGCCAAAATTTATTGTATTCGTCCACCACTGAAAGTATGTGATGATCAATGAAAACATATTAATACTTTCGCAAACCTCTGTGTCAACAACATCTACTCTCTCAGGTACTCTCCAAGTTATTAACACTGTGTTGTTGCTTTTTCAGGTAATAATGCGGCTGAGTTGTAAAGATTTCAATGAAATGAAATTTCTTAATTCATGATATTAAAAACCAATTAATAACGCTGCTTTAAAAATATCGTTACATGAAACGCACAACTATCGGAATTTATAAAAAAATCTATATCCCATTTTTGGTTAGTAAAGGCCTTTAGCATTTGTAGCACTTGCTTGGATTTCTTATTTCTTAATTATAACAAAATTAGAAGTTGATATAAAAAAGTCATGAGATATGACTCTTCCAAAAATACGGGATTACCACATAATGGCAACATCAACGTGCTCCCATTAGAAATCCCTATAAATGTGCTTATATGCAAAAATGTTTAACCTTAATTTCTACATGAATTTCAAAAAGCTTTGTAAAAACAGGCCGGCCGTTAAAAAAACATTAATGAACATTGTTCATTTCATGTTTCATGATAAAATAAATGATGATGATGAAGGTGTGTGTGAGTGTGTGTGTAAGTATACATGAGCAAATATAATGTATGTTTGCATATTCTTCTTTTGTTTATTTCACTTTCATACTTTATAATTTAAATACCTTTTGTGTTGATACAACATGTCCATGGCTTTGTGGGTGCAATTGTTTCATCAGCAAACAAAAACTTGACCGAACACAACACAACACATCATAGCACAGCACAGAAAATGCACAAAACAAGCTTAAAAATTATATTACATGCAATTTCCTGTAACGTTTTATTTTATGGTCATTCCATTCATTGGCCTTTGCCTCATTAGTTGAAGCACTATGCAAATGCAATGGAAAGGCTTCAAATAGTGATTTGGGTAATTTTAAAACTGCTAAAACTAAGTATGAAAACTCAAAAGCTTTTAAGGTTCAGGTTTGATAATATTGATATCAATCGATTTTCAATGGCTTGTAAAACTTCAAGAACAAAGAATTATGCTCGTTTTCTATATGTAAATTTTTATTAAAAAAGCTTTTTTTTATACGATTTATCGGAATATTTTAAAAATTTTCGGTGTCGTTTTGTATGTTCAAATTTTTACATATTTTATACTGTGCACCATGTGCTGACATTAAATAAAAATTTGCTTTCGCATTGAAAATTGCTTTCTGTCTCTTTTTAATGAAATTTTATACAATTATCTTTTGTTATATCATTTAAGGCCTCTTTACATGGTAATACATGTATATCGGTATGTCAAAAATTGATAAAAATCTTATCATGTAAACGCAAATTGTTATGAGTAAGAGAGAATACGGATATAAAATCTGACAAGCGTTCAGTAAATGTTTATTTTCTAAACCATTTTAGAAAATTACGTATACTCATTTTATCTGAGGTGTCTTTTTAAGTAGACAATGGCAGAGTATATATTGAAGGTAGCATCATTTCTACACAATAATTACAAAAACAATTAAAACAAATTCATGTTGTTTTTGTAAATATTATAGAACTGTAACCACCAGCTATTTCGTAGCGCAGACTTTTGATTTTATTAATATTATCCGTGTAAACATAAAAAATACCTGCAACAGACTTTTGTTCTCTCTTCTTATACAAAAAGAAAATTTCATAATATTTTGATTCTACAAAGTCTTAATACTTTGTATTACCATGTAAACTCACCTTTAGCAACATGTTTCTTTCTGGAGATATTTAAAGTCTTAAATGACTTTATCTCTTTTATGCATCGATTGCTTAAAAACCTTGATATTTTGTACTTTTACTTGCTGTACGAATTATTCTCCTCCGACAGCCATAAATTAGCAAACTCTTTGTTTTTTCTTTGCATAACGTTCAGTTTATAGAAATCTATAAAATCTCATTAAAAATATCATCATTAACATCATACAAATAATAGTTATTAAAACCTTTAATGAGTGGACAGTATAAAAAGTTTTTTCAATTCCACTGAATGCGCACCACAAGACAATTCAAATAAAAATGTTTCAAAGAGAATTGGCGTAGAAAAATTTGATGTGCTGCTGTGTTTTAAAAATTTACACCTTTAATTTATTTAAAGGGGATTTGAAATCTTGTAATCCGTTTATTTTAATTGAAATAATTTATTTAGCAATTTTTTATAATAGATAAGTTTAATTCACAGCAAATATCAAAGCTCTTTGATATAGAGCTTGCACAGGGAAAGTAAAGTTTCCAATTTTAATTTTTAATTTCAAATTTTATTTAAATAACTTGCAATATTGCGTTAGAAATTTTATAAATTTAAATAAAATTTTCAAAATGTAGTTAGAATTTCTGAAATTCGAACTTTTGTAATTAGCTTCAAAAGTTTTGTATAAAAAATATTCTGAAATGCATAATACTTTTTTACAAAACTTTTATTCCGTGTGTGACAGCTCTAAAAAAACACGAAAAGATTTTCCATAGGAACAATACCATTGAAGAAGATTTAAAATAACAAATAAAAACTTCTTTGTAATTTTGTAAATTTTCTTTGTAAAAAAAGATTATATTTATTAATAGAAAAACTGAGTTCATACCGGTCTGGATTAGGGATTTCTGCATCGATTGTTGCCTTCAAAGATTTCTGCCTTGTCGACCTCCGTAAGGGCTTATGAACTTTCGCCTTTTGGCATGTTGTATAGAAGCATCGCCAGTAAATATTTTCTTCAAAAAATTAAGTTTCCTAAAACAAGTTAACTATACTACCTAGAAGTTTATAAATACAGTAGAATCTCGAAAAAGTCAACTCGCGAAAAAGTTAAACGCTCGGATAAGTTAACAGTGCTTTAGCATCAACGTACCGCTCGGAAAAATTAACTGAAAGGTTAATTTATTTTATTTTATTGGTCCCTTTTTAAATATTCTCGGTGACATAGCTAAGCTTTAAATTTGATTGTTGGATTATGGTATCGATACACTTCGAGAAGTTCAATTGTTGATGTCAAAGGTGGAGGATAATGTTAACATGATCATAACAATGATCAAATTTCAGAAGATAATGATGATTTCGAAGTGTCCGATAGTGAAAATGACGGGCCACTTTTCGGGGTACATGCTCAACAATCTAAAGTGACTTTCTCGAAAGCAGTTGAAAGCATCAATACCGTGATAAAATGGTTTGAAAACAGTAATGATGCAAATCAAGTCGTAGAACTTGTCAATATGCGAACGAAAATGGTGAAGACGTATTACACAAAGGAAAAAAAACAAACAAGCATTGACTGCTTCTTTAAGGCACTCCATTAAAATTAATATCTTTGACGCACGAAAATATCAAGAGTGACGTGAACTTTTAAACCAAAGTACATTTAAACATATTTTTTTTAGTGATGAAAACTAACTGCCTGTTCGCCGATATCGAAGAAGTTCTTTCTTTCGAACAATTACATTTGAAACAAAAACAAATTCAAAAATTTTGTTTTTGTTTCAAATGTAATTGTTCGAAAGAAAGAACTTCTTCGATATCGGCGAACAGGCAGTAAGTCAATAAATAAAAATATAAGATATTATATCAAAGAAAAAATATGTTTATTGTTCCAGTAACTTACTCTTTAAATTTAAAAAAACGCTTAAAAAAGTTAATAGTTCGAAAAAGTTAAGAGCCCATTTGGAACATTTTGGTTAACTTTATGAAGATTCTACTGTAGTTTCTGTTAAAAATAATCAAAAATAGAAAAAGTTCTGTAAAAACTCCGTTATAAAAAAAGTCAGGAATCGTTGTAGTACTGCTTCTATAAATTTAACAGGAAATACTAAATTTATAATCAAAATGTTTCTGAACGATTGTTATACAAATTCTGCTGGTTATAAATAAAAACGCAAATCGGAATAAGTAGAAAGAAAAAACGTCTTAATACATATATTCATTTTCCATTTGCCATCATGTTAATTTTTATTTATTCGTTTTCTTTTAGTTGGCCGTTCGTTGTGTTTGGGACAAATCTTTGTACGTACCATAAATATTCATGAGTTTATGAAATATTAGGGCGCACTGGGTTAAACAATGTTAAGTTTTACAACCACAAAGGGAGAATTTAAACCCAAATGTATTTATTTAACATAAATCGAAGGAATTCAAAAAATATGTTCTGGAAAAGCTATAAATATTTCTTATAATGGATAAATACAGTTAATTTACGAAAGGTTTTAGGAAAACTTAATCCGAACAAAAACATAATTGTGAAAATAAGGCCAAGTTCCTCTCCAAAAAAATTTCGGACTTAAAAAGCACTGAGATCAAATTAAGGACCAAGTTCTTGATAGGTACAATACCATCTCATTTCTAGGCAACATGTAAGCTTGGCAATATTTTTTTGCCTGTCTAATATGCAAAAGAATTCTTGGCAAAATATTGGCGAGTTTATTGATATTTGGATTTTATATAATTTCATTCGACTTTTACCGTTTATATGTTTGCATTTCTTATTTTTTGTTTGAGTTTCAAAGTTGATTAATGAATAAAAAAAGGTTTTCTTCTTCAATTTCGGCCATTGATTTGATCATGTTACACTTTGTTTATTCATGGTGAATAATACTATTCAAAAATAATAAATTGTTTATTTTACAAAATCATTACATTATTCAGATTTCTGGTATGCATTTTAAAAAAAGCACTACAGCAGCAAATAAAAGCAATTTATCATAAACCGATCATTTTTGAAAACATAATGAAGAAATTGCAATATACTCGTACAAGTACATGAATACAAGCATACGTACTTGTACGAGTATATAAATAGTTATGTACGTATTAGAAAATGTATATTGTACACAGCAAAAAAATTTAAATTTTGTTGAAAATTAAATTTTGAATTAAATAACGATTTTATCTGACTAAATGAATATTTATATTTTAAATATTCGACGTTTCGCGTCCATTTTTGTACGAAAATCAATAGCAAGCCCCAGTTTTATTTTTAATAGTGGTTTGATATGCTTTTTATGAATTTATACGGTTTTATTGATTATGAAAAATTGTTGTAATTTTTTTAATTTTGAAAGCCATCATCCATTTTCAAAATAAATTTTCCTGTAAAGGAATTTCTGATTTTTTTTCCACTGGTCCGTAATTATTCATAGTAAAGGCATTAAAATTTTTACTTTGTGTATAAAATAATTGTGCTGATTTGCAAAAATTTATAATAGACAAAAGTATTGTTAATAATTCAAACAAACAACACAGCTTATTTATGTCATGATAAATGCATATTGCCACAAATATATATGTGGAGAATTTAGCCGACATTTCAAAATTTTAACATTTTAATTAAAAACAATGTACTGATACGTATAAAAATTACAAACTTTGTTTTATTGTGTATGTGTTTGTGTATACGTGTTTGTTTTTCGTCCTAACAAGTTTGTTAGTTTTTTTTCTAAATCTCTTTTAAATGAAGTTTTAAGTATGTGCATTTAGTTTCTTACCAGTCACGGTGAATCAGTGTAAAATTTGTTCTTGTTATTTTTAATTTAGTTCCCAAACAGATTAAAATAAAAGAGGGTGTATTAAAATCCTTAAGACGTTTGAGGCTCCTCGTCTAATTGCTGATATAATCACACCAGTTGAAGTTAATATGGATTACAAGTAAAGTGAAGAGAATAAAGCCGATTGATTATTTCATGGAAAATAATAAAATAAAATTCACGTTTGTTCTGATATCTTGAATACTGAAACATAATATTTTATATGTCCTACACAAAAAAAGAAATTAATCCAAATGATATTTTTTAAGTTGAAAAATAGCACAATGAATTTAAGGAAAATATTAGTTAATTTTACTAAAAAAATACATTGATTACTTTTCATACAAATTTTACACTCAAATCATTCGTCCGTCATGTGGAAACTGCATGTTAGCTGCAATTTCTTAAAAGGTCATATACCTTATTCGTCACTGCCAAATATAGCGCTCTTGTTAAGTTCGTTTTTTTATTTTTCTGTGTATATTTCTTTGCATAGTGGATTGCATTTAACGTGTAACACTTATACAAAGTCATGGCATGCGATGTAAAAAAAAAATTACAAAAAGAAAAGTGCAAAAAGGCTGCTAAAAGAAACTAAATTTTTGCAACAAAAAAAAATATCAAAAAAAAAAATACAAAATATTTTTAAAATGAGTTTGCAGCAAGTGTTGCATCATCTGTATTGTGTGTGTCGATGCATTTCTTTGTCTGCTTAAAGGGTTGTTAACGTGGTGAAAGCTACTACAGAATATGTGTGGACAAGTTACAAGCATTGTTGTGCTTTTAAATTATGTGCATTCTTTTGTCATCATAGTAATAAAGCTTAAAAGTAATAAAGCAAATAGATTTATGCAGGTAGTTTGTTTTTGAAACTTGTATGCAAATTCTGAATTTACATTTGGTATAGTCCATGAACGGTGTCTATAAACCAGTTTTACAAACAAATTGTAAAATATTATTTTCATAAAATTTTAAAATATTTTTTAAACGTACCTGCTCATGAACGGTCGGTCATTGTCTTGTAAGTAGTTATGTACATATGTATAAAAGAAACTGATCTTTCATTTTATAGAACTTACAAAAAATACATTTTTCATCTTCATATAATATGACTGACTCTTATGTACATGCATATGGTCACCTGAAACGCAGAACAGCCTATCTAATAATTTCATCATGTTAGAAAAAAAAATTAAGAATATGATAATTGGTCAGATATTTGTCTCTTTTCGGTTTTCTCTATGTACTGCTGTATCCGGTGTTAAGGCGTTTTGCACTTCAAATAACGATATGTTCTCTTGAGTGTGTATTTTATACTTCATACATGCACAAACAAATAATGCATTTTAGTTTAGATTAGTTTTTCTTAGTTTTTCACTATAAACGCTCTTATAAAGGTCAAATAAAAGTTTAAAAGCTTTCTTCTCTACTGAAATCACCGTAGAGAAGATGAGGATTATTTTCTATGAGGTTTTAAGTATAAAAAAAAGAACAACAGCAGCAAACAAGTAAACATTGAAAATAGAAAAGAGAAAGGAATGCATTGATAAAAGTTGAATTTTCTGTTACTGTCAAGAGTTGACATCCAGTGTTTTGTGTCGTCAAAAAAAACACATATTTTAAACATTTGAATAATATCAAACACTTCTTTTCTGTATAATTTTAATATACATATTTAAATTAGGGTAGCTCAATGTTTTATTTAAAAAAATTATTCAATTTCTTATTGCACTCACTTAAATATATTTATTAACAGACTAATAACTAATATTCGCTAATGTACCATTTATTTTTAATGGGCACAAAATGAAATTTGAAATGAGCGGATAAATTTTGCTTTTATTTTATTCAGTGTTTATATGTGTATGTAGACAAGGCTGCTTTTGCTGACCGTTAATGTAGAAATGTGAAATTGGATGTGTCAGCTGAACCAAGCCACAAGCGAACATATACATCAATTTAATTAGATTTTCAAATGCGTGCATCGTCAGTACTCAACTAAGAAGTGCTGCTAAGAGTAGTAGCAAACAGTATCTATTTATAAATCTATAGTCTTTGGTAGAAGCTTGGATAATAATTGTCTAAATAATACGCACATACTTCTCAGTACCGGCATTGTTCGTAGTTTCTTGCATTAAGAGAATGTAATTCTCAGAGTTTTGATTTTGCAAGGGCCTCCCTAATATGTACAAAAAGAAGATATGTACATATCGTCACCTAAAATCCAAAAGGACGTAAAGGATAAAAAAACTCAAAATTTATTTGTTTTAACAAGAAATATCACTCGTATATTTTCAGAAATAACGAGCTTATTAGCAGAATTAAAATTATATATAATTATATATAAATACTAGATGATTGTTCCGGCTTCGCCCGGCAGCTATTTTGTTATATGGGGGAACCATTCTTCCCACTCATCAATCCATTTTGTTCTTCAACAACATAAATAATTTTGTTCTACTTGAAATACGAACGGTGATGCTTCTCGTAAATGAGGCTGACTGACATAGCGCCATCTGTCATTCAACAAAATAATTATTTTGTTCAGTTTGAAATACGAATTGAGTTAATAGTTTAGTAAATACAGGAATTGCCCCTCCCTCCCCTCCTTGTGCCCCTACCAGCTTAAGATATACTTTAAAACCTAATCTCATACCTAACAAATATGCATAAAAATTTCATTAAAATCGGTCGAACCGTTTCGGAGGCGTTCGATAACAAACATCGTGGCACGAGATTTTTATATATTAGATTCCAAAATTTAGAAACTACATTGCTTCTGCTATAAAATAATTAAAAGTGAAGTTACGGCATTTTAGGTGACGATATATATAGAAAAATTTTAAACTTTCTATTTATTTAGTTTTATGTGTTTGTTTTTTTCATAGAAAATTGAAAACATAATCCAACGTTAAAATTGTCAATGGTAGACCAAAAGAGATTTAATATTTCAAAGTTTTAATCAAAGTAAGTTTTGTCGAAATTTATTATAAATTGAATCCTGTTCTTGTCTGTTGCAGAAATAATGGCATAAAATAATGTGTGAAAAGAGACATTTTAATTATATGGGTATAGTATTATTATTCTATATTTGGCATAATTGATTTTTTTTGGTTTTTGATGCAAATTGATCTTGTGAAAGTTCAAAAGCAAAATATTCGAAATAGAGGTGTGGCGACTTTCGTAAATAACTTTTTTAAATACTTTTGTGTACGTTAAAAATTAAATTTTTATTGATCTCTTCCTTATTCCTTAGCATATTTTCATGTCTAATTCCCTCCGGGGAGCACGGTTCTGCATCTTGGTGATAAATCACACCTTGGTGTTGTGCTTTCTGGGGAAAAAGGTAATTGGACATTATTCAATGAGCTTTTACCCATAAAACTTGTGTGTCAATACCAAATTTCTGAAATAACATACCAAATATAACGTTGCGAACCATTAACTGTACATCATTGACTACTTTGAAATAATTAACAAACGCTTTAATTTTTCTCTTCTAACCTTCTTCCACTAACATTTAACATTTAAATTTTTTTTTTTTTTTTTGCACTACACGTTTTGCTTTATGATTTTATAGCCATTTTAATTTTTTTACATTTCGAGTGCTTATATTCATGTTGTGCTATTTGCAAACATACAACTCTTTAGGAGATAAAAATAAAAACTACTAAATTGTAAACAAAAATGTTTTTATTTTTATATATCGCAAAACTTAAGTACAAACTTTTAATTTTATATCAAAAAGGTGAATAACTTTTCGGTTTTTACGAATATTCTTTTTAACAAAGTAATGCAATCTTACAGTTCCATGTTGCTTTTCCTGATAAAAGAGCTCAGTTTGGCTGCAATCATAATATGATTTAAAGTTCTCGATGTTGTAAAATATTAGATTTTTATTTTAAATTATTGAACATTTATTTTTGCCTTTTTTAATATTTCTTAAATATTTATATATATTATTTTCTTTTGTATTATTTAGCCTCAGCGCCAGTATTGGAACAGCCACCACAGAATGTAACTGCTTTAGATGGCAAAGATGCTACTATTTTCTGTCGTGCTATTGGTGCCCCGAATCCAAATATTACTTGGATATATAACGGTAAGTGATTTGTGTACGGATATAAAAATATACTTATTTGAAAAATAGGTAGGAGTATCCCAGTCAATTTTTTTCTTACCAAATAATGAACGAAACTATCGCTTACTGGGAAGTACATTAGTAAGGAAATCTTAAGATTTTTTTTTGTATTTAGTACGATGCTCCTCCTCATAAACAAATCATGCCTTTTATAAATAAGTTTGTCAGATGAAAGAATGTTGGATTTCTCCCTTACAAATCTTCTTAAATGTTATGTACGTTATTTTTAATAGAATGTGGAATAAAAAATCGTGTGAGTTAAAAAATTTCGCGAAAAACAACTCACTTCTTCTAAATTGTTAAATGTGTTATTTCATAATCGTGTAAAAAATACCGTGTAAGAAAGACTTGGGTGTAATTATATTTCGTAGTATATAGCGTTTCTCTTCAACACAGAAGCCAATTTTATTATAAATACAATAAAAGTTAAAGAGTATGGAGGAAAAAAGTATGATCGTCGCAAATCCAAAGGAAGATAACACTATAAAATAAAAAAAATGCTTTTGATATCAAGACGAATTCTCAATTCGCCTTTAAACATGCCTCTTTGTGATGTTAAAAAAATGTTCTGAAAAATGTATTTGAGAAAGATGATAAATATAAGCGGCGAATGTATGAACTCGTCTTAATTAATTAATTTAAACACAACAACTAAACTACTGTACACATTTGAAAAGAAGAGAACGATATTTTTAAAAAACTCGATTTTGATTTTTTTTTGCTGATATGTACGCACTTTTGGATTTTCGACGACGTGTAGAAAATGTTTTATAAGAAATTTGGAGAACTGTAACATTTTTTCCATTGGCTGAAATCTTTAATTTTCTGTTCCTCTGATTTAGAGTAGATTTTTTACAAGAGTAATTTTAATCATGAAATTCTTTTATTAAATTAATTCTTTACTTAGAAAGAGAGATAATTTCTCGCATTGAATTTTATTAGTCAGCTTCAGCTCACAAAAGTCGGAAACATAAAAATCTCTTTTTGACAAGACAAATTAATAATTCTCGTATCAATATGACAGAAACTAAACCGGATTTGAAATTTGATTGAGTTAATAATAATTTCGCATGAAAAACAGCAAAACGTTTAATTTTTTTAGGATTCTATAGAATGCTTATTACTAATATAATTATATTTAACTACTTGTTATTTCTTTTTTTCTCTAACTTCCTTGCTTAACATTGTTTGCCTGTGTGTGTTCCAACTACTACCACTATAACACTAACAAAACTCAACAATTATTTTGGGCGAAAAAAAATAAATGATGATTTGAATTAATGCCAAAATAAAACGCACAACCATAAAAAATAATGCAAATAACCATGCAAATCTAAAATTGGCCTTAAATGGATACAATTCCACAAACGTATATTATAACTGTGAATGTGTTTTGTATTCTAAATTCTGGTTGGTCACTAACCGAATATTTGTGTGGGAGGATGCTGTCTTTTGTCTACATTTATTTTTCTTTTGTTGGTGTTGATATAATGGCCTATAAAAAATGTGCTTAAATATAATGCGCTCACGAAAACCAAAATTCTAATTTAATGCAACGATAACAAAAATGACAAATGTGCAATGAATATCTTTGTTCATTCGCAAATTATAACAATGAATGGCCAATGTCGCGTAATATTAAACACAAATCGCTACGGCAACATCTTTAATGACAACAACGTTCGTTATTGAAACACCCTCTGATGTGTTTTTGTCAATTTTCCTAATAATGTCCGTTAAATACACTATATATATTTATGTACATGTGTATGCGTGTGTGTGTCTTTGGCGTTGAATTTTTGTTACTCCTTCATATTGCTTGCTGGTGGTATTTTGCTTATGCTGGCAATATACTATTTGCCCCGCTAAACTAATCAACGAAATGGAATTAAAATTACAATGTTTATGGTTTATGTTTTTATAACAAATACAACAACTATTGACAATTTCGAAAATATATAAAAAAAAACTTATACTGACAACAATATCGCTGTCATTGCAATCATTATCATAAACGGTTGGTTGGTTGGTTTTGATATCGCCAATATTAACATAACAATGAATGTTACTGGCATAACACCAATAACAACAACATCAACACGTACAATATCATTAATGTTGGTGGATGCAAATAAACAAACAAACGAAACGAAAATGTGTATTAACTTAACGACAACAACAAAAACAACAAAAATAAACTTGACTATGTGCAAAATATTGCCAACTTTACACATATTCATATTGCACCATTTCAACATTTTCGTGCTACAACGCGCTGTAACAACAATATTTTTGTTTGAATATTGCAATGTAATGTTGCCACAAATACTTTGCTAAAATCCATCTCCACCACACCACACACAACTACTGCGATGGCTATCATCATGATCATCCAACAATTACAATATAAACAGAAACACAACTTGTTGAGATATCGAGTCGTGTACAAATACTCGAATCCGGAGATTTATTAATATCAAACGTACGTGAATCTGATGCAGGTCTTTACACTTGTGTGCGTTCAAACGAGGCCGGCACTGTTAATGGTGAAGCTTATTTGGTTGTATTGGGTAAGTGCTAAAATTTTCTATTTAAATACTAATGAAATGACACAAATACGTATTTGCATACACATGTACATGTTTCAATGTATGTTTGTATGTATGTTTGTGTATATTTTAATAAGATGGATTCATTTTGAAATTATGTTTTTGTACATACTGTTTTCAAGTGATAAACAGTATAACTGGTTGCAATAAGTATGAGGCATTGCAGCTTTTGATTTGAACGCGAAAAGAAAATAGTAAAATTAATACAGAGAGGAATTTAAACTTTTAACGGAATAACCTCGGTCGCAAAATCAAGTTTTGAGAGATTTTAACTTTTTGTCGCTTCTTTATTCAAAAAATCAAAATTTTTAATTTAGTGAAGCAAAATAGTTTTTTATTTACAAAAAAAATCACTAAAATATCTTAATGTACACCGAAGTTATAACCAGTATAAATTATGCTATTACCGCCCATATAACTGCTAACGTTTCAAAACATTTTGCAAAGTTTAAATAATTTTTGAAATACGACTACGTTGCAATATAGAAGCGATATGGTGCGATAAGCTATTTGGATCTGCATGCGTATACGTTACATATAATTATTGAAAAGTTGTATATAACGTATGCGTAGCTGGCACAAATGTGTTAAAGTGAAATTTAATAGTGTTTTGAATGACTACTTTTGCCTAGATTATTTTTAGAAGGAAACTCAAAAATTTTATTATTTGTACATATATTTTTACACTTGTATAGATAAAGTAATTGCAAATGTTGAAATTTATGAGAAGTTTAAGAAGCTTTTTTTCGACTTTTCGACACTACAAACGATCATAGGTTGTGGAAAAATCATGAAATCGAACTGCTAAATTCTTGCCATTTCTTTCTCATAAATATCGCAGCCTATTTCTCTTATACATAAAATTCATTTGTAGCTATAAAAGCTATAAAAATAATTTCATTTTGACGGACTTTAGTAATTATTTCTTACACACTGAGAAATATATCTTTTACTAAAGTTTGCAACCACCATTAAACTTATACATACATACAAATATATTTAGTATGTAGTAAATGCATGTGCACCCATATATGTAAGAGCTCGTGCAAAATTTGCAAGTTTATGTTAAAATCATTTCACGAGTGCTTCATTCAAATGCTTTTTTGAAATAAAGTTATAATAACAAAATACTAATTATCATCTATTTAAATATTTAATTCACACCTTTTACTAATCAAGAATATTTTGTTTTGATTTTATATGTGTTAAAGTTTTTGAATATTAAAATATTCAGAGAAACCATAAAATTTTCACTTTTAATAAAAATTGGAAAATTTATCCAATCCTTTTTATTTTATAATATAAATATATACACACATTCATACGGATGTGCGATATTTTTTGACTAGCATTAAATTTTCATTTCCATTATTTGAAAACAATTATAACGCAAAGCCAAATTTTAATTCAATTTAAATGGAATGTCAAAAGAAAAATAACAATGTTTGGAGGGAATATAGTTATGAAATTATTGTTCAATCTAACACAACAAAAATAGTATAAAATGTTTAGGAGAGAAATGAAATTAGTGTTGATGCTATAGAAACCGATACAAGCAGTGCTGCAGCAATCGAATGGATAAAAATAGATAGATATTAAAATTAAAATAAAAGAGTCTAAAAATTAATGAAATTTGCCAAAAAGATGGTTAAATAATACTGAATGGTAAAATAAAACATAAGTACTTTTTTTATTATTTTACTTAAATAATCGAAAAATTCGTTCCACCAAAAATTTTAGGTTTCGATTAAAATATTATTGGAAGAATTTTTGGGGCGATTAATCAAATAACTCGGGAAAATAATTTTATATATTTACAATTTTTTTGGGGCAAAATTGTTCAAAATTTCCTTAAAAAAAAAATTAGAAAAAAGGCCCCAAATTGTAAAATGAAAAATTGTGACAAAAAATAGGAAAAATTGCCCCAAAGTTTGTGTTGTTGTTGATTTCAAAACAAAAATTTTGTGGGCATTGATCATTGGGCCGATTTGAATGTATCAAAATCATTCGATCACATAAACATAAACATTAATCATAAACATTACTACATGCCTTTAATTTAATTTCGAAATGGTTTAGTTTAAAAATTCAAACTAAATTTCGGAATCAATTTAAAAAAATCTTAACTTTTTTTTGGTATACATTTTTGTAGAAAAGTATTATATTCACATTGTTTTCCATACAAAACTTTTAAACAAATTTTGGAAAATCAAAAATTTCAATTAAAATTAAAAAATATACATATGTACATATGGACTCATACCACAAAAATGTATTAAGCGACAAAAAAAATTTTAGCTTAAGCAACAAGCCGCAAAGACGTGTGGCACTCGGGGACTGCCGCGGTAAAGCTATTGCATAGCATTTTTTATCAACGTATGCAATTTCAATTTCAGCTTTCTAGCTATACTGGAAGTGCCCCATACAAAGAAGGGGCACCCCCAGGTAAAAAGTGCCTTACCTCCTTCTCCTGGTTCTAAGCTACCTGCCCACCAATTTTCAGTGAAATCAGTCAGCCATTCTTGAGTTATAAATAGTTTAACTAACACGACTTTCTTTTATATACATATATAAAAATCCCCTCAAAAACCCAGAAATCCCGGAAAATTTCCCGGGAAAAGGTGGCAGCGCTGGAAATTAAAAAAAATCAAAGCGGCACACTGTATAGTCATCATACATAGACTATACAAAAAAAGAAGTTTTCACTTCAAAAAACAAAAGACTTAAGAAACAAATTAGTGTGAGATTTTTCTCGTTTCAAAAACAAATTCCAGGTTTTTTCGTTTCAAAAACAAATTCCAGGTTTTTTCGTTTCATAAATAAAAGACTTAAGAAACAAACTTTTCAAAATATCTTGATTCGGTCGTCTCAAAGCTCGCGATAGAAGCTATGCAATAGCTTAAAAAAACAAACCATCAATGCAGTTTTAAATTAGTATGGATTTTGGTATAAATTTTTAACGATTCCGTTCGTGACCATGGAATTGTAAGATATGATGCAAATGTTTTTCAACATCAAGCTAACTGTGAAGGAAAATTTATTTCAGAAATCGTCAAAGATTTGCACTTTGACCTGGTTCATGAAAAAAGAAAAGATATCGAAAACTATGATTTAGGGCGTTTTATACACATAAGAGTATTATTATAAGATCTCATTGATTGCTTTACTAATCTGCCAAATAGATTTTGTAGCAATCGCATTTTTACAAAACGGAATTTATGGCGAATAAAAGTCGAATAAAATTAAGTCGAGGGTACAATTCATTTAGTGTTGTTGTTATTTTTTTACTGTTAAGCTCAACTAGCACATATCGAGCCTTTGTTGCAATAAAGCCATAAGTCAAACATGTTTTTCAGAAAACTTGTTTGAAGGTTTTATGGTAAAATAAAATGTTATTTTTTCCTAAAAGTTCGATACATGTACATATAAGATAATTGGATGAAATTATAACACATTATCTAGAACGATATAACAATTAATCGCCATTTTTTAATTATTACTTTATTGCAGCAAAGGCTCGATATGCCATCAGTTTTTTCAACTATTAGCGAACAATCAAACTCATGTAACTTTCTTTAAAATGCATTTAGTTTTCATAAAAGCAAAAGAGCCATTACATATCCATACATACTTTTTTTATATTGTCAACATTTGCATAACTACAAACGCACATACATTCATTTACGTACATACATATGTTTATTACAAATCTTTTTTTTTCTTTTTTCCAAACAAAACGAAAATAGTTCGCACACAAATCATACAGCCGCCAATGGACACTACAGTTCTTTTGGGACTAACCGCTTCGTTGCAGTGTAAAGTTTCTAGCGATCCAACAGTACCATACAATATCGATTGGTATCGCGAAGGTCATCCGACAGCCATTAGTAATTCACAACGCATTGGTGTACAATCCGATGGTACATTGGAGATACAAGCTGTAAGAGCTTCTGATGTTGGCACCTATTCATGTGTCGTAACCTCACCGGGTGGTAATGAAACGCGGTCAGCACATTTGAGTGTCATTGAACTGCCATTTCCACCAGCAAATGTGAAAGCAACACGTTTAGAGACGCCCGAACAACGTGCAATAAATATATCATGGACACCAGGTTTTGATGGCAACAGTCCAATATCCAAATTTATCATACAAAAACGTGAAGTATCAGAGTTAGGTAAGTTAGTTTTTGCAATTTAAATTTTTTTATTTGAATTTATTTTTTTTGTGTGTTTTGCATGAAGTCATAACAAACAACAACAAAAAAAGTTAATGGAAGGAATATTTTAATTATATGATATTTGTGTGTTTTAAAAGTCATTTTATATACAATTGTTGTTTATATTTTGCCAAAAATACGCATACTTATTCCTTAAAGCTGTAAAGAGGAAAAAGAAAACGAAGTGGAAATTTTAACGGCAAAATGTATTGCAAATCTTTGTCATTCATTTTGTTGTTTTATAAAATACTTGGTGTTAAATTCCTAATGCAGGGCGCGGCAAAGTGATAACAAAAATCAAATATCGAAAATAGAAAATCATGCAAATAACAAAATATTTTACATAACATAAAGCGGCATTTAGTAGATTAAATTAATACACCTTGTGTAAATATGATTTTTTTTACCTACATGGTCTAAGTACTTTTTTTGAAATTAATACAATATCAAAAGTCCATTTTCCATTCCTGCTGTATACTTGTCCTCAAATCGAACGGAAATCAATCCATAATAGAAAATTTTTTCCTATAACAAGCCGTTGTGAAAATTGTGGATCACAAATTCAAAATCTGCAACTGAAAAGTTTAGTCACATTTTTGTCTGTTCTTCGATTTTTGACTTTTGAAAAAAATGTATCAAATAATATGTATTAAATTTTGGGATAAAAATGAAATAAAGTGCTCCATGGAGCTAGAACTGTTGACTGTTAGATTCTGCGAGTCTACAATTGTCTGAAAAAAATGTGTATAAGTGGCATAAGCGCTTTACAGAAGGCCGAGAAGGTGATGATGACGATGAGCATCTTGGAGTTGCAACCACGTCAACAAGTGAAGAAAACATTGAAACAGCGAAAAAGATTATTCTGGAAAATCGTCAAATCACTATTAGGGAAGTTGCAGAGGATGTTGACATACAATCGGCTCATGCCATAAGTTTTTTTTTCCAAGGTTTTTTTATTCTTGAAAATTTGCTCATTCTTCGGTTTTCTCTCATAAAATTTTGCTGTAAAAATCTTTACTTATGAAAAATCGATTAAATTAAATTTGGATTTTGGAATATATTCCCTCGACAGACTGTTGAATGTAAAATCCTATATATATATATATATATATATTTAGCTGGAAATCTCATTGATCACCGTTTAAAAATTTAAAATCAGTTTAGAAAAAGTAGTTAAAAAGTGTTTATCGGAAATTTCTAAAAATTATTCTGTCCCGCCCATTTTTAATAAATTTTAACTTCTAAACTAAAAACAAAAAATCATATAAACTATATTATTTGATATGGAATGTCCCATATTATATAATACGTGGTGTATTTTTCACTGAGCTAAATATTTGTTGTGTTAAATGTGAATTTTTGCTCTTTGAAACTTATTTACAAGCCAATGAATTTGCAACAGTTTTAAAAATATGCTAATGCTATATTTTCATTTAATTAAGAATACAAAAATTATTTAATACAAACTTAGTTGGTGTGTCTCTTTTTTAAACACAACACAAAACTAAACAAGTACACCAATTCTCACCCAAAATAACTTTGTTTTTTCTTTCTTTGTTCTCTCGTTTTAATAAATTTTATTAAAAAATTTATTAATAAAAAACCTAAAATGAAAATGCACAACATATACTTCAAACAAACACTTTCATATTATCAACACGAACAAATCAAACAACAACATGGAACGGCTTCTTCTGGTTATTCAACTCATTTAAACTGACCCATGAAATCACCCGAAAAATCACAACAACCACACCAACCTCCATCAAAACAACTGCAAACCTCTTTAAAAAAATTAATTTTCTTTTTGTTCTGCAATATTTTATTACCATTCTTTAACAACAAATTGTTTCCTATTTTTTTTTTTTGTTAATTGCTTATGATTTACTATCTTGTTGTTCATTTTAAATTGCATTTGTATTTTATTTTTCGTGTATTAAAATTGCAATAATTTTTCATAAATTATCCCGTAATATTTGATAACTCTGCTATCTCCTATTTATCCGTATCCTATTCCTTTATTTACGTAAAATTCTAAAATCATTAACATCATCAGAAAAATTCGTAGGTCCTGTACCAGATCCTTTATTGAATTGGATTACTGAACTTAGCAATGTCTCGTCGGAGCATCGTTGGATATTATTGCGAAATTTAAAAGCTGCCACAGTTTATCAGTTTCGTGTCAGTGCTGTTAATCGAGTTGGTGAGGGATCTCCATCGGAACCCAGTAATATTGTGGAACTACCACAAGAAGGTAAGTTAACTTCTATTAGTTTTGTAATTTTATAAGCAATTTGTATTTTTGTTTAAGCTTTTATATATGTATAATTCATGTATATGTTTGTATGTATTTATTTGTGAGCATATTTTTTTTTTTTTACTATTAAATTTATTTGAGACGAAGACAGAAGAACCTGTTTAAAGCGTACTTAAAACAATTGGAGCTAGAAATACAAAGAGCAGCAAGAATTCTAAGAAAATTACAATCCCTAAATATGTTGATGTGAATGTCTTAATTTAATGAAAATAAAGTGCATTTGCGAAGGTGAAATTAATATTTTATTTTTGGAAGAATATCTTTATATTTTTACTGCCTTCTAAAAAAATAGTATCACTCATTTAAAAAATTTAAAGACTTTCTTTTATTAAAGTAATGAAAAGTTCCTTGTCATGAAAGTGATTTTAATTTCATCAGACAACATTTAGATTGTTTTAATCCAACGATGACGAAAGAGTTCTTGATTTGATACAATTACATAAAATTATAATTACCTGTATTCGTCAGCAATTTCTTTGTGACGAATTAGGACCATTGTTCAAACCCTGGTTAGAGAAATCAAACAACATAATAAATTTATCTGATGTTCCATTAATTGTTGTTGAACTGTTTAAGAGATGAAGGAATTGCAGTGTCACTAAAAGCTCTTCCGGCAACGAATAATACAATTCCCAGCTAATGTGTACTACAGCGCTCTCCTTCATCGGTTAGCAGAATCGTCGTCGGAGCAAAACAATTAATTAAGTCACTGCCAACACAGCTTAAGAAAGTTACTGCTTCTACTTAACACTATTAGCGCTGTAACAGTACTCTAACAATTAACAAAACGCGCAATAGCAGAATTGTAAATTCCACCATCTCCCCTTTCTTCCAAGCTCTGTCCAGGCTCATCCCCTTAGTGCTGGTCCTACCAAAAAAAGGGATCACGAAAGAAGAAAAATTTAGAAGAGTAATCTCAATCATAAAAAGAAATTTTTTAACAGACAATTAAAACATATTTACAAAGACTTTTATAGAATGCTTTTAATTTAGTTCTCTTTATCCCTTCTTAGTTATTAAAGTACGAGTATTTTTAAATTTTGGTTATATTTTTTTTTCAACAAAACTTTATAAAATTGTAAATTGAAACCTTACTAATGCTAAAATATATAAATTCCTTTTATCTGTATTCCGTGCACTGGCTCTGTGGTATTTGTAAAATATGTAGAATTACCGCTACACCGAGGTATATACAAAAAATATAATTAAATACCTACATATGTATTTATGTAAACTTGTACTTTTATATTGAAATACATACACAAATTATATAGAAACTGAAAAGGGAATTTATTGGTATATAATTTATTTTCACAGCTCCATCTGGACCACCTGTTGGATTTGTGGGCTCTGCGCGATCACAATCTGAAATTATTACACAGTGGCAACCACCTGTGGAAGATCATCGTAATGGACAGATATTGGGTTATATAATACGATATCGTTTGTATGGTTACAGCAATGTGCCGTGGATGTATCAAAATATCACCAATGAGGCACAAAGAAACTATTTGATACAAGAGCTAATAACGTGGAAAGATTATGTTGTACAAATTGCTGCATACAATAATATGGGCGTTGGCGTTTATACAGAAGGTTGCAAGATTAAAACAAAAGAAGGTGTACCAGAAGCACCGCCTACCAACCTAAAAGTAGAAGCAATCAACTCGACTTCTGTAAATGTAGTCTGGACACCGCCTAATCCACAACAAATTAATGGCATTAACCAGGGCTACAAAATACAGGCTTGGCGCTATCAAACCATTGATGGCGAGGAACGTGAAATTGAGGAGCGAATAATAACAGTACCACCCAGCTTACTAGATCCATTGGTTGAACAAACTGCTATTTTGAATGGTTTAGAAAAATACCAAGCCTACAATATAACTGTATTATGTTTTACGGATCCAGGCGATGGTGTAAGAAGTTTCAGAGTGCCCGTCAAAACCAAAGAAGATGTTCCAGATGAAATAACCGCATTGCATTTCGATGAAGTTTCCGATCGTTCGGTAAAAGTTCTCTGGGCGCCTCCGAAAAATATAAATGGTATTTTAACAGGCTATACGGTGCGTTATAAAGTTAGAGAGCGTCCCGAAACTATTAAGTCTGTTAATCTTACCGCCGAAGATACCCAGTTAGTTGTTAATCAGCTGCAAGCTACAACTCATTACTGGTTCGAAATAAGAGCTTGGACGCGTATAGGTGGTGGGCCACCTAAAACAGCTACAATTCAGTCTGGTGTCGAACCTGTTCTTCCAGAACCGCCTACCAACTTGGCTTTATCTAACATTGAAGCATTTTCGGTCGTTTTACAATTCACACCGGGCTTTGATGGCAACTCGTCGATAACCAAATGGAAAGTAGAGGCACAGACTCCTCGAAATTTGACTTGGTTTACGGTGTGCGAAATATCTGATCCTGATGCGGCAACCTTAACAGTAACAGGGCTGACACCATTTACTCAATACCGCTTGAGATTGAGTGCCACGAATGTAGTCGGTACTTCTAAAGCTTCAGAGGCTACCAAAGATTTTCAAACTATTCAGGCGCGACCAATGCATCCACCATTCAATGTGACTGTAAGAGCGATGTCCGCCACACAATTGCGTGTTCGCTGGATACCCCTACAGCAGACAGAATGGTTTGGTAATCCGCGAGGCTATAACATCACTTATAGACAAATTGAAAGTGAAAATCGAATTATACCAAAAAGTGTTCTAATTGAGGATCACACTGCTAACTCTCATGTTCTCGAAAGTCTTGAAGAATGGACAGTTTATGAAATCGTAATGAATGCATGCAACGATGTCGGCTGCTCTCGTAACAGCGCAACAGCTGTAGAAAGAACACGAGAAGCTGTTCCATCATATGGTCCTCTAGATGTACAAGCTAATGCCACGTCATCTACTACGATTGTGGTGAAATGGGGCGAAGTGCCGAAACAGCATCGTAATGGCCAGATTGATGGCTTTAAAGTATTTTATGCAGCAACAAATCGTGGTGGTCATGTTTTACATAAAACAATATCAAATAATAGTTCATTCACTACAACCTTAACAGAACTGAATAAATTTGTTATTTATCATATACAAGTACTGGCGTTTACGCGGCTGGGTGATGGTGCTTTAAGTACCCCTCCAGTTAGAGTGCAAACATTTGAAGATACTCCCGGATCCCCCTCAAATGTCAGCTTTCCGGATGTTTCATTTTCTACTGCTCGCATTATTTGGGATGTTCCCGAGGATCCTAATGGCGAAATATTGGCCTATCAGGTTACATACTCTCTTAATGCCAGCTCTAACTTAAACTACAGCCGTGAGTTTTCACCATCCGATCGTACATTCCGTGCTACTCAGCTGTTGGCCGAACGCTACTATATTTTCAGTGTTACTGCTCAAACCAGATTAGGATGGGGTAAAACGGCATCAGTATTAGTTTATACTACAAACAATCGGGAGAGACCGCAACCGCCATCAATGCCGCAAATATCCAGATCGCAAATTCAAGCACACCAGATTACATTTAGTTGGACACCGGGAAGAGATGGTTTTGCACCTTTAAGATACTACACTGTTCAAATGCGTGAAAATGATGGTCCCTGGATTCTTTTACCCGAAAGAGTAGATCCAACGCTTAGCTCGTATACTGCGACCAATCTTAAACCACATACCACCTATCAATTTCGTATACAAGCAACTAATGATTTGGGTCCATCAGCATTTAGTAGAGAAAGTATCGTTGTGCGTACTCTATCAGCAGCTCCATCGATATCGGTTACCAATCTGAAAGTGGTTCCCATAACAACAACATCGGTACGTGTGCAATGGAATGCATTAGAAACGTCAATGTGGAATGGTGATGCCACAACCGGAGGGTATCGTATACTCTACCAGCAGCTTTCAGATTTTCCTACTGCACTACAATCAACACCTAAAACCGATGTTATGGGTATTAATGTTAATACTGTTGTTCTATCTGATCTTCAGCAAGATCGCAATTATGAAATTGTTGTACTGCCATTTAATTCACAAGGACCAGGACCTGCAACACCACCCGCTGCAGTATATGTGGGCGAAGCTGTTCCCACTGGAGAACCAAGAGCTGTGGATGCAGCACCTATTTCTAGTACCGAAGTCCGTTTAAGATGGAAACCACCAAAACAAAGCATGCAAAATGGAGATCTTTTGGGTTACAAAATATTCTATTTAGTTACGGATTCCCCACAAGAACTAGAGGATGGAAAGTCTTGGGAAGAAGAAATAGAGGTTGTTTCAGCCACCGCCACTTCACATAGTTTGGTGTTTTTAGACAAATTCACCGAATATCGTATACAATTATTGGCATTCAATCCAGCCGGTGATGGACCTCGATCATCACCGATTACAGTGAAAACTTTACAAGGCTTACCTAGTGCTCCGCAAAATTTACGCTTTGAAGATATAACTATGCAATCCTTGAAAGTGTCTTGGGATGCGCCTAAGTTTAAAAATGGCGAAATTTTAGGATACTTAGTTACATACGAAACTACAGAAGAAAATGAAAGTAAGATTTTTATTTCTTCAATTACTTCTCACTAGAGATGAGCGATCCCGTGATTTTTAAAGAACATCGTAAACTGTGAACGTGATTTCAAAATCACTGTGATTTAAAACTGTGACTGTGATCACGTTTTTTTAGTTTTCCTTTTTTTTAATTCACAAGCCATTTTTTAAATTCACTATTTTAATTTGTTTTATTTTAATGAAAAGCACAAAGCACAATGAGAACGAAGTCCTATATGTACTATACTAACACATGCATGTTTACAAATATATTTCTTTTAGCGAGTTATATTTTTAAGTAAACGCATCTCTATAACAAAAACATTATTATTTTCATAATGTCAATAAAACTCCATATACACAAAATTTTGTTTGCTTTTTTATATGGAGTTTGACAACAAGAGAAGGGTCATACTAATCACCACCTATTTACTTGCATATACATACTTGAATAAATATACTTTGGCTTTCAAAAAGAAATACTAATAAGAAGAAAGAAGAAAAGAAATAGCAACATTATTTGTTCCGTTCTTGTACATACGCAAAAAACGTTATTAGCTACACAAACAATGAAATATCATAAATTTGTGTATGTAACAAATAAAAAAGAACGCTTTTGCAATTAGCAGCTACTTGACAAATTTGCTAGCAACTGTTACTCGTGATTTTTAAGTAACAGTGATTAAATCACAGGTACAGAAATATCGCTCATCTCTACTTCTCACTAAGAATTTTGTAATATAACCCATTATTAAATGTGTATGTATGTATCTGTACATTGTAGAATTTAGTAAACAGGTTAAACAGAAGGTTTCAGGCACCAGTTTAATGGTGCAAAATCTTGAAGAAGAAGTCACTTATACGTTCACTGTTCGTGCTCAGACAATTGATTATGGCCCAGCTGTAAGTGAGAATGTTACTACCGGTCCCCAGGATGGCTCACCGATTGCACCTAGAGACTTAATACTATCGAAAACTTTGTCCAGTGTGGAAATGCACTGGTTAAATGGTCCTTCGGGTCGCGGTCCCATATTAGGATTTTATATTGAGGCCAAAAAACGAGGTGAGTATTTTATATAATTTATTTTTATAAGTGCATGAATTTTAAATTTTGAACATTGTTTCTTTTTTCTATTTTATTTAATATATTATTTATAAGTTAAAACTCGAGTACATATCGCACCAGTTTTTCCCCTAAATATGTACTCTTATATCAGAAATGGGGCATGTAACTGTATTTCTTTTTTGGCTGGATGATTAGAGAAAATTATAAAATATTTTCACAGTAAAGGAAGTGAAAATACCTAAATTTTTTTTCCTTCCCTTCCGATAAACCGGTGCGATATACATACATACATATACTCGTAAAGGATATGTATATATGACAATGTATTGAACATCCCAGCAAAAAATAACATGAAAAAAATGCAATTTAATCTATATAATTAATAGACAATTGGTTTATTTTGTGCTCCCCTTCATGCCAAACAAACCACACACACACATGTGTTTTTCACATTTGGGTGGAAAGAGAAAAATAACAACAAGAATCTATACATACTAAGATGTGGGAGAATTATAGGAAAAAGTTGAGAGAGTTGAGTAAATTGATTTAGCTCAATCGTAGGTATTTTGTTTTTGCATTTAACCGTTTCTTTGATTTTAATTTTTGTGAATTCGTACAAATGTATCATTAAGGGCTAAATTTACAGTAATTAGTTAGCTATTAGTAAACTAAAATGATAACTATTGTTTAACTAATACTTCATATTCACAGTGTATTATTTAACCAATACTCTTAATATGAACAAAAAATGGTAATCCTATCAAACTATTAACTTTCAGTACTGGCAATTCTGTTATAGCATATGGCTTTTGTTTACATTTGATATATTATTTCTTAAAAAATGGGGTATACATTCAAGAACTTGCCACGCCACCTACTTGCTAAGACGGAATCTATCCATAAAAACTTTTTAGATTACGTTGGCGACGCTCAGCAACAATATTCCGCGTATTATCAGTATCAGTGCCACTTTCAATATCGGACTCCGCGTTTTCAATTTCGCATGCCATATATAAAATTTTTCACAAAACAAAAATACTAATAATAAATTCCAACGAATCAGCTGTTGTCTAACTATTAGTTAACCAATGACGTTTGATGGTTTAACTAATGTTAAACTAGAAGCTGTGAATCAAATATTATTAGTTAAACTATTGCTATTAGCTAACTAATGACTGTGAATTTGGGCCTAAATAATTGTAGTTTTCGGTGTTGTATGACTGTTTTATAAGAGATTTTCTATGATTTTTCTTTCTATGACAAGAACACAGTCAATTAGGTCGTTAAAATAATCTTGTGTTCAGTAAAATGAATAAATTGAACCCATATATTTTACCTGAATACAATTTTTCGAGGGTTAAAAATTAATTTTATTTTGAGTCAATAATAAACCAGTGCATGTTCCTTAATTGTAAAACGATTTTGCTGTTGATTTTCGTTATATATTTTTTAATGACCAACTATTTCGAATTTAGGAAAGCTTAAACACGAATTTACTACTTGTAAAAATTAAGATGGCGTGAAAATTACAAACTCTTTGAACTATTGCTTCATTTATTTTTTGCTGGGATATCTCAAGCTCGTGCATCTTAGGCACAAATCTATGATTCGCACCAAGGCAAATTTCTACCAGGCCTTGACAGCTTACATGTTGTGCTGGTATTTTTTTACTATCTCCCTTAGGGATTTTCTGAAGTAGAAATGACTCACACGATTTCTTGTCGTACACATTTAAGTACGTTATTAACCGTCAAGTCGTCGAGTTTCGGCCACTATCCAAAATTCTAGTTGATATAAATACCCTCATGCATAATTTTAAGGATTTTGATAACGGTTTGTGTTTAAACTGAGGGACTACGATCAGTTCCGTTATGCATATGTATATGTAAATATACATATGTATGCACATACTTACATGTGCATGCATGCATGTATGTATAGAAGCATGTATGTATTTAAATAACAATGGCTTTTAATTTACTTATGTATGTGTTTAAATATTGAAGTTATGACTGGTTTTTTATTTATTTTCCTAAAATTTCTTATATCTTCCATTTTTTTATTAAAACTTTGGTGTGCTGCACTAAAAATTAAACCTGCTTTCGTAGAAAGAGGAGAACCATCATTTGTTTGTAAGTATTGGTTAAGGGAATAAGTTTTATGTTTGTATTTCCAGTGTATTGTTAACAATAATCTTAGTACAGAGATACTTACTATATTTTTTATTACGCAAAACCGGCTAAAAATTAAATTTAATATGTGACTTTTAGATTTAAAAATTTTTAATCAATTATAAACCATTCGAGTTCTTATTAATATGCAATTTAAATTATTTTCTTAGATGATTCACGCTGGGAGACAATAACTAAAACAACTTCTGGCACTATTCAAGATTTTACAGTTAATTATCAAAGTTTGTTGCCCTCAACCGCCTACACATTCCGAGTTATTGCATATAATCGTTATGGTATATCGTTTCCTGTCTACTCTAAGGACTCCATATTAACGCCATCCAAATTACATTTGGAGTATGGATATCTGCAACATAAACCTTTTTATCGACAAACTTGGTTTATGGTTGCTCTCGCTGCCACATCTATTGTTATAATCATAATGGTTATATCCGTTTTGTGTGTTAAAAGCAAAAGTTATAAGTATAAACGTAAGTTATACAATTTCGCACCAAAAAAAAAAAATACTTTTAATTAAAAATAACTTCACTTATTTAATTTATTGATCAGAAGAAGCTCAAAAAACATTAGAAGAGTCTATGGCCATGTCAATAGATGAACGACAGGAACTGGCCTTAGAGTTGTATAGATCAAGGCACGGTGTAGGTACTGGTACCTTAAATAGTGTGGGTACCCTAAGCCGAGGAACATTGGGAACAATGGGACGTAAGGCAAACAATAGACCGCCACCAAATATACAACTGGGAAAAAGTCCGCCTAGGCCTTCGCCCGCATCAGTAGCTTATCATAGCGATGAAGAGAGTCTGAAATGCTATGATGAAAATCCTGATGACAGTAGTGTCACAGAAAAACCATCAGAAGTTAGTTCATCAGAAGCATCACAGGTACGTTTTTTTATAAAACGCAATCTTTGTTGTTTAATCTAATGTTTTTGTACTCTTTGCCTTCCTCGTAGCATTCGGAAAGTGAGAATGAAAGTGTACGCTCTGATCCACATTCTTTTGTAAATCATTATGCCAATGTAAATGATTCTTTGCGACAGTCGTGGAAAAAACAAAAACCCGTACGCAATTATTCAAGTTATACAGATTCTGAACCAGAGGGTAGTGCAGTGATGAGTCTCAATGGTGGTCAAATTATTGTTAATAATATGGCCAGATCGAGAGCACCACTGCCTGGTTTCTCATCTTTTGTCTGACAATCTACAGAATTTTAAAGAGTAAATATACACATTTTATTTACCTATCGATAATATATACATACATATGTATATATATATATATTTTTTTTTTATTTAAATTAAAAACACATCTACACATCCATTCATAAAGTAATTACAAATCATAGTTTAGATACATACTCGTATTTATGTATAAGTTTAAAGTAAATAGAATTGTCTGCCTATTTATTTCTAGTGTTTAATTAGTGTTTATTTAATGACCTCTAAAGAAATTAGTATATAAGTGACGAACCGAATAACTGATTAATTAAGTACATTCATACATATATATAGTATACAATAAATTATATAATAAGTAAAAAAATGCATACATATACATTATGGTAGCAGATAAGCGTTCATTAACAAAACTGCAGTGTGAAACAAAAAAATTAAATCACCTTCGACAAAATCATAAACTTTCTGAAATGTCTTCAAAATATTTAGTGGCAAGAAATGCCAATAATTAATAATTTGAATGAAATATAAAAAATATTAGACCAATGTAACTTCATATATTAGAACTGCATACATATCGTCAACTTTTATACTTTTTCTAATTGCAATCTCATGACCATCTTGTGACCGAATATAATATAAAAGGTGGAAAGGTGAGTCATATACAAATCTTCAGATATTCAGATATATTAACAGATTTATATATCTTCCTTTTCATTAATCCTCCAACATAAATGTCTTGAAATTAACTATTTGCAATCAGACGAAACTTAACTTTCCACTATTGCCAGGAATATAATAATTTATCCTAATATATATATATGTATGTATATTGTTTTTTTTTTCCTTTTTCGGTTCCATTGGCACTAGTGAGTCCATCATCTGTTTCACACTTATAATGCAAAGCTTAAGATTTTTTTTTACAAACAAAAGATGTTATTAAAACTTTGTAATTTTAATTTACACTGATTTTTGTCAATTTTTTATAGTAATACGTGAAAATTTATATTACGTAACTTCACTTCCTACCTTTTTTCTTTGGTTTTCTTAATGCATGTTTTTATAAAAAATATATTTCTATATAACATTGGTTTTCTGTGGCTGATTCTAGTTTTGAAACTAAGAAATTCCAGTTAAATGTTTAAATATATAGAAACCCAAAAATTTATTTTTGTATGAATGTGATTGTTTTTATTTATTTTCTTTTATAAATTATGAAATCTCTGGTTAGGTGTATCATCTCTTCATAATTAAAATGATCAAAATTTATAACACATTGAAATTAAAAGTGGATTTTCAAGAACGATATTAGAGATTAAGAGAGACTGTAAAACTGGCATGAAAAGCAGTCTTTTTAAGTGATTTCTGTAAAAATTTTACAATCAAGCAATTCGTCTGTGATGTGGAAACAGCACCAAGTTTAATTTTATTTCTGTATTTTCTTCTTGAGTTGGCGTGATTTTTCATTTTAATTTTTTTTTTTTTTTTGTTAGTTTAGGATTAAACCACTAATGCCCAAATTTACAGTCATTAGTTAACTAATAACAATAGAATTTTCACATTAGTTAAATTATAATCATTAGTTAAGTAAAGACTTTGAATTTCGGCCTAACACTAGCAAAAATGAATTGTGATAAAATCAACTCAAAGAGTAAATACAGATATAATATTTAACTCAAACTCTAATCTCATTCTTAAAACGCCACTCTAAGAGATAAATTATTATTTTTCCAATTACATAGCTCTTAAGATTTTATATGCGCATATGTATGTATGTAGTATGTGTGTACATATAACATGTATATATATGTACATACATATATAAAACTAAACAAAATTTAAATCCTACGATTTTCTAACGAAGTTTAAATCTGAAGGTATTAGATATAACAAAAGCGTGATCAATTAATCAGCAAATTCGCTCTTATACAAGAGAATAAATAGTAAATATGTATGTTTGTATGTATATGTTTGAACTAAATTTTCAAACTTGTGATAATTGTACTTTTCTAAAACTCCTGATTAAAACTAAGAAGATATAAAATTGCAAAAATCTTGCAAATATAATTTTGTCTACTACTTTTTTTTTTGGTTTTAATTTTGCTTGTGAATTTTATTTTTAGATTAAGTAATAAACAACTGTCATACAAATCTCATTTTTTTTAAATCTAGGTTATTATAAATTTAAAAAACATGTAAATATTTCAATAGTTATTTTATAATTCTGAAATTTTTTACGGTTTATCCCACACAAAGTGCAGCTAATTAGTTTTAGTGCAGCTAATTAATTTTGTAAGCTAAATATTTTAAGTTAAAAATATCTTTCAAGTGATTTTTTTAATTTTAACTATTATGTATGAATGTTTGCGTACTTTGGCAGTAATAATTGAAAGAAATCTTAAATTTTGGAAAGTAAACGAATACAATCCAGTGAAATTCTGTAATACATTTGTAAAAATTAGTACAAGTTGACAAGTACGTAAGCAAACTTGTTGCCTTTTTTAGTTTGTGTTTTTAAATATATTTTAAGAGTAAAAAGGCCATAATTTAAATTGCAATTGTAGACCCATTAAATTCATTTGTATTTTAATTTTTTTTTTTTTTTTGTATAATAAAGCATTTAAAATGAGTCTACAGACTGATTATTATATTAATTTTTAATTAATAATCGTAATATAATATAATAGTAATTTCTAATAATATATTGTAAATGTAAAGTGCAACTACTTGATAGTATAAATTTATGTTTAACTAATTTTTATTAACTAGTTACAGCTAAGTTGCTCAAATAAATCTTTTATGGTTTTTTTATTATCTTATTGTACTTTAAGAAATAATTGTATTTAAGTCAATTTTTTATTCCAATAAGTTTTCTTAGCAAATTAATAATATTATAATTTATGTTAAGAATAAGTATTATCAAAATGTACTTGAAAAAAATAATTAAAAACAATTCGTATAATAAAATAATGAAAATGTGAAATGTTTCCCTTTTTACACAGTAATTCAGTGCCATAATCCAATTTGATTTTTAAAGAATTCTTATAAAAGCATACATATAATTAAAATTTTAACAAATTTAAATTTTATGCAATTCGAATTAAACCTTAATTCACCTTGTTTGAATGTGTTAGTTAACGTAATGGTTCATGTGTGATTTCGCCTTGGTTTACATGAACTACTTGTAAGGCGAATTCATAGCATGTTGCCTGGTTCACCTACTTTCGCCGCTAGTAGTTTGACAAGACAAATTCATATCAGATAGTCTCGATAGCTCAGGTGATTATTTTAAATAAAAAGAAATTATTTTCATACAAATAGTGTTGCACCCTTTTGACAGATTGGTAGTTTTGTTGTCGGATGGTATTTTGTTGTTTCATTGTTGTAGGGATAAGGCCACCTAGTATTCGTGTGTGACAGTTGGAATTCCAGCTTTATTTACCCGGTACCATTGTTGGTACCACAGCTCTACCTGGTTAATGGATTTTTATCCATTCTTTTATTTTGTAAACAACTCACATACATATGTAAATACATACAAAACTGTAATTGCATCAAGCACAGTTATTGGAAATTTTGGTAAATTACTTTTCCGTGAACATAAATAGTAAAATTAATATTTTTAAAATTTAATTACCAGCATAATAAACAAAAAAGAATAAACATAATGGGACAAGGACAAAGTTTAACAGATTCTCTACCGGATTTGGACTCTGTTCATATGCAACTAGTTCGTCATACTAAAGTGTTATCGGAAATAAATTCCTTATCATATGAAGAATTTAAAACATGTTTGGATAATTTAAATACGCTGTAAGAATATTTTACAAAGTTTTTAAGAATTGTATGGATGTTATCGATTTTACCATTTTAAATACAGTTCTCGCAAATGTATTGATCCCAATGGCAAGCAACTAGTGTTTTTAGTTAAACGTGGAACAGACACTTCCTTATTGTGGAAAGCTACAGTAAAAATAGCATGTATTAAAGTTGATCCCCAAACACGGCAGATACATTCTTATAAATTTTTAAACCTCAAGCAATTTTTATGTGTGTTTAAAACTTTTCAATCCCATTTGGAGAGCTTAGTAAGAAGTGAGAATCAACGGGTAAGTACTTTTATTTATTTATTTTACATGTGACCTTGTGGCCAATAAAAATATATTACAAGTATTTGATTCACTATGAAGTTAAAGTAAAAAATATACATATGTATGTACAAAAAAAATGTAAAAGATCAAAAAATTTGTATCCAAGCTTTCTAGTTATACTGGAAGTGCCCCATACAAAGAAGGGGCACACTAGTCCCCCGAGTGGAAGTTGCCCTTTTTCTGCTTTTTCTTGTTAATTTCTTACCAAGACATACCTGTGTACCGAGTATCAGCGCTCTAGCTATATTGGAAGTGCCCAATAATATTGATCGAGTCAGTGAGTGAGTGAATATGTACTAAAATATGGACTTTTTACACCTTAATATCTCGGGAAGCTTTTACGGTAGAACTTTCAAATTTAACCTGTGAAGTCACCTCTGTAGGGAGACCTTATGTTTCAAGTTTCATTATATTATGATCAAAAGGAGCAAAGTTATAAGTGGGGTAAAAACAGCTCGAATGGTTCCGTGGAAATATAAACACTGTGTGGCCGGAACTTGCCTTGGCGCACTACTGTGCGCCTTGATCATCTGTACAATATGTACCGGACCTTGAAATTTGATAATTTTATAGAGATAAATTAGCTAGCGAAATTTAAGATAGTTTTCAAACGTAAGATTGAGATAATTCTTTAAATGATTGCAAATATGAGCTCTTAATCTGAGACCAAAAACAAATCGAAGAATTTTTTTCACAATAAGCTTGATTTTTTTCTATTAGTCGCATTCTGAATAGACTTCACAACAATAATTAACTTGAGTCATTAGCAGTGCATACATATGCAACTGATTTTTTTACATGCTGAGGCATATAAAGATTTAGGTGATACAATCTGAAAGATTGTATATGGAAATGAATTTATAGTAACACAAACAATTTTTAAAGGACGTAAGCTGTGGATCGCAGTCAACACCGGAAGATGGGGATCTTATGACCAATTTTACACCACAGATTTCAACCCCTTTAATTATTAATGCTTTGGATAGTAGCACGGACAGTAGCAGTGCTTTAAGCAGTCCAACAACATCGATATGCCCCCATAATGATCATATAGACGAATGTTCAATATGTTTGGATCGTTCAACGGAAGTAATACTACCGTGTACCCACAGTTTTTGTACGCCTTGTATTGAACAATGGTATGTATTGGAGCGACATGAAAAAACAAACCAACAATTGTTTCATTATTTATTTAGGAATGTGAATAACAAAACTTGTCCGATATGCTGCGATACCTTGGAAAGTACGGACGATACTTGGGTAATGTCGAATATACCAGGCGTTGAAGAAATAAATGAAGAAATATGTGCTGAATTTATGAATTTAGCTGAAGAGAAATAAGTAAAAAAGTATTTTTTTTTTCTGGAACATAACTACGGCAATAATTCCAGATTATCAGGTATCTGATGAAAATCGTTTTCAAATTTAAATCGATAAAAAAAAACGTATAAAGTTGTGAAGATCACTTCAATATCGGTTTCATATCGATTTTACTTCAAATCGTATTCGATTTCGTTTTTATTTTGTTCTATGAAAACTTCAACAAAAAAGGGTGAGATGGAATATGAAATTTTTAATTTTTTAACTATTTCAAATAGAGAGTAGTATGTCTGCTTATTTAAAAACTTTTTAAATATTTGTTTTTTGTTTGCAATAAATTGTTTTAAAATGTTATGAATGGTAATGATATAGCCCCATAGCTACATATAATTCTTTATGATTTGCAACAAAAAAAAATTCAGCAACCAGCGGAGGTCACACAAAAATATTTATGCAAATACATATATTCCTGCAACAGCGTTATATAAAATTTTAAAACTGCTAAAAATTAATACTTTAGCGTGATATACATATAAATTTATTCTGTAAAGAAAAGAAAAAAGTAAGTTTTTCTTAGTGTGGTATTGAAACAAAAATGAATATTGAAATCGATCCGATTTCCATCATACCTAAAAGTATTTTATTCTTCCATTTCATTTCAAATCGAATCGATTTCTATCAGATACCTGTACAAATAAGCTGTTTCACATATTCGTTTATTTTTAATGTTTAATTATTTTGATTAATTACATAAGTATATATATAAAATATAATTAATTTTTAAGTAATACTCAAGAATTTAAGTTTTTCGGTGTGGTTTAGCTAATCTACATACTGCATGTCATTAGTAGATCAAGAAGCTAATACCAAGCACTAATGAGTTGGTGTTAGCAAAAATTAAAACGTAGCATACACAGTAACTAACTCATAACAAATAAATAAATTTTTGATCATATATGTATGTATGTAAATTAAAATTTACTTTTGTTATTCGACTATTATTATACCTATAAAAGATATATTAAAACACATTATAAATACTTATATTAAAACTAACGAAACAAATGTATATAGTTTGTTTTTGTATACATAAAATTTATTAAGCAGTTGCTAGAAGCCATTACCATATTACATTTACGCGAATCAAACGAAACCCCGAATATATACATATGTCCTTATACGGCAATTTCTTGAAATACACTACCTCAGCAAATTTTGAACGATTTATTGACTTGTAAAATGCGAATAGCAGGAGATAAACAGTATCCAATATAATTAAATAGTTTTGAACAGTAATTGATCAAATCCACAGATAAGTCCACTTTCTGTAACGTAACGCCAACAGGCAATTAAGCTTTTATTTTCGACCCATGTTTCCTCTTCTTCATTAAATGTAGAGCTAGCTTGTTTGAGAAAGAATTTTAAGAAAAGTTATACTTCTGTGGATATCCCCATATACTATAAACAAGTTTTAAGATAAACGCAAAACAGAAATTATGAGCACACCGCAACTTTTTTTGTTCGTTTATCAATATCAATATGATTGAAATTCCGATTCAATATGAATAAGAAGTTATTATCAACAAGTTTTTCTTTTTAATGATATAAGCCAAAGTGAAAATGCAGCTTTCGTATATATATTTTGTTAAATTAATATTTACGATTATCTTCTAAGGTTGAATCAAAGCGGGAACAACAGCGAACTCCGCTACAGCTTTTCATCAGTTGGCTCGCCTTTTAATTGTTACTTTTCCTTTAGCTAAATGAGACATGTTAATTTTCACTTTGCTGCTACTACTGTCATTAACCTTTTTTACCCAAACCTTTTCAAAAAAAATGATAGCTATAGTTATTTATTTTAACAAATATATGGCGTACTTACAACCTCGTTACCAATTGCCGTAATTGTTGCGGCAAACTTTGGCAACTCTTTGCCTTCCACGTAAATCTGTTGTCCTCTATGAAACCAACGCTTCTCGTATAACAATTTCCCATCTTCTATACGCGTTTCAACATACTGACATCCATTATCAGATATTATTGAAGGTTGATGATGAGTATTTGTAGAATATGAACTGCCAATGCCATTTTGTTGAAGAGCTATTCAAAAATACGTAAAAACCATATATCTCTAATGCGAGTTATTCAATTATCTTTACTGACTTGGTGTAATAGGTTTTCCTCTTTGTATAGTTTTTAAATCATTGTCTATGTCCTTTTCATCCAGCATGTATACCAACAGCTGTCCAGTTGTTGGTTTTCGACGCTTTTCAACAACAGGGACTGGATCGTTTGGTCGTCTTCTTAGTTTTCTTGTAATAGTAGGTTTTATCTAAACAATATAAAATAAATAATAAATAAAAAGCTTTTAAATATTTTCAGGTTTTTTTGCACACCTCCATGGAATCATTTGTTAATTCTAGAGTGTATCTCTCGTTTTCTATAAGCTTTCGTCGTTCTTCAAAATCAGTTAGTATATTATCCTTGAGGTCAATCTGAAATTGAAAATAATAAAACTATGTTCTACCAGTAGACGAGCATTTATTTACCTTCTTTTCATCATATTCTTTTTGAGCTGATTTCTTTTCTAATATGTAATCTCTTTCTACACACTCTTGAAGATAATCGCGATAAATTTCATTGAGCCTTAAGCGTTCTTTGTATTGATTTTCCAATTTTTTTAGTCTCTTCATGTATTCAGGATGTGACAAATTTTTAAGTTCGTCTAATTGTTTATTTAAACTTGCTAACTTATGTTGGTACATCCTGCATAAAATTAATATATGTAAATACATATAATTATCGTTCAGTGTATATAAATTTTTCTTTACTTACTGCTCCTTTAGCTCGTGATTTGTGCCATTCGTGTTATGTGTAGCAGTGCTATATCCTTGATTTCGTCCATTATTTCGAAACTCGGTTTCGCTAGCATCATCCGTATCTATATTTTGTAAAATATTGCATTTATGTGCAAACAAATTAATTACAACTTATAAAAACTGAACCAACCTTCTTCACTATCGTATGCATTTTGTTCGTAATAATTGGAACGGGAATCGTCGTTATAATCTGCAAAGCGTTCATCATCACTTGCCATATTATATGCGTGACAAGACATTTTAATAAATATTTTCGTTTAATTAAATTAATAATTTTTACAAAATTTTTTAATAAACTTTTCTGTAATTGACTTTGAAAAATACAAACATAGGGCAGGTGACAAATTTGACATTTGTGTGTATCTTCTACGAAATTATATACAAGCATGAATCATGATTCATAATATACAAGCATGCTGCTTCTTCACCAAGGAGCAATCACCTTAAACTGGTTACTTTTATAAAACTTCGTCCAAGGCGAATTCATTATCGAACCAAAAATTCGCCATATATATATATTTATATGGTAAATTCGCTTTAATAACAATCGGTTATGGTATAATTCAAATTTTTATATATCTGTGCAGATTACATTTATACAGGGGGGTTACTCTGTAATTCGATTCGAAAACTGTTCGAATTTTCATCTTATTTACATTGAAATTCAAAAGCATTTGCTTTCGAAATACAGAGTAACCTCTCAGTTTGTGTTATTTATTAGCATGTATCTGAATATATACAAAATCTATCCTATGTGCTCCAAACCGTTTTCATTAGAAAGATGGCTATAGACAACTACATTTGTTCCTTTCGTTAAGCTGATCTGCTTATTTGCACATACAAAATGTATCCTTATTTTGACAATGATTGGATATAGAGCACCTTTTCTGATTATTATTACAAAGGGATCTTTCGAAGTTTAAGGGAAAAAAATGCATCTCTTGATTTTGGAGCTAATAATCCTTTCGGGAAAAAACTATATATTCTAGTATTCTTGACTCTTACCATTTCAAATTTTGGTTTGCAATCAATTTCTTTACAAAACCTATTGATTGCATTCATAAAATTACTTGTGAATTATACAAATTTCCCATTGGAATCAGAACAAAGTATTTACGAGCTGAAGATAAAAATTTGAATTTCATAATTACAGCTAGATTCGATTTCTTCCATACCCATTTGTGAAATAATTATTTTCTCCAATTTTATTTATTTGTTGCGGGTTAGCAATACCTAGATATATATTTCGTTGGTAGCTATACCAATTCATCAGTAGATGTTTTACCCTTTATGTTTAAAAAATTCCAAAGCTCATCTATTTATACAAAAACTCAAATATATTTTTGTGAATTACAAAGCATAAAAAAAAAATCTACTGATGAATTGGTATAGCTACCAACGAAATACTTATATATCTAGATATTGCTAACCCGCAACAAATAAATAAAATTTGTTAAAACATAAATACTTGAGTACATGCTCAAATAAATGTAAAATTTTCTCCAATAATAAACCTTTCACATTTGGATTGGAGTTGCATTTTCAATACAATTCAGATATAATTTTCTTTTGAAGAAAATAGCAAAATGTACACAATTGACATGTAGTTTAAACAAATATCGTCACAAACATGATGTACAATAGTTTCCAAAATATACACCTTTGGTTTTCTTTTAAATTTTTATAATTTGTTTTTTTATTGTAAACCAAAAAATTATATTAAAACTTCAAATTATTGGGGACGACCACGACCGAAACCGCCACGGAATTCAACATCGCCAGCACCAGCGCCTACATCACCCTTCTTATCAGCACCACCAGGTGCACGTCTGTAGGTCAAGCGATCTTCACCAGTCTTACTAACATCACCGGAACGGGGAGCAGCAGCTGGTCGGGGGCGAGCAGTTTCGGGCCTGGTTGGTCGCTTGAGTGTTGCGGGAACAATTTCAGGAGGCAAGTGCAAGTAACTGCGCAAGAACTCGATGCCTTCATTGGTCAAATACCAGTAGTAATGTCTCCACGCGAACTGTTCCTTAACCAATCCACGGGAATGAAGGGACTGCATTGTTTTGATTACATTCAAATTGGGAATGTTTTCAAGCTCAGGGTGTTTAGGAGCATGAGTATCTTTTTTGGCTACGATAACACCCTCTTTAAAGAGGTATTCATAGATAGCGACACGATGAGCCTTTGGCATAAACATCCTGAAATGGTATTAAACAAAAATGCAAATTATTCTCTTTCCGATTTAAGTACATACAGTTTTTATAATTTTTAAACAATCATATTTTATCACTGTCAGTAAACATAATTAATTCTTGAGTGTTATCTATTGTTTCTAAGTACAGAAGTCCAAGTTGTTTACATATCCACATAAATTTACTTAAGCACTGAAGGCCAGCCTATGTGGTAGATACTTGTAGTCACCGCTTTAACATTATGGATAAAAACTATCCGTTATCACAAATATCATAATTGGTTTTTGTTATTTATTAGTTTAATGATTGTATTGATTTTCAATGATTTTTTCAAGAATTTTACATACTTTAGCGTCTTCTGTAGAGCAGTTACCGGAAAGAAAGGAAAATCGAGTTGACAGCTGTCATTGTAATGACATCTAATTTACTTAGCCTACTCAACTGCAGGTGGCGCTTATAGTCCAAAAGCGTGTTCATTTTTATAGTAATGTCAATTGAACACAGTGTTTCATACAACAAAGTATTGGCTTGTAAAAAAATATCACGTTCGTGGGGATAAGCTGGCGAAGTTCGTTGACAAAGCAAATTCATAACAGGTAAAGCTGAAAACACAGCTGATCTACTTTTTTCTTGCATAATGGAGGCTCGCATGTCAAAATTTGTACATGAAAGCATAGGGTTTCATATGTCAAATGTTGTTGTAATGTTGTACTTGTTTTAGTATTAACTTTACCTGTTATGAATTTGCCTTGTTCGTTGCTGTTCGCTAAAACCGTGACGTTAGCTTTGTCACCTAGAACATCTACAGATAAGTCTCTAATGCAACCTGAAATGAAACCATAAATACGCCTATATACTATGCAACCGACAACGAAATATGGCGGATTGCGTGACCATGTTAAATTGTGTATACCTACCAAAACACAAATAATTGTTATAAAAAATTCAAACTTTATATACATAAATAAGCAGGTTTTATCCAATAATGTTTGTGATTATAAAATTTTATCAGGCATAGAAACTATATATATCCTTGTTTATAAAGTCAAAATCAACATCAAAACAATTGTAAGTATGTCAAACTTCATACAAAATACATTTCAAGACAATTTTTATGTGTTGAGTTTGCTTGATATCTTGAGCATTATAGCAGTTTTGTTGTACTTCTGCACAATCTTATAATTGGACAATGATACAGGTTTTATGTAATATTGAATTCAATTCAGGTTTATTTGAAAACGGAGATAACTAAAACTGTGAAAAAGTTTTATACTAATATTAAATTAATCTCAATATTAAATTCAATTTACATCATGATAGAGTTTCATCACGTTTAAACAGAATTTTATAGATTTATTCCCGACTTTTTTAAACCAAACTGGTCATATGCATGTATGTATGCACTCTGAAAAAAATTATGTTTGGCTACTCAAAGAAAAATTAATTTTCCTGTGGTTTGTCACAAATTGTTAGCGAAATATCGAAAATAAATATATATATAAGCAACATTATATATATATATATATATATGTATATATATATATATATTTGTATGTTAATTTTATTTTATTACTCATAGCAATTTTAACTATTTGTCTGAAATACACGTAAAATTGAAAAATGATATTATATAATTTAATTTACTGTTGACTGTGAGTTGCCTGAATAATACTAGATAGATTGTGACATTATATACAACTGTCAACGGTTTATTTATTTATTTATCGTTTTTAGCCAAAGTTATTCGTGTAAATATAAAAATTTCGTGAGCATTTTTATTTAAAATTTTATTTATTAGAACCAGGTAAGAACAATCCATACACATTTTCGATCAATAATTAAGATTTTGTCCTACATATCTTAATGTTATGTTATTGCAGCAAGCCAAGCTATGGACGGCATAACCACCAGTATTAATGCAATTCTAAAAAATTTAATAAAGGGTTTCAATACGTTGTTGGACTGTCCAGCACGTTTTTCGGGAGAGTATAGTGGAGAAAAAGTACATCGCTTTATTGAATTTATTGAATACTATAAACGAATAAAGTGCATAACTGATAAGCAAGCTTTGGAGGAATTGCAATATCTATTAATAGATCAGGGTTACGACTGGTGGATACGTAGAAAAGTGAATATAACCACTTGGTCTGAAGCTCTCGCTTTATTAGAAAACCATTATTCTAAAAAGCGCCCCGCTAATGTAATTTACACAGAAATATTAAAACATCATTACGAAGATTACGAATCAAAGGATGACTTTGTAGACGATAAAATGGAGTTGTTTTATGAATTATCTGAACAAGAAATAAATGATAAGAATAAATTGGAAATAATATATGCTTTGTTGCCAAGTGATATACAAAATAAATTAAAACTAGTGAATATTTCTAGCATAAAAGAGTTGAAAGAACAGTTAAAGTTAGCAAAACTAAACACTGCTGATACTCCGGTCAATGCAGCTGCGGAATCACAATCAACAACAGAAGCAAATGTTGTTTCATCCGAAGTAGAAAATAAAAATGAGTTAAATAATAAATCAATTTGTCTAGAGAATGATAATGAAATTGCGGTTGTTTACACTTCATCCGAAAATGATGTAGATTCCGAAAGAGATTCTATTATTAAAGTGAGGCGAACTGAAGACCTAATGCCTCAAGATATTAAAGAAGAGGATAATAGTACCGTACAACAGGAAGAAGAATTCTTACCAAACGATGCTGAAAATTCGACAACTAGTGATGTCTTGCATTCTAACCAAGACAACTTCCAAATTGATACCGATATAATGAATCAAATTAATAACATAATAGACGAGTCTGAAATGAATATGAGAGAGACAAGTATTAATCAAGTTCTTCCTGCGGTAACAGCGCAACCATCGAATTCTGTCACATCTCTGGAATTTTTAGGTTTTCATATAGAAGCATCAAAAAAACCAACCAAAGCCACAGAAAATAAAAGTGAATCACAAATAAAAACAACAAAAAAATTAAAAGTGCGTTGTACTTATTGTCGACGTTTCAATCATTCAGCACAGATTTGCTTAAAAAAGGCGAAACATATGGAAATATTTCCGCAAAGGTTCATGCAAGCCAAAGAGGGTTTAAACGATCATAATTCAAAGACGAAAATAAATAATGAGGGTATTGAAAATTTATCAACAAATCCATCCAATTGTACAGTACAAACTGCAACAAATACCACATTACCGGATCACCTTTCAACAATACCAATTTTGATAAATCAAATTCAAACTACATCCACGTCTATTGCGGACACTTTGCCTGCTGTTTCAAGCTCTTCTGCAGTTTCCTCAAATTCTACCGAAAAACATATAAATGCCATATTGACGACGAAGTTAATTGCACCCATTAACGGAAAAACGACGAATAAAACCTTAGCAGCGAAATTGCGCAGTACAAATACACCAACACCGAAGTGCCATCAATGTGGTACTTTGGGGTTTTATAAAAGCATTTGCCCCAACTGCAGTCCTATATATAATAATAACAACCATAATCAGTACAGTAAATAATCCTGACTGAATATAAAATTATGAATTTGTGTGTGAAAAAGGCGTAATTCGATTCTGTTACATCGTATTTTTTCCCTTATTCTCTTAGAAAAATGTAAAATGAACATTTCTTTCGATATATGTACATACATATGTAAAATAAATTTAAGCATAAGATTTAATGCCTCTTTTTATTAAACATTGCCGTAAACCTTTTTTATTCCTAAAGTTGTTTAGATTTTATTAAGTTTTTTATTTCCTTAATTAAAAGAAATCGAGAGAGTAACATAAATCTATCGAAAACAGCTCTCGCCAGTCTAAAAAAAAAACAAAAAAAAAAAAAAAAAAATAATAGATATAAAAAAATAATAGATAGAAAAGATAATAGATTATTGATAGATACCAGCAACCAACAGCATCGGGAAGGTTAATTAATTACTATTCTAAACATAGCAAACATATTATTATTAATACAGCTAGAAATTTCATAGAAAGAGTTTTAACTATAAGTGACAAACAGTTTCACAACAGTTTCATGAACAAGATGTAAGAATGCAGGGATAATTCCAAATTTCATAAAGGTCACAACGAGGAATATTTCGAACATTTTCAATTAGGATAGACTACCCAGGATTCGACAACAAATTTCAAAATATACACAGGATATACAGAACAGAGTTTTAAGGATAGCAATAAGAGAAAAACACGAATTATTGAAAAATTTTCAAAGGGAAAGGGAAATAATTATTGGTGAATTGAAGAAACATTTCACTCTGGAGGAAATGGTCGCGTGTTTATATTTTGAGGAGAATTTAACGGTTACATATATGAAGAAGGTAAATATTATACATAAGAAGAAATTTGATAATCTTAAAATATTACAATTAGAAGAGTTAAATATTAGGTATAATGAGAAATGGTTTGTTAATAAAACCAATTGTGATATGCCTAGCGATGTTCAGTGGATTCTTTCACTCGGGAAAAAACATGCTTTACCAGTAAAAGCAAACGAATTTCCTATTTTAAAAATAATATCTGAAGGAGAAGAATTAGTTAGAACTTTTAATAAAAAGGAAGAACAAGAAATAGCTAGAAAAAGATTAACAGCAGTTATTGATAATCATTTAAATAAAAATAGATTATCTAATAGAGATAGGTTTATGATATATAAGGTAAATATAGCTGATAGATTTAAAAAAAAACAGGGATATATTTATTGTTAATTCAGATAAAGGTAATACTACTGTAGCAATTAATAGACTTGATTATAATTCTAGGATTAATGATATTATAGGAGATACTAGAGAATATACTTTATTAAATAGAGACCCAACTAGCAAGTTACAAAAAATTAACAATAATATAGTTGAAGAATTATATAGGAAGGAAATAGTATCTTCTACTGAGAAAAATAAGCTTAAAACTAACGTTGCAATTGCACCGCGTTTATATGGATTACCAAAGATCCATAAGGAAGGTTTTCCATTAAGGCCTATATGTTCTTTTATTAATTCCCCATCATATGAGTTATGTAAATACATAACAAATATTTTACGGAATATTACGAAGAACTCTAGATATAATATTAAGAATTCTGTAGAGTTTAAAAACAGGATAAAAGATCAACAGATATCAAATGATGAAATATTGATTTCTTTTGATGTTGTGTCTTTATTTCCCAGTATACCTGTTGATGTTGCGATAAATACCATTGAAGAAAAATGGGATATAATTAAGGATTATACAAATATAGATAAGGATTTATTTTTACGTATTTTAAAATTTTGCATAGAAGATAATAGATATTTTCAATATAATGGAAATATAATTATGCAACAAAATGGTCTTCCAATGGGATCTCCAGCATCTCCAATTGTTGCAGATATACATATTTATGGAGAAATTATTGGATTTATCTATTCAAAAACTGAATGCGATTCCCAGATTGATGACTAAGTATGTAGATGATCTGTTTTGCATTATTGCTGAATGTGAAATTGATAAGGTGCTTTTGACATTTAATGAATTTAATTCTAATATTAAATTTACTGTTGAAAAGGAATATAACTCAATGATCAATTATCTAGATACTAGTATTATTAGAAAAGATAATAGATTATTGATAGATTGGTACCAGAAACCAACAACATCGGGAAGGTTAATTAATTACTATTCTAAACATAGCAAACATATTATTATTAATACAGCTAGAAATTTCATAGAAAGAGTTTTAACTATAAGTGACAAACAGTTTCACAACAAGAATGAGAAGAAGATAAGAAGTATTTTGAGAGAGAATGATTATCCCAGTTCTTTAATTAATAAATTAATACATATATAGACACAAACATAAAATAATTAATAATATAAATAGTAATACAGAACAGAGAATACACAAATCCTTAACATATATTCCTGAGATTTCAGAGAGATTGACAAAATCAAAGATTTTTGATACGAACAAATATAGAATAGCTCATAGAACCTATAACACATTAAATAAATTATTTAGTAGAACTAAGGAAAAAATTGATAAATGGGATAGATCGAATGTAGTTTACAAAATACCTTGCAGGGGAAATGATGGAGAGAATTGTAACATGGTATATGTAGGTACTACCAAAAATAAATTAAAAACGAGAATAGCAGGTCATAAGTCAGATCAGAAATATAGGCATATCAATTCACAGAAGACAGCGTTGTCATCTCATTGTTCCAGATTAGTTCACTTTCCTAACTTTGAAAATGTTTCAATTCTGAATACAGAAAATAATTATAAACAGCGTTTGATGTTAGAAATGTTAGAGATAATTAATACACCAGCAACACAAAGAATAAATTTCAAAGTATACATATACAGAAAATTTAGCACAGAATTATAGATATTTAGTTAGTGAAAATCTAAATGTAAAATGATTGTTTCTTGTTTCACTATGAATTTTTTGTTACTTTGTTTTTTTTTAATTACATATCTAATTATATTATGGTCCCACAGGAAAATAATCACATTATTACTCCTTGGTTTTACACCAATAATAACTTAATTTCCTGTAGGATTTTTATTATTCTTAACTTTTATAAAGCTTAAAAAAAATAAAAATTTGTAAATACTTTTTGATATTTATATTTAAAAAACAGCCTAGATACATACTATACATTTTAATGTTAATTGTGTTGATATATGGAATTCAATGTTAATTTTTTTAAAAAACTATTTTTATAACATAACATTTTTAATAATTTTTTCTATGTTAAAAATTTTATATCTATCCAATACTTAACTCATTTTCAATAATTTTTTTATGCTAAAATTTGGAAACAATTTTTGTGAGATTTCATACAAAAACCTTTTTATATACTGTAGTTAAATTTTCCTAGACTTTTTCCATAAAAAATTATTGAAAAAAATTTTATGACACCCAATACACAAAGCAATATTAAAATTTCAAATAATTTATAAAATTTTCCTGAAGATGCTAACAAATTGTTAGCGAAATATCGAAAATAAATATAAATATAAACAACAATATATATATATATATATATATATATATATATATATATATATATATATATATATATATATACTAGCTGATCCCGGTGTACTTCGCTACCCCCCTCGTTATAAAATAAAATGAAAAGTATTTATATATATGCTATTGTGACGATCGGTCCAGTAGTTAAGCCTATATTACGATTTTTAATTTTCCTAAAAAGGAGCGTGGTCCCATCCACTTTTCTCCCGGTACGTATTCCAATTTATGCCAATACCATATGTACCAAATATCATCGACATAGGTCAAAAAATGCCCAAAATATGGCGATTTAAATTTTTGGGTTATATGGGTGGTGCCACTCCTCTTTGTCCAATCCCGCCCATATTTGCAGCAGCAGTAAAAAAATGCACACCAAACCGACGTACCAAATTTTGTTCAAATACCGTTTTCAGGAGCAGAAATAATAGATTTTTAATTTGTGGTTTGTATGAGAGGTACCACGCCCCTTTGTCCCATCCCGCCTATATTTGCAGCAGCACTTAAGAAATGCACACCAAACCGACATACCAAATTTTGTTCAAATACCATTATCAGGAGCAGAAATAATAGATTTTTAATTTGTGGTTTGTATGAGAGGTACCACACCCCTTTGTCCAATCCCGCCCATATTTGCAGCAGCACATAAGAAATGCACACCAAACCGACATACCAAATTTTGTTCAAATACCGTTATCAGGAGCAGAAATAATAGATTTTTAATTTGTGGTTTGTATGAGAGATACCACGCCCCTTTGTCCAATCCCGCCCATATTTTCAGCAGCACTTAAAAAATGCACACCAATCCGGCGTACCGAATTTTGTTCAAATACCGTTATCAGGAGCAGAAATAATAGATTTTTAATATGTCGTTTGTATGGGAGGTACCACGCCCCTTTGACCAATTGGACCGAATTGTAAATCTAAACCATCCAGGGACCAACTCAAATACACACAAAAAATTTCATCGAAATCGGCCCAGCCGTTAAGGAGGAGTTCAGTTACTAACACACTTTCAGAAGAATTATATATATAAAGATATATATATATATATACTAGTATTATATACTAGTTTATTTTTTTTTGTTTTTTTTTTTATTTTTTTTTTTATTTATTAGAATGTTTATTTAAGCAATAGGTCTTAAACGGCTTACTAGTAAAAATTTTGTAATTAAGCTTATAAAAAATTTATTTAACAAAAATAAAAGTTTCTAGGCTACTTTGTGGTACGTGATAATTTTTTAGTAGATTTAGCCCATATAAATACAAAGTAGAATACTTTGATGATAACGGACTATGAGTTTGTGTTGATTATTAGTTCCAAACAGTAATGAGGGAATTTCGTACTAACCAGCACTGTTTCATTGTAGAATAAAAATTGAATTAAAAATTAATTCTCATATTCTATTTCTGTTGAAAACGGGTTAAATAGTTGATATTCTTCTCAATTAGTATCCACTTTACGAAAATTGTAAAGATGGACAATTGAACGCTGATGAGAGGTGTAGCGGCCTTGAAATCATTACTGATACGTTCTGCTAAAAACTGATTGGATATAAGTAATAATATTTTCCAACACAAAAAAACTCTTAGTAATTTTGAATTTTCATTAATTCAATAAAACTGAACTTGAGCCTGATAATATTACTTTTCATATGTAAATCAATATAAGTTCAAATAATAATTACGTTTATTCGTAATAATAATAATATAAAAACATTAGAAAAGTTTAAAAATTTTTGAAAACATAATGCTATTTAAATATTAATCTTTATAATCTATTTTGCCCTTTAGCTTTATTTACTAAATGCCTATAACTCTGAGGTACACTATCAGTATCTGCTTTGAAGTTAATTCGTTTATCTGGCGGTACATTAACTATCTGTAGCATGTGCTTATGAGCATTTTTATTGTAAATACAGTGAATAAAGTGCATGAACATAACACAATACCGACATTGAATATTTTCTGCTTGTTTTGTAGAAATTTTGAGATAAATGAACAATTTTCAAGTTAATAAATTACAGCAAACAAGTATTTCATCAGAAACGATAAAAAATTTCAAAACAAAAAAAAAATTTACGTTTAATGATTGGTATGTTTGCAGAAATTAAAAAAAAGTTGAACGAAGAAAAAATTACTTACCATTTTTTGTGGCTCGAAGTTAAAAAACAACAACCTTTAAAAATTTTATATTTTATTTGTATATAAGTTATGTATGTTCTTACATATGTATGTATGTATGTATATTCTAAAAATTAGTTGTATATTCTTTGTATTATTTTCTAAATTTTAATAAATAACGTCATGCGAAAATTACGGCCACAATCCTTTTTTGCTAGATAGTGTTCATAAATAGATTAAAATCATTGTGGCAACACATACTTACTTAAAAATAATTAAATTTGCGTGAAAAATAAAACTTAGTAATTTACTTAACTTAAACCTTGATAGGATTTTCTGCAGATATAACTTCTGTAGTCGCACTAGGTGCGTTAGGTTCGACCTTTTTGGGCTTAGCAGCACTGCGTCCGAAAATGGCTTTTTCGATACCCAAAATGGGAGCTTCAAAAGCCAAAGTGGCAAAGATGGATAAAGTCAAAGTCAACCCAAAATCATGCCACCAACGTAGAATCTAAACAAATTTTAAAAAACAAATCTGCGTAAAAATACTTTTAGTCGCAAAAATTTACAAAACAAGATACTTACAGCATCGTAGTCAGAAAAGTGGGTATCAGTTTGCAAACGGGCTGCAGTTACTAATTGAACAATTCTATGAATGACATACATACAGTACGTCAAACGGCTGAATCCAGTAAAGAATCCCCACGATAAGAAATCATTGATAACACCACCATGACCATTATAACAAGCCCAAACGATCCAGCCAATAGCAAAAGCCCAAGAAGTACGACTTAGGGGCTCATAAATGGCACCTTCATAAATTGGTGCATCGGGATTTTCAGGAAGAATACGCCAGTAAGGTCCCCATAAATCGGTAAGCATAACACCGAAAGCTAACAGCCAACCAAGTACAACCCAACGTTGCTTCATTGGAATCTTTCTACCACGATTTTTAGTGAACAAGAAGTAACCAAATATAACACCAATCAACCATGTAGGGATACGCGTATGTGTTGGATAATACGTAAGACGTTGACGTAAATCAACATGATCGTCTTGAACACGGAATAGCGTAAAGTCATTGTACATAAATGTTGCAAATGTACAACCCAGACATAAGAGCAGAAAAATTACAATTGGGGCTAACGCTTTCTTGCCCCATTTCCATAAGGGAATGAGGAAGAGCGGGGATAAAACATACAATTGGGTGTCGACAGCCAAATACCAAGATTGGCTTACACACTAAAATGCAAATAGAAAAAAAACAACAATATTTTCATAAATGATCTTAAAATTATGTACACACTCGTATGTACATAAGTACATACATACATATGTATGTACATTTATGTACAAGTACATATGTATATCAAAAAATTCATGTTCCTTCACTTACGATTTTATTTGGGAAAACGTAATTTTGAACATACAACAAAGTTGCCCACCAAGTATCTTCACAACGTTTATCTTGAGTTCCAAGTTTCATCCACATCGGACCAGCACCAGAGTATTTGTACAAAGACATAATGTAAAGAATGACAACAGCCAAAACCGGAGTCAAACGTATATAACGGTGGAAATACATCATTAATATGTTTAGATGCCCCTTACTGCAAATAGTACAGAGTGAGTCTTGATATAATTTAATTATTAGTAGTTACATACGAGTACATACATACATATGTATGTACATATCGCTCCTTTATTGCAACGTAGTCATATCTCAAAAAAACTCAAACGTGGCAAAATGCATTTAAAGTTGTCAAAGCGTAAGCATTTATATGGACGGCTTGAGCATGTAAGCGGTTATAACTTGGGTTTAGATAGAGATATGTATGTTTATGCAAATTTTTTTACAAATAAAGAAGGTATTGAGAAACTCTTTTTCGTCACTAACTGAAAAATTTTGTTTTTTGAGATATGGCTATGTTGCAATAAAGGGGCGATATGTAAATATATACGTACATACATAAATGGATGTACATATACGCACTAGGTACAATACCTACTTTTTTTCCATTTCACGGAAGGCACCCCATAACATCAATAAGCCAGACATAAAGAAAAATGTATCGACACATAGGGTACCGTTTTGTACTAACATAGAATATGGAGTTTCAATCCACTATGCATACATACATACATACAAACATATATTTTGATTAAATTTTATGAATTTTTTTTTTAAAACTTAAAGGAACAAAATATTAAAAATATCTCATAAAACTTACATTGTACACTTTGTTTCTATTGATGTGAGGTAATTCATAGAAAGTCATGTATCCATGTCCAAAGACAACCCACATCATAGAAAAGCAACGAATGCCATTAAGACACTGAATCACATTAGGATTGTCAACATTCTTAACAGTGAAAATTTTAGGGGCATTGGTGAGAACAGAAAAGGCCAAAAACAAAGGTTTTTTGGGTTCTGTATAAATAAGAAATTAATTAGTGACATGTTCCATTCAAATCAAATCAAGACAGTGCCAATCTAATAAACTTACGATGATGCTTGGTTTGAATATAATCATAAATAGAACTAGCAATCATGCAGAATACAATAAAGCAAATAAAAACACTGAAATAAAAAAAAAAGAAGTTAAATAATTTTTTGTGTTATAAATAAAAAATGTATGTACACAATTTTAGCACTTACATTGCGAAAATATCAATGCCACGCAACTTAATGGGCTCATCGATTTTACAGAAGTTTTCTATGATCATATTAGCTTTAATATCTTGATTATAGTTTGTTTTAATAACTGCCTTGAGAATTTCATTGGTTTTTGATGGTGAACAAGACTTAGGTACACAAACACCCAGTTGGAAAACTTCGGGATCTCTACGCTTGTAACTAATAGCTCTGCTCCACTCATCACTCTTTTTAATTTTGCTCATGAAACCCTTTATGGGAACGCTAGCCAAACAGTATTGGCCCCGTATTGTATGATCTTCAGATATTTTATGTTTGGTATCAATGCATTCTTGAAATTGACCCATACTAATAGCATGACCCCACAACAGACCGATTGGTACACGGCCCCATGAATCAGGATCTAGAATGACAAAAGTATTAATTAAAAAGCAACGATACGATACGCGGCTTCATCATCATTATGCTATTTTATTTTTTATAATTTTTATTTTGTGTTTGATATGCAAAACCGACTACCCTCCTATTAAATAAACCATCTTTCGTTACATAAGTAAAACTCTAGAGTGAATTATATAGAACTATGATATTGTTCCAAATTTGGACGTTTGATGATCAGTAGTTATAAATACTTACATTGAAATTAAAAAAAAAATAAAGGCGGTGCATTTCTGACATACCAAAGATTATCATAAACTAGCTGAGTGCCCCCCCGGCTTCGCACGGAAGCTATTTACTTTTATAAATTTCGATTTACCTAATCAAAGCACATCACGACTTTCACGAACAAAAATAGCGACTTTATTGACAAAATTCATACTACATCAGTACGAAGAGCTAACTATTTGCTTATGTATACAATTTTGATACTGTTGACATATAAAATTAAAGTATTATAATACGTTATATGAACTTATGTATTTTCTAAAATTTATCCGCACAAGTACCTTTTACGGCCGAAATTGTTTGGATAGGAACTTGGCCTTATTTTCACAAGTGCCCCATACAAACAAGGGGCACCATAGTCCCCCCAGGTAAAAAGTGCCTTAGTATCAAATGTCCTTCTCCTGGTTCTAAGCTACCTCCCCACCAATTTCAGCCAAATCAGTTCAGCTCTTCTTGAGCTATAAATAGTGTAACTACACGACTTTCTTTTATATACATACAAAAAATTCTCGTATCACGATCCCAAACGCCTCGACCGATTTTAATGAAATTTTTTATGCATATTTGGTAGGTATGAGAATAGGTTCTAAAGTATATTTTAAATCGCTAGGTGCATGAGGAGGGGTGGAAGCGGGCAATTTCTGTATTTACTAACTATTAACCCAACAGATGGTGCTATGTCCCCCTCATGCAGGATAATCGTCGTCGTTCGTATTTCAAATAGAACAAAATTATTGTTTGGGATTTTTTTCATCGGCGATCATCGTCACACACTTAAAATACATTCGCTTTTTTTATATAACACCCAAAATATGTACTAGAAATATTTTGTATGGTTAAACAACGTTTGCCGGCTCATTTAGTATGTACATAAGTATGTACTATATATATTTTTGTTTTATTTCGAATAGAATAGCTCATACATGTATCTACATATGCCCTAGTGTGTTCATATATAGAAATGTATTTAAATATGTAATGTATGTACATATCTATGTATATACATACTTATGTATGTTAAGAATAATTTTTGAAAAATTATCCTGTAGTATACAAAAATTTTACATACTTATGTACATATGTATGTAATTATGTATATACGAGTGAGTATTCATAGTTTATTCGGCATCCCTGGCGTGAATTTTTAATTATGGTGACGTATGATTATTTTTTTTCTGTGTATGAAGTTCATACTATGAACACGTAAAGTATACGTTCTTAAAAAGTTGTAGTTTATTAGAAGGCAGATGAATTATTTCATAAAATTACTGCTCATTAAATTTTCGCATTTACATTTTTGAAGAATTTTTCTCAATTTAAAAATTAAAAAATCATTCAAAAGTATTTTCTATATTAAACAAAAATTTTCATGTTTTATTAAAGATGTATGCATGTATGTATGTGAACGATAAATGAAACTCGCTGTATCGGTGCTGCCAATTTTGGCTACTCATTAGTACTCGATTCTTATCACATATTGGCTGACTTCCAAAACGTTCATATACAAAGTTTGTATACAGTATTGCTACTGTATTTAAATCACATACATATGCAAAGTTCGGAAGCAATGCAACAACTATAAAACCGATGCCTTGTTTGCTCTCTTACTGCGTTAAAAATACTATGCGGCGGCGTTTTGAAATGGTATACATTGTATAACTATTGTACTGCGGCGTTATGAAATGTGATGCTTTGTTCAAACTCAAAGCAATTGACGTTTTAGAAGTCAGCCATTGCTTTAACAGTTTTGTCTTTACTGTTTCTGAGTATTAAGTTGCAAAAAAAAAAATTCAATACTTGCTACCCACTGCGGGCCGCACAGTCGTGGAAAATAAAATATCTCTTGCACCGCATTTATTTATTCATTAATAATATTGTAATTACCTCTTTTATGGTAGAGAGTATCTCGTTAACTCAAATGTAAAATCACGTAACTACACTTTTTAAAAATTTACGGAAGATTAAAGAAACTAAATAAATTTCTTTAAGTGGCTGAAGTAGATTTTTTGTTTTTGTTTTTAACTTCGGTTATGTTTATGATTTCTATATACGTATATATACTATATACATATGTATGTATATATATGTATAAATATAATAAAATGTTTAAAAGTCTGCAAGGTCATAATATATTGAATAATCTTTGGATTTATCGCTTGATAACCTGAATATAATGTTCTATAAATTATAACTAATCTTGTTTACAATTAGTAATACATAACTATACAAAATAGAATTCTACAATGTACTTAAGTGCATACACATGTACATATGTACATATTATATCTGTGGCAAAAAGTTAAAAGTGCTTAAGTCGAGATAGCTCATTTTTAATTAATATCACCATCGTATTCTGCATATTCAAAAGTATCTCTGGGCAAAGTTTTATTCATATTGAACGATTTTTAACGAAGTTCTGGCACAATTACTTGCTGCTGTTTTTTTTTTCTAACTAATTTTCTAATATGGAATAACGGCTTAATTTGACTTATAAAGTATTGAATTTCGAATTGAATAACTTTCTTATGATGCACAGAACCATATGTTAAAAAATCAATAGAATCGAAAAACGAATAGTCAAGTTTTAGTACAACGCGATTACGTTTTTATAAACCACTTAAACATTTAAAACTGCTTTTCTATAAAACTATAAAATATGACTTAAGCACTTTTTCCTTATTGCCACAGATATATAATAGCTTAGCACTCATTATGATTCAATAAGTAGTTGTTATGAAAATATACTCTAAATAACTTTTCAAAATGTACGTACATACATATGTGTGTATGTAGTATGTACATATTTTCTAATTTTAATCGGTGTTTCATTCGGTGTATTATTAATTTATTGATCCATATCTATAGCTTATCTTTTTTAATCACGAAACCAAAAATCACACAAATATTAATCGTTATAAATATTTTTCGGGAATCAAAGTTCTTACGTAAAAACCATTAATAAAATTTTAAAAAGATTATTTAATATATTCTCCAAGTAATTTATGATATTATTTTATATGTTATTGCTGCAATTGACATTTTGATATTTTTTAGTATTTTTGATTTTGAACAGATATCTTAATCACAAACAAACAAATGAAATGAAATTCTTTTAAAAATTTTTGGATTTAGCTGGCATTATGGTTAATAAATAAGTTTAACTGTCCCTACAACAATTACAATGTCACAAAAACAACAGGCATTTTGTTTGTGTAAAATGTTTTCTATGTGTTAAAAACAGAGTAACAAGATTCAAAGTCGGCCATCGAGCTGCTTTCAAGCTCATGGGTTTTTTACTGCTTTTATAGGCAGTTCGGCTGTTATTGTTAGTTTTTTGTTTCTTAATATTCTATACAATTTTTCAAATATTTATTTATACACACACATGCATACATACATACATACATATACATATATTTATATTATGGAAACAAGTTCTGAAAAATTGATACGGTAGTTCCTCATAAAGATACGAAAATTATCGGCAGTTAAATAAAAACTGTTTTTAACCTTTGCATGGGGATTTCCCAACTATAAAATAAAAATTCTAGAATCATAAAAAAAACTTACTTATCAAATAATATGAGAGCCATTGTGGTTTTACCAAAACCTCATCATAAAACTCAAGTGTTTTAATTAGAGATGTGCGCGTGAGTAAAATTACGCTCACGATCACGCACGATCACGAAACATAAATATTTTTCACGCACGCTCACGCACGGCATGATTTAAAACTTTCACAATCACGCATGCTCACGAGCGCAATATTTTTAATCACGTACTTTCACGCACGACGGGAATAATTTTGCACGCATGCTCACGGTGAAATACAAATTTTGCAATAAAAGATTTAGCATATGCTAAAAAATTTTATTTTGTAATTAATTTCTTTATTTACTTCAAGATCATCAATTAAATAAATAAAAAATTAAGGAAAATTTCGAAAAATTAGCAATACAAAGGATAAACTTAATATAAAAAATTTAGTACTGTCTGTCAAGGCAGGTTATTTAAATTTATTACTTATATGTATGTAAAGGAACTCAAAAGGAGTACTAGTGTTGTTAGGTTTAGGTTAACACAAGATTTCCAAAGGTGTATGTTTGTATATAGATACTACATACATTATTTTGAATAACTTTTCATATTTACATTTTATACATACAATGTACATACTTTTGTGCTATGGTTCTAGATAGTGGTTTATTAATATGTACATATGTACATACATTCATTTTATAACATATTTTCATTATCTGTTTACATACAGAAAACAAAATGGACTTACATTATGTATGTCTGCATTTGTAACGGAGATTTTAACATAGAGAACTGTTTTGAGTGCGTGAAAATTGTATTAAAAAATCACGCACGATCACGCACGGTATTATATTTTTGAATCACGATCACGCACGCACGCGTGATTTTATCAATTTGTAATCACGAATCACGTGATTCAGGCGTGAGTCACGCGTGACACGAAAAATTCACGACATTTGCACATCTCTAGTTTTAATGTATTGTTTTAGAGTATGCGCATTTGCAATCTTTGTCAATGAAGTACCATTCGTTAAATGTGAATGAAATCAATGTTGACTGATTAAAATTTAAAGTGAAGTTAGCTTAAAGATGATGAAATTTTTAGCTAAAAATAATTGATCATGATTTTGTATTAGTATCAATGAAAAATGTTTTACTCAGTGTTGATGTCTTTCGAAAGTAAGATGGTTTAGAAAAAAACAATTGTTGTTATCTTCCACACTTTTTTGGAAGCTTTTCAATCATGTTAAAGATTTACTGATGAGTTGGTATTATTAACCAAAGAAATGCAGCATATTGATTAGCTAACCCATAACAAAATAATAAAATTTGTTTGTCCATTTTTTTATTTGGATCTCATATGGTTAATGACGGAAAAAAAACACGGAAACTGTAACACGAGTAAAGCAACTGATTGCCTTTATGTTAGTTAAAAAATATGTATGTATGTATGTATGTATATATTTAGTTTTTTTTATACTGCCTGTCTCACGATGTCGACCGATCGAAAATGGTGAAAATGTAAACGAAAAACAAATGATTTGTGACCTTCAAACCATCCATCTTATTTATTTCTTTAGCGTTTCTTCCAGTAAACAATTAATAAGTTAAATAAAATCGGTTATTAGTGGAACACAAGCTAGATTTTTTGCGTCTAAAAATCAAGCGATCGACATCGGTCGACATCGTGAGCCAGGCAGATAGTATTTTTAATATTAACAAAATCGTAAAACAATAAACAATTTTATGGTTTTATTTTAGACAAATAATTTATTATAAGCTTGAACGCGATTAATTGAATAACCAATTTACTAACTGCGCACAGACTCTGTTACGCACTAACGCCAAACTAATTTTCAATACAAATTCCAAAACGTTCTTAGCGCTTATGTTAAATTCCAGATTTGAAATTAATTTGGGAATGAGTTGAGAATTATGTATGATTATTTATTGCATCATTTTCACTTTTCACTATTTTTATTATAATTAATGTACATATCATGCTTACATTCAATAGCCCATTCATTATATTCGCTTAGACCCTTTCTTATGGCCTCGATATCACTATCGCATCGCTCATCATTATAAGATTTACGCGTTAAGATTGTAATATTTTTAAACTCCGGAGATATTTGAGCACCTATGTCAAAAAATTGAAAGGCTAAATCACTTTTATACGGAGATTGGCCGATATCCAGCTGTTTATTTGATATATCTTCAGCAAAAGTATAACCAAATAGCACAATCACTACCAACGACACATTCGTCAGGATGTGTCGAGCCATTTTTACTTAAATTCCGTCTAACACTCGTTGAGCGTTGTGCCGTTACAAACTATATGTACTTATGCCGAAGTATTACCTTTTATAGCTAATTCCTTTGATTTGGTTATCTAAAGCTATTGATAAATCGGTGTTAGCAATAACAGAAATATGTTAAATATAAAATTTTTAAAATTTAAATGTAGGAGAAGAGTATTATTAGTAAATATATTGATAAATTGGTAAAGTACACTCATTGATTAGTTCACTAATATTGATTGTGCTCTTCCAACTTTTATTTATCGGCTGACTCAGATGCATACACCAATGGCCAAGTCAATTATAATGAAATTTTTGGCGATTTTTTTTTTATTTTTATATTATTATTATTACGAATAAACGTAATTATTATTTGAACTTATATTGATGTATATATGAAAAGTAATATTATCAGGCTCAAGTTCAGTTTTATTGAATTAATGAAAATTCAAAATACTAACTGCCGATTTCACGATGTCGAAAGAATTTTGAATTTTATTTTCATTCGTACAAATACATTTGATACAAAAACAAAATTTTAAAATTTGTTTTTGCTTCAAATGTAATCATACGAATGAAATCATATGGAAATTTTCTTTCGACATAGTGAAATAGGCAGTAAGAGTTTTTTTATTGGAAAGTACTAATAATCAACACAATAAACAACATGCATAAAAAAACTCTTAGTAATTTTAAATTTTCATTAATTCAATAAAACTGAACATGAGCCTGATAATATTACTTTCCATATATACATCAATATAAGTTCAAATAATAATTACGTTTATTCGTAATAATAATAATATAAAAATATTAATTCCGCTTGGGCACGAGCTATAAATACCCTAATAACAAGGGTCACAGTAATATGTGAATTTCCCTAATATAGAGTAAAAATAACAAAAACGTTAGAATACAAAGTAGAATACTTTGATGATAACGGACTATGAGTTTGTGTTGATTATTAGTACTTTCCAAACAGTAATGAGGGAATTTCAAGGTAGAATAAAAAATGAATTAAAAATTATGTGCCTGTTCGCCGATATCGGAGAAGTTCTTTCTTTCGAGCAATTACATTTGAAACAAAAACAAAATTTTTGAATTTGTTTGAAATTGTTCGAAAGAAAGAACTTCTTCGATATCGGCGAACAGGCAGTAATTCTCATATTCTATTTCTCTTGAAAACTGGTTAGTCTAATACAATGAACTGCATAAGCTGTAAGTGAACTACTAGTCATTTTAAAAGAATCAACTCTAAAGATTTTTTTGTAACCCAATATTTTTATTTATATTTTTAAAAAATAACTTATATTTCAAAGGTGTAATTCATAAGAAAATACTTTTTATTATTTCTTACATATGTATGTACATTCATAGTACATAAAATTAGAACTGTAACTGAATAATTGTAGCACAAGTGTTTTAAAATGTAAATAAAATTTACTTTTGCTTAAAATATTATTGTTTTTTTTTATTAAAATCATAGAATTAATAGCGTAGGGAAAAAAATTTGGTAGTATGGGAAAAAAAATGTGATTGTAGGGAAAAAGGGAATTTATTTGAGAAACGTAGGGATTCTTAAAATTATTGTGACATCACTACACACTTTTTTCTGCAGAAAATCGCTAAAATGGGGTTTTTTTTTTGCATTATTTGCAATTTTCACTGTGCTATAGCCTTTGTTCAAAATTAGACCAAAAAATATATATAAGTTATGTATAAGTTAAAGGCAGTCACTTTCAAGAGTTAGCACTAGACATATTTTGTATATGCAAGAGATTTTTCCTCCTATTTTAACATATTCCAGGAAGCCGACATGTAGGCCCTGCTCCCAGAGATTAAAATGGATAAAAGCTGCTAATCGTTCATTTTATTTTATCGTCTATATGGTGCGGTGAGGTTGCTAATATCATACGCAATCGGTTGGTTTTTGAGGAATTCTGTTCACCAGTGCATAAATTTCTCCGAGGCATCTTTTTTGAGCTTCTTAAAAGATTTTTGAAACGGTTGAAACGGATTTTGTAGCATAGCGTGTCGTATATGAAATTCGCTGCGCGACAGTGCAATACCTGAACACCACAGCGGTGTTCAAAATATCTATCTCCTATGTATTAACCCGAATATTGTTTTTTAACTCTCAATTAGTTTTTCTTATATTTACAAAAATCACAAATTCCTACAGAGAAGTCAATATAACGATCGTCGGAAAAGTAACAGTTGTTCAAAACCGCCCAGTCACTGATTAAACTTCTGTGCTAAGCAATACTAATCAGTGTTGTAATGTCTAAATCCCGAATTCGCATGGACTACAGCACAAACCATGATAGAAACTTTTTTGTATCCTTGAAGTTTTGTTAAATTGATGTTGTTCTTGTTGTTCTATAATAATATTAAAGCATAACAAGTTTTTTTTTATTATTATTTTTTATTTTAAATTATTTTTATACGTATTTTTAAATTATTTTTTCTTGTACAGTATAATATTATCATTTTTGTTTTCTATTTTAAATTAATATTATTTTATAAAACGACTTTTTTTTGTTAATGTAATATACAAATAATGCTGTCTCTTCTTAGTGAATACAACGCATTTACTTGATTATGATATCTGTTAAACGTACATACTTAATTGTTTAATTATTCATCTACACAATATTAAATTAAGTGAAATATTTTATTTTTTCATTTTTTTTCAATATTTTATTTAACCTTACTTTCTTTTTTTTTTCTTTTTTGTATACAATTATAACGATGAAAGTCATGAATATTTGTCTTACGCAGTTTACATGCACTATTTATTCAATTTTAAATTAAAATTGGATAGTATTCATTTAATAAAGTTATTATCTTTTTGTTTTTACTTTTTGAGATTATATTGTAAGTTTGCATCGTGTTTTTTTTTTTTTTTAATTAAATAAATTTGAGTAAAGTTGATTTAAACAAAAAATTTGATTTTTTCTTTGTTATTTAAAGAAAACCAATTAGTTTAAATTATTTTTAATATGTAAATACATTTTGAAAAGTTTCCTACAAATATCTACACATTCTCGCTTGCTAAACAACAATAAATATAAACTATTTTTTAAACAGTGGCGGCATTTGCTTAAAAAATAGTTACGATTTATTCATATACATTCTCACTTCTTAAAATTTAAACACTTAATTTTTACAACTACATTCTTTTTTTTTTAATAAATATCTATTAGTATTCAGTTACGACTTAAGAAACCTAAACTATTTTTTTTATTATATGATATTTTTTTAAAAGTGCAACTACTCTATAAATTTAAAAAAAAATATATATATATATAAAAAAATTAAACTAAAACTACAATGAAAAAACTGAAAATGTTTAATTGCGATATATTAAAACTTTTATACATATGGATAATAAAAATACTTTAAACTTAAAACTCATTTAAGAGATTGTTTTTAAATTTAATCACAAAAACAGTTTTGGAATATTTTTTATTCATTTTAAAACTAATATTATTTACATTTTTTCTTTTATAAGTGCATTTAAGGATGTGTATGACTTTTATTTTTAAAATAAAAAAACGAAAATTAAACTTAAAACAATTTCTTTAAAAAGGCGGCGACAAAATTTTAAAGATAATTTTATTTTAATATTTTCTGTTCATTAGTATTTACATAAGTTGTTTTTATTTGATCTTTAAAAGTTAAGGCAAATTTATTTCTTTTTTTATATATTTATGTCTATGTGTTTTTTTGTTATAGTATTGGTGTCAGTATATAAAAACATTACAATATTAACAAAGATTGGGCGGCTTTCTTTGTTTTAATTTAATATCTCCATAGAATGTTTTGTTGTAATATTTATTACTACTAATTTACAAAATTATAACGCGGCAGTTAATTTCTTTGAGGGTAGAATACAGTTAGGGAGACACATATGTAAGTATGTAAAAGTCGGGAATTTTTTTTCTTGCAATTTTAAATTTGTTATGTATGTATGTACTATATGATTGTTCCCTGTCTAAAGCAATATACATATTGACATTAAAACTGATTGATGCATAAACCATTTTCTTTAGAGATTTCATGACTTTTAAATAAAAAAAATATAGTAGTAATGTATGTATGTATGTATTTTTGTTAATTTGGCTTCTGTTGTTTATGTTTATTACAAAATATGCAGATATGGAAAAGCAGGATTTAAGTAAAAAATTTTAATTGCTCTTTTTATTTGCATGTGCCGTAAATACATAACATTATATGTAAGTGTAAGAAAATCTGTTCAGAATATAGTTAGAAAGAACTCAGTAAGTACTTAAAAATGAAGAAGGGAACTTTATTACAATACCTTTGACGTAAACTATTTAGTATATTATATATATGTATGTATGTATATATGTATATATTTTTTTTTTTCAAATTGTGAAAATCTTAATTTTAATTTGCTTCATTTAGTAAACAGCTATTTTGTTTGTATAGTTCTATTTTCATATATTTAACATAGTGTTTGTCTCGTTTTTTTATTTAGTAGTAATTTTTTTTTCTTTAAAGATTTTTATGTTAATTCTTTTATTATGTTATTTTAAAATTATATATTGAAATTGCCTTAAACTAAAAAATAATAATAATAGTACATACATATATTTACAAAATTATTTAAATGTTTTTCCTTTTAAATGAATTTACAAGTTTTTAAGAGGAAAGGAAGAGGGTTTTATTAAATTATTTAAAAGCTTTTGAATAAAACTCATGTATACAATCCTTACAAGTATTTTATCGTTCTTTGTTCATTTTAATAATGTTTAGCGCAAAGTGGTGATAAAATTAAACATTTTCGTCTTATGCTTCATAAGTAATATACTCTATATAGAGAAACGTATAAAATGTCTAGGATCTAAAACTTACTTTTTAATCAATATTTAAGGTGTTAATTTTTTTTACTAAAGCTAAAGGCGTTTATGAATATGTTTGTTTTATTTATTTATGTAGTATAAAGACATGATTAATGTATGTATATAATTTTATGTATTTATAAGCTATTTAATTAATTTTTTTAATAAAAAATATTATTGAATTGTTGGAAATTAAAGGGAACAATGCGTAACTATTTATTAATATGTATTATTTTTTTGGAAGGAAGATTTTTATTATTACTCAACTAAACAAAAAAGGAAAATGTTTTGAAAAATATTAAAAAACTGAACCCCCGATAAAGGATTATAAATATGTATTATAATAAAACATAACATAACTTTTTCCCAATTTTATACTAAAAAATAAAAATCATAGAAACATTTTTAATGTTATAATATGATATTTTTAAACAAAAGTTTAAACTTTTATTCGCGGTAATAGAATTGTATAAAATGATTGACTTAACGATAATAATGGGCTAATTTTTTAAAAGAAACAAAGATTTTGTTATGTCATTGTATAAATAAAATTATTTTGTTGATTTGTTGAATTATTTTATTTTTTACAGAAATATGAAAGAAGTTTGTTGTTCCTAAAAATATCGGTGTTGTTGATGATTTATATTGAAGCGGCTGCTATGTGGGGATGGGGGAGGTTGGGGAGGTGATTGGAAGGTTTGCGCCGCTGCCATTAGCTAATTACACTAAAGTTGTTCCACAAATTTAGTTAATTGATCGGATGCATCGGATACGGGACCTCCGACTACACCGCCCACACCTCCAACACCACCTACTCCGACATCTTGTGGAACTCCAGGCAAAGGTGATTGGTGTGGATGCATGACTCCATGGTTGTGTAAGCCGTCATGCGGTGCTTGTGGCGCGGGTGAATGACTCATTACATGGTGTGGAGATGGTTGCGCTCTAGGCGATGCAGAATGGCCGGCTCTGGGTGAGGGTGCCGAACGAGGTGAGGGCGTGGGTTGAGGTGATCGTATAGGCGGCGATGATCTTGAAGACTGCATAAGTTGTTGCTGAAGCGTGTGGGGTGTTGGAGGTCCCATCACATTTGGTCCGCCTACCATTCCACCAGCACCTTGCATCATTTGCTGTTGAACGCCAGGCATACCACCCATTTGTTGCTGGGGTGAAGCTTTAAGTCCCTGTTGCATTACGGCGTACTGATCGACAGGATTACCTGCTGGACCACCAACGCCACCTCCAGCTCCGACAAAGCCTCCGACACCACCAAATTGTTGTGCACTACCACTGACTCCACCCATTTGCTGTGGTGCACGCTGTCTATAAGGTGGAGGATAGTTAGGCATTTGGCGCATCTGCATTTTAAACCACTGTGCGTTGGACGCCTGATTTCATAAAATAAACAAATACCAATATATTAAAAAAAATCTGTCGCAGAATATACACGTGTATACTTTAGAGACATATTTCTATTATAGAGTGCAAGGACCTTTACATTTTTATTATAATATAATAAGTTCCTAGCGGTTTATATAATTTTTTAAGATTTTCATAATAATCGAATATTAATGCCACTTTTCATTTAATTTTCATGTGATTGGGATTATACAAATTTTGTGAACATACACAATAGTCGTAATGTAACTAACCTGTCCTTGTTGCTGCTGTTGCATCATCATTGGATTCTGCATTCCTGGCATACGTTGATGTTGACCAGGATTTTGTTGTTGTGCTTGCATCATTACCTGCTGATTTGTTTGCGGCATTTGTTGCTGATTCATCATATGTTGCATTTGCTGCTGTTGCTGCTGTTGTTGTTGTTGTTGCATAACTTGTTGCTGCTGTTGTTGTTGAGGGCCGTTCCCGGCAGGACCAACACCACCTGCACCTTGTTGACCCGCATTATTGTTTTGGCTTTGTTGTCTTTGTTTAATAATAGCAGCCATTATCTGGGGGTTTTGTTTTAAAACTTGCAATATTTGTTGGTGACCCTCATTTGTAGGATTATTTTTTATTTTTTGCATTATTTGAGCTAGTTGTTGAGTATTTAATTGAGCGTTCAGTGGTCCATTTGGCATTTGACCCGAACCTCCAACACCTCCTGCGTTTGGATGTGGTCCTTGGGGCCGAATACCACCGGGTCCTCCCATGGGCCCTGCACCACCCATAGCGACCATACCCCCAGTTCCACTCATCCCACCTACACCCTGAGTGTTAACTGGCATATTGCTAGCACCCGCTGAAATTTGTTGCGAGCCACTAGCTCCTACCATACCGCCCATCATATTCTAAACGTGAAACAACAAATTACTCCTGACCAAATTCATAGTTGTTAAGCACATTTTGTCTTACCTGTTGCTGCATTGCAGTTTGTTGCATAGCTTGATTTTGATTAGGTTGGCGCATGCCTTGGTTACCACTGTTCGGATATCGATTAGCTCCCCATTGATCCATAGGTAAAAGATTATTGCCCATAACACTATTCCCACCGGGACCCATTTGCACGACATTTGAAACTCCACTTACATTACCTACATTCCCCACCATTCCTGGGTTTTGTTGATTTGGCATTCCTGCCATGTGATGCCGCTGCATGACAGGGGGAGCCATAGCACCGCCCTTGCCAAACCCGCCACCATGTGGCGCTTGTTGACGTGCAGCTTCTTCTTGGACCTTTTGTAATATTGAAGATATATTAAATATAGTTTACATATTTTTTATAGATAAAAATATGTATTTATGTACGTATGTATGTATGTCTATATATTCACTTAAGATCTCTTTATATATCATACCTGTTTAACAACTTGAAGAACATTAGGTGAAGGTGAATGACCTCCGCCAGGTTTCATTCCCATGCCTGTTTGTTGATGTGTATGAGGTGATGTCATGCCTCCACCTCCTACTAATGGTGCAGCTACTGGTGATGAAACCGGTACCGTAGATGGACTCATAGCACCAGGTCCAGCTGGCATTATAGCCGGCTGTCCACCCATCACTGGAGTATTTACACCAACAACTGGCATGGCAACTGTAGCTACTGGCACAACGCTTGACCCCACTACAGGTCCAGGAACGGCTGGAACTGGTAACGTTGACGATGTAGTTACAGTACGAGTCATAAGAGCTACACGACGCCGCAGTAATTTCTGTTGTTGCAATCTGAAAATTAAATATTTTTTAGTATTACTGTTAGAAGAAGAGTTTTATTTAAAATTTTTTACTTTTGTTGCAATTGTTGCTGTTTGAGTTTGTGTTTGATATTTGGACAGAAAGGCACTGGACATTTTTGCTCTTGACAATGTTTGGCATGGTAGCAGCATAAAGCAATTAATTGTTTACAAATAGGGCAGCCACCATTGGTTTTCCTCTTGCAATTTTTGGTGTGTTGAACAACTCTCTTCATTTTCTGGCACGAAGGTAAACGACAATTGGCATCGCGACATTGACAAGCATGTACCAATGACTGAATACAACGTTGTATAGATTGCTTGCGGGCTTCTTGTGGATTAGCTTGTTTAAGATCGGCTGGAGATGAACCATCGTCTAAATCAAAACCAAGTTTTTCCATTTTATGTGGATGACCAATCTTTTCATTACACAGGGTGCACAAATCAAAGTCCTAAAAAGAAGTGACAAATTAATCAAACATATGTATATAATTGGCTGCAAAGCAATTAATAATTGTATATACAACTTACATCACAAACAGTGCAATGGAATCGAGTTTCCACAGCAGTTTTACAATTGTTGCAAGTGTAAACAAATTTATCTTGACCTTGATTATGTAACTCGTACAACATACATAAAGTTGAGAATTGTGCTCTACGCAATGAAGAAAACTCATAGTGCTTGTCACGAGCCAATGTAAGAAATGCATCACGACCATCCATGAGATCACAAGCCAATAATGGATCTGGATCTTGTATGGGCTAAAGTATTATTAGACGGAGAATTATAAAATTATAACTTTTATGGAATAATTTATAATTAAAATTAATTTACCGCCAAACTTGCTGCAGATTGTGCAGAGTGAAGACGTATTACAAAGAACACTTCCTTGTGTTTTTCCATTGTGGCATAAATTTTTGCAGAGAGATCATTGCCAGCTTGTTGTTCATTTGATTTTTTATTGCTTTTGCGCTGTGCAGCCTTAGACTTATTGGACTTTTTAGCCTTCTTTTGACCTTTCTTCTTACCATCACCACTGACTTCTGTGTCTTCCATTGAGAAAATCTGAAAAATTATGTATTTATTATAATATTACGCTGCTAAGCAATATAGTTTTCATTCAATTACATTTGCTGCAGCAGCTGCAGCTTCAGCAGCTTCAGCTTGTTTTCGTTTTTCTTCTTCTTCTTGGTCCAACTCTTTTATGCTCTCCTCCAAAACGTTAGGCCAAAAATCACCTTCAAAGTAAGGCAATTCAGCAGCTGATGTTAATTTGTCTTCAATAGCTTGCTTCAAAATGTCTTTGTAATCCTGTATAGTTCGCTCAATCATACCCTTATCCAACATTTTCTTATACCATTCCTGCAAGCGTTTGGGTTTTGGTATTCTCTGATCCGTAGGATGGCAGTGGAATATGTAATCATCTCCTTCTGACGGCGGACATGCCCAGATATGGGCCATCGTATATCCAAGTTGTTTAACGTAGTCCATATAACCCAAAAGAATCTCATGATATACCGCTGTACGGTATTGTCTGGGTCTAAAAAAGTGGACCGAATCCAAGTAGGCAATATAAACTCGCCTTGTATTTGGTGCTGGGCATTCAGAACCATATTCCTGTACATGCATACCAAAGAAACATACGTCGACACCATCTACCTCTTCAAATGCAAAAAGTGCTTTTGCTCTGTATGGAAATTCAGAGTTCATTTCGCCATTTTCAACAAACCGTCTGCGCATGCCAGGTTTCACTTCAACACACTTATCTGAGGATGATACTACACGAATATGAACTTCTCCCGCACCAGCTTCTTTTTTCTTCAAGAAATTATTCACACGAGTTTCAATGTAAATGCCCAGCTTTGTAGTGGGCAAACGCTTGGCGTTGAACTTATTTTCTTTTCGTTTGGAATCTTTCTTTTGCAAACAGTTATCACAAACAAATCCACCGGGCCATATGGAATCTAACCACAAAACGCAAATTTGATGTTGCTTTCGACCACATTCCATACAATCCACGAATGGTTCCAATTCAAGATGATCATTTTTCATTTCTTTAAATTGATCTTTTTTGATTTGACTGTCATTATGAATTAATTTTGTTAGAAAACAAGACAAACCGAAAAATAGTATTATTATTATAAAATTTTAAAGGTATTTTATAATGAGAAGAAATTTATTTTTTTAAAAACATCTTGGATTGTTTTATTAAAATTTTTATAAACTTATAAAATGGATAGAATATGGCTCGAGTACAAATTAGACTAGCCGACACTGTAAGTAAACGAGTACTACGCGAAAATAACTTACTCTTATAAGATGTACATATGTATGTACATATATAGTTTTCGAGATAAAATTATTTTTCTACTTTAATGATACTTGTTTAATTTAGTAATAATTTTTGAGGATCCATAAAGCAGAAAAGCTAAGTCATCGGAACTAATGCTAAGACTTTACTTTAGCCGGGCTTTCCAAGTTTCAAATGTTTGCGATCTCAATTTCGTCATTTGAAACATTAATTAAAAATTTCAGTTTGTTTCAAACGAAACTGATTGATCGTGTTTTCTTTTCTAAGAAATGTAGCAATTTATCCACTTTTCATTAAAAATATTATATAAATATTTCCCAATATAATGAAGTTATTCGACATTGTTATACCAGCCCTTAGCCATTTAAAACTTTTTAAATCTTTAATTGGGGCCATTTTTCATATTTTGAATAATGCCACAAAACTGGAAACAACGCCAATAATAAAATTGATCCCAAAAACTGTTTTTTATAAAAAATTAACTTTTAGGAGAATTATTAGTCAACTGCATTGTTTTCCAGCTTTCATGGGTGAAACAATTCCTGAGTCCTGCCGAAGGCTGCCTATGCACAATACCAGGAAGGAAAAATGCTTGCCTTTATTACGCGACGCCGGCCTTCGACATATCATGGATCAGAATATCATGGCGCCTGACTGAAGACCGGGAACGCCCAAAAAGCGATCGGTCAAAGTACAAAAATGAACAATCGCACAATGGCTTCAAGTACAAAACAATTGTCTAGTTTCTTGGATCACTATTCATGGGTAATCTGACAACCCAAGCTTAGAGTGTATAATCGCAAAAGCTGAGACGTTTCAAGAAATACCATGATGGAGAAAATCCTACGTCCGACCAAAAACCTTCATATAATCTCTGGTAATAAAAGTGAAATATCTTTAAATTTTTTATTAATATCCAATCTTATTTTTATGATTTGCTGTTCAATTCTATCTTATATTTTTAGTTATCATGTTATACCCATTCTTAAATGTTTTTTACATTGTTTTAATCACAAAGGAACCGAAATTAACGGACCACGTGCATCACTTCTTAAGCTGCGGGCCCTCGAAATCTATATTATTTTAATTATCTATGTATATCGAAAGATGAAAACTTTTCGATTGATGCATCGACCAAAACATCGATGTATATAAAATAGGAAAATTGGCCCCAAAATAAAATGCTCTAATTTAAATTTCTGCATCATTAGTTCCAAAAATAAAATATATACATATGAATAGTTTTAAAAATTTAGGGATTTTTTTTTCTGAAGAAAAATTATTTTCAAATTGATGCACATAACATTAATGTGTTATTATAAAAATACCAATAATAAAACCCAAAATTAAAAAAATACTTACGTTTGAGACTGCAATGGATCATCGCCGAGTGTAACAGTGTCCCCTTGAATGTCATTGAAACATTTCTGGCAGAATGTATATCTGTTTGAGGATACGCCATAATCCTTTAGACTATTATTGGTTCATTATAAGATTTTAATTGATTGTTTTTATTTTGTGTATGTAGTGTTTGTTCATTTCATTATATAATTTGTATTGATTATCAATAGTGATCATAATCCAAATTATTAAATACAAACAAGCGATCATACATAATAAAAATTTAGCGTCGTTTATTGTTTTTTTTTATTATGGTGAATGAATTATTATTATTTTTGTCATATAGTATTTTTGTGCGTGCGAACGATTTTTTGTTGAAATTATTAAAAGATATTTTGTTGAAATGATTTTGGAATTTAATTTTGAAACATAGAAGGTCGTGGTAATGTTATGATTACACAGTTAAAAAGAAAACCGAAAAGCAAAACAAATACATATTGCGGATTTTGTTAAACAATATTAAACGAAAGTATTTATGATTCGATATTTAAAAATAAATAGCAAAGCAAAATAAACAAAAGAACATTAATAATTTGAAATTAAAAACATTATTCAAATTGAGTTTTTATAAATTTTCATATTGGAAAAGGTTTTCAACATAGGGATTGCAATATTTTGAGGAGTTAAAAAAATAGACGCACACAAAAACCATAACCAGGATGTATTGATTTAAGTTTGTTTTTTTTTTTTGACATTTGCAAGTATAGAAAAGAAAATAAAAATAAGGTTGGCATTAGAATATTATACAAAATATTAATGGTATTTTTTTTATCGTTTTATAATGTACAAGCAAAATTTTTAAAATTTATCGTGTTAACAGCAATAAGAATTATAATAAAGATTACTTTGACAGAATAAAAGACCTATGATTGATATCTACACACAATGATCTAATTATTGTCTTTATAAATGGAATAAATGATAAAAAAGAAACATACCTGTTTTGATAACTGTAATATTTGGCATCTCTCGGTATGGTACACAATTGTTTACCATAACAGCATAAAACCTGAGGATTAAATGTATATTTTCGACCACAGCAATACCCTAACGCCTGCATGACGGGGTCAATTTCTTGTTCGAACACTTCAGAAAGCTAATAATTACCGCAGAAAAATATAAATATTGTGTTAAATTTATTTTTCAGTAATCTTTCGTTTGCAAAAGTACTTACTTTTGTACAATATTTATAAACTTTTGATGATTTGCGATTGTATAACCAGGCATTGTCAAACATCAGCCATACATCATCAACATATTCCCATGGGTCATTGTATTTACCGTTCATTAGATTATTGCGTATTGTTCCCAAATCCATGGGCTTTTTTATAATTTCGAAGTAGTCAGGAATGCCAAGTACTTGTGGATCAACTGGATAACGGAATGGCACTGATTCGGGTTCATGTCGAATAAGTTTTTCTAATGTCGGCAACAAAGCTTGCTTAAGTTCCTCTGGATCGAAAACTTTAAAAATAACAATTAATATTAATATAGTATTTATGAAATCTTACCCAACATATTTATCATTGGTATTTTGTATTCCCCGCAAAATTAAAACCATATAACTAAATTAAAACCATACCTTTGTGCAAGTTAAAAACTATACCATTGTGGCTATATTTGTTATATTTATAGCAACAATGCTATGACAATTACGTACATTTAAGATCCGCGTGGAATACAAAACACACCCCACCCCTGTATATGTTTTTTTCACCATCGGATTACTTACCACATTTCTTCTTTTTATCACCAGCATTAGACATAAGAGGTTCTGGTACTACAGGTTTGGTTTCAGTTTTCATTTTAGCATCTATTCCACTTGCATTCGAGCCATCGCCCATTGGTTTTATAGAATCTTTATTGTCGCCAGCATTTATACACATTGCGACATCAGTACTTGCTCCGCCCGACATTGCATTTGAATCATCAACTTCCATTGGTTCGGATTTAATTTTTACATCACCATCCTCGGTTTTAATTTCCAATTTGGCGGTGCCGTCATTGTTAACATTTTTGCCAACACCAGCTGAAGACTCTTGCTGAGAATTATCACCGCCACTTCCATCGTCCATGAACTCTTTTTTAATATCGTCTTCTTGTTTAATGGAATCAAGTTTGCCTTTAGAGGATTTTCCACCGCTAGCATTTTGGGAATCTCCGTTCGGAGAAGTTGGTGGATCATCGTCATTATCTCGGGCCGCTGCTTCGAGAGCCGCCATTTGCGATGAAAGAGTGTTACTGCTGCTAGTTGACGGGCGTGATGATGCCAATAATGTACTGGTGGATGAGGTAGAAGTTGGTCCAGCATTTCCTTTACCCATAGTTGACATTTGCTGTTGATTTTGTGCTAGGCCATTGCTAGAAACGCTAGCTTCTGCTGATGAAGACATTGTCGCAGATGTAGACGCGGTGACGGTTACTGCACCCGAAGCTGCCGTTATAGAGGTAGACGTTGCTGATGAGGATGATGAAGTCGTACTTATAGTGGTTGTTATAGTTGAGCCACTCGCACATGTTGATATAGACTTTGGAGTCGATGAAGGGGGTGGAGGCTGTATACCACTGTTCGGTCCACCAGCACCCGATAACACGTTTATCGTACCTAAGGCGGGAGATGTAGCATTTAATGGAGGAGTGTTTCCCCGGTCACCTAGAGATTGCATAAGTGAGGGAACAGAAGGCGGATTGTTTAGTGGTGTTCCTAATGGTCCATTAGATGCAAAGTTAGGAGAAGGACTTGGCGCCGCTACCATGCCGCCTGCGGCACCTATAGTTGCGGATGCTGTACTGCCTGTTACACCAGTTGGTCCCACCGTACTAGTCGCTGTTAGCGATTCTATACTTGTGGGTGTTGGAGGCATGTTTCCCATGCCAGAAGTCATCATATTTTGTTTTTGTTGCTGCTGTTGTTGTTGTTGTTGCTGCTGCTGTTGGGACATTGGCGATGTAAATGTGTTTTGTTGTTGCATTTGAGAATTGCTATTAAAAGGCGATTGAGGCAAAAGCATTCCACTTTGCTGCTGTTGTTGTTGTTGCAGCATACGTTGTTTCATTATCTCATTCAACTGTTGAGTAGTATGTGCACCAGACCCTCCATTAGAATTCATAAATTGCTGCTGCTGACCTGGTATGGGACTTGTTAACACACCTGCAACTCCACCCGTGCCTGGCTGTCCCTGCATTGCTTGTCCAGTAAAGGGAGAAAGAATTGGATTAGCCACGACCATGTTTTGTTGTGATGTTGGTATGCCACTGCTCATGCTGTTGCCAGGACTAGGACCGGGTGGACCAACAAGCATGTTGCCTTGCTGCTGAGGAAATTGCATGCGTTGTTGCTGCTGTTGTAATGCAAGCATATTTCCACCGGGAGAATGACTACGCATTGCAGCCATATTTTGACTGACCATCATACCACCTACTGTTCCAGGTGTTTGGCCTCTAAGTTGTTGCATCATTCCTGCAGAAGTTATTGGCATTACTTGGTTTGGGCCATGTCCTCCTGGTCCTACTCCTCCGGCCATTGGACTCACCATTGGCCTTATTTGTTGCTGCAGTTGCTGTTGAACTTGTGGATGCCCTGGCGGTAATTGTTGACTGACAACTGGCAAACCCACATTTCCAGCTGAACCTGCGTTACTTGGACCTGCACCTCCTGGCCCAACAGCACCCTGTTGCTGTTGTTGCATTTGCAACATCTGTTGCTCTTTTCTTTTAAGTCGTTTTTCTTCTAGTTCCTTCTGGATTTTATAAATTTTTTCAGCTAATAGGTGATAGTACTCTGATCGAGATTTGGCCATTTCATACATGTCCCTTTCCACTTTTTCTGCATATGAAACGAGGTTGTGCATGCGTTTGTCTAACATTGTCGCTGGGTCCGAAGTAGGGAATATTGCTTGAACTAATTTATGTACTAAATGCTTACGAAGATCATCTGTTACAAGCTCTCGCCAATCTTTGTTTTCTTCATTTCCACTACTATTGCCACAACTGCCACCGGGTGCTCCTGTATTTTGAGCATTTGTTGCAGCTCCAACCGGTAATGCATTATTTCCAGTTACATTTGGCATTCCCACGCCACTTATTACACCCGAAGATGTAGTATTATTTGCTGCCGAAGCATTGTTTGGAGGAGTATTATTTGGACCTACACCACCACCCTGAGCTTGCATTTTCATCTTAGCCAATTCTTGAGGCGTTAACTGCTTGTTTGGTGGTCCACTAGAAACTGTGCCGCTCATATCACCAGAATTTCCACCACCCAAAAGCGTATTTAAATTAGAGTTGTTAAAGTTGTTATGAACGTTAACCGACAGAGGAATGTTAGATTGTTGCTGCTGCTGTTGATTAACTGCATTTTGTTGGACTTGATTGGGGTCTGTTGGTAGCTTTGCTCCAGGTTTCAATAAATCTGATAACCGTGGTGTTAGTCGTGGCCCAGCACCTTGGAGCATCATTTGTTGCTGTTGTTGTTGATTTTGAATACCATCGGGTACAGTTCCATTGCCGCCGCCACTTATTAGCAAATTATTTACGACTTGGCGCATTGCAACTTGATCGTTGTTACCACCGGATGTTGGTCCGACGGGCACACCTCCTCCAGGTGCTCCTACTTGTGCTGACATCACGCGTACTGGCTGTGGCACACCAGCCATGCGAATGCCCTGCATTTGTTGCTGTTGAGGATTTACAGTATTACTTTGCAGCATACCCGGGCCACCAGCATTACCAATAGCACCTTGCATTCCCATGCTGTCGAATCGACGTATTTCTTGATTTGGATTTTGCACGGCATTTTGCATTTGTTGGTTTATATCTGTATTAGGTTTCATGTTCATTTGACTTTGATTTGGTCCAACACCCGAACCCGACATACCCGTAGGTCCCGCAACAACGTTCTGCGCACCACTAACTTGCTGAACACCCCCTGTCTGTTGTGGTACTCCAATGTGTTGTGCGCTACTAATTCCAGGACCCTGCTTTTCATTAGGATTTGGTTGACCCTGTTGTTGCTGCTGTTGGTTTGCACTGTTTGTGCCCGCATTTCCACCACCGCTAGCGTTTTGGTTACTATTTTGGTAGGAATGACTCTGACGAAACGGAAAGCAGATCACACAATCTGGACGTGAACAAGTTTTATAATGGAGCAGAATTTGCCGTGACGATATACAGTGCTGTACGGTACAGTCTCGACTTTGCTTGCAATTCGCCATGTGCGTTAGAACATCCTGCATAGGTTTACAGTACGGTACGTTACATTTCTCACGATTGGGATTGATGCTATCGCGTCTATTACATTTATGGGCATGAAGTAACAACATAAGTTGCTGTTGAATTTGTTTCTTGCGTTCGTCGGTGATATGTTGGTTGCCCGTACCGCTTGTGCCACTGCCGCCCGCTGTCGCACCACCGGCGTTATTTCCTTGCTGTGACGTTCCAGGACCTTGTTGCTGCTGCTGTTGTTGTTGTTGCTGTTGTTGTTGTTGCTGCTGCTGTTGCTGCTGAGAAATCATCATTGCATTTTGCTGGGGTCCTCCAGGTCCCACACCACCTTGAGGTGGTCGAATTGCCATACCTCCAGGACCCATTAAGCCGCCTTGTGGGTTTTGCTGTTGGTTTGGATTCATTTGAGAGTTGTTCATTTGTTGTTGAGGACCACTAATTAAACCAGCACCACTACCATCATTTCCAACACCTCCACCGCCCATGCTAATGGGAACCCCACCAGGTCCACGATTAGCTTGTTGGAGGGCAGCGCTCATATTTGGTGGCACTCCTCCGTGTTGTGCTGCCATTTGTTGTGCTAATATTTGTTGCTGTGTGTTATTGGCATTTACATTAATGCCGCCTTGAGGACCAACTGGCCCGCCATAATTACCGACACCGACACCCACCCCACCGCCATAGGGTCCATTCGGTCCAACACCGCCACCAACCATATTATTCATTTGACCTGTATAATTTAATTGACATTTTCAAACATATTTCATTGAAATAAAAATGCTTCAAAAAGTTAATATATTTGTTATTGATCCCGCGGGATGCCAATGTTGAGTAAAAAAACACACCTGAAGTTTGATATTGGTTAAAAAACGCTCAATAAACAGTCTATGGTGTTTCAAAAAAAAAAATACCATGTACATAAGATAACTAGATTTTGATAAAGATTTCAAATAAAATCTACTAGGGTTCGAGAGAATGTAAACGGACTATGAAACTAATAAAATGTATTTCTTGATTTATTTCGACCTTAAGTTGTTATATACATACATATGTATGATTTTATCGTTAGGCTCTAGGTCCTAGAGCTAATAAAATGTTTTTCTTAAAAAGGATAACATAAGTAAACAGCATGTATGGAGTGGTAGAATTCATCTGGATGCAGTAAATTAAATGTCTTTCGACTAATTAAAAATATATTTAAGTTTAATGTCCAAAAATGGGGGGTTTGGATTGAAAACTAATGTGTTCGGTAGCACACTTAGTTATTTTAGTCTAGAAAAATCGAAATGTCAAAAAATCATTTGCCAAACAATGTCGAAATTATAGAATTCATCGAATCCAGTATCGATATGCTGCGGAGCAGTATTTCAGCAATTAATCAGCAAATTAAGCGTCTTCGAAAAACATTTTAGAAGAACTTATTCTTGTATAAATAATATTATTATAGATATTAAGATATGAGAGTAACTAGCATGATCGCCTAATTTATGCGGTCATTATAACTTATGAGCGTTTGTCTGATTTCGACAAATGAACTCGATACAATTAACTTAAAACTGGGCGAAAAATTATGCTAAAAATCATGAAAATTTATTTACAAATGTTGAGCTTATTCGCAATAAACTGAAGAAATATAAAACATACATTTCCATACAGCAGACTCAACTCACACAATTTAAAGTTTTTCTTTTGATTGGCGGAATTGAGGTTTTTATCAATTTCGCCTTATTGTGAATAAATTCTACATTTGTCCACTGAAATTCATGATATTACTATTCGTATGGCTTATTTTGTTTATCAGACATCTCCCCATAAGTCAATTCGTGATAAGTGAATAAGTGTGTTCGTTTATGGCAAATTTGCACGCATTCTTTTACACATAAATTTGCAAAAGAGAATATCAATTGAGAGAGTAAAGTCACAGTTGTCTGACTCCCAGTAAAATCCAGTAGAAAACAAAAACATATGATTCAATAAAGTAAACAAACAAAAGTTAGCAAACAAAATATATAAAATGTTAATAAAAACATTTAAAAGTTTAATAACTGAACTAAAAGTGCAACAAAACCTAAAAATAATTAGATTCAGCGTTCCGAATGGTTCTGGGGGAGCAAAAATTCTTAGTTTTTTGCCTACCATGGTAAAATTTTTAGTTTTATTGGTTTATTTACACTTGTTTTTTTTTAGAGAAATAAGTTTCATATATACATACATATATATGAATACTGGTATATTATTCAGGATACCAAATATCAAAAATCAAATAGTGATGTATTTTCGTGTTATTTAAGCAGAAAAATTAAATTTGCATCTACAAAATAAACAAGTATGAAAACTTTTACAGAAGTTAATTTAATAAATAGATTTCGCTAAGAGTTTTTAATTATTAAAATGGATTGAATCAACTACCAAAAACTGGGTAAGCAAAATAACACGTACAGTGATGAACAAATTTTTACCGAGGGTTGTTAGCGTTTTCGATTTTTTTCATGTTTTAGATTTTTTATCACTTTTTTATCACTTTTTCAGTCTCTTTTGTCGTTTGTATTATCTATATATACATATACAAAAGAGTTGCGTGAGTGACTGACTGACTGACTCATTCATTCATCATCGCCCAGGCCAAACCGCTGAACCTAGAAACTTTAAATTTGGCATGTAAGTTAGGTTAGGTTAGGTTTCGAGGGCCGCCACATCTGAGACGTGACGCACTTGGGTCCGTTAATTCGGTCCCTTTGTGATACCCTACAGCAGACAGGGCTCAGCCAGTTGGTTATTCAATTGCCTGTAGTTGCCCTGTTGCCGAGTCAAACCATCCTGATTGTTGCAAGAAGGAGGATATGTTGGTTAGCCCCATGTTCGCCAGACTGTCGAGGTCTGGCAGAGTGTTGGAGCCCATGGTAATCGCCCTAATGCTGTTAAGCGCGGGGCATTGACATAGAAGATGAAGAACTGTTTCTTCTTCCTCCTCATCGTTACAACTTCTGCAGTAGTCATTGTAACTTAGGCCCAACCTTTTGGCATAAGTACCGAAACATCAGTGCCCCGTTAGCACTGTTACTAGTCGTCTTGTGTGACATTTACCAAGCCTGAGCAGATCGCGAGTTCTGTGCAGGCTGTAGCGGGGCCAAGTGGACCTGGCGACTCGACAGGTGTGCTCTTGTTCCCACCTTTCTTGAGCAAGATAGTATGATTCCTGCTGGATCAATCGCTTGCAGTGAGATAGAGGAATGCCAACGAAGTGACATATCATCGAGTTGCTCAATGATGTTCCCTTTTTGGCAGTTTCGTCCGCAATATCGTTTCCAGTGCACTCTGAGTGCCCTGGAATCCAGACTAGTGTTACTCTTGAATGTCTCGCTATCTCGTTTAGAGACTTCAGGTTGCAATCTTATGGGTCGATTATGGATAGCAACCGAACTACAGTTGCGTTGCCAGTTGCTGAGAATTGTATTACGAATGGCAACTGGCAACTGAGAGCTGCCAGTTTCAGTTGCTATTTAGTGCTTTTCTGGCAACCACAAATTTTCAGTTGCCGGCTGGCAACGCAACTGAGGTTCGGTTGCTATCCATAATCGAGCCATTAATTTAAACAAAAAAAATCACTATTAGCAATAGTATAAATGTACAGTAAACTCGCAGAAACGTGAACAAATTTTTACCGAGGAGGTTCACGTTTTCGATTTTGTTCACGTTTTATATTGCATTTTGTATCACTTTTTTCAGTCTCTTTTGCTTTTGATATATATTAAAATAAAGTACGTGTTTTTTGTTAGCTATGAAACATTTTTCGATTCTTCTTTTTGTAAGAAAAATAAATAATTTTTTAAAATAAAAAAGGGTCAGTTAAAATTATTTCATTCAAAGGCTTTATTAAATATTAAAAATGATTTCAATGGATGGATATTCACTTCAAAAATTCTTCTTGTGTTAAAACATTATTGCTCAGCAATGTGTTGTAACATTTGTTTCTGAATACGTACTCAAACACATATTTACTTTAGCGGTATAGTTTTTAGTTAAAATTGTTAAAAACACGCATGCACTTGAACATTTTATCGGAAAAGAACAACAAAAAGTAAAACATTTTTTATGACATTATCATAAACATAGCCTGTAAATAAGTATTATTATAGAACACTTTTGTATGAAAAAATAAAAATTATTTTAAACTAGTTTAAATATTTAGGACATTATGACTACAGTGTGAACACTCCAAATGTGTTTATTAAATACTAGATCCTAAAATAATTTTTTTATTATTATTAATTAATTAGTATTTAAAATACTCTTCAGAGTTTAAACCATTTTTGATTTATAAAATTTAATATACATTGTTAACAAGATCTGGAATATTAATACTATTTCTGATTAAATTTACACATTTTCTTTTAAATATATTCCAATTATTTTCAGTTTTAATATTATTTGGAATTTCATTATACATTTGAAGCCCTTTGTAAAACAGGGCTGTAAGTAAAAGAAAAAAATTTATATACCAACATAATCTCAATTACAAACAAAAAGAAAAAAAAAAAAAAAAACATTCAAATGCGATACAAAAGGAGCACAGGTGTTAAAAACAAACAGAATCTTCTTATAAAAAAATATGATATACATATGTATGTAAGTATATTTACTCGAGAAAAACATCACAACTCAACATTATCCTCTTGAATAAATTTTAGCACTTGGCAGCGCATTAAACACACGTGCAGCTCTTACATGAAAACGCATGAAACGCTTACATGAACGCTCCAAAATATACGTCAATCTCGGAATAAGAATCTACACTTACGCCTCGACCTACAGAATTTAAAAAAAGAATTCAAACACAAAACATTACCACTCCTAAACATTTTATAAAAAAAAAAACGATAAAAATTTAAATTTTACAAAATTGCAAAATAAAAATCCTAAAAACGAGAAACATGTTCAGAAACATGACTTCGAATATTAATGCAATAGAGATAACAATTAACAACCTATTAATAAGCAGATGTTGTCGCCTGATAGCAGCACCTTAGAACCACTATAGACCTCAATCCCATACAAAAAAATAGGCATGAAAGAGCATCGACTTAATATGCACAGGCAAAACAATCCTAATACTATAATTAACCTTAGAGGTTACATGATTAATATGTCTTTAAAAACTTAACTTACTATCAAGCCGTAACCCTAAGCAATAAATTCTATCAACAAATTCAATTATGGACCAATCAAAATCCAATAATGGAGCTCCAAATAACATAGTTTTCGTCTTCTTAGAATTAACAAAAAGTTTTTTGTCAACAAAGTAGTTTAAAACTTCTTGCAATACATCAGAAAATTGCCGCTCACCACTAAACATAAGTATCAAGTCATCTGCATAAGCAAATGAGAAACAGGAAGAAAAACTAAGGCGATTAGTGATTTATTTATTAAAATTAATAATTTTCAATGTTCTTTATTTTTTGTTTTTAATTCTTAACAGTTTTGTGACTTCTAATCCATTTCAGATTAAGCTTCATAATTTTGGTAATTTTTGACATTTTTGCTAATTTTCGAGTGGTTGTTCTGCTGGAATCTTTTTTCCCTTGCTCCAGCAACCTGCCAACCTTTATAATTTTTATGACATGTTTCCAATATCTATATTTTTAGAGAATTTTGATATTGTCGCGATAGTTTATTTCACTGACGATATAACATAAAAAACGTAACCTTTTCTTATATTTGTTTTATACACACAGTAGAAAAAATATTTTTTAAAGCTTATCTTTTTTACTTCGGAGTTCCTGGTGATTTATCCCAACTTCCTCTGGTAGCACTATATAGTACCAATATTGTCGCCTTACAGCCTTCCACCATGAGAAAGGATAATTTTTTTAGACTAAATCATAGCATCTTATTAGAGAGCAAAACATTTTCAAAAATATAACAGCAGTTAGTACTTTTCACATGAAAATATCGAATTGTTTTTATTTTGTGGAAGAGAAAACACCATTAGGGAAAGAGTCGATTACATAACAACTTTTGCAGCTATTTAATACAACTTTATACAAATCGATTTTAAGATCTTAGATCAAAATGATATTGTATAGGCCCATTACTACAGCTTGCGCAAGCTTTTAATTGCCGCTTGTAGTATATTTCAGTACACCGTTTCGAGAACAAATTTATTATCTTTGAAACATTCTTTGCTGTACTCCTATCAAGACCCATATTTAAAAATCGCTTATCTTCCATATACTTTATTAGTATCTGATCGGGAAAGCACAGCAAATATTTCTGTTGGTTTTTTAGTGTTATATTTATTGTCAAAAGCTGAATACGTCGGGCTGCCATTTACAGAAGTGTTACATTATAATAAAATAAGATATTCAAATTGCAATACCTTTTTAGGTGTACTTAAAAGAAAACTACTCCTTAAAGAAATTAACTTGTCAAAAAGGCTCTAATTTTGAAAAGTATTTTATCAAAACGAAAAGTACTCTTTCAAAAGAGCTAAATTATCCCAATACTGCAGGGTAACTAAACAATTATTTCAGATAAAAACACATATGAAAAATCTTTTATAACTGAAGTTATTAATATCTATGTATGTTTTATATATACATAATTCAAAAATATTTATTGAAAAGTAATAGTTATAAATATGAAATAGTAAGTATGTATATTTGGAATATAAAAAATGATGCATTTATTGTCGATTAGAGAATAACTTACAACAAATAACCTTTACAAAGGAGAATTAACTTTAAAAAGTTATTTGATAATTTAATAAATATAAAGGTACGGTCACATCTGTCAAACATTTGCCCAAAAAAGCGTAACCACTAAATACCAATGAAAAACTTTTTGATTTATGCATTTATTTATTAAGTTAAACAGCATCTAATTAGATAAGATTATATTACATTTTCTATAAATTATATAGGAAACTGATTAACGTAATAAACAGGTATCTAAATCAAAAGTTTTGTCATTAGTATTTAGTGGTTACGCTTTTTTGGGCAAATGTTTGACAGATGTCACCGTACCTTAAGAAATATGTCAAATTTTAATTTCAGATGAGGGTTTTTTGCACAAAATTCACTACTTATTTGAAAGTTCAGAATTATTTTATCTGACAATTCTTTTGGGAGCTTTTTATATGTTCCCATCAAAACTGTTACAAGCTAGACTTAAGTTATTTATTCCAAAGGAAAGAATGAAAACATTTAGTTTAACTCAATCAAAAACTCAACACATTTTTCTTAATATATACTGATATTATAAAAAGCTGATGCTTGTATTTTTTTAGGTAATCTTCGGAACTAACAATCCGATTTTCATTTAAGCCAAATGTAAAAAAAAAAATAATATTTAAAAGACCACTATTTTATATAAAATTTTAAAAAGTTACCACCCCCCAAAACAATAAAGCTGTATCCGCGCCTGTACATAAGCCACATGTTTTGTTGAAAGTTAGGGTCAGCAGCGTGGTAGTGGGCAATATCCTCCCCTGTGATATTATCCAACCGATTATAAACACATATAGATTGGCATTAAGAAGGATTTATAAGCCATATGTTTTGTTGAAAACTATTTCAGATGGTGATAGTGGAACTAAAAACACTGTTAGATCGAATCCAAAAGACATACATAAGCAACATCTTGAACTAATAGTAATAAAACTTAAAAATCAACATTGATAAATCTGTTGTGTCTAAGAGCATACATTAAGAATGTTGAGAAATATTTCTGCATATAAAGTTATCCAACATATTGCCATTAAATTTTAACTGTTGCGAGAGACAGCGCGTTAACAGCTAGTTTATAAATATTAAGATTCGTTATTTTCTTTTGTAGCTTACTTATTTCTTCAAGTTCGTCGTATTTATAAGTTGATGACTGATTAACGTTAGGTACTGTTCCAAGAAAAAAAAAAATTGGGTACACCTTTCTGTGTGTGATAACACCGACAAAAATTTTAAGTTCTTATATATTGTCTTTAGTTTTTTATGCTCAAAATATCTTTGGGTTGCTGTCATTATGGACTAAAGTGATAATAGTATTTATTAAAGACCTTTCTCTGGAAGTTGAAATACATTATAACCATCCTGGAAATGTAAAAAGGTTTCGTTTCGGAGATATTTCGAATTATTTAGCCTTTTTCCGCATATGTTTAGCATATATTTGTGAGCCTTGGAATTCATAAATGCCGTCCGATCCCCACACAAAACTAAGTGCAAGGCATTGTGGAATTAAAAAACAATATACATATATTTATCGTGCAAAGCAGATTATCATCATAAAATTAAGTCATTTTGAGAAATATCGATATAATTATCGGAAGCGTTTAAAATTTTGAGGGCATGAGGGATAACTAAATTGTGTACAACGATACTAGCATATACATACATGTCCGTAATTTAATTTTTAAATTTACATGGACTCGACTGTACACAACTCCGTAACTAGTAAATGCAGTTGTTTTTGGTCTTATCACTTACCCATTTGCATATTAGGATTTTGCATGCGTGGTCCTCCACTACCTGGGCCATTTCCACTCATTAGATGTGGATTTGGACCGCGTATCATGTGTTGCTGTCCTACCATACGCATCATAGGACCATTCTGCATAACTTGTGGATGACCTGGTCCACCCATATGCATTCCCTGGTTTGGTCCCCCGACACTACCGGGTCCCATGTTTCCAGGGCCAACAGGACCTACGCCTGGGACTGAATTCATCATACCACCTGGTCCTGAGCCAATTTGCTGTTTTATCATACCAGCTCCCATGCCTCCCATTCCACTATTGGTAAGCACCATATTACCCATATTACCTTGTGCAATTGTGTTCATACCTAAAATTAAGCATAATAAAATATTGGATTTATAAAATTTTCCAGTAACTTCTCTTGTGTGACATAATTGAATTGCTTTAATGAAATGAAAATTTAAATATGTGCCTATATACATACATAAATTTGTTGGTACAGGAAGAAAATTTTAAATTATTTCTTTTAATCCATTTGTGTATTAACTTTCCTAATTTTTTAATTCTGTTTATTAAAAATACATAATTCCATGCGAAATAAACCAATACTACATTTTATAACTAAGAGGGAATAGTTTTAAAAGTTAATTACCTGGCATTGAATTCATTTGAGAGGCATTGTTTGAAATGGACATTGGCATGGAGTTGACCATTCCACACATCTGGCCAACATTGACTTGCATCCCGCCAGCATTTGGCGATTGTAAATTGGGAGATTTACTTCCTAACTGATTCATTCCACCTCCACCCATGGGGTTTCCAACCATACCAGAATTTTTATTACCCTGCGCAAGAAGATGGAAAAAAAATTTTATAGTTTTAAATATATGTATGTATGTACATATGTATGAAATGAAATTTTTATACATATGTGCGTATACGAAAACAATGAAACCATGAGGAGTTTAACATACCTGTTGCTGCAATAAATGCTGTAAATGTTGATGATGCTGCATTTGTCTTAAAGGATTTGTTCCGCCAGGTCCTTGATTACCAACGCCACCATCATCTACAGATCCATTTAATTGGGGACCAGGGCCGCCTGGTCCAGGTCCTTGCGCCGGAGGTTTATTTGGTCCACCTACAACATTTACACCTAATCCGTGATTTGGGGGTCCGCCAGTTCCTGGATCGCCCCATGATGATACGAGCTCATCGGGTAAATTTTCTTCTAATAAAAATAATTCATCCATTTTAACCCGCTTTTGTGGCGGTTCTTCCATATGATCGGCCATCATTCAAAATGTTTTATAGTATCCGATATGATTAAGTTAAATTTTGTTACCAAGTTTTTATTTTTTACACTTTTTACGCGTTGGGCTATTTGTAAGCAATTTATTTGTTCACTTGTTTTTATGAATTTAAATGTTTTTGATGTAAGTTTTTATTTTGGATTATCGACGTAGACGTTATTACACATTTTCCACAGAATAATTAGAATATAAGACAGGAACTTTTCGATGTTAGTATTTTAACTCGATATTTGCAAAACAAGAATAGAATTCTTTCTGTTGTATATAATGCTGATTTTATTTTTGCTGCGGGGGCAATTTTTGTTGTAAATCTATATATCAATGGGAGCTGGAATTGAATTTGCCAAGGTTGTAAACGTCGACGTCGTTGCTCTTTTTCTAAGCTCAACAGAAGTCTTTCCTCCTGGTGCAATAGACTTTGCAGAATTCGCTTCCTATTGTCTTTTTGATGAACAAAGTGTTCCTCTTCTTGTTGATTATTAATGACAAAATTGAAATTTATAATATTCCACACATATTCCAAAGCGTTATTTATGAATACGCTTGAGTGCATTTTGTATAAAAAATTCACTTTTTTATTTTTTATGCCATACAAATTTCATTGAAAGTATTTAATGGCCCTTCTTAAAGTTTTTTTTTTGGTAGTACCCAAACTGGTGATGACAACAAATTTTTGTAAGTCAGGTTCATTGCATGCTATGATACACATTATCAGGATGTAACGTTGATGATGATTTTGTATATTTTATAAACATATTTTTCATTATTATATATATGTAATTGTCCTCTTATAATGGATTTGTTTAATTATTTTTATATCATTTCAATATTTAATACAATAATGTTCGCATCTTATATTTATTGAAAATTCCCAAAAATCTATAAATTTAATAAACAAAAACAATAAACATTTAAAATTTGTTTCCAATTGTCTGGTTTAAAAAGTGTTGCGCGCTTTTTTCTATCTTTTATTTTTATTTCTTCGTTTAATTTGGTTAAAAAAGTACATTTCGAATTGAAAACTATGAAGTAAAATAATATTTAAAAAAAGAGATACTGAGGCTCTCGTTCACTATTATTGCATTTAATATCATTATAACAAATTTTGATGAAAACAAATCTCATTTTCTTTTTGATACTTTTCTTTCAACTAGTCAACACTTTTCGTTATTTTTGTGAATATTCCTTTACTCGTTCATTAATTTCTCTTCTCTACACACAACCACATTTAATGCACTCACACTCTTTCACACTTTTTCACTTCGGCTCTTGGTCTTCTTTTCGACAATAAAATATCCACCATTTAAACATAACGAGTGCGAGCAGTAATGAAAAAAGAAGGAAAAACACAGACTGGCGACTGTAAAATTTTTTGGTTGTTCGTTTCGTCGTATCTTAAAATTTCTAATGCACATACAACACAAAATATTTTTTGTTTTAATTTTTATTGTTAATTAAAAAATTTTTAAAATTATTTTACCAAAAACCCAAATTACAGAAAAAATCAAGAATTATATCGAAATTTTTTTATGCAGATATTTTTTGTAGTAACTATTTTCTGGAACACTTTTATTTGAGATGTTTTAATTTCGAATTAAAGTAAAAATTTTTTTCTAATTTTGGTTTTTAACTTTATATTTTTAAGATTTTTTTTTTATTTATTACAATTTTTTTTAAAGTTTTTGCAACAATAAAACACAAATTTTCTGTCCGTTTATGTTGCAGTAGCGAAAAAGTCAACTGATTTTGCAAACGAGCATCAACAGAACTAGGAAGAAGACTGAAGCCGAGTACGATTAAACATAAAAGAGACCAGTGTTGCCAACACATTCTACTTCGAAAAGGGGGTAAACGGGTTAAAATCTTGCGAATCGTTGAGAAAATAGGAGGTTTTCATACAATTAGGTACCTGCACATGGGTAACAAAATGAGCAACAGCTTAATTGCACCACTTTACTCATTTACAACAGTATGTACTATGTATCATATATTATATTTTACGACATTAAAATTCCAATTTGGTTTTTATATTATGCGTTAATATTATGCTTTAACAGATTTATAAAATGGATCATCAATGGGCGTAAGAAATTATTATGGCAACACTTATTTCATTTGAGCAAGTGTAGAAAAAGAACTTCGGGTGTTTTCGGCTTTCACACACAATGGCTTATAGCGAGTGGGAGCAAAAATATAAAACGAGTAGACTAGCGCTTTATCCCAAATATTGTCCGTTTTTATAATTTATTTCAATATAAGCATGGTTTATTAATATTGAAACAATTTTTTTTACTTAAGAAGAAAACGATATTATCTTTAATCAAAACTAGTACAAAATAGTAGATAAAAACGTTTTGTTTTGCCATCTCTAAAAATCGACATGTTATTTATTGTTGCGACCATCTCTTTCATTCTTACGCAAAATGTATACATAAATGAATCGAACACTGAATCAACTCGCTGTGTAGAAGAAAAAACACACAATTGCATGTACACTCGCCCGATTTGTCCGTGAGCATCACAAAAATTTCTACATACATATGTAGTATATGATATGAACGAGTATACACCATAGAAAAATTTTCGGCCATAGAGACTAGAGAAAATTTTTATCAAATATATATTTCTTTCTATAGAAATTCGGCCAGCAGGCCCACAATTTTATTACAGAAATTCATAATTCACAATTTATATATGATATGTATTATTATTTATTTCTCTTATTTCGAACATATTGCAATTGCATTCTTTTATATTCATTTCATACACTTTTATTGATTTTATTAATTTGTTCTTCACTTCGACAAAAAGAAAAAATTCATGCACCACAAAGTCGGGAAAATTCACCAATACTTTTTAATATTTTATATTTCATTAACATTAACTTATCAAATAAAAAATTTCCCATTTACATGTATAATTCAAGTTGGAAATGTATTATTATTTATTTTTCTAGCTTTTACCGCAATTGTTTTATAAAAATTACAAAATTTCATCAACTTTCAACACCGAAAATAAAATGACGCTGAATATAAAAAGCAAAAAGAAACTGGACAACAAATCTCGTTGTATTTACTAAATCGACTAGTAAATTTCTAGTTGAAAAAGTAATCGGGTCAGCTCTTTGCTTCATTTTTATTATTGTGAATAGTTTTGAAATATGTAGAGTGTTGCATTCATGGTGGAATAATAAGGTGCGCGTAAGAATACAACAATAAAAAACGACATGCATTTTGTTTGTGTAAAATTAATTCAAAATTGTCAAAACAAAGCTATATACAAAAGAAAACAAAAGTTGTTTTGTATGTATTTATTGGTTATGCAAAAACAAAAAGCATAACGTAAACAAAAATATTCATGATGGCGGCCAAAAATGTAAACAACTTTTGACAAGAAAAGCATACTTTTCCATTTTTTTAAAGGTCAAAACACAACCCTACAAAAAACCATATTCCTTCTTGCGCACACCTGATTATTCCACCATGGTTGCATTTATGAATGTTTATCTCCACCAGTGATGGAAAATGTGGCACAATTGGGCCATTTGTATCACTTTTGAATGTTTGATGGCCCTGTGGTACTTTCTAATCTATTTTGGCCCTTTCAGCTCAAAATTCAACTAACTGCTTCAAATCGTTGGAACGGTTTGAAATGTACTGAAAGCGTTCAGTACATTTTCAATGTAATTTTCTCCCTGTTTTGAACCCTACTTTTGGTTACAAACTTGTCTTGTGCTAGTACACAAGGCGAATTTATTACAGGTGAACTTGTAAGTACAGCTGTTAAACTTTTTTTTTTGCATTTTCATCATTGTCGGATGTCAAAATAAACTATTTGCTTCTTGAGTTTGACATTCTACAATGATTTTACAAAAACAAAATGCTTGTGGTTTTTGTTACATGTTGTACTTATTTTATTAGTGCGATCACCTGTTATGAATTCGCCTTGGCTAGTACCAATATCAAATAAACACAAAAATACTAACTGCCTGTTCGCCGATAACGAAGAAGTTATTTCTTTCGAACAATTACATTTGAAACAAAAACAAAATTTTTGAATTTGTTTTTGCTTCAAATGTAATTGCTCGAAACAAAAAACTTCTTCGATACCGGCGAACAGGCACTAACTAGAGTGGCTAACAGTAAAAAATTCTTGATGAATAAAATTTGTATTGAAAAATAATAGTTCGTGTTTCTTTTGAGTAATGGTATTTGTTTAAAATAAAACAACACTCTCGACCTTTTTCTCACTTCGCACCCTGAAAAGTATGAAGTGAGTGTTAATGCACCTCTTGGTAACTCGGATCATTGTACCATTTCCGCCACCTTTTCGTTCTCTAATCTTCGCAACGTCTCCCAATCAGCTACGAGGCGTTTAAAATATATGTACGAAAAGGCGCGTTGGGCTGAGCTCAACGAGTTTTTCCGGCATTTTAATTGGAAGCTATGCTTTCTAGACAATAACGTCGATGCCATGGCGAAAATGGTAGAAAATATCATTTTGCTGGGAATGAAAACTTTCATTCCATCTAAGCAAATTTTGATTAAACCGAAAGTTAAGTCTTGGTTCAATCAGACGTGCAGAAATGCAATCAGATCCAGAGAGGAAGCATTTAGTATCTGGCGTAATAATAAAAACGCCGATACTAATTCGCTGCGCAAAAAGGCGAGATCTTCATGTGCCAGAGTACTAAGACGCGAAAAAGCTTTGTACGAGCAGCGCCTTCGTACTAAAGTTCTTGATGCTCCACGGGGTAGCAAGAGCTTTTGGTCATTCGTTAAAAGAGTCAAGGATAATGCTAGTTCTTCAATTCCACCTCTTTTAAAGGACGACCATGTATTCACTGACCCGGTTGATAAAGCTAACCTTCTGGCTGAAATGTTTGCAAGAAATTCTCACTTGCCGGAAAGCAGTCAACCACTACCCGTTCTCGAGGGAGTATCTGTAACTATGCCAAAAATATTCTTTCGAGCGCGTGCAGTTAAAAAGGTTTTAGCGAAGCTTAACGTAAACAAGTCTCCTGGGCCGGATGGTATCTCAGCACTGGTCTTGAAACAGTGCTTTTCGACGTTAGCACGTCCATTGGCACGCCTGTTTAGCACTTTGTACCATGCTGGTGAATTTCCAAAGTGTTGGAAGGTTGCCAATGTAACGCCGATCCCTAAAAAGGGGGAGGCCAACAACCCTGAAAATTACCGCCCAATTGCAATTTGTTCTGCGCTTTCCAAAGTTATGGAAAGTATGTTGAATTTCCATCTTGTGAAGTATTTGGAGCTCAACAGTTTACTTAGCGACCGGCAGTACGGCTTTCGTAGGGGCCGCTCTACGGGGGACCTACTTGCTTTCCTTTCGGAGAAGTGGTGTAATAGCATACATCACTTTGGCGAAAGTAAAGTGGTGGCTCTAGATATTTCCAAGGCATTTGACAGAGTGTGGCATGGAGCACTTTTGTCAAAACTGATTGCTTTTGGTGTCGGTGATGGCTTCACTCGATTTGTATCGAGCTTTCTCAGAGATCGCACTATACGAGTTGTTGTAGATGGGGTCTCATCAAACGAGTTCAAGTTAAATTCAGGGGTACCGCAAGGCTCCGTTCTTTCTCCTACCCTTTTTCTTATTTTTCTTAATGACCTTCTACGTCAAACTTCCAACCCTATCTACTCTTTTGCAGATGACAGCAGCTTAGTTCATTCGTATTCATTCAGCAACAGGCCACAACCGTCGGAGATCCGGGCAATGCGGCAAAATATGAATGATACGCTAAATCGCGATCTCCTGTTAATTTCAAATTGGGGTCATGCTAATAGGGTAAATTTTAACGCACGAAAGACCCAATGTGCTATGCTCACACATAGACGTATGACCGAACATGCTGCTCCATCTGTAAACATGGATGGTATATATATTGAGGAATCAGAAGCTCTTGATGTTCTTGGCATGAAAATTCACTGTGATGTTCGATGGAATGATCACATTTTTCATGTCTCAAAAGAAGCATTCAAGTGCCTCGGCTTTCTAAGACGGTGTAGGACATACTTCACTCCATCTGATCTCCTTAATATTTATACCACCTTTATCCGACCGAAAATGGAATACAACTCTCATGTATGGGCCGGTGCTTCAAAATCTATTTTGAAGTTACTCGACCGCGTACAGGATAGGGCGAAGAAGCTTATCGGTGACAGTAGGGTAGCCAACTCTATTGACTCATTGGAGCATCGACGCAATGTTGGGTGTGTTTCGCTGTTCTATCGCTACTACAATGGAGTGTGCTCTGATGAAATCAGGGAACTTGTTCCTGAAACCCGCCACTTTTCACGTATAACACGCTCTTCATCAGGAGCGCATCCCTTTGTGGTCGATATGTCAGTGAACCGCACCACGCATTACAGAGAGAATTCGTACTTTGGCCGTACTGTTCGTATGTGGAATAAACTCCCCGCAGAGGTCTTTCCTGCCACTTTCAGTGTGTCAGAGTTCAAATCGAATGTCCACAAACACTACTCCCTTTATCCTCCTTCCCAAAACCTATTTTCCTAGTTCCGGCTCAATGCTTTGCATACGTAGGGGTCATCCCCTGAGTGCTGGTCCTAATTAAAAAAAAAAAAAAAAAAAACACATATACTGTATTAGTATTACTATTGTTTTTATTTAAATAAAAAGCTTTTTATCAAATATATTCCAAAAAAGTTTTGTTGGCCCTCTCGAAGCTATTTTGGCCCTTTTAAATTGTCAATTTGGCCCAAAACAAAAAAACTCAAAATCCATCACTGATCTCCACCAAATAAAATAATTTTTTTATTGCTTAGGTCTGCGAATTTGTTTATTATATCATAACAAGGTATATTATCTACCAGGTGTATGCACGACTACAACAGTTCAACAACAAACTGGCATTTTGTTTGTGTAACTGGCGAATTCATTACCTACGCTGCAAAGTAAATTTATACCAAGTAGATGCACCATGTATTTTGTTTGTGTAAAAATATTGGATGAATGTCAAAAAGAGATGAGAACAACATGAAGAAAACAAAAACAATTTGTAGAATTATGTATAACAAAACAAAACAAACCAAAATGGCGTACGAAAATCGTAAACAGCTTTTGACAATCATACATTAAAAATAAGCGAGAAAAAAATGAATCAGCTGTTTAGTTTCATCTACTTGGTATACATATACTTTGCTACGCTGTTAAAATTCTCCGTGCATAAAAATCCACATAAAACTGGCGCCGGTAAATATGTACCAAATTTAACAGTGTGGGTATTGCATACATTCGCTCGAATTCGCCACTGCATCCAAATGATAATTAATTCGCCTTTTATCATAGCATATTTATACAAAGTATACTCACCAAAGGCGATTTAATAAATTCCTGTGGGATCAAAAAAACTTACTGAAAACATATTTCGAAATCTGACGGAAATAAAAATACAAATGCACTTTATTCACCACTTGTATTTTTAGTTTCACGAATACCTTCTCAGGGATGCATTTTCTCAGCCCAATTGGGGCAACTACACCTGTACCCATGTTATCTAACTTGTTAGAAGTACTCACATAGATAAAATTTTAATAATTATATTAATCATTTCATATTTCACAAGATGATTTATAAAATAATTGAACCAAATATATTAAAATAAACATCGAAAATTTAGATTTTTTGTTCGTTGTCCTCTACAAGGCGAATTCACTGCCAGATGGCCTTATTAGCCTACGTCATCATCAGCTGTGCAATCTTTAACTGTCAGAACTGGGATATGTTGAGAAGTTAGGTTACTTTTCCTTGTATATTTCTATAAAAACAGTTGCAGGAAAATTTAGCGGTTAATGTCATTGTTGCTGGGAGACAATGCAATTTCATAAATAGTAGTCTCGACAACTCAGCTGATTATTTTCGCCTTGTGACGCCCCTTGTATATGTGCGCTAGTTACTTTGTCAAATGTTTTGTTGACACATTGCTCGGTCCGTGTTTTGAAAAGGCAAGTAGAGGTTTTTCAAAGCGAATTTAGACAAAACAATATTTAATTATAATGGGTTTCCCCATTAGTATTGCTTAAAGTATGTTTAAATGGTATTTATGTACTGAAAAATGGGTAGAATACTGAAGGAGTTACCATTTTATACAATAATTATAAAAACAACCAGACTCAACTTAAAAAGTTATTTAATGTCTGCTTTAATTTTGTTTATATCATCCGTTTAAAATAAAAAATATTGACGACAGACCTTTGCTATCTTTTCTTAAACATGAAAATAATTTCATAATAAAATCACCCCTATCGTGATTAACGCTGCGTTTACACATGAAAGTAATTTCATGAAAGTTCCCTATACGTATTATCAATGAAAGAGAAATAAAAAACAACAGAATTTCATGAAAATTTCTTGAAAGTTTTTATGAAACTGAAATTTTAGTTTTAAAATGTCGTCAAAGGGAAAGCTTAATATATTTCTTCCATTGCTGTTTTTTGTTATTTTTATTTTTCAGAGTTGCCAGTATAATTAACCAAGCCGAGTTTTAGGAAACGCATTAAAACTAAAATTTATTTTTATAATTCTTTTAATATTTTTAAATTATATTGAGAAAAATTGTTTGTTATATATGCTTCAAATGAAACTGTTAGAATTATTTGTTTAAACGCTTAAAACAAGTAGCTTTTGTACCTGCTTTTTAAAACAATCCTGAAATTTTTCATGATTATTTTTACCTGGCAACACACCTTTGGTTATTATCATTTCTTTCAGAAAGTATATTGAAAGTGTCAAAAAATTACTTTCATGAAATTTTCGTTGAAAGCAGAGCTGAAAGTTGACTGAAAGTGACAAATATATGAATGTGTTTGTGAGGAATTGTGAGTGTATTGCGACTTTCATGAAATTACTTTCATGTGTAAACGCTATGTAATAAGTGGAATTTTCGTTCCCGTGAAATTTTTCTTAAAATAAACTTTATAAGGCTTAATATTCGAATTATAAAAAGAAGTACATACGTTGCGTTTACACCCGGAAAAAATTTCATGAAAGTTCCCTACATGTATTATCAATGAAAAAGTAAAAACAATGAATAGAATTTCATAAAATTTTCTTAAAAGTTGTCATGAGGCGGAAATTTTAATTTAAAAATGTATTCAATTACTGTTTTTAAGCTATTGCATAGCTTCTATCGCGGGCTTTGAGGCGACCGAATCAAGAAATTTTGAAAAGTTTGTTTCTTAAGTCTTTTGTTTATGAAACGAAAAAAACCTGGAAAAAATCTGTCATTTGTTTTTGAAACGAAAAAACCTGGAACTAAGTCTGTGTTAAGACGATGCGAGTCTTATTTTTAAGCTTATTAGCTTTTAGGAGAGAGAGACAGGGGGAAAAGAAACGAGTACACCCTCTCATGTAATCATGAAATTCGTTTTGTTGTCTTATTCGTAGTGTTAAGTAGGTATACATACATTCACACAAAATAAGCAATAAGACGAGTGCTGTGTGAACGCCAATGAAAGTTCAAAGAAGAAATCGTGATAAGTTTTGCAATAAGACTTGGATAGTGTGAACACAGACTAAGTTTGTTTCTTAAGTCTTTTGTTTTTTGAAGTGAAAACTTCTTTTTTGTATAGTCTATGTATGATGACTATACAGTGTTGCCGCTTTGGAATTTTTTTAATTTCCAGTGTTGCCACTTTTCCCGGAAAATTTTCCGAGATTTTGTTCAAGTTTTTGGGAGTTCCCATCCAGTGTTGCTACCTATTCCCGGGAATTTTTCCGGGATTTCTGCGTTTTTGAGGGGATTTTTATATATACAAAAGAAAGTCGTGTTAGTTACACTATTTATAACTCAAGAACGGCTGAACAGATTTGGCTGAAAATTGGTGGGCAGGTAGCTTAGAACCAGGAGAAGGACATATGATACTAAGGTAAGGCACTTTTTACCTGGGGGACTAGGGTGCCCTTCTTTGTATGGGGCACTTCCAGTATAGCTAGAAAACTGAAATTGAAATATAAAAATGCTATGCAATAGCTTTACCGCGGCAGTCCCCGAGTGCCACACGTCTTTTTTTGTTATTTTTATTTTTCATAGTTGCCAGTATAATTACCCAAGCCGAGTTTTAGGGAACGCATAAAAACTAATAATTATTTTTATAATATATTTTGATGTTTGTGCTTGGAATATATGCATTAGAAGAATGTATTAAACTTATTTTATAAACGCTTAAAACAAGTAGCTTTTGTAACTGCTTTTTAAAAAAATGCGAAATTTTGCTTGATTTGTTTTCCTGGCAACTTTCATGATATTACTTACAAGTGTAAACGCTATGTAAGGGTAATTTTTTTCAGTGAACATTTTCTCACGTTGTTATTCTGGAATGAATAAACTTTTTTCATGGGAGTTTTGAAAAGTGAAAAACTTACGAGGGAAAAATTATTCACGATAGGGGTGAATATTTTTCGTCTCTTAGCAGAATTTTCCAGGAAGTAAAACAATTAATAAAATGACAAGTCAACCAGCTTAAGAAATTGAATGCGTCAACTTAGCACCAGAGACGTATGTTTAAAAATTTTTCAAGACATACTAGCTCAAAATAATAATTTTCAAAACCCAGTACATGTGTGAAAATTACTTAAATGAAGTATGAAGTGTTTAGTCAGTTGGCATCCCAAAATTTCACTCATTGAAATCAAGGCGAATTTATTACCAGGTGGCCTTATTAGCCTATGTCATCATCAGCTGTGCAATCCTGAATTGTCAAAAATTTGCTTATGTTGATAAGTTAAGTTAGTTTTCATTATATAGACATAATTTAGAAAGGCAAAATTGACTTTTACAAAGTTTTTACAGGTTTCTTTTCGACTTTGTTTGATGTTTAGACGCACAAATTTTGTTTCTTATTTTTTTGACGTTCTGCATTTGGTGTTTTATGATTTCTCTATATATACGTAGATACATACATACATACATACATATATATGTAAATACAAGTGTGTATACGAATGAAAGAATACTTTAAAGACTGTATTCCCCGTCACTCTATTTCCACCTCTCGACCACCACAAGACATTACTAAGTTAAGATTGCCTGTCAAAATGCAGTCATATTTCTATAAGAAGATTGTTGAATTTTTTTCTATAAATGGAGATTGTTTTAGCACCGAATGTTATTGTTGTGGACGATAGACGAGAACAATTATGATGGCATAAATTGAAAGTTTTTAGGTAGAGTGATGAAGAGAACGGTTTTTCATTGGCATAATTTTTCAACCAGCTACAACTCCGCATTAGCATCACAAAACCAATACAAGAATATTTTGCAAAAACAAATGAACACAACAACCACTTATGCACACGCAGCGATGTGCACGTATACATTTTATGCCAGATGAAATAATCACGTGTGTAAAAAAACAAAAATTGTGCCACATAATTATTCATCCCGTGTGTAAATGCTCATTGTTATGCCAACGCTGCCACCATGTTAAGTAAAAACGTCGTTCTAAAGTTAATTGAATACACACACTTCTGCTGTATGTAGAACTGCAATACCACCACTTGTGGTTTGTGACTGCGAAAATTGTTACGTATGCTCACTTTACTACCACAAATTCTAGCTTTTTTCTAAGGCAACCTTTAAGTTGAGTCAATTCTCACACAATTTTCTTTCTTAAGTGTTTCAAACGAAAAAAATGCATAAGAGCATTACCAGATTCAAAATTAATGTTGGATATCTCAAAATATATTCTATATCACTATTATTATTTAAATATTTACGTCAAAAGTAATACCGGGGAAAATATCTTATAAGAAAATTTTCTTAATATAAAATACTGCATACATATTATAGTTTCCCCTATCAAAGCATAATTGTCTTGCTTAAACAATTTTGTAACATATTTGCTGAATTTTTGTAAATTATGTATTTAATTTATCTAAAATTGTTAAAGTTTTCTGTTCTCTAAATAAAATTACCCAAAGATTTCAATTTATAAATATTTTAACAAGTCTCCGAATTTCACGCAGCATTTCGTATTTTCTTTTAATAATGTTGTCAATAAACATTTTAACAAGTATGACCACCTTTTTTATAAAAATTAATAGAACTGTGAAAATTGCACACAATAAAATCTCAATAATTTGCGAAAAAGTTTAGTGTATTGATTTTTTGCACAATATTTTCTTTTGTTTATTTAACAATTATTATTTCTTTCCCACCATCCAGCAGAGCGTGTCCAGTAGGAGAACATCAAGAAAAAAATATGTAAGATCCAAGTGCCGACGCAGCAGGGTGTCCAGTGTAAGTAGATTTCAACACCCCATAATAAAGTACATATCAAGTGTAACACAAATCATCACTGTTTTAACTACTGACAGACAGACAGACACACTGTTTGCAGAAGGACGAAAGGGACGCAAATAAATTTTGGAACATAAAACGTAGAAAGTAAAGAAACTATTGACAAAATTCTAAGAAAATGTTTGGATATGGTTTCCCATAGATATACTCGTATGTATGGATGTGCGTTTACGTATGTGTGTATGTGTTTATGTTTAGTAGAATAATATAATTATTTATACTTATTTATGATTCTGGTCGTATTTCAGAAATGTCACAGATGCAATTAACTTAGGTATGTACATATTACCTAGTACACACTTACACACATATGTACATACATATATGTGCAATTATATAATTTTACAAATTTTATTATATCTTTTATTTGAGTATATGTGAGTTCCATCTATGCTTTACTGGAAAATACACGAAAAATTTGACCACTCAGAACTATCTACAAGCACGAAAACATCGAAACGCATACAAGATATTTTATAAAGCAATTTATATGACAACGTCGGCAGGACAGAGACTATTACCAATTAAAATTTTATGCCACCAAACTTTTTTTCTTCTACAAAATTATTATATTTTACAGAAAATATGTACAAAACAACGTTTGTTCTATTCGGCCAGTGTAGTTGAAATCTAAAGTGATGTTTAGATATTAAATTTTTCCTTTGTTGCTCGAAATATGTTAACAATGTCTATTTAATATTTCTGTGATTATTAACATTTACGAACTGTATAGCCTGTATAAATATTAACAAATATTAATAATAATAAAGCAGTTCGTAGTAATTTAAAAAATTAAAAATATGTAACATTTTTGAAATTTTACAGGAGAAGCAAATTACTGTTTTAAACAAAAAGTATAGTTTCAATCAGTATGATTTTCACCAGTATAATTAAAAAAGATGTGACAAATTTATTTCTGGCAGAATAAAATAAAATTTACTGATATTTGAATGGCTATGTTAGTTAGGTCCTTTTGTACCTTAATTTTCTGAAACCAAAGGCCCTATCTACACTTTAATGCAAAATAGTTTTATCATTTATTTTAATTATAAACATTTTTACTATATATTAATTTATTTTAATATTGCATCACAAAAAGTAAATTAAAATAATTAATTTTTTTAATAAAATGCCTTAAGCTGTAGCTAACTTCATATTCTTTTAACAAAAAATTTCTTCAACGGTCAAATCTATCAGTTTTTTTGTCAGTTTTCAATGTTGCGCATACAAACGATCACTTGATTCTTTTTGCGTTTATCAAATAAACGCTTTTGTAGATAGGGCCGTTTGTTTTTCGTTAATAAAACCGCTAATTTTGGTCAGACTACTCAAAATTTTTTTGTGGTTGTGTATTTTGGTGCAATGCATCAGAATCAACCAAAAAACCGATTTTGGATTTTTTGTTAGTTAGGGCCGTTTGCGTTTTAGCTGACGATATAGAAAAATAATAACATTTTATTTGAGCAAAGTATTTAAGAAATTATGTTTCTAAAAATTAATTTATTTGCACAAGAACTATAGTTTAAAAACTTATACAAACAAAAGAAAACGCAATATTTCGAAGGGACTCCCCTCAATTCCGTTTCAAAAATATCTATTTCCGATGTCAAAAACTTTGACAAACAATGTGTCAACAACATTTTCGCCTCTTTCATTTCTGACGATTTTTTTTTTGTATTTTAATGATTTATCTGGGCCCTCGATATCGATCGAAATTTCAATACAATTTATATGTAAATTTCGATCGATATCGAATGCCGTAATTTGCCCCCAGTATTTTCAATTTTTTCCAGCAGAATAAAATAAACTGAAGTAAGTTTTTGCCAGTACTGGAAATCCCACATCGAAATATGTTTATTCTTAATAATTTGTTAGATTCGTGAATTAGTTTCCGGAATTTAAGTGGAGAGCAGATCTGTGTGATCCATTTTCTACAATATATTAATGTGCGGGTTTTAATTTAAAATTCAACAATGCCGAATATAGAGCACTCCAATTTAAAATGTTTACAAATTTGTACCTTCAGCAAATTAAAAACAGTTTTTTCGTACCCAATTGAAAGAGTCAAGAGTGCCTTGTATGGGTGTGCATGTGTGTGTGTGTGTGAGAAAAGACAGTGTTATATTGCGCTACAAGTGGAAACAATAATAAAAAAGCAACAAAAAATATTATGTACTCTCAGACTTTCCATGTATTTTTTTTTTACATTTTATTAAAGAATGTCCTTTAATTTTGGTAATGGGGGTTGCACATGCCCATAAAATACAAGTGCGGCTGGCACAAGTGCCATGACAAGGACAGGTCACATACACAAAAAAAAAAAAAAAAACAGAAGAAAAAAACAAGCGGCATTAGCTAAAAGTAAAAGTAAAAAAACGATATTTATTTAGAAGAAAAAAAGGAGTACATTTGGAACAGAGAAGTAAATTTTGGGTTATTTAATTCTTAGTAATTTGTTAAATTTTTATAATCACTTATAATAAACGCCGTCATAGAAATCATAGAAATTTATTACAAATTGTACATGTGGTGTTCGGTTAATAATATTTTTCAATACAATTTTATGATGCTTGCAACAAATGAAATGTCGTATACGAGTAAATTCGATTAGATGATGACCGATATTGTCTCAAAAAATATAAATAAATGTATTCATACTCGTATAGAAAAACATTTGCTGCTAGTGTGCGTACAAGTGTGTGTTAAGAAGTTTCCAACAATTTATTGCTGTTATTGGAATTTATTTGCACGCCCCTTTAATTTTATTGTTCGTTGGTCTTGCGATTTTTTGTAATTTTGATATTTTGTAAGAAAAATCGTTTTTTTTTTTTGGGTTGACCTTAAGTGTGGCATTAATAAAATTTTGAGTTATAATCAAAAATTGAACACATTAGAATTAACTGATTGAAAATTATTTCAGTGAACAAAAAAAAATTCTCGCATATGGTTTCTTTTTGTTACTCCTGTTGCAGTGCAGCAATAACCGCTTAAGTTAAATTAAGGCGCTGTTTCCATTAGAGGGACGAACGATTTTAGTGAACTAACAAAAATATTTACACCCAAAGCAATCGTCCGTCTTAAGGAAACAGCACCCAAGAAAATTTAGTTTCTGACATTTGTGACGCTATTGGAATAATTACATACATACTTATATTCATGTTTATCATAGAGTCCAAGGCATGTCTAAACTACCGTGAAGTCATGATTGACACCCGTCTGTCTTTTCATGACCATTTGCAGCAAAAACCTGACCAAAATATTTGCAGAGTAAATTGCCCGCTAGTGTAGTAAGAAATATCATCCTACTTATATGCATCCTCAGGCTCACTGAAGTATTCTACATATCGCTGGCTTAACAGGCAATGGCTCTACGTCCACTTTTTTTTTTAAGAATTGAGATTTTAATGCAGTAATGTACAATAAGTAAAAATACAATTGATTACAAAGAAAAAAAATACAGTCGTCCTTTTTTTGTTGTTTTTTTGTAGTGATGAGCAAAAGCGCTTAATCAAATTTATCACAAAAAAAAAACGAATAAATCCACAAAATCTTTTATCTCGGCAAATAATTATTTTTTCATTTTACTTTTAGCCACATAGAAAACAAAGAAAAATAAAAAAATTGTGTTTACAGTATTAAAAAATATTTAAGAGGTCGTATCAGACTATATGTACGTGTATGTTGTGACAGATTCGTGCATACGGAAGTGACAGGACCAATTGACAGCAACTGACAAGTGAAGATGAACTACCTTACTGATGTCTGACATCAGGACATGGTTTTCAAGGCGGCACAGTGACCTTAATTTTTATATTACACAGTTTTTCAGTGGACATAGCTGTTTTAGGTCAAATCTAAACCGCTTCGGCCATGACAGTGTCCCGTTTTGTTCAAGATGTGGTAGATATGTTGTGGAAAACGCTGAACATGTGTTCCTCACCCGTCTACTCTTTTTTGTACAAATATTTGCCAAGTGTGACTGCACATTTAGTGTGCGAAAATTGTTCGTTTATGTCACACCGTTTTTCAGATTTTTCATTAGTTTAAATTTTGTAATAATTTAAACAAAATTTTCCGTTTTCGTAATCATTTCGAATCGAACAACTTTAATCTAGAGCATTTATTTTGTAAATATAATTTTCAATGAATCAATATATTGTTTACTCACGAGTTAATGATAATGATTCTTTCTTTTTTTAATAGTTTTCATTAAATATTTTTATGATTTATCAGAATAATAGTAGACACAAACATTTAATTAACATTATTTATAAAATATTGTTTTATTCTGTAATTATTAATCACAGAAGTGTGAATTTTGCCATGCAGTTTAATGGTATTCATAATAATCAATCTAAATCTCGATTTTGAATTGTTTGTTACTTACATCTTTTTGCATTTTAGCTAACGATATACACGTCTATGGAAAAATAACAAAATAATATATTTCTTCAACAAATTAGAATAATTTTTTCAGAAAATAATATTATTGCCAAAACTCTCTTAAAGTGGTTATTTCATGTAGCTACAAAATTATTATTTTGCATCACATTATCGCCAGGGACACCGCAAAGAAATATTAATGCTAATAAAGCAGTGTTTTTTATGACAATAAAATATGCATAGCAAATTTAAAAAAATGTTGGAAGAACAAAAAAAAAAATATCTTACAAGAACTTAAAAATGCCCTCAAATAAGCGAAATAGATATGCAAAAATATGCACAAACAAATTGATAACATAATTCTTAAACAGTTCTGCATAAATATTTTATTTGGGTCTAAATTGATCACATATGAGAAAACATGCAGTTGTATATTTGCGGTTTCCATGACTATTACAAAGGGTGTGAATCAACTGTTGTGTCGGTTGTATCTACACATTAAAACGTGCTTGTTCGATTAAAATAAATTAAAATACTTAATTAGAAAAATCCGCCAATATAAATTTAATATTTTAAATTTTGCATACATTTAAAACTGAAAATAATTTTTAAGAAATGCAACAACATCACCAGACTATCTAATTTTCAAATCATACATATGGTATACATACAAGCTACCTAACAAGTAGTGAAAAAGCTTTTGCACATGAATACTGACGAGGTTTAGTGGCTTTTACCGAAAAACAACGTTTGTTTCTATTCAGCCAGTGCTGTTTGAAAAATCTACAAAAGGGATGTATAAATATTAAATTTTTCCTCTGTTGCTCGAAATATGTTAACAATGTCTACCTAATATTTCTCTGATTAAAAACATTTAAGAACTTTAGCCAGTACAAATATTAACAAATATTAATAATAAACAATTCGTAGTAATTTAAAAAATTATAATTAATATACATATACAAAAAATTTTACTTTTAGTTACATAAAATACGGTAGGCCAATAGCTAAATTTATAAATAAAAAAGACGTTTGGCACTCGGGGACTGCCGCGGTAAAGCTATTGCATAGCATTTTTTATCAACTTATTCAATTTCAATTTCAGCTTTCTAGCTATACTGGAAGTGCCCCATACAGAGAAGGGGCACCCTAGTCCCCCCAGGTAAAAAGTGCCTTACCTGCTACTGGTTCTAAGCTACCTGCCCACCAATTTTCAGCCAAATGAGTTCAGCCGTTCTTGAGCTATAAGTAGTGTAACTACGAGTAACACGACTTTCTTTTATATGCATATTAGTGATGTTACGAATACTCGTATTCGTATTCGACTATTCGCCTGTTTTAAGATATTCGTATTCGTATTCGTATTCGCCAAATTCAAGCGAATATTTTTCGAATAATTTTCCCATACATTTTCCAAAAAAAAAATCATACAAAAGTTTAACAAAAGTACATAAAATGTAAAAAAATATATTAATTTTTATTAAAAAAACCCATTGTATTTCACGCAGAGTAAGAAAAACGAAATCTGAAAGTATGTAAGTAAAATAATTAAAAAATGTTCTGTAGAGGTTTTCAAATTCGGCATCTTAATGCAATAATAATGTTAAATCACTAAATTTTTTTTTCATTTATAGTTACTAACGCAAAGGCAGGGATTTTTTCCAACTAAATTTGAAATATAATCTTCAAAAGAAATATTCGTATCCGTATTCGTATTCGGCGAATACTGTTTTAAATATTCGTATTCGTATTCGCGAATACTAAAAATTGGTATTCGTAACATCACTAATACATATATGTGTATGTATGTAGATATATCTGCTTATTCGACGACACTTGCTAGTTTGGAAACACTTAGCCAAGACACACTTGTGTTTAGCCGAGACACAAAGTCTTAGCAAAGACATAAACCACTTTCGGTAATTCCTAAAAACTTGGACAAAAATTCCCTCAAAATCCAAGAAATCCCGGAAAATTTCCCGGGAAACTTGACAACACTGGACGGGAATTCCCAAATACTTGGACAAAAATCCCGTCCAAATCTCAGAAATCCTGGTAAATTTTCCGGGAAAATTGGCAACACTGGAAATTTTAAAAATTTCCAAAGCGGCAACACTGTATAGTCATCGTATATAGACTATGCAAAAAATAAGTTTTCACTTAGAAAACAAAAGACTTAAGAAACTAGTGCCATTTATGCACTATTTCCGGTCTAGGTCTATAAAAACAAAAAGTTCGGGGACCGGACCACTTGTAGCTTATAGTGGATCTAAATACCTACGTTTTGGTATATAAATTAATTTACCAACCAGTTTTTGGTTGAACAAAGTAATTAAAAACTTAGTGTTAGGTTTTTTCGTTTCAAAACACAAAAGACTTAAGAAACAAACGTTTCAAAATTTCTTAATTCGGTCGCCTCAAAGCCCGAGATAGAAGCTATGTATGTAATAGCTTAAAAATAGCAAAAGGAATTACATCTGGCCAATAATAATAATACAAACGGTTGAAATTATTTTAGTTTTTAGCTGTAAAAAAATGATTTAAGAAATGACTTATTCCTGAATAGTTCATACAAATTTGAATACTTAAAAACGGAAAACGGCTAAAAGCAATGTTTTCACAATTTAAACAAACTAATTTTTTAAATTATTTTTAGTTGATGATTTACTAGTTTAAAAAAATTATTATTGTTAATATAAGAAATTTCGAATGTAGTACTTTGGTGTACTGGCTGGCAACAGGTAGGAAGGTATAGTACTCAGGTGGTTAGTGTGTCTATCTACGAAACCCAAGTGCCGTGGGTTGTAGTCCCAAAAGACGTAAGTTTTATAAAAATGTTTTCATCACCTCTCATTCCATATAATACAAGTACATGTTGTAAACAAGCATTCCGACGTTCCTGCGCTCTGATGACATCAAAAGCTTCTTTGTAGCAGATGGGCCGGTTCAGAAGAAGATAAAACAAGGAAATGAAACATGCGCAGCAAGATGGCAGATGTGGCGCACATCACTACTAATTTTGCGATTAACACTGAACTAGTTTTTAGTACAAATTTCCTGTTAAAGACGAAATTTGCATTTCCTAACATCAAAGATCATTTTACTGAGTTTCTGTAAAAGACGGCATTGGCGCCATACGATAACCAATTTGAGCTCAAATTAAGTAAAATTTCCAAAATTTTAGTTAATTTTTTTTTTAGTGTACACAAAACAGTTCCCATACCTGAACTGGCTATGAAAAATTGTATAGGTCATTAAAATTGTATTTTAGTTATACATACAATCTCGGAAAAATAATTGTCTTCATTGCGATTACCTGCTATGAATTACGCATGAAAAACACCCAGGGTCTATGGCGCGAATCGAAACAACCACCTTATGACTGACACGCTGACAGCAACCATTCAGCCACAGTGGCTGACACCCAGTCTTTAGATGTGTTCGTGTGAAATTTTATATTCATCTTAGTATCCATTTATAAATGGATGACTTATTTCCAAAATATGCACTTTGCTTCTGTCCCACGGTGCAGCGCTAAATCGTTGATATGCTTCTGAAAATCCATAGACAAAAATACATTTTTCCATCTTCATACAATGTGTGTTGGCCTAATGTGTATACATATTGATTTCACCAAAATTCATATCTTTTACAAAGGAAAAACTATTATCCTTTGTGCTTCTTAACAATGAAAATCTGAAAAATAAGAAGTCAAATTCATTTGAATTGACAGGCAGCAGATTATAAAATTTGTTTGCGGAAGGTTAACTCTTTTTACAAATTACAAAATGAACAGCACGACGACTTCTATGTCAATTGGTAAAAACCCCGGATTAGCAAAACGATTAAGATGTTAAATCGCCAACCATTGTTCGAGTATTTGACAATACAAAGAGATCAGAATATATTTGTTGACACAGCGAGCATTACAGCGCGACTAGCAGCATAAATCCAATTAAGTAATCTGCATACATACGATCACATCCAGACATACTTATGCAGGTTGCCGTAGATTCTAAAGGCTGAATTAACTCTTTCATTTGCATGTTCGTTTTTCAAAACAATACAAACTAAATGATCTTCCTTTTTTCCCATTTTTGGTCATTCCCATACTTAAGACATGTGTATTTAAAATAGAAACAAATAATATTTTATAGGAAGCTAATGAAAGAGTTGTATGTATGTATGAGGATTACCGCAAATGCATCCCTTGACTTTTCCTGTTAAATGCAGATTTTATGACAAGCTTATCAATGATTTTGTAAAAATTCATACCCCTCGATAATGACATTTTCCTTCGCCTAACTACCTCACTATTGTGAAAGTATCGTTTGCGTGTGTGGCTGTGTAGGCAAAATTTGTACATTTACCATGGAGTGAACGTAATTATGGCCTGTGGTTTCATCTGAGACCACCTCACGTACATACAGACATACATATCTACGTACATAAACAGCTTGTTGATAAAAGAATTAAAATATTTTTGTTAGTATACGTTTTACACTAAAATATTATTATTATTGCATATTGTTGTTGCTATTGTTTTACTCCTTTGATTATTACTTTTCTCCTTTTCTACTGTCAATAAACGAGAAGACGAGAACTAAGGACGCTTTATTTGGAAAAAGATCAAGCCTTTCTAAATCCTTACAAATACAGGCTTAACTTTTTCTAAATTGATGATCAAGCGTAACGTTTAGTAAAGAGTTTTAGTGAGTGTAAATGTTTTGGTGATTATTTGAAACATCTGTACACATGTATTCGAAATCCTCTGCTTATCATCGTATAAACCAGAGCTCAAGATGTACTATACTTATGCCGCGAATACAGTTAGAAAGTTCTTTGTCAGCAGCAGCTAATCTGCCTGGCCTTGTGTCTTAATTCCGGATTTGGATTTATCGCGGAATATTGTTTTATAGAGAATATTTGTGTGTTTGTTGATTAATTTTCCGAATTTGAACTGATTATGAGCAGCGATATCACAAGAAAGGAATTAAAAACTTAATGAGAAAAATATAGGAGGCGTACGAATTTATCTGTTAAGTAAAGCAACGTAAACTTTCCGTTCGATTTTGGAATTTGAAAGGCAGCAAAGGACGAGGAGAGTTATAGTTTTACTTAAATAAATTTTAGGTAAAACGTCACATCACATTTGAGTTATAAAAAGTTTTAAATAAATCATGAATATTTTAAGGACGTAGAATTACGGAAAGAACAACAAACAAACTGTAATTGATTCATATATTCCAGGATAGTATGCCAAAGATCAGTTCATTAAATTTGGTACATACGAGTATAATGAATTACATACAGTCTGCCCTCGGTGCAACTACAAAAATAAGTGCAAAATAAAAATACAAAATTAAGTATTTATTTAGTATATGGCACCAACAAAATGCAGACATATATAAAATAATGTTGATTTGAGTTAATGTAAACTCCAATAAAATTTAAAATTTTATTCGAGAAGTACAGTTTAAAAAAAATATATATAATTTATTTTTTCTGGGTTAGTTAATCTATATGCTGAGTTTAATTGTTTGCTGAAGACCAACTCATCATTAGATCTTTACCACCATGCTTGAAAAGATTTCCAACTGTTTTCTTATATTCAAACTCCCAAGTAAGAAATGTGAATTGCCAAAGGGCAAGAAAAAATAGTTTAAATAACTTCTTCAAACAACATAATAAACAATTTTTATTCGATATGAATCTGTTTCTTTTTCCAAAAACAATTATTATAAGAAGCAAACGTACCAGTGCAGAGATCTCTACACTAATTTTCTAGACTTTTGTTTTGTTAATTTTTACTAATCGTCAAGGTGGACTCTAAAGAGAAGGAACATCAGATATATATTTTTTTTTATAAAATAAAGTACCAAAAATATCGTGACTGTTTATATTCAACGCTCAAAAAATAAAAAATATAGCGAACGTTGCCACATTTTGTAGATTCGTCACGACAAGGACACTCGTAATAAGGTCGATTAACTAAAAAGTGAGAAATTTTACTTAATTTGAATTCAAATTGGTTGCCATATGGCACTAATGCCATTTTTTACAGCCATTCTGTAAAAGTTTTACGGATGTTAGGAAATACCTCTTTTATGTTTGGTAGAAAATTTGCTTTTCACAGGAAATTTTTTATAATTATAAGAAAATATTTACTAAATTCTTGGTTCGTCTTGGGGTGCCATCTGCAATGCCTAGCTAGAACACATGACTTAACAGAATTGTGTAATGGTGCAGTTCTCAGCTTTGTGATTTTGCTAAGCACACCTTTTTGTCATGTTTTGTGTATAGAATGTTCAAAGCCTTTTTTTAAAACTCCAATTGTATGGGGATTCGAACCAGGTTTCTTCGGTCTTGTAGATAGGCACTCTTAATACCACACCACTACACCTCGCCACCTTTTGCCAGCCAGTTAAAAAATTTAATTTCTTAAACCTTAAACTAAAAATTATTTTTCTTTAATTATTTGAAAATTTTCCAATTTAAGAAGATTTATAAACTTAAGTTAAGGACAGAACAGTTTTGCATATTTAAGTATGAAAACTTTTTTCAAGATAAAAAATTTGATTCGTTTGTGTGAGAAATTGTGATACAATCTAGTAAAAAAAAAATCTTAGTTTTAGAAAATGTGCTCTCGATTTAAATAAACATTTCATTGAAGGTATGATTTTTTTTGGAGCAACATTACGAACTATTTGTAAAGACTTGAACTATGTACTTGATTTTTGCAAATTTTCTTAATATTTTATTTGATTTAAATACAATTTTCAGTATTTTAATTAATTTGTAATTAAATTTGGAATTTTTTTAACTGTTTTGAAGGAAATTTTTATGTTAAATTTAGTACATGTCTTTTTTTTAGTAAATTAATTAAATTATTGAGAATTTTCGTCGTCTGATTATTAATTTAATCATTTCATCCTCGACATTCATCCAGGACAACGGATCAGTGCATAATGCTAAGAATGTGTTTACAAATATTTAAAGCATTTTCTCTGGATGAATATCTAATCTTGGGAAACATGGATTCTTTGAAGCGCATTTTATTTGATTTTTTTTTAATTTATTATAATTTATTTTTTTAAATTTTGAAGTACAACAATTCAATATGTTTAAATTTACGAATTCTTACTTAATAGTCTTCAATTAATTTAACTGCTAGACATATTTTACAAATGAAAATATGTATGTATGTATGTATATGTAATATACATATTATACAAACTTAACTATTCTCTCGCACATTAAAAAATGCACTTTAAGTATCTTTAATAATAATAATAATAATAATAATAAAAAGCATACAAAGTTGAATGGATATTAAGTAATTTTAAAAACCCATGATGACCCACTAACAACTCAACTCAAATGTAGTATCAGTTAGAAGACCACCATTATAGAAATATTACAGACCAGAGAACGTGAAACGCCATTTATAAAAAAAAACATATTTTCTTATTTTCTTATATTTTTTTCTTATATTTTAATTGATGACAATCAATCTAGAAATTAAAAACAGACAAAAGTCAGTAACGAAAAATCTAAAAAAAAAGAAAATCACTTAGAGTTGATGATGGTTGTTTATAAAAGACTATAAAAGCACTATAAATCTCTTTTGTACTGCATATGCAAGAAGATGAATGCAACAACATTTATGTACTTAACAATTTTAATACAAATGAAATGTACATTGAGTTTGAGACGAATTGAAAGCGCTCTACATTCCGAAAATTATTCAATTGAATGATAGTCAGGGCGTTGTGTGTTTTAGGTAACGATATACAAAAAATAACATGAATTTTTCAAATTCACATTATGGAAGTGTTACAGATGATAACTGTAGAAACGTGTTTTTAATTTTGAATCAAAATTGAAAAAAATTCTACCACAACTCTCAGCAAATTCTATAAAAATTTTAAAAAATTTACCATTTCTTGCCTTTAATCTAATGTTTTTGTCAAAAGTTCACAATATTTATACTTACATACACTAAAATAAAAAAATAATTACAATTTAGGAAATTTTGCATCATTTGTGTTCAAAATGGTTGTCGTATGCAGATAATCTGTAAAATTTTCCTTGTAAAATAAAAATAAAAATTTCGTGTTTTAGAGCAAATTTTTACTAAAAACTAAGAAAATATTTACTAAAATTAGTTCAGTGTTTTTCCAAAAAAAATAGTAAAAATTTCGTCATGGAAACAATTGCCCAATTCACAAGCCTAGTTGTATCGCTTATTGTTGTATATGAAAACAAAATCAATTTTAGAACAATTTAATTTTGTTGACAAAATTTTTGTTTGAAATTGTCTTTTCATATACAACAATAAGCGATACAACTAGGCTTGTGAATTGGGCAAATATTGTATTTTATTTTCTTGCTACGTGCTATTTTCCCTGTTTAAGCTTCTCCTTAACCATCCATCTGAACCAACGAAGCTTTAATGTCAGCAGAGCGCTATATACCGTCCGGGGATACATATTTACAACAGATCTGGTAGATGTATTGTCTGGCAAGAGGGGTGTTGAAAACCTTTTAATAAAATTCAAAGACTATTGGGACTCTAACCACCTCACTAATGCACCTTGGTACCTCTCACTAGCCAGTACACATACATAAGTACTAAATTTGTAACTTCTTACATTGACATTACATTAAAATTTAGTATCTACATGTCTTTATTTTAGTGTATGAAGATATTTATTTGAATATGTAATACGGAGTTACCAAAGAATTTATTAAAAAAATATAGATACATACATACATATGGTCAGAACTTCAAAAAAGAAATTTTCCTACCAACCAACTACCAAATGTTGCACATACTAAAGCAATCTACCTATTTTGCTATGATCAGACCAAACTTATATTTTAGAATCATGTCACATAATAAACGTTAACTTGTTTGCAATGGTGACATACTGAAGGGTACATGAAAGATTGTGAGAAGATCTACAATGAATCACGCCCAATCATCTAAGGACAGACAGACAGGCATACATCCAGTCAGCCAGCCAGCCAGATGAAGAATTTATTGTTGGCATAAGACAAAGAAATTTTTTCTTTATGGCAGGGAATTGATATTTTATTAAGCATTTTCATTTTTTATATAGCAAAAGATAATTGTATCTTCCGTTTCATTATACGTTATACACACATGGCTGCTATTAGATATTTTATCTTTAAGTACAGCAGCAAAAAAAAAATATATATATATATAAAACTAAATGTTTTTAAAAAGCCTCAGGATTTAAAAAGAGAGTGAGACTTTTTGAAGTGGAATCTCAAGTAAGGTATTGCATATAACAGTGTGGTCAACTTGAAGAAATTGAAAACGCTTAGTGAACACAGTACCTGGTATTTTACACTAAAAATTTGTAATAAAAAATGCGAAATGCACTATCGTAAAAACCCTTCGACGGACCTTAAAGTTTTATCGGATTTTCGTAAATGAAACAATGATTTTGCATTATTACATGTTTGATGTTAATATATATATATATATTAATTAGAACCAGCACTCAGGGGATGAGCCCTACGTATGCAAAGCATTAAGCCGGAACTAGGAAAAGAGTTTTTGGGAAGGAGGATAGAGGGAGTAGTGTTTGCGGACATTCGATTTGAACCCTAACAAACTTAAAGTGGTAGAAAAGACCTCTGCGGGGAGTTTATTCCACATGCGAACAGTACGGCTAAAGTACGAATTCTCTGTAATGCGTGGTGCGGTTTACTGAAATATCTACCACAAAGGGATGTGCTCTTGATGAAGAGCGTGTTGTACGTGAAAAGTGACGGGTTTCGGGAAAAAGTTCCCTGATTTCATTAGAACACATTCTGTTGTAGTAGCGATAGAACAATGAAACACACCCAACATTGCGTCGGTGATCCAGTGAGTCAATAGAGATGGCACCGATAAGCTTCTACGCCCTATCCTGTACGCGGTCGAGTAACTTCAAATTAGCTTTTGAAGCACCGGCCCATACATGAGAGTTGTATTCCATTTTTGGTCGGATAGAGGTGGTATAAATATTAAGGAGATCAGATGGTGTGAAGCATGTCCTACACCGTCTTAACAAGCCGAAGCACTTGACTGCTTCTTTTGAGACATGAAAAATGTGATCATTTCATCGGACATCACAATGAATTTTCAATTGTTAACAAATATAATCCCAGTAAAAAAAAAAAAACGCTAAACTAGCAACTCTAAACTCCTACTTTTGCTAACACTTGTACTCTCCTTCATTTAAGACCCCATTTTATAAATAAAGAAATATAATTTTTTTTCTTTGCAATCTCAAGTTTAAGCGGGTGACCGACCATAATATTTCAAAGCTTACTCTCTGTTGTTATTGCTATTTTTGTTATGGAAACGGAAAAGGGGAAAGGGCGAATAAGAAAATAAGTATGTGGTGGGAATTGTACACAGTATTACTGTCTGATTGTAAGCAAGTGTGCGTGTGAGTGTTTGTGTGTGTATGTGTTTAAAGCGATGGTGTTTGGTAACGCCCCTTTAAATACAGTTATTTCATTGGGCGCAACCAAGAAAAAAATTAAAAGAATTATAAGTATTTTCATTTATAATTCAATACTATTTAAGCGGATTTATGCAAGTAAACCATCGACAGCTCATAAACATGACTTTGCGTTGTTTTACTTCAAGTTCGTTGTTTGACTGTCAGAGAGAAGATTAGGAAAATAGGATTTGAAATTTCGTATCTTAGAAACGCTAAAATTTTACGAAAATTTTCGCAAAATTAACTGGTAAGTTTAATATATATTTTCTAATTACATATTGTATTATTGTAATACATTCTATTTTCTTAAAGGGGAGTAAACCTTGGTAGGCATGTAGAGCTCTTGGGCGAAGGTTATAAAGTAGAGCAGTAGTATCTATTTTAAACCAAAGATATCCTTTTTAGTTACAATAAAATAAAAATAAAGAATACCTATCTATGTATGGCAAAAAAACAAGACGCAAAGAGGAAAAACTAAAGAGTGCGTGAGCATCCTTTGTGACACACACATACGCACGTATTGCTACTTATATACATACATATGTATGTTTAATTCAAGCAGAGACAAATACATATTCGTGTTAGAAAGAGATAATAAATGTATGTAAGTATAAAAGAACTACATACAACTTTTCAAACATTGACTCTGACTACAAATTCAGACAAACAAACAAAAAAAAAAAAAAAAACCATATTTTCTTTCTGTTGCAGTTTGTATGTCATTTTATCGCCTTATTGTTTTTGTAGCTTTTCTTAAATTATTTTTTTCTTTATTTCTTTTATTTTACCAAAGCACACGCGTGCGTATATCCTGCGGCGAGGTTAGACCAGAGTGCTGAAAATATTTAGTACTGCCATCTCGTTCCTTTCCATTGCATCTTTTATTGCTTTTGCATGCTCTGCACTAATATTATTATAAAATGCGCAGCTCTTTGCTTTCAACCTCACACTCTCTTCTTTTCCTTCTTCGTCAACACACCACCACACAAAACAATCCACACAAGTGTTACATACATATACTATTAACATTCGTCAGATAAACACAACTACAAAAACGATTTTAGTATATGATTCGTAATTCGTACGTTAAACATTTCTCTCGCTGCGTTTTAACATTCAGTCGGCATCGATAATTACCGGTGGACGTATCGTGGACGTCGTTAATCTGTTTGGAACAAAAAAAAAAAGAAAACCTAAAGATCTTTTAAGAAACAAGAAAACAAAAAAATCAACAGAACTTAACTATATGGTTAAAGTGCTGCCAGCCACTGTTGCCACATTATTGGAAATTATAATAATTATTATCTGCAATGAAATTATTTTTGTGCAGTAGTTCCTCAGTTAGTCCATAAGTGACTCCTGCAATTAAGTTGGTTAAGATACAACAAAACTTTAGTTTCTTCTCTTTGCAAAATTGAACGATTATAGTAATTATAGTACGAATATATGTATAAACAAAACAAGTGTAACGAAAACATTTAAACATCATTCGATTGAACTAAAATGAAATCAAACGAAAATATTTATAAGAGAATCGTAGAAATTAAGTGCAGTTAAAACAAAAATTGTGCCATATTAAAATAAATCATATTGAAAAATGTTTCGAATGAGAAACAAATAAATACATACATACATACCTATAAAAATATTAAAAATTTTAACCATTTGAATTGAAATAGTGATAGAAATATAGAAAAGTGTTTTAAAAACTACAAACATACATACATACAACATGATTGACTCAGCATGTAATTACTTAAATCCTTATGCCACAGCTTCCTTGGCTGCCTCCTCCACACAATCATCAAATGTCAATGAATTTTCGCCATCTGCTGCTGCTGCTTCGGTTTTATACAACAGCAAATCAGTGTCATCTTCGGTGGCAGCCTGCAATCCGATGAAATTGGAAATGCAATATCCGCCACAATCATCATCTACTGGTTCTGCTTCACCTAATTCAAGCATACAATCGGCACCATCGTCAGCCTCAGTGTCACCTAGCATTTTTCCATCACCCGCCCAATCATTTGCCTCAATTTCCTCCAGTCCGCCTGCTTCGGCTACCTCAGCATCACCCTTATCCGGCTCACATACAGAATTGGGTGCGGCTGCTGCAGCCTCGGCTGCTTATACATGGAATACGGCTGCCTATACAGCTGCATTGCCAACAAGGTACATACATAAATACATATGTATTTGATATGCAAATGTACTTACGTACATGCATATGTTTGTTGCAAAATGCACTTGATTGTGTGACATCCTTTTTTAAAGGGATGTTGTTTAGCTTAATTTAGTCAAGATTAGATTCGCTTTCCGTTGCATGTATTACTTTAGTCCTCCGTTTCCTCTTATTATGGTTATGGTGTCACATTAATTTTATTTTTTCTCTTTTATTTTTGTTTTCATTTTAGAACGCAATTCCCTTATGCTCAATATGCTTCAGATTATTATGGCAATGCCGTTGGTATGTCGGCTGCTTCAGCTGCTGCAGGTGCTTGGTTTTCGCATCAGGATCGTTTGTATCAGCCCTGGTCTGGCCAAACATATCCCAGTTTTAATTTCGATGATATTGCATTCCAAACTCAATTACAAAGACGTTCGGTACGGTGTACTTGTCCCAATTGTACCAACGAAATGTCGGGGCTACCTCCAATTGTGGGTCCCGATGAGAGAGGGCGAAAACAGCATATCTGCCATATTCCGGGCTGTGAACGCTTATACGGCAAGGCTTCGCACCTTAAAACCCATTTACGTTGGCACACTGGAGAACGACCATTTTTGTGTTTAACATGCGGCAAACGATTTTCACGCTCCGATGAATTACAACGACATGGTCGTACACACACCAACTATCGTCCGTATGCTTGTCCCATTTGTTCCAAGAAATTTTCACGTAGTGACCATTTGAGTAAACACAAAAAGACACATTTCAAGGATAAGAAAAGTAAAAAGGCTATAGCGGCGGAAGCCAAAGAACAGGCCGCTGCTATAAAGCAGGAAAAGTCTTTGGAACAACAACAACAGCAACAGCAGCAACCGGAAAAGTCCAGTCCAGCAAAATCCCCGAATATGGCAGGTAGTATGTCAAATACCCCCTCAGCTTCATCAGTCACTACAGTCAAGGGTCCATTATCGCTCAACGGTCGATTAAATAACAACACCAATAATAATTCACAACAGCAGCAATCGGCTGTGCCACAAATTCAACTGAAAACAGAACAAACCGAAATTCCAACAACAAATTACACACCCTATACAAATTTGTATCATCAGACCTCGACGTTGTTTCAACCACATTTAACATCGGCAACAAACTATGGAGCAACACCAAATCCAACAACCACAAGCGTACAACAAACACCGCCAACATTTGATTTGTGGAATACTCAACAGCTGCAGCAGCAGCAAACAAGAAGTGCCATGGAACAACAGCAACAACAAGCAAATAACAATAACAGCAATACCACAGCCGCAACCGTAGCTACCTCAAGTAATGGTCATTTAGCCCAATCTCCAAATATGCAAACGCAGCAACAACAACAAACTTCCCAAACTCAACAGCAACAACATTCCCAAACATCGCACCATTACAATTCCCTGGCTATGCAAAGTGAATCTCAATTAGCTGCCGATTATGGCATTACAATGTCTTCGCCTCATACAAATAATGGCAATTCCTCTCCCATATCACATCACCATCCTCCCCACTCTTACTCTCATTCCCATTCCCATCATCATCATCATCATTCTCATCATCCTCATCATATGCAACATCATATGCAACACTCATCAACATATTCAAATTTAATAGGACAAATGAAATCAGAATATCCATCATATGCTGATTTTACCCCAACAACAACATATCCCGCACCAAATTCAGCTTTCCATCACCATCCGCACAATCCATGGGCTGCAGCGGCGGCCTACCAACATCCCCATCATGCCACTGCCTAAGATCAGTAATGGTTGATCTTTAACAGGTTTTCATTTTATTTATTGTAAGAATATGTTGTTGCTTTTGTAATCCTTTAATTTGGATTATGTGGATTTCATTGTTGCCTAATTGTGTAATTTATTCTATTATTTTGCAAATAATTTTATTACATTCATTCTATGTTGCTCTAATTGTACAATTTGTTGTTGGTTTTTATTTTCAAATCTCTTCATTCTTCACAATTGTATTTAATTAAACATTTGACACTCAATCAAACAGATTGTGTAAATATTAGCTTCTATTGCGTAGTTTTAAGTTTCAGCTGTACATACAACCATACATAATTAAACTGAACAAAATATTTCACCCAACAAAAACAAATTATAAATAATAATAATAAAAATAATACTCTTGTTATGTTCATATAAAAATAATAAAACTATCTTTAAGTTATTTAACAAATTTGAAAAGAAAATCAACAAATAAAATATATTACAGAAAGCTGTTGTTTTTTTTTTTTGTTTTGAACGGTACATAAAAAGAACGGAATCGATTTATTTAATTCAAAATGATCTTTCAGAATTATGAAATGCATCAAATAGAAAATATATTTGTGAGTTAATTAAGTGTTTGTGTAAACTTCGCTTAGAGTAGAAATGAAGCTGAGGAGAGTAGTTGGAGGCTTAAAAGCGAATAGCGGAAAATTTACGTACGATACGCCTATACTGGGTATGCTGGGTATGAAGTCAAATCTAAAAAAAATAAAATCCTTATCACGCTTTTGATTGAAAATATTTTGTTTTGTTAAATACCTTCTTACGCTCTATGCTTCATAAAATATACTTACGAGCATAAAAAACTTACCCTTTTCAAGAGGACAGTTACAGAGATTTCTTTTAAATTTTTGATGTATAGTGACATAGGTGTTATTTAATATTTTTGGAGGGTTATTTCCCCCTAAAAAATCAGTCGATCGAAGATGCCATTTGAATATAAATGTATTTTGTTATAGACTTAAAACTGGTTTTAGTTAAAAGGGACAATATTTTTGATTTACTAAACCAATCGACTTGATCTTGTAACTATGCTTATGTACCGATATGTTGATCCTTCGAAAAACTTTTATCAAAAATCAATACAATCAGTCGCTCATTTCTGGAATTGTTATGTAACTTTCTGTTGGTGGATTTGACATGTTTTCTAATTATTTCCGAAAAATGTTGATTTGAGAAGTCACGTCAGCGCTGGCTTTGTTAATTGACTTTCTTGCCTCTTCGAAGAAACTCAAAAGTTTTTCCACATCTTCCATCAGAAGCCATTCTTCGGTTTAGTAAGTTCAGCTTTGAATTTTATACCATGTTGACAAACATGTACTCAACTCGTTGTTTAAGCAAACGCCTTCTTACGTACAAAAATAAGCCTTGAAATTTCAACGAAGCGAAAGTCAAACCATTAACAGCGATATGCAATGATTATTGTATGTAAAATTCTGTGTTATTTACAAATCTCTAGAAGGATATAATAATTCCGAGAATTTCTATTATGTATTTAAGTAAATGATTTTAGAAAACTTCTGAGTTCACAATCACTTACCTCTCATGTGGTCCATTCCGCTAAATCACAGTTTTTATCCAGATCACCTGCGCTAGTGAAATTTACACATAAAACAAATTGAATTACTGTAATAAAGCTGATTCTTCACGAATCATTTATATTTTAGATTCTGGCATATGATTATGCACCTTTTGATTGCATGCGAGTGGGGCAGAGTGTAGTTTTATAAAAACTCATGTTCTAAAAATCAAAGATATATTAACGCATCATAACATAATCATTAATCATAATTAACTGCGACTACAAACAAAAAACAAAAATGAAACGAACCTCTTGAAAAATCTCACAAATGTACTGAATACACGCTACATTCAATATAAAACGAACACTAAATAAAGAGAGTAAAATTTTTGATTTTTCGTATATAATCTTTGACCTCAATGATATATTTCGATACCCTATACGATATCAAAAATTAAAATTAATAACAATCATACATGCTATTATAATACATAATAACAAATTTTCATTGGAACATTTTAAACTCTAGTAGTGTACAGAAGCATTCTTTGTAATCGTCGCAACTACTCGTAAATACTAAAAAGTTAAAAAGAGAGTTAAAGAAACAAAACAATTATTGAACATTTATTTTACTTTTTTTCTTGTTTTTAACCCTTCATTTACACATGTAAGTAATTACTTGCAAGTAGTGTATACGTATTATCAACGAAAATGTCGAAATTATAGCCAAAAGTCTTGCAAGTTGATCGAGCGTTTACACAGTCAGTTGTAAGTTCATTTTCAAAATGTTCTCGAGGCGTAAGCATGCTATGAAAAATATGTGAATCCAGTATTGCCGTGTTATCGATATCATAAAATTACTGAAAAGCATATTTGGTTTAACAATTTTTTTTTTCAAAATGCATGGAATTAATGCTTGAAAATACTATTAAGATGCTTTGTTGTATAGATGTGTTCTTTTTTGTTTTTTTATAAATACACAGAAAATCAGCTATAAACATTACTTTTATTTTACTAAATACTGGTTAATTGATATAAAACTCATCATCGGTAACACTGTTTCTTAACTTGTCATTTTACTTGCCGTAAGTGTCAAAAATTTACTTACAAGCATATTTTCTTGTAAGTAGAGCTGCAAGTTCGAAAATTATGCTTGTGTTAGTGAAAAAGTGTGAGTGTATTGAGTTTTTCGCACTTGCACTTGCATGTGTAAACGGCAGGTAATATACCTACGTAAATATTTGCTTATGTACATAAACTCATTTAAAAGTGATAACAAAGAGAACTATAAATAAGTTCCTCTTGGAAAAACAACAATAAACTTACAAACAGTAGAAATGTTTACCTAACTTTGCTTACTAAAAAGGACAACAAAGAAAAATTAATTAAATACAAACATGAATTTTACACATAAAACACAATTGATCATGCACGATCATGCTCTCTTTTAATGCTAAAGAGTGATCATGAAACAACAACAATTGCTCCCATTAGTAAACAAACAAACAAACACTCAATAAATAACAATGTGACCAACGTGCTTCACATGATCAACACAAAATCAGTAGATGCAGTGAATGAAAATAGTGTTAGATAGATACATAACTCTGTTTTAGCACACAGGGAAGAAGTCCCAAATCTGCTCAAATCGCGTCAACGGCGAAAGTTCCCAGAGATGGAAACTATAACATTAAAAATTCCAAAAATAGTTTCGCGATTTTAAATGAACAACAGGATGAGCCCACAAATGCAGTAAAAACGAGTAGAAAAGGTGGTTAAAAAAATTCACTTAGTTCAAGAATTAAATTACTGATTAAAATAAAAATGTTTATAACAATCAACTAAAGACTGCTAACAGTCGATAAAAAAAGGTATCGATTCCAGCGTGGAACTAGAGGAGGTAAAAACTGGTCTTGAAATTAGTGGCATCAAAGTCAATTATGTTTCAAACATTAAAATTAGGTAAAGAATGCCGCAACCTACTTATATTTAGAGTGGAATTACAGCCATGTTAAAATAAATAAAATAAAGAAAAATGAAATACGCCCAATTTATAATTTAAAATATTTCTTGCACCGAAGAGTTACCGTTGAACCACCAACTAAAAGATCTGGACCTACCCAATGCCGGAACTGCCAAGAATTTGCACACACAAAAACTTATTGCATTGTATGTAGTGAGTTACACAGTACCGCTAACTGAGACAAATTGAAAGGTGATTCCAATGCGAAAAATGTGGCAATTGCGGCGGAAACCATACTGCTAACTGTAGGGGTTGCCCTTTTATTCGTTTTTTAGCGTTCGTCGAACAGAAAAGAGAATTTCTCCCGCTCAGCCTAAAACTCTTTTAAACTATCCTGAGTTAGATCAACCGCAGATTTAATCGATTCCCAAACGTTTTGAAGTCTAACCAGACAATAGTTCCCCTAACTACTAGTAGTTTGTTTAGCATTGGCTAAGCATATAATTAATATTTTTTGATTTAAGATTTAAATAATTATTGATATTTCAATTTTAAATTAAAGATTCAATAAATAATAAAACTAAAAAAGAATTTATTTAGGATCTTATGGGCATGTGTTCTCAAAACTCATTTAAAAAAGTGGAAAAGTTAAAAAAAAAACATCGAAAAGAATTTAAAATTGTTAAAGCTGTGAGTTGTATCCTGAAATATGCAAAATTATGCTCTAAAGAGCAAAATATTCTAAAAATATGCCCAAAAAAATGGATTTCAAAACAGATTTATACATCTTTAAAGTTGTCAATTAGTTCAGAAAAAATCAAAGATATGTTGATAGTTTTACAAACAATTTTTGAATTGGGAAAAATTAGTATCTATTAAATAATTAATTATACTAAAATTAAAAAAAAAAAAAAAGTAAAAATATGCAGGAAAAACAAGAAAAGTCGGGAATATGCAAAAGTATGCCGAAAAGAGAGAAATATACAAAAATACGCACTAAAATATGTATGCCAAATTTTTTAAAAAATCTCTGAAACGTATAAATATTTCAATTAATATTATCAGGCTCAAGTTCAGTTTTATCGAATTAATGAAAATTCAAATTAATAAGAGATTTTTTATGTTGAAAAACATTAGTAGGTATTATCCAATCAGTGTACCGATTTCAAGGCCGCTACACCTCTCATCAGCGTTCATTTGTCCATTTTTACAATTTTCATAAAGTGGGTTATAATTGGGAAGAATATCAACTATTTAACCAAGTTTACAACAGAAATAGAATACGAGAATTGTTATAATTCCTTTTTATTCCATTTTGAAAATATTGAAACAATTTTGGTTAGTACGAAATTCCCCATGTCTGATTTTTGGAAAACATTTTTATTATTATTGCTACTAAGGTGAAGTGCATACATACTATAATTATAGTTAAATTTATTTAAATGTGATTACATTATATTATGTTATACGAGTATGTATATTTATATGCTTCAGTTATTATCTCTCCTTACTAAGTGTAGTGTACTATTAACATAATCTTGCCACAACAAATCTTACAGTTGATATTCTATAAGATATTTCAACTCGTATGTACATAAAAAAATTAAACTTTTTTCCTCAAGTTGAGAGTTATAAATCAATCAAATTTATTTATATATGGTTTTTTCATTTGATATTTAACTACACAAGTATTTAGCTACAGGCTCATATACAATACGCACTCGCATTTAAACTTTTTATGTTACTGATGTTTTCTTATGAAATGAAAATAAAGAAAGAAAAATAAAAATTATATCTAACAAAGTGCGTGTTTTTGTGGTAACTCCCAAAAAGACCAAAATAACAAATAGTTTGCTGTTAAGCAAACAACAAAAACAAAAAAGAATGTGCTGGACATCTTGCAAATTGCGCATTCTTCCATTACTTTAGCCTCTTTTTTTTAGTCGCCTTCTAACTTTGTTAGCATCACTTTGTGTGAGATCATTACCAAAAATGATGTTTAATTTTTCTAGCAGCATGTTTTCTTTTCTGCTGAAGTTTTAACTGTTGCAACAAGAAACATCATGCAACAAAATGTGCTTAACTGTCAACGCATTTAATAGTTTTTCATATTTTTCTTTCTCATTCCTAGCTGCAGTTGAAGTTCGTGTCTGAAGAGGTGTTTAAAAGTTTATAGCTTTTTGATGGTTTTCTTATTCTGGGCTTTTTATTTTTTTTTTATTCTTGGTATCTATTATTTGAGCTTTTATTTGAATTTCAGTTTGTCTGTTCGATTTCGTGAATTAATAAAACAGACTCACACATCCACACATGCAGAGATACATGCATTAAGCATTTGACAGAGCCCTTGGCTAAATGTGATTTAATAATTACTAGTTTTTTATGACCTGATCTACGCCCTTAAATTAAAGCAATAATATTTATATAAGTATACGACCCCATACATTGAACTTCGCTGTGGACATTTAACAAATATTGTTAAGATAATAAATTTATAATCGATTGTGCCGTATTTTTTTTTATTTAGTTTTGGTCTTTAATCAATATAGATTTTGTCTGTTTTATGATCGGCTTAGATAATAAATCAATTTTATTAACTACATTTTTTGGTAGTTAAAATTTATATTTATTTCATTAAAGCGAAGATATTTTCAACATTTTTTTGTGTAACATATATTTATTTTTTTTTTTATATGACACAGAATTGGTAAGAGAAATCAATGGAAACACTGTTTATTTACACTGAAAGGAAAACCTTAAGAACTATGATTTTTTCAAATGCATGGTTTTATTTCTGATGCGTCATTTGCTACAAAAACTCCATAATAAATCTGATCATCTAATTTTGTATTGTAAGATTTACTTACTCGTTCCTATTTTTAATTTTACTGCCCATGAATATTTACAGGCAATCTTTGTATTGAACTCAGACCATTTAAAATTGAAAACAGAAAAATTAATACCTTCATGAAAATATTAAAACAGATCCAACATAACAGAAACAATATACTCGTAGTGTTTAATTGTTGTTTCTATCTATTTTTCTCACAACAACAATTTAGTACAAATTTGCCAGGAGCAGGCTAAATTAATAAAATTAGCTGTGCTATTAAAACTACCTGGTAAGTTACTTGTAGCTTGGAGTTGGCATTAGACAAATTTTCACAATACTTTTTATAATTTATGCAAACACATTTAGTTGTTATCTTTAAAAAGCAAACACCACTCAAAACAATTGACTATAATTTCCTCATTGTCCTTGGGCAAATAATAAACTACGTGTACATATTGAAAAATATTTTAGTGAAATTATTTTGAAAACATCTGTAAATATTTCACGATAAACATTTGTGGACAATAAATGAAATCTGGATTCGAAAAATGTCCAGCCCTTTTAGACACGCGCTATCTATTTGCATTTAAGCATTATTTTCCAAGGAATTTTATGCGATTTGACACTTTTTTATTAGTGAAATAATCCATAAAACATACAATTCCTTTAACCAATGATCTATAGGAGAAGAAATGCATGTTAATTTAGATTTATTGACTTCTTTGTATTTTTTGTGAAGTTTACCGCTCTACTGCATTATAATGCAATAACACCGATCAAATGGTGATCTTGAGTTGGGAGAAAAATTGAGCTGAGTTCGTGGAAAAATATTTGACAGCTATTTTGATCACTGATACAGTAAATAATAAATGGAGTTATTATATAACAAGTGCTTTACAATCTTAAGCCACTTAACTCACTTACAAATACAATCGAATATTATTTGGAAAATAAGTAGCCTACACTTGAAATAAAATTTGTTGTTCAACACATTTTAATCCTTAAGTACTCTTGTGGTTGATGATGTCCTTGTAACTGCATACAAAAAACTGACAGACAACATTATGATGCTGATCATCATCATTGTTTTTGTACTTTGCACAAAAAAAAAAAAAAATTAAAACAAAAAACTTGTCAAACTGAACACGAGATCTTCGTTTTCTGTTTCATTTTACAAACCGCCTTTTTTCCTAAGAATTCTAGATACAATTTCATGTAAAAAAAAAAATAAATTAAAAAAGGACATTTATATTAGATTAACTATCTGGGATTTTTTGGTCAGATAAGTAACCGTAACCAAAGTGAACACAATGAATAGTAAGATACAGAGAAAAAAAAAAACAACAAGAACAACAACCATATTTTCATATATTATTTGTGATCATGACTTAACTAGAACGAACGTATGTCATCTTCTCTTTGGCAATTGATACAACACTTGTTCTGCAGCCAGAGCGTTTGTGTGTTTCTTTTTGTTTTAATTTAATATTATTTTTGTGGTGTTGTGGGCGTTTAAAACATAAAACTTCGTCATATTGCTCAGCTTGTATAATTTATGTTTTAAGGGTTTTTGCTTGTTGTTTTTTATATATTTTTTTCATTTTCGAATGTTTGTCCTTTTTTTGTTGTTCTTAAATAAATTGATCAATATTTAACTTGGTTTTGCTATACTTGTATTATTTATTGTTTATGAAAAATTATTGCAACCATATGGTTTTAAGAAAAAAAAAAAATATATTGCAGATTACTAAAAGGTTAAATGTTTACGAAATATATTGCGGCCGCGTTAGTAGATTTTCAGCTTTAATTTTATAGATTTGAAAAGAAAAATCAAAAAGGACATTTATAATTTATATTCTATGTTACGGTTATTACTACACATTTTATTTCAATTTATATGTATGTCAGCCGTGTTTGGAAAGTTTTAAGAATATGAAGTGATATAAAAAATCGAATAGAACGATGTGGTCCGAATCTGCTTGAAGTAGCTAAAAATAACATGTGTGTGTAATTCACGTCAAACACGAATAAACCAACAACAGCCAAATATTTTTCAAAGTATTGATCATGGGACAGCGAGCCAACAAAATGGTGACTTGTTTTGCGATTATTGTTAGGAGAGCTGGAGTCCTTATCCGATTTGGTCATGTTTGAGAGGAAAGTTAGAAGCGTCGAAAATAATAATATTAGATACAGACAAAAATCTTAGTATAATAAACGATATATTCCCATGCCTGTCCCGTCTCTAAGCGAAAAATTCATTACATTGATTACATACATTTTCTTTATTTCGTTTCCCAGCAAAAATTACTGCTTCGCCGTAAGCACGGTTGTTAGGGAATATCAGGTGATATTAGCGTGATATTCGCGATGTCCCACTTTCGAGCATTTCGTTTTAAGTGCTTATTTCAAAGCAGTGAGTATGAAGTAAATTCATGGAACGAAAACCATATCAAACATTCGTACTCGTATTATGTTCGTTACACTTCGTAAAATTTAAAATTTTAATCATTACCTTACAATAATGCTTTCTAGTATGCACTAGTGTAAGGTTAGTGTATTTTTTGTTTTTGTTTCTACATTGATTAAATAAAGTTATCAAAAAATTTTACATTTTCTGCCATACATTTCTGCATTTGTTAAGATAATACATATGTGCTTAATATGAAGCACGTTCTTAAGGCAGAAAAAGTATGTACTGCTTCCAAAAACTTGATTATTTTTTGCTGGGTTGTTTATATTAAAAATTAACTAAAAACTTAAAACAATGTCGTCCTTAAGCAACAAATTTTAAGAAGTGGAATTGCAGATTTTAGACTACATGTGTTTATTATTGAGACATCATTAAGATTTCTAAAAAAAATTGACGACCAAGTCGTTTGAAATATAAGGAGGTATGCATGTGTTCGTCAATATTTGTCTATATCTGTAGTATTTACTAATTACTTTGCATAGAAGTGACTTGAAAAGTTAAAAAGGATTAATAAGACTGAAAGGAGTTTTGGATTAAAAATTGCTTATTCGATTTTGCAGGAAGATAATTAAAGAATTAAACTTAATGTCAACTACTGCTATAAATCGAATTAAAAATATTTCCAAAAATTTTAATGTTAAAGTTTATATCGATTTGCTAAAAAAGATCGGAAGGTGTTTCTAATCTTCACGCAGCAATTAGTTTTTTGTGTCAAAAGCAAGGATCTATCGTTTGTATTTGTTTATCGTAAAATATTTTTTCTTTTGGATCATGTTGCACATATGAGTCCAGGAATGAAACTATGTTTTTAAACGATTTAAAAAAAGAAAGAGGTTATCAATCCTGTTGCTTTATTTTTTCAAATCTTTGAACCTCCATAGCTCTATTGTTTAAGAACCGATTTTCTAGATTTTTTGTTAGAAGGGTTGTGCTTTCACTTTAGCTCCGATATTTTTGTGAAAGGGCGGATAGAAATTTGTCCCCTTAAAATACTGATTTTCGAATAACACCCCATTTATTTTTCCGAAATTCTTTTTTTTTTTGTTTGTTTGAAAGGTTATGGTTACAATGTGCTATAACATTTTTTCTAAAATCGGATGAAATTTGATACCCTAAAATATTGGCTTTTGAATAACTCCTCCTTTTCTGGACCGTTTTCCTTTAATTCTTTTTGGTTTGAGCTAATTTGGTTGCAGTTCGGATCACACATTTATTTTATTTGGGACAAGTTGTCCCCCCCTCCCCCCACAAGAAATTAATTTCGATTATTCTATGACTTCAATTTATTACCGATTATTAAAATTCTTCTATTTTTTTTTTTGCTTTTAAAATAAAATCCGAGTTTTTTCCAATTTGATGCCATAGTTTTTTTTATAGGAGTGGCAACACGTTCTCCCCCGGCAACATTGCTCCCATAGAAAGGTAAGTCGCCTACCGAAAAATTTATTACTAGATAAATCCGCTACTTATGGGCCAATTTCAAATTTTTTGTATCGTTTTTGTGTTCGTGTAGTAAAATTTAAACTAGAAATGAATTATATCGAGGTTTTTGCTTTTGCATAGTTGCATCGATTTTGTAACATGTTCGATTCACTTTTTGTAATGAATTGGGTTTTCTTCTTGCCAGAATTACTAAAAGTTGGTATGTAAGTGGTTAAAATGGTATAAAAGTAATGAGTTTCTTTTCTCTTTCTGTTAAAATTCTTTCACTATCAAAATAACTGTTTTCTTCTATTTTTTACATCCAGTCTACGATTTGCTTATGGTTCGTTATATGAGACACTTAATGACAAAAAATTTGATGTTCGTTATATCGAATGTTGGTAAGAACGAGATTCGTTATACCGATCTTTGCCTGTATTTATTTTTAAAAGCAACACTATTTCGGGGCCAAAGTGCAGCTGATAAGATTCATTGTTATTTCAAATATTTCTAAATTTGCTTCCAACTTTTTATAAGTAAATAACACATCTTCAGATTTATTTTGTATTTTGACTTATTTTGAATTTCATTAGCTTATATATTTTGATATTGAAAAAATTTTTAATACAGAGTTATAACATTTGAGTTTGTGTGATATTTCAAACTAATTGTGTTAAGTTTGAAATAATTTTTCAAGCACATATAATATTCTGTTTTAATCCTGGAGATAAAATTGTAGTTTGAATTTTGGTGCAATAGAATCATATGAAAAATATTTTTCTATATTTTAGGCATATTTTTTGACTCTTTATCAAGAAAATGATCATATAACAATGAATAAGAAGAATATATGTAACAAAAAAGTAAGAGTTGAAATTTTTGACAAAAAACATATCAAGAAATAGTTGAACAGTCTGTAGACCTAAAAAGTAAGGATTGAAAAATTTCGTATGCCAATTCGCTAAACGAAGTTGCGAAAGGGCGAGAATGAGTAAATTTTCAAAACTCCCTCTACCAGATTCGGTCGGTAGAACCTTTTTCGTCTTCCTTTTTTTTTGTGATGCAGCGTTATTTATGCAACAAAATTAAAAAAAAAAAAATTATTTATTTATTTGTGGTATATTATTCACCATTCTTTGATTGCGCCATATGTTAATAAAAAACAAATTAATAAAATATATATATACATACATATAAATATTAATAATATGGTCAGTTTTGAATTGATATTGCAGCTCTCATGGACAAATAAATATTGCCAAGGAAAAAAAAAAAACGAAACGCTGAAATATAAAACTATGATTACTTGTCTACATTTCAAATGTGATGCAAAGAAATGTTACAAGAATTAAAGAAATATAAATTATTAGTTGATATGGAATGCATTTGTTAAATGTTGGTTGGCAGTTGGAAAAAGATGTTGGCTTTGCCATCTACCTAACATACATACATGCATACAAACATACTCGCACCAAGTTATGGTTGATTAAAGCAAACAAACAAAAAAATTTAAACAAAAAATGTGTTTATATACGATAAATCAGTTTTCATTAACCCTTTGGCTAAACAAAATTTTTCATTTTTTTCGATAATTATAGTGTACACTTTTGAAAAACATCAACATATCAGTTTTAGATACAGAAAGAAAGAATTATTTTGTTTTATATTATTGTTTTTTTTTTGATTTCTTTAAATATTATTTATACTGCACATTTTGTTGAAAATATTTTTCATTTGATTTTTTTTTATTTTATTACATTTGTTGCACGTACATGCTTACATACATACATACATATGAAAGAGTTATACAAGAATGGATTGCCTTTTTGTTCCTTTGCCCAGTTAAAAGAAGTTGTTCTGAAATTTTGAGATGATACGAGCGAATATTTAAGAAAACAAAATATAATAAATTTAAATGACATACAAATGTTTAAACGCTTTTAAGTGAAACAGACTTAAAATTAAATTTATAGTTTTTTCTTTGAAAAGAGTCCATCATACCGCTAATGTATTTAAGTCTTAATTTTTTTCAACTTCATTTAATTTTGAGAAAAAATATGCCTCCTGAATGAATCCTTTGGCAGAAGAAACGTTCAGTCTTTCAGTCCTTTAGATGCAAGTTTAAAATTTTCGTTTAAAAATTTAGTGTTAAAAGAGCTTTTTTTGAAAATTAATTTTAATTTTTTTCAACTTCATATAATTTTGAGAAAAAATATGTCTCCTGAATGAATCCTTTGGCAGAACAAACGTTCAGTCTTTCAGTCCTTTAGATGCAATTTTAAAATTTTCTTAAAATTTTCGTTTAAAAATTTAGTGTTAAAAGAGCTTTTTTTGAAAATTAATTTTAATTTTTTTCAACTTCATTTTATTTTGAGAAAAAATATGCCTCCTGAATGAATCCTTTGGCAGAACAAACGTTCAGTCTTTCAGTATTTTAGATGCAATTTTAAAATTTTCTTAAAATTTTCGTTTAAAAATTTAGTGTTAAAAGAGCCTTTTTTAAAAATTATCTTTCGAGTTAGTACGAATGTATCATGGCGTTACTGTGGATTTTTTCTAGGGGTTGGTTGGAGCTTTAGGTTATTTATTATTCTTAAAATTTTAATGGTAGAACAAAAAATTTTACAGAGTGAATTTTTCTTTATCCCTGACTTACTTGTTAAATGTCAGCATTGGGTGTTTAGAAAGGACTTTCAGCTCTTTTTACCCAAAACACATTATAAAATTTTTACCGATGGCTTTTAACAGACAATTAGATTATAAAATCTTCAGGACGAAATTTTGGCCACATGATCATGAGGTATTTTTACTAGATTTATGACAGTGTTTTGGATATATTTTTAGCTAATTACAAGCTTGAAAGATATAATAATTTTAATTTTATGAAAATACACTAAAATGATTAATTAATTTCGTCGATATAATGTACTATTTTGATTAGTTTCCAAAGCTATTGTGAATAAATTATATTATTTAATGCATTTGATGAAATTTTCATTGACGTAACTTTAACAAAACTTGATTCATAAATACAGCGAAGAGTGTTGTTAATTAAGTTTTAATAAATCTTTTCATTAGACTGATGTTGAAATGCAAAAAATGTACGAAGAGAATTTTTTATTTCGGCTTAAATGTTACTGTATTGATTTAATGATTTCAGAAAGCTCTGTAAAAAAATCAAAGATGGAAATCAGATAAAAAAAACCTACACATACAAGTGCACAACAAGTGACAGCTTTGACAGTTTAAGATTTATATTATGATTGATTGTCTTGTTTAAGCGGCCAACCTATTTTTAAATACACTCACTCTCGCATACAAACTGCCATGCTCTTGTTGCTGCGGTATTCTTCAATCACATCACAGTGGGTGCTAAGTGGCGCCATACATTTCATGAAAAATAAAGCCATAAAACTCACACTAAATAACAACGAGGTGAATAAAATCATAAAACCAAAAAAAAAATCGATAAAATAAAATTAAACAAAGCCACAAACAAATGGTTTTTAAACACCCACAATCACCACACAATCGTATAAAAAGGACCACCATTATTACTTGGATTACACACTTTAAGTCTCTTTCTCCTTAAATTGTTAAGACAAAGAATGTACAGGACCCCTTTTGCGCCATACACTTGAGCCATACAATTGAAAAAAAAAGTATAACAAAAGTTGGTGAAACAAATCGATTTTATCAATTCGTTACGCTATTTTGTTGGTCAAAATGTTTCATTATTTAAATACAATCAAACATAAAACGTGCACTCATGCTAAGGACATTCATATGAGATTTTATTTTCATTTGTTTTGGACATTTCAATGAAAAGGAAACTAAAATAATTTATTAATAACAGAGCTGTAAAGTAATGTTTTGATAGTAAATAAACATTGAAATATAACAATCAGTCTTTCAAGCTTCTGCTCAGAAGGATACTTGTAACAATTCGTAGTAAATAGAGTGTAAATAAGTAACAAACATACATAAAAAACTGTGGACTGTGGGGGTGTTAAACTGTATACAATTGATCAACAAACAATTGTTCAACATTAATATTTTGTCCTTTAGATTGTTACAAAAAAAAACATAAATAAATGGAGGTTATCGAAATAAAAATGACAAACAAATAAAAACCACAAAAATGAAATAAAACAAAACAACTCGACTAACAATAAACCCATCATGAATAATAAAAATACAATGTTTTGAATGGAACATAAATACTTAGGTGCGCTTTTCACAACTCGGACGAATGTTTTATCTGTAAAATTTGTATGAACAACAATCAGTTTTTTTACACTCAAATTATGCGTGCGTCATGTGGAAACAGCACCTTAATCGTATGAAGCAAACAAAATTCATTCATATCTGCTCTCAGCTATTTATTGAAGAGCTGGAAAAAGAAAATCGAGAAAAACTAAAAAAACAACATATAAAAGGAAAATGCTTGGTCATTTATGACGATCCATTAGCACCAGCAGCTATTTATGGTTTTATATAGTAATTGTTCTCTTCTTTTGTCGTTGTATTATTGTATGTATAGCCGCGGCAGCAGCACGCGTTTCTAATGGTCATGACAGCAATAATCATATTCAAGAACTACGACTACCAACATCCATATACACATACATAATTTAGTTTGAACATTTGGCAGCATGAAACTAGAAATTTCAAGCCTCACATATGTCACTGTTTCTTTTAGTTTTTTTTGGTTTTTTTGTTAATTTTCTGGCTGGTTTTAGAGGTTGTCCTTGTTTAAGGTTTACATCTTACTTTCGAGAAAAATTGAAAGAAAGAAAATGTTGTTAGAAAAACGTGTGTCTCCTTTAATGACTCCATTATTAATTAGTTGAGAAATAGCATGATTAGCTTGTCAATGTAAATAACACCTGTTGCAATATGTTTGTATTTTCTTTTACTGTAAATGCATAGAAATGAAAAACTTTATTTCAGAGCCGATAGGAAGATTTTTTTTCTCTTTGACGCTTTTGAATAAAAATTACTTTTGAATTTTAAACTCTAATGCTGAAGAGGTATATGATGACCATGCCCATTGTAAGTATGTATGTGTGCTTTCTTATCATTTATGTGTAGAGGCATTGACAATCGTCAATGCACCACATCCAAAATAGAGTTATTGGCTTCAATATTTCACTGGTCGATGGCAAAAATACTTGGATGGAGGTATAAAATGTTGCCCCACGATCGGTTGGGAATTAAATTGTTTGTAAATCGGCAATGACGGTTGAAGCAATTAAAAAACTCATCATAATGGTGATGCAATTTGACATCACTAGAAAGAAAAGGATCTTACTGTTTGTTCCCTTGACATTTGTCATGATTGCGATGCTACCAACTTGTTTGCTTAAAGGCATTGGTTGGTATTAGCGCTAACCAGGAGCAGATGTGTTCAAGATTTACGTCAGTAGCTGCGCCGCAGCCCTAACCTGACGATGCTCTTAACAACGAGTGAAGTTGTGTGTGATTCTCCACGAAGCGACACAAGTGTGACTTTCAAGGAACAAATCAGATGGCAACTACATCTCCTTATGCGTGTGTTTCGAAGATGCTTCTTTTGTTTAGCAACATCAGATAGAGGATTGACATTGGCTGTCTGAAGTCCAACCAGTAACAAAATGTATTCCCGAAAGAGACCTCACCAATAACCAGCATATACACCTAAGGGGACAGAATATGCATCTCGCAGCACATTGTAAGGAGAGTTTCATGTAGCAGCAACATATATCTAGCCGTATAAATGCAGCCGTGTGGCTTAACGGCTATCTATCGGCTTTGGTCTTGGGCGGACATCCCCTCTCAGGCTAACATAGGTTGCTCCTTCTGCCTTTCATATCTTCTATGCACACCCATTGCTCTGTTTTTTCATAGTCTCAATTGTGACGCATAAGTTTTATGGATAATTGATCAAAGTTAATATCGAGAAAAAGCTCGTTACCATTTTCCCCGGGAATCAAAGCTCCTAGGAGGTGTGATTAGTAACCAAATGACCCATAACCGTGTTTTGGGGGGAGCCAACCAGGTATTGTGATGGAAAATTTTACATGAAGTGTTATGCGAAGTTTATCAAATCTATCTCGTTTTAAAGCTGAAATGCAAAACCACGTAACTAACGAAAATTCAAAATTGCTTGTTTAAATAATTCTTGCGAATTTTTTAAAACTTGCATGGCTATAAACAATTTCAAAACATCTATCATAAAAATCAGCTATATTTAAAACGAAAACAAAGACACACATGAATACTGACAGGGTATAGTGGCTTCTTCGAAGATAACTTTTGCTCTATTCAGCCGTGTAGTTGAAATCTAAGTGATTTTGGATATTAAATTTTCCTTTGTTGCTTGAAATATTAACTATGTCTAATTTTCTAAGATTATTACATTACAAACAAATATCAAAGATATTTAATTTCAGCCAATTGAAGAAAATTTATTTGGTTTTTAGCCCTCCCCAATAAAATTAAGAAAAGTGTAGTTGCGTTATTTTGCATTTAAGCTAGCGATATGTAGTATTTTTAGCGAATTTATTTATATGTCACATCTGCAATTTATATAGAATATGGTTTTTTTTTTTAACAAACAAAATAGGACCACAATAAAACAAAAGTAGTGAATATAGAAAATTTAAATAATGAAATTTCGCTTCATCTGCTCTTTTAACACCCACACGTTATATGATCTATAGTTTCCTTTTATATTTCGCTACATATTTGATTTCTTTCAAAATTTTTTCTTTTATTTTGTATAAAATTTTATTACTTAAATTTAAGTTTTCTCTTAGAGGCGTAGTTTTTCTTTGGTCTTTATGAAAAAAAAAGTATCAAATTGTAACATATTCAATATCTGTCGCTATGGATGACAACATATGCAGCTAATTTCCTATCAAATCAGGAAAATCTTTGATATCATATTGTACGAATTGAGACTCCTCAGTCTCAAATTTTTGTTTTTTTTCTGCGTCTTTTGATATCAAAAAAAAAAGAACCATAAGAGATGCTGTAGACTTTTATACGTTTACAATTACACTTGAAATGTATTCAATTGAGTTGAGTGCATTAAAATAAAGAAAAAAATATGTAAAAACTATTGGCAGGAAATGTCAAGGATATCCTTAACACTCGTTATACTCTACAAACAATACAATACATACATACATACAATATGCACATACACATATACATTATTTTTGTTCTGATAGTAAAATTTGTATTGTTGATTTTGCTGTGCATGAATGTCGTCGTTGTTGTTGTTCTTTATTTTTGTCGTCAACACGATAACAAACCGTTGATAAATGTGCAAAAATAAAAAAAATAAAATAGAAGATAAAAATACAAGTAATTGTAAAAAATATTTATAAATTCATGACATTATTAAAGTGCTCCACGTACTGCATATAGCAGCATCCTTAAACAGGAAATACAGACTATTTTGACATACGAGTCAATGGCTTACACATACACAAACTCTTTTAAATGCCTACATACTAATGTACCAGCATGTATAAATATTGTATAAAAATATTGTGTTTGTATGTTTGGTTACATTTTTTAACAAAAAGGACTTTTTATACTTGCAGTGTTTTTTTTTATCCATTCCCCCATATCACACTCTTATGTTTCTGTACAAGGCTACAAACAACTTTAGTTGTTCACGATTTTGTTTTATCGTTTTATAGATATTTTTTACAATTGCAAATATGAAAACGAAAACATTGACAATATTCTTGTTTGTTCCGAAACATTTTGCTGCTTAATAAAGATGGAAAAACAGCAGTCGTTGTTTATCAATAAATTTTCTGTGTTGTCATGATTTTTTTGTAATGTTTCCTTTTTTTGTCCTTTAACAGCATGTTTATAGAAATGTAAGAGCTTTTTATGATGTTGTCTTGCTGTTTGGTTTGCTTTCTATGCTTTTGTCATTTTCCGTAGATTTATGGCCATTAAAATCTTAAGGAAGACATTTTTTTCTTCACTAGTTAAGTGCGAGTAATGGCTTTCCGTTTCCTTTGAATATTTAAAGAAAATAAATTGTAAACGGAAAATGGCCAACAATTTTTTATTTAATTAGTTAGAAATTCAGAGAAAATCCTTTAATTAAAACTTATTTCAGTTAAAATTTATTCAATTATATTTGCGACAATGTCTTGGGAGAAACTTAAATTTTGTGTTTGATTTTGCTTATTTCATATAATTTTATTATGTTCAGCAAAAAAAAAAAATTGTGGAAAATGAAAATAAACCGACATATTTCTAACAAATGTAGGAGTAACGTGAAATCAAGACATTGAGGGCAGCTTTGCCCCTCATTTTCAACAAAAAAAAAAATGTCATGGTACCAAACCACAACGAAACCTTATCAAACTATTTAACAAATCGCTTGATAAATCTATTATTTGTGTGAAAACCAATATTTCGGGGATTAAACTTGCCCCTCCGATATTAAAAAAAAATTGCTAGAAGACCCTATTTAAATATTTTTCCAATCGGAGGAGTTATGCGATAATAAATAATTTGGGAAAAGATGGCGAATGGACAACTTGCCACCCTATTTTGAAATCATTTCATCAATTTGAAAAAAAAAAAAAATAAAAATTCTCTTGAATTGATAAACCTATTTTATAGGGTGCCACCGTGACTGATAGGGAGCAATGGTAGCCTAGTAGTATGGACATTGTCGGTTCAATTCCGGCCAGAGATCCTGCAGACTACTATGCATTAATGTATATGTTACATTGAGCATCCCTGTAGTAAACTCGGGGCCAATTGTCTCCAAGTCACCACTTTTGTCTATTTGTTTGGTGACTTCTTACTGGGGTTATTGCTGACAGGTCACCAATTCGACGACTAGTACTGACTTCTTGATGACATTGTCAACGATACGTCTACACTTTTTAGTTTGCTTTAACAGGTATAGACTAAAATTATAGAAATGTACTAGTAATTTTCTGGTTCGAATGTCTCTACTTGGTCCGATTAGAACTACGTAATCTCTACCTAGTCAACATTCTCAATGTTACTAGTACATTTTCAATGACAAGCACATGCTAAATGTCTATAGAACAAAGCATTGTTTGGGGGTAATAGAGAGTAGTACTGGTGACAAAGTCAAAAGCGAGTCAGTATAATAACTAACGACATTTCCTGTAGGGATGTATTATTTAGGGTCACGTGTAATGCAGACTACTACATATTATGTCTGTGGCAAAAAGGAAAAAGTGCTTAAGTCGAGATAAGCGCATTTTGAGTTAATATCACCACCGTATTCCTCATATTCAAAAGTATCTCTGGGCAAAATTTTATTTATATTGAACGATTTTTAACGAAGTTCTGGCACAATTAGTTGCTGCTTTTCTTTTTCTTATCCCATATGGAATAACATCTTATTTTATATCACAACATATTAAATTTCAAATTGAATATATATGTTATAGTGGACAGAACCATGTGTTACAAAATCAAAAAAATAGAAAAACGAATGGGCAACATTTAGTACAACGCGATTACATTTTTATCAAACCACTTCAACATTTAAAACCGCTTTTTTAGATAACTATAAAATATGACTTAAGCACTTTTTCCTTATTGCCACAGATATATCGTTGGATAGGTTATTAATTCTAGTTTATGTATAACTGCAAATATTTTAACTATTGAAAAAATTATTGTAATAAAAGCGAAAAATAATTAAAACGTTTTTATGAATTGATAACGAAATAAAATCAATTAAAATAATTGTTGATTTACCGCACATTGTCATTAAAAGTATTTTTTTTGCTGAGTAAACAATTACTTTTAAAAGATTTAAAAATATTTTTTGTACCTAGTTCTCCATTTGTTCTACATATGTGCTCATATATATAACTCAAAATTTCAACTCTTGGAGTTTATCCTACATAATTGATCGCCATTACATGATTTATATTGTGTATAAGTTTGATCTTTATGTCGTTTGTACTTTGCACGTTTTAAGAGAATAAGTCATACATTTTTCTAGATGGTGAGAACGAGTCAAAAATTTTAACTGCGATTATATCGAAATGTATTTTTTTTGAGTTATGACGTTCTATAAGTAAATGAGCGATATACATATATTATTTGCCGATAGATTTTATTTCCCAAAACAGTAAACAGATTTTAATCTTGTATATAAATAGGCCTCACAATTTTTTGTTGCACACTTTTAAGTATTTTATTGTCCACCAATATTTTTTTTTTTTTTAATTAGGACCTGCACTCAGGGGATGACCCCTACGTATTCAGTGCATTGTGCCGGAACTCAGAGAGAGGGATAGAGTAAAGAAGATAGATGTTGAAAATGTAAATGAAAGGCTTAACTCTTTTACAACTCTGCTTTGCGCGTTATGTTTATTTTTATAGCAGTGTTGAGGCGCCTCCGGTGTTAGGTAGACGCATTAACTTTGTTAAGCTATATTAGCAGGCATTTTATTAATTGTTTTACTTCGCCGATGTTTCTGCTAACCGACGAAGGAGGGCGATGTTGTGTACATTAGCTTGGAACAGTTTCAATCGCTGTCGGAACAGTTTTTTAGTGACCAGTGCTATGCCTTCATCAGTTAAATAGTCCGACATTTGAGAAATTAATGATGTTGATTGACTTGCTCTGGCCAGGGTTTGAACCAAGGCCCAACGTCATTGTTTGCTTAGTAGTCAACGCGCTAACCTCTTCAGCCAACACCACCCTCATAAATGGTTTGAAACGTGTTTTTCTTTAGACATGCGCAATATATTTGATACCTCGTTATAAAAGGGGTCACAAACAAACCCGGTTATAGATAAGGGTGTCAAATTGCTGCGAGTTGGCGGGATTTTTGGAATGCACAATGGGACATACGAGTATGCTGCCTACATCGTCTATAATATACAACGTGTACGTAAAAGGGATTAAAACAGTGTCTTAGCTCTTAATTGTATGGATATTAAACATATAAAAGCCCCATCATTTTCAAAGTAATAGACAGTATTGAAGTAGTCCATGTAAGAATATACAAAATTTAAATTAAAAAATCCTTTATTAAAAAAAAAAAAAATTATCTCTCTTATTCATAAACGATTAATAAAGTTCACAAGTTCGGGTTTCCCATAAAAAAACTCATACAAAAATTCCACAATACCTTTAACAATAGCTTCTGAATAGTTAGGAAAGTCTATTTTAAATTGGGTTAAACGTTTCCTGATACGCTGCCATAAACAGCAGCGGAATCAGTGATGCCAACTATTTATAATCGAAATGCGCACAGGAGTGTAACAAAAAGCGCCAAAATGCGCTAAATATTAATAAAACAAATGGCGCTAAAAAGCGCTAAAAATATTAATTTAAATATAAGCTTTTTTTTATTAATTAAAAAAAGTTAGAGCTAATTTGTAGCTTTGAGATCAGTTGTTATTATTATACTATTTTTGTAAACGTAAAGTAAAATAAAAAAAATCGAATTAAAATTGTTCGTTTTCGAATAAAATATTATCATTTTCATCTTCAGGCCATAAAACCGTTTTCATATAAAATTTCGACTTTCTGTATGTTTAATTTGAATTAATTTTTGCGCTAACATTTGCATGATTTTTTAATTTTTAGACCATATTTTATATGGATTAGTGAGTTAACTGTATTTAGACACACTATTTCCTATTTTGGTTTTAAAATATTAATTACGTTAAAAGATCTTTCCACCTCTGCATTTGAATATAGAAATGATATATATTAATAACAAAAGTTGATAACTTCAAAAATGGATTTTTATTCACTGAGTTTTTGAAGTTATGTTCTTCAATCCAAAATAAATCAGCTCTGTCTCTTTTTTTCCATTCAACAAACTTAAAATTTTGCAGATAGTTTTCTATTTCTTCTATATCCTTTTTATCATTTATAAATTTTTTTATAAATGTAATGACATCTTCTGTGTTGTTTTTTTTCACTGAAAAACTTCAAAAGAGCAGTTGCAAAAAATGTTATTATAAAAGTATATACGATTTTCTTTAAAATGAACAGTTGTATTAAAAAGGCGCTAAAAGCACTAAATTAAAAAACAAAAAGCGCTTATTTAGTACTTTTTTTTAAAAAACGCACTGATGGGGAAGAATGCGACTTTTGGGTAGTTGAAAAGCGCTAAATATAGCGCGAAATACGCTAAATTGGCATCGCTGAGTGGAATGCACTATTACAAATTCCTAATTTTGCTTTAATATATAAACCACATATTTTCTATTAACTAAAATAGCTATAAAAAGCACATACACAAGTCGTCTTACAAGGTCTATAATGAAATGCTTAATTGTATGGTTGTACAAAACGTGAAATGTGTGGGTAAAAGCCAAAATTTATCATGTAAAAAAAATTATAATAAAAAAAAAAATAAAATGCATATAATGCCAATGATCTTAAGGTTAAAAGATAAAAATCTAATAATGTTGCACTGGCAACTTTTGCAAAGTGAAAATATAGATGATGTGTATTGTGCACCATACCATAAGAGAGAACAGCAACTTAAGCTTAACGATATCCCAACAAGCATAATCCCTTCCGAAATTATTATTTAACTTAAACAAAAAGATAATCTATAATTAAAAAATTTAAAAAGCTCGTTGATTTTTACTCAATATTATGCGGCAGCATTCTGGTTGCACATCCACAAATTTGTTTTTTCGTTACTACCGCTGCTTTTATTACTATTTCAAGTGCTTCTACACCAGCTATTTTTAATCTAAAGAATTCTGGTAGCAATAAAATCCAAATAAATTTAGTAGCAAAATATAATCTGTAAAAATATCAACAGAACAGTATTCTTTTTTCTTATCTACTATAAAGTTTTATTTATTTTTATTGCTATTATTAGGCAATCATTGGATATAGCAGTCATATAAAAAGCAATGACAGATGCTTTACTGCTGCTATAAGTACGCTGTCACATCATAATAATATTTTATTTGGTTGCATTTATTGTGTTTTTTTTTTGGTGTTGATGTTTTCATCTATTGATGTTTCGCCACTTGAATGCTTACAACTGAGACTCAATTTTTGAGGAAAGATAAGCTCCTCCGTTTTTTGAAGATTTTATACTGAACTAGCATTAGATATATTATAAGAATTATATTTTAGTTATACTAAGTCTAGTCTAGTCCCATTCTTGAAAAAAAGAACATAAAGTTCAAATTAAACAACTGTTGTAAAATTTAATTACTGTTTTCCAAATACACCAAATTGTGAAATTTATCTTGATCGCCAGAAATTAATCTTTACGCAGCCTCTACACCAACAGACAACTTGTTACAAGTTGTGAGCAAGTACACTCAGAAAAGAAACACTTTAAACTCACTTTAAATCCAGTACAAGGGACTTTAAAATTAAAAATTTTCATGTATGAAAACCAGCCGTATTGAAAAATATTTAATTTTAAAGTTTACACTTTAAAATGTAAATTATTAATGTTAGCACTTTGAATATTAAAGTGAAAACTTTACATTTTAATATGCGCATTCTCGAATACCATTTAAACACTTTTGATTTTAAAGTTCACACTTTTAACCCAATTTAAAAATGTTTGTATTTAAATTAAAAGTTAACATATTCAGAGGGAACACTTTCAAATGCAATTTAAAAGTGTTCACTATAAACTTTAAATGAAACAGATTATTTTAATTCACATTTTTTTTTATTCAAACATATTTAAATTTATTTTATATTTATGAAATAACTTATTTATAACTCATTAATAAACTCATTAAATAAAATAACTTAATTTAAATTTAAAAAATAAAGCATTATGTTATCATATCTTTTTTAATCTTGCATATGTCTTTCCATTGTTAATTTGATGTAAATTCATAGGCAGGCTTGTGAAATGTGAAATGTTAATCAGTTTTAGGCAATTTTGTTTTATACCAGTCTCGTTACATTGAAAATGTACATCAAATTTAATAATTTCAACAGGATAACATAGAACGTAAATAATTTCATTTTCGTAAATAAAAAGTTTGATTTTATAGGTACAACAATTTATTTCATTCAGTAATGTTAAAAAATTATTTTGTTTATACTCGATTTCCCTATAATGTATTATAGTCGAAACATAAACAGATTAATAGTTAATATTTTCAAAGTTCAATATTAGAGGAAATATTCTTCTTTTGTTAAGATCGTCCACGAAGTCTCCTACCACAATTATAAACGGCTGTACAGTCAATTTATTATAATAGTATTTACCGATAATTTCTTTTACTCGTCTTGAGTAATCGCTAATTGTTGTTAACTGCAATACGAAGCTTTCATTAGCATCTTTAATGGTGGCTTTCTTTTTTGTATTTCCATCTGCACTAAATCTTGCTGAAGACAGCAGAACTGAATTGAGAAGAATTGTAAAAATGTAGTCTTTATAATCTGAAAAAAAATTATTTAGTGTTATTTTATTAATTTAACGAAAAGCCTATAATTGTTACTTAGCAATTTTTTTCGTCGTTTTTGCTTGGTTCAGAAGATCTATAGATTGCTGATTCCGTATGTTGACATCGTAGTAGTTCACAATCTTGGTTTTAAAATTATCCCACTTTGTTTTTAAAAGATTATCTTTTTGTGGACAAATCAAATTGAAATCTAGATTAATCTAAAACAAATATAAAAATTTGTATATCCTTGAATTTTGTATTAAAGTGCTTTTTAAATACCAGAAATGGTGCTCTGGAGTCTTTTAAAATTGGCCACTCCTGCAAAGAATCCGAATATGAACCTTACAGGGAAGCCTATTATAAGAATAAATCCTTTACCAAATAAATAATACTGTAATACTGCAAATCGATAACAAATCATATTTGATTACACGTTATTATTTTTTATTTTAAAATGTTTCGCAAATATGTAAAATTACACCCCCTTTGTAAACTTTCAGAATGCTGAAGTACATATAATAAATTTGGTATCCTCTTGTAGGATCTTGAAATGCTAGATTACAAAAAAAGTGTTCGCTGGGCTACTAACAAACGAGTACATAGAAGTACATATTTACTAAGCCCGGTCTGAAAATACGCGTTGAAAATGTTAAATAAATTTTTTTTCCATTTAATACATGTATTAAAGTTTCAATGTGAAAAACATGTTAATACATACACAACTGCCTGCATGTTACATATAAACTCGAATGTACATTTATACAAACATACATACGCTAGCAAACATACCCAAGTATGTATGGCTATACATATTTGAATATGTAAAAAAATTATAAAGGTGTGCGGCACACTTTGCAGTATCAATGCAGATCTTTAATGTTTTTCTATAGAAGACATAATCAAAAAGACGGACAAAGTTACATTCGAGTGCATGTGTAAAACTTTGCATCAACGCACTTTTAAGCCTAAACGTACATACATACTTACATGTATACTTGTACGTGTACTAGTCGTATCATGTTTGGTTAAAGTGTACATGTAACCAAGAAAAATATTAATTTTTAATTAACTTACAAAAAGTTTTATGCAAGCGAAAAAAATATTTAATTAAGTTTATAAAAGTGTACACTATGACGTATAATCTGTCGTTTGAGTGTTGTTCTGGTTTGAAAAAAATAATTAAAATAGTAAACGCATAACAAAAACGATTTAAAGATAATAAAGAAGTTCATATTTCTGTTCATGATAAAAAGAAATTATAGATCATGAGAAGAGAACTTTTGCGATTTTATAGAAACTTTAAAAATGGGAGCAATCAATTACGGCCCACTGTGGAAAAATCAGCACTTCAACAATGAAATAGTGGGAAATGCGGGCAGATGCAACTAGAAATAAATGTGTTTTTTAATCCGCGGTGATGTTGACTCTCCAGCTAGATTTATTTTTGTGTTTATCGGCTAAAGTCACGCGAGATCTGTGATGTGTTGGCTTCTATGCCATTATTATTTTATTTTACTAAAGCAGATCATTTAACCATAAATGTAAGGATTAACAGGATAACAAGTTTTTATGACGTTTCGCCACTATGTCAAAAAAAAAAAACGCAGAGAAAACTTTAACTTTTCTTTAATTCGGTCCCAAATACAAAGTTTTGCAACGCCAATATAATAATAATCACCTTAAACCTTGAGAGTCGTACACCAATATGTAGATTTCGACAAAATGCTTGATTCAATGGGTGACTATTTGATAGACTTATTCACTTTAAAAATGGAAAAAAATCATATACAAAAGTTTACTTATAACAAATTAAATTAGAAAATGAAAAAAAAGAATCTATCGGAAACCAATAACAATAACAATTTGTACTAATAAAAGAATGAAACACGTGACTATCAAAAAACACAGACACACAAACGCTCACAACTGCAATTTGGACACATGATGTTAAAAGTTCACATGAATGAATGAATTTATGACGACTGATTTGACTTTAAAAATTAAGTTCCAATTGAAATTTATATCCATAAAACCTAATGCGGTGGTATCCTTCCGTACAATTCGATCTTAAACGTCAAGAAAACAAAGTGTGGTGGGTACACTTTTTTAACATACGAATAATTTACGTTAAATTTCGTTATAAATAATCATCCCTCGTTAGAGAAAAATTTAAAATTTTATTTTAACAAAACAGTGTGCATGAGTGTAATCAAGTCTTTGTCATTAGAAAAAATTTTATAATTTATTAACGTCAACAAACAGACGCCCTTAAGGCCACAAATTGAAAATACTAATACAATCACAATCATAGACATACATACACAGGCATATTCATTGTAACTTACACGCAGAGCATAAAAGAAATAGACGACAGACACATGTTATTATCTGGTATACGTATACGCTTTAGCACCCACATCCTTAAAATTACTGGCAAATGCCAGCTCGTTCGTTCCCGGTTCTTTACACGCTCATAATTATTGTTTCACATAAATTTTTTCATGTTTGGGGGTTTCCATTTGATCTTATTCTAATGTCCTTGTATTTGTTTTTGAAAACCATGCAAGATTATTTATTTAAAGTCTCTTTACATTCAGTTTCCTTTTTACTGGATTTATACAATTTTCAACTACAATCGAAATTTTTAAGTGGCCATCCAAGCGGATGCACTTTAATTTGGTTGTCATTAGTAGCAGGATTGTGTTGAAAATTTGTAAAAGAAAACTTTAATTATATCGAGACGATGAGTTAAACATACAAATAGACTTTGCCTTTGACTTGTGTCGGCTTAAAATTTTTATTGCGTTCATGCTGCCAGATAACAACAATTGACACTAATGTGTCAAAGGTCACGTGGCTTTTTGTTAACGAATGTTATTTGTTACAAAATCATTGATTTTGTCTAGAAAATTATTTTAAACTGTATTTTTTTTAGTTGTAAAATGGTTCAAACGCAATTTTATCATATAAGCTGCTGTTAAAGGTTGTGAGGTGCAACGATTTAAATGATTTGTGTTTTTATTTTAATAAATATTTTGTTCTAAATTTTCTTGAAGAAAACTACCAATACCAAATTGATAAAATATATAATAAAATTATGTAAATTTCAGCTATAAACTTAGCTTTACATTCCCTTCTTTTCGTAAATTTTATCTAGTCCGTTAATTTTTTGGTGAAGGGTATATGTTCAATATTTCATCCATAGATTTCATTTAAATCAATTGGAAAAGAAATACTTTCAGGATTTTAAAACTTTATTAAAATAAACTTAAGCAATATTCAGTAAAATTTACGTAAATATGTACGATTATATGAATGGGTTAAGTTTACAATATTTTTTTTCTTCTTTGGTATTTGAATTGTTTACTTGTGCGAATTTTTAGGGTGTGAACGCAGAAAACTCATAAAAACACTTTCACACTGAAAAATAATTTTGTTTAGATTTAACTTATTTAAACTTCCCCCTTTTATTGAAAATCTTATACATATTGGGAAAATAATGGAAAGAAAGCAAACAAAAACATCAAAAGCATTTGAATGAAGTAAAAGAATTAGAGAGAGAAAAAAATCTAACACAATACAATAATATTGGCTAAATTATTGTTGGCTTTTATATATGAAAGGGTTTTAATTTAATGCTCGTTTGCTCGCTTTGTGGCATCATCATACATTTCAAATATTTTTTTATACAAGTGTGTAATGACGCATGTTCTTTAGCTTTCAAAGTTGAAATTTACGAGAATTTTCTATTCAAATCGCGTAAATATTCTCTAAATTAGCATTTTGGTGCCGCAAACGTGGTGGCTTGGCTGTGTTCTTCTGACAATAGTTTTCTAATGCTAATGTGGCTAATACGTATGTAAATGCAAGGTTTTGGAAAATTTATTCAATTGTCGTCAATCTGCAATTTCACTTTAGTTTATGTAGTCTGTACATTTGTGTGCATGTGTGTGTGTGTGTGAATTTGATAGTGTCTGTCATTATTAACAATGATTCGTAGTATAGTGTCTTATAATTATGCAATGTACATTTGGCATATATTAAAGGATTAATTTAACTCTTTATCATTTCATAATTTCGACAATTTAATTTTATTTATACGAGCACAGGCGTAAGTAATTGTTTGAATATAATGGAGGCACCTAAATGTTGATATTTTTATTTAGATCATCATCATCGTGGGAAGTGAAATAATAGAGACAAATATATGTTAAGATTAAACTGGTGCTCAGAATTAATTTTATGTTTTATTTGTTATCAGTTAGAGGGTGGTGTTGGTTGAAGTGGTTAGCGCGTTGACTACTAAGCAAACAATGACATGGGGCCTGGGTTCAAACCCTGGTCAGAGCAAGTCAATCAGCATCATTAATTTCTCTAATGTACATTATTGAGACATTTAAGTGATGAAGGCAAAGCACTGGTCACTAAAAAACTGTTCCGACAGCGATTGATGCTGTTCCAAGCTAATGTACACAACATCGCCCTCCTTCGTCGGTTACCAGAATCATCGGTGAAGTAAAACAATTGAAAAAATGCATGCTAATACAGCTTAACAAAGTTAACGCGTCTACTTAACACCGAAGGCGCCACAACACTGCCTTAAAATTAGCATAACGCGCAAAGCAGAGTTGTGAAAGAATTAAGTCTTCTAAATTTTAAACATCTATCTTCTCTACTCTATCCCTCTCCCTGAGTTCCAGCACAGTGCACTGCATACGTAGGGGTCATCCCCTGAGTGCTGGTCCTAATTAAAAAAAAAAAAGTAGTTGACATAATTACTGAGACACCAAATACATTGCTCCCATCTGTATATCGATAGAAACTAATTTTGTTCTTAAATATAGTTTATTTAATTTTTTAAGTGAGTTACACCATCGATATATCAAATTAAAAAAAAATTAATCTATGTTCTATCTAACTGTTGCTATCCATAAACGTTTCATTCGAAAGAAAGATAATTTTGTGAAGATGGTGCATCCGTAAAGGTTATTTTAGAAATTTCCCATAGACATTTTTTCCGCAAATTTTTAACTTTTAAATATAATAGTACTTTTTGAATGTAATAAGCACAGAATTAAAATGTGTTTGACGATTCTTTTTTAACATTGAGCATATAAGTTCTCACATTTATCACTCTTTCTGGTACTTTTTTCTACAAATTTTTTTTTATGAACACGAGTGTAGTAAAATAAAATATGTGTATTTAAAAACCCCTCCATTAATAAATAATTTATAAGGATACTAGACGACCCGCCAAACGTTGCTTTGACATACACATTATTGCGAGTCGTTTCACGCAAAGAAAATAAAATGTAGAGGTTGCGCACGCTCAACATTCAGGGGTATGAAAAAACAAATGTTGATCGATTCTTATACCTACCCGATATGCACACCAAATTGGGAGATGGTGGAGTTTTATAACAAACACCGTGACACGAGAATTTTATATATTATATATATATATATATTATTTGTACAGAGGGACAAAAAAAGGTCCAAAACGGGTCAATAATAATGCGGTACTTTCTGAAACAAAGGTATTCTGGATTAAATTTTCTTGCTAATTCGGAAACTGCTTTTTCTAACTACAAGTGATTAAAACTAATATCTGATGAGCAACGTGACCATTGAATTTTGTAATATTTTTACAGCCTGTTCAACAAAAATTAAAGCGATTGTCTAACTTTTTGTGATTTGAGTTTTAAGTTAAAATACATTTTCGGCCAATCAGAAAATCTTTCATTAGTCCTAGTTTTGGATAAATAAATTCCCGATTTTATTGTGAAAATAAATTTTAGTTTAACCTTCATTGACAGCACTCCATCTTCTGTGACAATATCCGGCGCTAAATATAGCATAAGGACTACTACTCTGGGCTCTAGCACTCTGCCAGACCTAGACAGTCTAGCAAGCATATGGATAGCCAATTTACCCTCCTTCTTCACACGTGGCTTGACTCTGTGAGAGGGCACCTTGCAGGATATTGACCAATCGACTGACTTTCCGCTGTCTGCTATTGGGTATCATAAAGTTCCTAAGTTGTGACGGCCCCCGAAACCTAAACCAACCTTCATTGACCATACAAACTATTTTATCTTCAAAAGCTAAATATTTCTATTTAATTCAAGTTATCTTGCTACAACACTAAATATCGTACAGCATTAACATGTTTTTTTTTATTTATTTGAATGAACGGCAAGAACAAAACCGCTGTATAACGCCGACATCAATCAAATTTGACTTTCAATTTCTTCACTTGCAGCTTCTGTAATTGCTATTAAAGTAACGACAATGAAAATGTTTTATTTTTTGGTCAGTTCGTTACTGTCTTCTTTGTTTGCTGGTTTCTTTGATAAACTCTCTCAAAGATGAAGGAAAATGCAAAAAGGTAAGTGTGCAAAAATCGCCATTATTTTCGTTATTGCTTATGCGCTGTTAGGTTTTCGATGTTTATCTTTTGATTTCATCTTTAATTTTGACATGATGGTAAACTTAAAAGTTTTTGTTGTTCTACGGCAGCCAAAAGGACCAATATTTATGCCATCAAATATACATCAGTTTATTTTTTTTTTTTTACATATTTGTGTTTTCATGCTGATGTAAAGATGACCAAACAGTATTTTCAATTTTGTAAGCGGGAACATTAAAAATAAAAATTCAAGTTAAAAAAACATACAACATGCATAAAATGCTCGTGACTCAAAAGGTACCGCCGCTTAGCCTGTCAATGAATAAGCAAATTATATTTTAAAGACGTTGTTTGTGGCTTTTAATAGCCGATTTGTATAAATTTTTTTTGTTAATTTTTTTATTTTATTAAAATGTTTTCAAAAGGTGACTTTGCTATAGAAGATAATTCAATTCAGTTCTCATCGCTGATGTTTTTCGATTGTATTGGATTCAGTTATCATCACACATACACACAGGTGCGTCAACACTTGCCACCCTCTCTGTCGTTATCCGCCCTAAAATTATTTATTGTAAAAGTTGGCAGCTGATAGCTGATCATTTTATAGAATGTGCCATAGAAAAACGATGCCTTTTGTTAATATAGAGTTTTATTATTATAGAAGATTGTAATGGAGTGTTCTTACTTGGCATCTTATTTGAAATGATCAAAGTGTACATTGGATGAATAAAAAGATTTAATAATAAAAAGAATAGTTTCATTGTTTTTATTGATGTTGCTGTTCAAGAGAACAAGAAGCTACTAAATTGAAAACATTTAACTGTATTTAACAGCTTTATTATGAAAATGTATTAATTGCTTTTTAAGGCGTTGCATTTTTTAAAGTGAGAGAATATTAAATTTTTTTATTCAAGTCGTTAGAAATATTATTTGTTGCTTAACTAAAGTTATATAAAAATTTCAAGAAGGTCAGACCAGAAAAACGTAGGGGAATATAAGAAATGTATACTATATATTAAAAAATATTTTTATTGTGTCTTCTAGGACATATACGTGACGCGCAAAATAGAAAGGGACCTAAGGGTAAAAACCGGTTTTGTTCAGGAGCGCCATTTTAAAGATTTAAATACGTGTATCTTTGGTGTACCATCACTTTCATAAAACGCGCATATTGTTGGGAGAGAACACTTTTTGGGCATGGGATCGGTCTCATTCGATGCTCAGATGTTGTCCACAAAAAAAAAAAAAAAGTGAAAATTGATTTTTTACCCTTAGATCCCTTTCTCTATGCGCTGTCACATATGTAGCTGAAAGTTGCACTTTTAATATATTTAATGTTTAAACTTATTTTTTTTTTTTTAAATTTATTTATATATTTTTTTGGGTTAGCTAATCTTTATGGTGCATTTCGGTGGTTGCAAAATACCAAATCATCATTAGATCTTTATCACCATGTTTGAAGAGTCTTCAAACTCATTTGCTTATACACAAAATTTCGAGCAATAATCGAGAATTACTAAATCAAAGCAAAATAGTTAAAAAAAAACAAATAATTATTATTCAATATAAATCAAATTATTTTTCTTACAGCGTTAATGCAATCAATCAACTTAATTAGTATTAAAACTGTAGTGTTTAATTAAAAATAAATAAAGATATCACGTGTAGTTTATTTTTTACATTAAATATATTAATTTATCGATTAATATATATTAATTATTGTTAACAACTGTCGATGATCATCAATCAATAAATACTAATAAAAGTTTTACAAAATAACCCAATAACATAGAGATGTAAAGAAAATATTGGCAACATGAGAATGTATGGAAATATGTGCTTGCAGGAAGCGTGTAAGTGCAGTTCACAGGTGCGTTGTCAATTAAGAGCGTTTCGTAAAGCATTTACGTAGATGCCACTTTTTTTATGGGAAATGAAAAAAGAAATTATAAATTGAAAAAGTTAATATTCAAATAAAAGTTGGTTGCCTAGTCGGGCTTAAGACTTAATGATTTTTTTCCCTTTCTCAGCTTTTGGTACTCTTAAGAGTTTTCTCTTTTTCCTACATGGAACATATGCAGATAATATACATTGCTGTGGGCTTTGAATAATTTATAAACAAACTTATGGTTGGGCTTAACCTTTTTAACAGTAGCACTCATTAAAATTACAAAATTATTCCATTAATAATAAAGGGTGTTTTTTATAGAGTGACATAAGTTTAATCATAATAAAACAAGGAAATATATTTTTAATATCAATAAAAAGGGCTTTATTGGAAAACATTTTTTATGAAATTAATGTTTAAATATGATTTCTGTCATGTGGCCGCCACGGCTGGCGCGTAGAAGGCCGTATTTAGCCGATATCTCTTCGAATGTTGTTTTCCAGGTGTTCAATTGTTTGTGATTTATCGACGTAGACAAGTGACTTAACATAACCCTAAAGAAAATATTCTAATCGGGTTAAATCACACGATCATGGTGACCAATTAATTGGTTCATTACGTGAAATTATTTTTTCATCAAAATTTTCTTTGAGTAAATCAATTGTAGCGGCCGCTGCACGATGAGTTTGACGAATAGAACAATTATTTTGATTAATAATTTCAACAATTTGCACTTTGCATTTGATTCATAATGAAATTTCAAAGCAAACTAAACAAAAAAGCTACTATCAGCTGTTAAATGGGTGCTCAAATCACGCAGTGATGCCAACTCAAAGTTGTGACACTCTATTATCTTATTATTACAAAAAAAATTATGACTGCCACCAAAGTTTGTTAAAAAATACAAGAATAGCATGATTCTACAACAAATATATATTATTAACAAGAACCGTATTATGAAAAAAAAAAAAAAATGATTTTAATGTCAAAGTTTCAAAAATATCTTCTTAGTGGATCAATACAATGAGAGGTGCCAAGATGTAAAATTTCATAGGATACAAATTTAAAATGTTCCAAAAGTTCAAAATTAGGGAACAAATTTGTATGGAAAAATATGAAAATATGCGTCACTAATGGCCCTAATGCGCTGCTATGGACATAAGTACATACAAAAGGAAAAACATTTTATGTATTTAATATATAAATAGCGTAACTCGATATTTTCCATATAGCGTTTAGTTGCCTTTACTAAATTTTTAATCGAATTTTCCAAAATTTGGGTATTTTATTATATGTATTTTGCTGTGTTTGCAAGAGGACTTCTCATATGAAATATACGAGTATATGGGTTACATATGGATCATATACCCTCAATCTTCTGATAGATAGTATGATATATGCAAAACTTTTCTTTTTAGCTGGATATAGTCAAATGTTTTACTTATCCAATCTTCACCAACCAACTTTCTTGTTCTTGGAAGGAAATTGGTTGAAAATTTGTCGTAGGCTGCCTTAAACTTACAGTGTTTTCGTTAATATTTGTACAGGCTAAAGTTCGTAAATTTTTATAATCAGAGAAATATTAGGTAGACATTGTTAACACATTTCGAGCAACAAAAGAAAAATTTAATATTTATACATCACTTTTGTAGATTTTTCAACAGCACTGGCTGAATAGAAATAAACGTTGTTTTTCGGTAAAAGCCACTAAACCTCGTCAGTATTCATGTGCAAATGCTTTTTCACTACTTGTTATGTAGCTTCGTTGAACGTCATCACATACTCTATTTAAATACAATTACAAATACAAATAGAATACGCGACTTATTTCTACTGGATGCTAGCTGGGGAATTTTTTATTATATGTGACCTTCTCCGAGAAAAGGGACCTAGTGTGTGGAAATGAAATTTTGAGAAAAACTCATGGAATTATTATTCTACACCCTTTTAGGTACCAGAATCCACTCTTAAGTCCAAACCCGTTTTTTGACACACTAGGTCCCTTTTCTCGAAGAAGGTCACATATATTAAACATTACAGTGGCACAATGCCCAAGCTCCTGATTTTTTGATCTACTTAAGACAAACTTTTTTGGTTTGATTTTTAAACTTAAGTATATTTTTGATTAATGTTCGTTTTTTTTGAAAATTTTTTTTCATTTAAAAATCAAATATATTTAAACTTCTCATTAAAAAATTCGCGGTGAAATATTCATTCAAAGCTGTAGTATATTGTCATAACGATGACAATAATTTTTATTAATATTAATTTGACAAAAAATTGCAAATATTGCATATTTTCTTTAAGAAAATAAATCCTCAGTAATGTTCTTATTTGCTTAGGAAACGCTTGACTTATACTTGAGTTTTATTCTTTTTGTTAATTTGTATGCCAGTTTTACAGCATCACTGGTGTATATTTTTTATTTCAACAAATTTGAACATCAGCAAATTAAAACTCCCCACCCATACATAATAAAATTCTTATTTTGCATTCCAAGCAAAAGAAAAGTGATTTTGATTTCTCACAAGAAGCATGAAGACATACGTACTTAAGTGTTTTCATATAAAACCCGATTCCATTCAATTATTTCCTTATCAGAATTTTAACAAAAAGTTAATGGAATATTTTTCGAGGCTTAATCTATAATTTCATTAAAATATTTATTCACTGGCTTTTAATTTAAGATTAAAGTGATTTGTTTGTTTCAACGTCATTGCAATTAGCTAATGCTCATACAAAAACAGATAATAATATATCGAAACTGTAGGGTATGTTTAATAAAAAAAAAGAACTTACAAATACATTTTTAAACATTAATTTATTACACGTGTATGAAACACCAGTTCCGAGAAGAAACATAAAGTACTTAAATGTGTGTACGAGCATACGGGTAATAAACTCCAAATACACAAATACATTGTAAAAAAAATTAACCGACTATAAACACGAAATTTATGCTAACAAATGTCGAGTCTTTAAATATAAATAAAATTATAAAAACAATGTGGTTCTATTATTATTGACAAATTAATTGTCACCTTTTAACAAAATGTTTGTTGTATGTTTGTATTTTGTTTTAACGAGTCGCACAACATAAAACTTATGGCACAACAGAGACATGTACAATGTTGCAACTGTCAAGATGTCAATGTGTTGGTGAAAATATAAAAGTGAAATAAATTAATGTAAAGTAAATAGCCTTAAGCTTTTCAAATAAACATACTTATAAACATACTAACAAACATACACACACAGATGCAAGTGTATGTTGTACGAACGAGCCTTACAAACAATCATAAATTTTGTATACTAATATTCAGCAGTAAGACATAACATACACATGCATAAATTAATGGTTAAAGTTCTAAATAAATGTTCTTCAAATTTTATTCTAAAGATTTTTATCAAAAAATTTCCAAATGTCATGTAGCAAATTTCTTGAAAACAAGAAATCAAATGAATTGATATCCCTTTTCAACCACACACACACACATACATTGCTTGTAATTAAAATAAACTCATTTTAACTTAATTAAGCCTTTTTATGATACTTTTCTTATTCCATAATTTCTTTTTGCTATTTATAATAAAATCTAATTTCGATCTTTGTGAATTTCTTTCAATACAAAAACACATTTTAATGATTTAGTTAACAAAAGCATGAAAATCACATAATTATAATTGGAATCGTGAGCCAACCCTAAAGGCTTTTGTGGCACTATCAAACAAAAAAATATAGGCAAAAAAAGTGCCATTAAATGACAAAAACAACCACAACAAGAGAGCTACAGTAACAAATAACAAAAAAAAAGTACGTAAAAAGTGGGAACACTAAGGAAACCCCCCAAGTGTAAACACGTCAAATATAGATTAGCACCAACATCAACAACGAGAGCAAAAACCAAGAAAAAAAAACACAAACAAATTAACTTGCAGCACATGCCACAGAACAGCTATGAAATTTTAACAAGGTTCGATTAGTTTCGATTAAATACTGTTTTGATGTGGACAAGTGAGGGTAGCAAGTAATATTTTCTTTTCTATATGTCTTTGTAATGTTTTAATATTTAACACCAAACCAACAAAAAAAATGCATTATAAGAAAATTCTATGAAGCGTCAGAGGATATTCAATATGTTGGGTCAGTTTATACATTTTTAAATAAAATTATTAAGAAAAAATTGTAAATAGAAAATAAGTTCTTTGCTGGCATTGTACTCCTCAAAATGAGACACTTAAATGACACAAAAAAAATGTAATAATGTAAAAGTAATTTTCTATCCACACCTTGTTAATATGAAATTAATGACTGCATTAGACAAATTACGAAAAAAATGCAGAAGGTGAATGATATAAATATGAACACATACAAAGCAGGTATTTAATATCTCACACACACGCACACACATGCAGCCTTGCACACCAAAACATAGAGGTAGTTTCTTAAATGTTGCCCACATATGTGCATATGTGGGTACATACATGTGTGTGTTGAAGTCGGATATCAATGGCCGGAAAATTATGCGACATATTGCTCATACGTACTGCACGAAAGAAACTTGTACTCCATGTCTTCTCCTTCTTCTTTGCTGGCACTCACATACACTACAATTTATTAAAATAAAGAATTTAATTTTAATTAACTTTGGAAAAATATATACATAAATTAAGGGACTTTTCTTTATGCATCATTTGAAAAAGTAGTTTTAGTAATATTAAAAAATATAGACCACGTTTTGCCAGTGTAACCGACAAATTTTATTATGCCTTAAAAATGAAACAATTTAAAATCTCCGAAAAAAATAATAGTTGGGTTTTAAAATCGATAGGAATGGAATGAGGGTGATGTTGGCTGAAATATTTAGCGCGTTGACTACAAAGCAAACTATTAGACCTAGGTTCAAACCCTAGACAGAGCAACTCAATCAACATAACATAATACATTTTTCTGATATGCTCGTACTGAATGTTTTTGGACTGTTAAAGTTATGAAGGCTAAGGACTGGTCACTAAAAAGTGTTGTGGCAGCGATTGATACAGTTTCCAGCTAATGTACACCATAGCGTCCTCCTTCGTTGGTTAGCAGAATCATCGGCGAAGTAAAAATATTAATAAAAACGGCTGCTCACACAGCTTATGATATTTAATGCGTCTACTTAACATCAAGGGTACTGCAACACTGCTATAAAAAATTTAATAAAAAACGCATAATAGCAGAGTTGTAAGATAATTAAGCCTCCTACATTTTCAACATATAACCTCTTTACCCTCTCCCTTTCTGCCTAGTTGTGACAAAATTCATTGCATAAGTAGGGCACTGTGAGCAGATATAACAAAAAAAGTGTGACGGTGTCGCGAATTCTGAGATTTTAGCCCACCCAAAACCTCCGTACCGCGCCAATAGAAGTTTTCACTTCAAAAAAAAAAAAAAAAAAATATAGAAGATAATAATAAAAAAATTAAGAAATCAGTATTGATTTCTAGGTTGATACGCCATCTCGCTGTATGGTATAATTATGAAAGGATGCATCAAAATAGCTACAAACACAAAGTCGTAACATTCTTTAAATTCCTGCATGATCGCGGCGAAAATGCCTTCAATTTCCGATCATTTTTATGCGTTGTCTATAGGCTCCCCGGTGTTTCAAAAAAGTCTTTAATATAAAAGAAAGTATTTAAATTAAAAAATTCTAAAACGCTGCTATAAAAATTAACAAAAACGCTCAATAGCAGAGTTGTAAAAGAATTAAGCCTATCAACATCTATCTTCTTCTCTACCCCCTCCATTTCCCTAAGTTCTGGCACAGTCCATTGTATAAGTAGAGATGAAGGTATCTTCAAAAAAAGGGGACTAAAATTTTCCTGTAAATGGCTTAGCGCGCTTTAGACCGTTCGGTGCAAAGACGGAGCTCAGAGCTGTAATTTCTAATGAAAACAAAAATTATTACGGATGGACCAGATGTGTACAACTTAAGGATGAAACAGCAGGTAAGGCTGAAGCGTGTTATGGGGCTCCATACCCTACTAAGGAAGTGCCGACTTGGTGTTTGTGACGGGAAAAATTACTGGAGCATCCCATAATATGTTATTAGAAAGAGCGTTTTCACAATATAAAAACTAATTTGAACTCACAACGTGGAACTATCCACACGACAATGTTTCAATGCGCACAGCCAGATCTGTAAAATAGTGGATGAATGAGAAAAGTGTACAACTTTTATACAGGTCTCCAAGATCGCATGACCGCTTTACATATAATGGAAAATGTTTTTGTTTGGATTGTCAGAAATTTCCTTAAACAACGGAGTCTTTAAAGGAACGAATAAAAAATGGTCCGATCAAAATATCTCTAGATTATATAAAATTATTTTATCTGGTTTAAACGATATATTCTATAAAATTTTTAATATTAAATTCCTTATTCAAGTGGTTACGCAGTGTATCTATCTATGAATTTAACTAAATTATTAGTGAAATTAGTTCTGTACGAGTATGTATAAATAGTTGATTACTGACAACGATAATAAATGTGACAAATGCCAAATACTAGTATCTTTATGGATATTTAATAAAAAACATGTTTATGAATTTTCGATGAAATAGAAAGATAAAGACATGAAGACTATTATGGTTTTTAGGAGAGGTCTTATAACTTGTCTAGGGTATGAACTATGACATGATTAATGGATTTTATTATAAATAAAAAGGATTCGTTAACACAACACTTTTTATATGTAGATCAGATGTAAAGATAAGGGATAGTAATTTTTATATATGAAATTTCAATTAACGACACTGATATGGAATTGATTTCCTATTGAGCTTTTGCTGTAAAAACTAATATTGATAAAAATAACGAACAGCTCATCTTTATCAATTCGAAAGTTTTGTGGAAGAATTGAGAATATTATAATTTTCCAACAATTCTTTCAAGCATTTGGCCTCAATTAAGTTTGTGCAACCATTTGTGTTTAATGCTAAGTTTTTAATTAGTTCCGATTTCTGCCGGCTCTAGAGGTCTTTCGTAAAATTTTCTTTATCCAAGTGTGTGCTGGTCGTCTTTTCTTTTGTCACCTTGCGGATTTTAGTCTATTGCATTATGGGTGATAGTGTGGGTGGTCTTCATATTGCGTGGTCAATGTACTGCCATTTCTTGCCTTGAATTGGCGAATTGGCGATTGCTCAATTATTATGCGAATACTACTTCTGTAATCTTCGCATGGGTTTTAATCTTTGAATCCATCCTGTTTGCAACAAAATTCTTTATCCAGGGAAATCTCCTTTTTTTTCTAAAAGTATTTAATATACGAATAGCAGTGTCTTATTAATTTCTAAACAAAATGATCCAATATAAAGTGTTCACATTGATAATTTAAAAATATATTGTTTAAGTTCTGTCAATTAAAGACTGACTTTTAGAATTATTATATGACAACATTCGTTAATTATGATCGACCATGGACATATTCTAAACAAGTGAAACTACGTCATAGCGGACCAAAGCAAATGTACCGATTTCTTGGAACCCTCATCTTCGTTCCATATTAAAATTATAACTGTTAAAATAATAGCTTCGTTTTAATAAGTTGCACCAAAGTTTTAATAAGTTCACTCAGTTCACTTTTAAAGCAATAAACAATTAAAATTTCTGCACGTTTTAGAAGGATCATAACACACAAAAACGTCTATAATATAATTCCCACACTTTTCAAAACTTTTACCTTATATATAAAAAAAAAAAAAAAAAACAAAAGGAAAAAACAAAATTAAAAATCATTTTCTGAACTTAGAAGAAAAATCGCTTGTATCAAAACATATTAAAATTATGTATTTCTAAAACCTTTTTAAAAATCATTTCATTTCCACCAAAAAGATTACACGTTCTTAATGATTTGTGTTTCAAGATGGGATGTGTGTGTGAGTGAGTGTGTGTTTGCCTTAATTGTATATTTTTTTTACACCGAAATCATGCCCTTTTTGGTTGCAAACTCTTAATGCCTTTTTTTGTTTTAATACAAAATAAAAGAAACTGAAAAAAAACTAACTTAATATGTATCACCACTTTTAGTTTCAGCCTTTTTGGTGAAATGCTTGAGGTTTTTGTTGGCATAAAGTATTGCTTTACTTGTAGGTGGATTCCAAAAAAACAAACGTACGTAAGGGTCTGTTCAGTTCGTCAGTATATTGTTTAGTTGCATCCTCAACCACCATCCATCCATCTCCATCGATCTATGTTTTTTTTCTCGTTGTATTTTAAAATGATGATGTTGTTGTCTGCTGTCCTTCTTTCTTTGGTGTTTACTTTTTCTTCTTTTGTCTGCTCTTGCTTTCGTTACATTTTATATGGTTCATGTTCATTTAAAACAAGTTCATTTTGGTTGGTGAATAAACTAAAATAAACTAAATTCAGCTCAACTTAAGAAAAATAAAAATGAAATTAATATAAAGTATATTCTGTTTGTAGTTTGCCGACCATTCAGTTTCTTTTTCAGTGTTTATTGTTTGTTGTGAGAAATGATTTCGTCTGTCTTTTTATTTTTATTTTTTTTTTTATATAAATTTCTTTCGTTTGTTTTTTCTGGATTTTCATTGTTGTCGAACTAATTTTCAAAATTTTTATTTTATTATATTTTTCTGTTAATTATGCGAAACCTTTCGCTGGCTGGCGCCAAAGGTTTGTTACTGCCGTCTTGTTAATGCTTAATTTTTTTAATCGATTATTTTCGGTTAATTTCGATTGATCTAAAATCAATTATTCTTCTCTAATTCATTAACAATGTTGGAACAATATTTATATGTATGTACTCGTATATGCACAAATAAATGAAAATTAATGTTGATTGGATATAAGGCACCCACTTTATATAATTAAAATAAAAACTAAATGTGTCTATGTTTGTAAAACATCACATAGTCCAACTTTTTTGAATGCAAACAAAGAACTTTTCATTTGCATGTAAAGTTAAAACAAATAAAAATATTAAGCTGCATTCTTGACATACATATTCGTATATTTTGATAAATTATTCAAATGTTGACGGCAGCTATAACTTTTGAAAGTTAAATGCTGTTCAAACAATGCTTATTGTTTATATTAGAAATAATTCAAAATTTGACAAGCTTCGTCATATTTATAATCAGGGAAACCACAAATATGCAATTGCATGTTTGTTTTTCCTGTGCGATGTATGTATGCAGAAAAATATAAAGTATTTGCCTGTTTTAGAAGTTTTTAAGAGCTTGGGCATGAAATTGTTGGTGCACAGTGCATATTTTTACCTTATTCAAATGTTAATATTTACTTAAGAATATTTTTTTAAAAATTTATTTTTAATTTTATAAAAAAAAGATTTTTTGTTCACAATAAGTTTTTAAACTTTCTAGTAATTTTTTCATAGATAAAGACTTAAACTAGCAATAATAAATTTTTTTTTTGCTTTATTCAATACATGTTAGGAATTTAAGAATGCATATTTTTGCATATTTCGAACTTTACTGCATATTTAAGACAATTTATTTTTCTCTTATTAGTAAATTTGGGTGCTTGTTCGGCATACTGTGAAATTTTTTAAAGTTTAACATGAAATTTTACAAAAAATATTATAAAAATTAAGTTTTGTGATCAGTCGTGCGATTCTGTAACTTTAAAAACTTATTGCTTGTGGTAACAATGCATCAATTCTGTAACTCAATATAACCAACATTGTTAAAAATTTCAATCAGATGGCATCATGTTATAAAATACGTCAAGGCAAAGAAAACAAATATATAAAAATACTAGATGGCCCGGCAAACGTTGTTTTGCCATACAAAATATTTCTAGTGCATATTTTGGGTGTTATATAAAAAATAGCGAATGTATTGTGTGTGACGATGACCGCCGAAATACGAACGACGACGATTCCCCTGCATGAGGCGGAAATAGCGCCTTCTGCCATTCAACAACAAAAATAATTATCAGGCAGACGTAGCGCCATCTGCTGCGTTAATAGTTTCGGAAATACAGAAATCGCCCCCTCCCGTCCTCATGCCCCTAGCGGTTTGAAAAATAGATAGTAGCCGATTCTCAGACTTACTGAATATGCATAAAAAATTTCATAAGAATCGGTCAAGCCTCCTCGTGCCCCTAGAGATTTAAAATATACCTTCGGACCTATTCGCATACCTACCAAATATACATAAAAAATTCCATTAAAATCAGTCGAGCCGTTTAGGAGGAGTTTGATAATATACATCGTGACACGAGAATTTTCAATATTAGAATAAACAAAAAAGTTCCTGTTCAGCCGAAAAAACTTAAAAAATTTGTAAAGTAAATATTAAGGGTAATCACGATGGGTAGTGCAAAGTGTGCAAACGATGCAAGTGTGTGCAAATATACACACATTTGCACAACACAACAACAAAATGTATGTATTTGCAATTTACTTCATTTTGCTTCGTTTGCACTAAAAAAAGCCATGAGCAAAGATAGTAGTGCATATTTAATCAATTGCAAATGAAAATAAACAACAACTTGTGGCATACAGACAGTCATATTTTTATTTGTAGAAAAACGAATATTTAATTTTGTAACTAATTTTAATTTATTTTATTAAATTTACAAAATTTGTCATATTTTTTTTATAATTTATTAGTAAATATTAATTTTATGCATTTCTAACTTGACATCTGATGTCAGTGCTGCCAGAATTTTTGGTGAGCTGCCACATTTTTGGTGAGAAAATTACATGTTCTTCCCAAAAATGCAATAAGTTTAAAAGTACGCTCACGAAGTACACAAATATGCACAGAAAATTTGCAAAACGCAAATTTGCACAATCACCATCGTGATTACCCTTATTGTAAATATTGTGAATTTCGATTTATTTTAATGTGTGATTAAGTTAAAAACATTATTATTTAGAGAATGGAATCAAAAACCAACAAAAAAAAAGCCGGACAACCGCTGAGCTACTTCAGTTGATTTTTTAATGGATAACCAAGAGCTGGTAGGAGGTAAATTTGGAAAGCTTGATGGCACATTAGAACAGTCTTGGCGGAACTGTTAAGTCCGTGGATCAATGGCATTCGGTATGTACATAAATATTATTAACAAATAAATGTATACATGTATAACAACTATATGTGCATATTATGTACATCGTATGTATGTACATATATGTACATATATTGAATTTTTATTTGAAAAGGTATGGCGAGACTTAAAATTCCGTACTAGCACTAAAGTACGTGATCGGAAAAGGCAGCAAGCGCTAACTGGCAACAAGCCCCTTACATGTGATCGGAAATTAGTATGTTGAATGGCATTAAACCGTGTTGGAAAATGTGTCCATACATTATTTTGACAGCCTTGGTGTTCAATATTTTATATTCGAATAAACAAAAGAACGGGATCGACTCCCATGCCCATGAAGGAACAAACTTATACTTTGTCGTGCCAGAAATGAATATTATGAAAATTACAAAAGAAATCTTTTCAAAAACCTTTTAAGGCCATATTTTATGAAAAAATTTTGAATGTTAATTTAACGTGCATAAGAGACAGTTTCAAAGGCATATTTTTTGCATTTTTGGCCTCTTTAGAATTCACTTCTAAAAAATCGTAATAACTATTTTATCAGTGGCATGAAATTATGAATAAAAGTTTTTAGCAAATTAGGTAACAATAAAAATAACTTACCTTCAGGTCTTGTCAGGTTGACTGTCTGGTTGATGGCAAGGGTAAGAAAAGCGTTCCAGACCACTTGGTTCGCTTTGTTATGCTTTGATGTAAAGGAAAAATATAAGAGTCAAATACAGAAGGAAATATTTGTTTTAAGAAAAATTTGAAGGAAAAATAGTGAGGAAATAAATACGTGAAGGCGGAAGTTTATATAATCTTCCGAGTTTTAAAAGTCGTTAGCACAACTATATCAGATAGACAGCAACTAAAGAACCAGTCTCAGTTTCTGATGTGGAGGCTTATGTTGTTAGGATCTATTGGTAATTACTCTGAGATGGCAGTGATCTTCAAATGTAGAACAAAGGGGTAAAAGACGAGGTATGTTTAATTAAATGAGTTTTAGTTTTAGGGATTTTATGTACGTTTATTGTGGGTTTTAATATTTTCTTTGCTAACAAGGAATTCCCTATAGCGCAGGTCAGAAAAGAACATGCTATGGAGAGTCTCAATCTAAGACTTATGCAGTCTTGAATTAAATAAGTAGCACACGTTCTCTCTAAGGATATCTCTAGCAGTCTAGTCTTTAGTTCGATTTATTAGTTTTTTTTGGGGTACTTCTTTATAGTCACCTGAGCCAAAAACTAATGTCGTATAAGAGCATGTATTAGTATTAGTTTCATACTCGTAAGAATAAATGATCTTGAGTAAAAATCTATTTAATAACATTGACTGTAATGTATTTAAAACTTTTAGCTAAAATATATTGAAAGAAAGTGGTCGTTTTTATTATTCATTAGTAAAATAGAAACTAAAGAAAATATGTTGTACTTAAAACAACATGGACACTTTCAGACAAAAATCATTCTGATTTTGGAACATCATTAAAGAAATGAAAAAAAAACATCATCTGGATTTTTTATCATTTTGCAGTTAATCATAAAAAACAAAAATCTGCAAATCTCAACAACTACAAATTAGAAAAACTACTGTAGAGGGTTTAAATAGAGAAACGCGGGAACCAAAAGATACTCCGTATATGTTGCTAAGCTTTTATTCAACGTCTTGTGTCCTTAAGTTGTACTGTCTTATTGTACCCTTTTTTCCATACTTTTATTTTTGCGCTTTTTGTAGGCGCAACTCGTAAGAGTCTAGACGTGATTGTATCACGATTTCTATCGCCATTTTTTTATATTTTATTTATTTCTTTTCACATTTTCTTAACTCTTTTCTTACCAACCGCAAATGAAGAGACTTGAGTGTAGCGGCCGTTAATTTATTTTTGGTTAAAAAAAAGATTTGTTGTTTTATTTTTATTTTGTTTTTTTTTTTTTTGTTTTGAGTCTTGTTGCTGATTTGTGTCAGCAAATTTTTTTAATGCTTTTTTGCGCAATATTTGTTTAGTAGTTAAATTTTATTTCTTAAATTTTTATTTGCTACACTGGTAGAAAATAAAATATCGTCTTATTTATGGTGTCCTGATATCAGTATTGTGACATCAACGTGTTGGCATCGATAAAGCGAAAGTAAACGTCTTCATGGAATCTTGTAAATTTTTTTGACATAAATGAGTATTGAGACAATCTCCAATAATATCGACAAAGGGATAATCCCTTTAATAGTCCCCCTAATAATACGCTGAGGTTCATAAGATTTTGCTCAGACATACATTATCAATTTTCCATGGTACAAGGAAACAGTCAAAACGATTTAGTTTTCAACGTACAATGAAAGAAAAAACTTGTTTGCAGTAATAATGTGATTGGAATTACATTTTTTTTGAAGGGCAATCAATAAGGGCATGCCCCCTACTTTTGCAATGCATTGTGCCTGAACTTAGGGAATAGGATAGAGAAGATAGATAATGAAAAGTTAGAAGGCTTATTTCCTTTACAGGTGTGCTATTGCGAGTTTTGTTAATTTTTAGAACATTGCTGCAGCGCTTTTGGTTGCAGTAATTTTATTAATTGTTTTACTACGCCGACTTTTCTGCTAACCGACGAAGGAGGGCGATGTTGCGTACATTAGCTTGGATAGCAACTATCGCTGTTGGAACATTTTTTTTTGTGACCAGTGCTATGCCTTCATCACTTAAATAGTCCGACAATAATTAATACAATGTCTCACTAATGTACATTAAAGAAATTAATGATATTAATTGACTTGCTCTGGGCAGGGTTTGAATATCGCTAAATTAGGATCGAATTTAGCTAGAAGATAGCTAAATTTGAAAAAAAACGTAAAAATTGAGCTATAAATAGTTAAATTTTTATTTATTATAGATTGTTGCAAAAATTTTAAGAAAATTAGTTTAATTTCCCCAACATCTGTAGATTCATCTATTAATATGCTGTACTTAGATGGTTAAATATCCTTCCTCAGCGCAATTACTAAATGAGGGTGCAAAACGTTTTTTATTATTGCAGTACATTTTGTTCTAAAAATTTTTTTCCCTTTCTAATATGGGAAAGAATTCTTGGAAAAATATTGCCAAGCTTACAGGTTGCCTAAAAATTAGATGGAATTGTACCTATCAAGAACTTGGTCCTTATTTTGATCTAAGTAATTTTTACGGCCGAAATATTTTGGATAGGAACTTGACCTTATTTTCACATTTGTGTGTTTGTGCGGATCTCACTTCTTTTTTCTAAGTTGTTTTTGTATAAATATTTATATGTATTGCTTCTCTGGACCTACCTGTGTACGAAATTTAAGCTTTCTAGTTATACTGGAAGTGCCCTATACAAAGAAGGGGCACCATAGTCGCCCCAGATGAAAATTGCCCGTTTAAAAATCATTTTCGTAATTTTTCATCAGGACCTACCTGTGTACCAAATTTCAGCTTTCTAGCTATAGTGGAAGTGCCCCATACAAAGAAGGGGCACCCTATTCCCCCCGACTGAAAAGTGAACGTTTTCAGATTTTTGTGGTTAATTTCGCACCAAGACCTACCTGTGTACCGAGTTTCAGCTTTCTAGCTATACTGGAAGTGCCCAATAATATTGATGAGTCAGCGAGTCAGTGAATAATATCTCGGGAAGCTTTTACGGTATCACTTTCAAATTTAAGCTGTGAGGTCAACTCTTTGGGGAGACGTTATGTATTACGATCAAGAGGAGCAAAGTTATGAGGGGGGTAAAAACAGCTAGAATGGTTTCGTGTAAATATACACACTGTGTGGCCAAACTTGGCCTGGCGCACTACCGTGGTAGATAAAGCTAATGCGGCTTCTTGCACTTTACAATTATCAACATTAGTTTCATTTTGCTCAAAATTCAATTTTTTCCAACATCACCCTCTAATCGAAGCGGACGATTTGTGTTTTTTAGTTTCAGCGTGACATAAATTTGCTAAAAGTGAGCATCTGCAATATTTGCAAGAACCTTTTCTTTCGTCCTTTTCATCCTACACCAGCCAAGACTTTAATTGACCATGTTTTAGCCATTCCCGACGAAATTTTTGGTTGTACTTAGGGGGCATTACATTAAAATTTTTAATATTTTTCAGTTTTTTTCAAGTAAAAGATTACAATGCAAAAAACTAGCACAATTCACGCATAATCAGATTTTTATAAATACCATTATGCGAGACTCACTTTGTGGCATTTCACACCTAACAGGTACACCCATTTCTACAACAATAAAAACTTGTAGTAGAAATTACTCCGTAGCTGTCAAAAAACATTAAAATAGTTTAAAAAATGTCAAATGCCGTAAAGAATGGAATATTTATAAAGAGTTTGATAGTTGAAAGGCGGTGATGATATGATGATAATTTCATCAATCGACTAAGTATGTGCTGTCAGCTGCTCTAGTGCACAGAAACATCTTGCTTTGTAGCAACTCTTTGACAATGTTGACCAAAATTATATTATTAAAAACACACTTGAAAAGTAAGAAGTCAGTAAACCAAAAATCGCTAGATTTCTCGCTAATAGCTAAATCATATTTTTTCTCGCAAAATGTAATGAAAAATAGCTAGATTCGACGAGAAAATATCTGAATTGGCAACAGTGGTTAAAATGGAAGCTAATCATTAAAGACAATAGTGGTATACACATACTATATAAAAATAACCATATTTATTTTTCAAAAGGAAGGCAAACAAATCAATAGCAACCATGACGTAAGAGCAACATGCTATGGATAGACTGACCCTCTTCTTGCCAACTCATCAGCGATTTCGTTTCCTTCAATATTGCAATGTCCTGGTACCCAACATAGCCTAACGCTAAATTTGTCCATAAGCAAGTTTAGAGATAGCCTAAACATGCTGACCAGCTTCGTTTTGACACTTTGCCCATTCAAAGCTTTCAGCGCCGCCTGACTGTCAACGTAGAATGTTACCTCCACGCCTTCAGTTACGTGTTATGTCACTAGTTCGGTGGCACTGAGGATCGCTAGGATCTCAGCCTGAAATACACTACATTGGTAGCCGAAGAGACCTACGAATGTCCGTTCCTAAAAAATTAATGCCAGCACCCGAGCCATCTGTAAGGACCACGCAGCCCTCGTACAGTCTATCAGATTTGACCCAAAGATCCCTATCCGGAATGACTAGTGAAGGCGTTCTAATAAAATTAGTCTTAACAACCTTGGAGTCCGTAAAACAAGGGGATATGGTCTACCGTCTGCTAAAACTTATCTTTTTCAAGATTGATGTATGACCTGTAAATCCTGGCCTTAAAAAAGCTCGCTTCCATAAGCCTGAGCAAACTCCTTGCCGCCGTTCTCAACACACGTTCTTCAATGGGAAGCAGGTGAAATATGACGTCCAATTCAGCCTGAGGTGTGCTCCTCTGGGCCCCAGTAATACCCCGCGAAGCCCACGTCTGGACCTTAGCAAGCAGCTTCCTATGGCTTTCTTTCCCCAACGCCTCCCACCATACGACAAATCCATAAGAAATCACCGGCCTGACAACCGATGTATAAGTCCAATTTACCCCTTCGGTTGCAGACCCCAGTTCCACCCAATGGAATTCCTACATGTATAGTAGGCACAAATTTAATAAAACGTATTTAATAAATTAAAAAAGATAAAAGGAAAATAAGAAGCAATAACCATACATATTTATTTTTATATAAAGTAACAAAAGTTAGGATATTATAAATGTGATTTTTTTTTTGAACTGATTCGCATGCTGAGTTTTAAGCAATCGCAGTTTAAGAATAAAATTCAAAACTGAAAATTTAAAAATTAAACGTTTTCAATATAGAGGATGAGACGAAGAACTTTTTAAATGCAAACAACCATGACTGCTTAGTAACCATTGTATGATTGCAATGCTCGTATTCAAAAATATATCGTTTGTGCTGTATTTCATTGTCTTATCATAAAGTAAAAAATAAATAACATATATTTCATGTTATCAAAATCCCTTTTAGGACGCTTTTACCCCTCTAAAGTGCGAATTTCTAAAAATTTATATTTTGGTTCGAGTCTACGTCCTGAAAGGAACCTACCTTCCAAATTTCATATTCCTGGGACCATGTTTAAAAATGTCCCTTTTTGGGCCGTATTTATCCCTTTTTATCCCCTTAAAATGCGAATTTCTTAATATTTATATATTGGTTCGAGTCTATGTCCTGAAAGGAACCTACATTCTAAATTTCATATTCCTGGGACCATGTTTAAAAATGTCCCTTTTTGGGCGGTATTTATCCCTTTTTATCCTTTTTTTTTTAAATGCGAATTTCCAAAAATACATATTTTGGTTCGAGTCTGCGTCGTAAAAGGAACCTACATACGTTCCAAATTTGATATTCCTGGGACCTTTTTTAAAGACTTTTTTTAAAATGTAATTTTTCAGCCGTTTTTACCCTTTTTTACCCCCCAAAAATTCGAATTTCCAAAAATCCCGTCTTAGTGGATCTACAATCTATAAAAGGCACTTACATGCCAAATTTCAAATTTCTAGGATCAGCGTTGATCAGGTGCTACAAACTACGATTCATATATAAAATTAGCAAAATGAATGAAACTTTGTGCTGGAATAAACATTTTATTCTGACATCATAATTGTTGGGTTAATTTGGTAAAGCTAAAGTCGAATGAATGAGTTGATACTGAATTCAAATATAATATTTCTTAACTATTTCTTTATGCCTTTTGAACAATAATTAAATTTAAAGGTGCTTTTTCTCCCGATTAATACAATTATTTATCTTGCAGATATTGCAACTTTTTGTACTTTCTTTTAAAATTTATTCCATTCATTAACACAATATTATTTTCATTTTAATGACCAATAGACTGGCCTGCTGTTTTATTCAAACAAATCGTATAAAAGCAAAGAAAATTAAGTTAAACAGCTTTCGGAATTGACTTTCATGAACTAAAACCCAGTACCTATAATTAACGTCAACAAAGTTAAAAGATGTACACGAGAACTAAAAATAAGTGAATCATTTATCATTACAAACCAACAGAGAGAGATACAGACAGACTGATGGATTTGCGGACGGACACTTAACTGTTCAGTATGAATATCTTTCACAAACTATCCTTTGATACATTTTTTATTTTAGTAACATCATTTATTAATGAAACAATACTTCTTTTTTTTAAGAAAATTTTGACAAATTATTTTTACAAACAGACAGTAATTTGCCAATTGCAACTGTTAACCTGTCTTCAAATAGCCAAGGAATGAGCAACAAAAAAAAAAAAAAAAAACAAACACATATTTTCTTGTAAAACATGAAAAAATAAATGCAGTAGTTGATGGAAAATTTGATGATCCTTAAAGACAATTAATTGTACAACAAACAAAAGGGCGTTTTTAGTTCAAAAACTAAACTGAACTAAACTAAACTAAATTGTAATGCTGCATAATACTTATATACGAGTATGTATGTATGTAGTAGAAAAATGAAAGCACTCCTGTTGTGAGTGCAACCTTAAGATTGCTCCAGTTACAACGCCCTTTCTATTGTTACAACAATAATGCAGACAAAGAACTGCCAACAATCATCTATGTATGCACTCGTTTCTAATTGTTTAAACAACAACAAAGGCAATACAATGCAACAACGAATAAACGACATGTAAAATGTTGCAGTTACGTTTTGATGTTGGCTGAAAAGAAAACATCCTTTTGACACCTGTTTGTCTTTGGAGATTGAAGGCATCATGTTCTGTTTTTTTCTATTTTTTTTTTTTTGTTTACTTTAACATTTTGTTACGTTTTGTACTCACATCAATCCATTATTCATCAAAGGAAAAATTTGATGCCTTCTAACAAATGATCATCATCATTATGGACGAGTTGTAGTGTTTTTCATCTCCTATATCTTTGTTTTCTACTTGTATCCTTTGAAAAGTCCTCGGCAGTAGTATTAGTCTATAGTAACAGAAATTGCCGCAGCAACTTTAGCAAGTTTATAGCCATGTTTTCATTTTATTTTCTGCAGAGTTTCATGTGTCTTGTTGTTGCGTTGTTGTCTTTAGTTGGCCGTTGGGCTCATACCAACCAACTCTCTAACCTGTAATTATGCGTCTTTGAATTTTGACCTACACTTTGTTTTCTTTGTAGTTTTTTTTTTCATTTATTTAATTCAACTGCATACAAATATGTAGCTTCGAAATATTAGTAGACATTTGTAAATTCTTTCGAACAAACACACTTATGATTACATGTATAGAAATAATAAAAAAAAATATCTGCCGGACTGACTGACTCTTGGAGTGTCTTTTGTATTTTTTAACATTTGATATTTCAGTTTTTTGTTTGTCAAAAATGTGTGAAAATTTTTATTTGCAAAATGTAGAATTTTGTTGTTCTAAAACTTTATGAGATTTTCAAGATCGCTACCTACTCCCTTGGAGTAAAATGATTAAAAACTTTGTAATTTATTGTTTTTCCATTATTTGTTAAGAAACTAGATTCTGACTTCGAGTAATTTAATTTAATCTTACGAAACAGTTGTTTAGCCGCGTCAAAATCTATGCATGTATGTGGAATCTGGAATTAAATAATGATATAAAGGACCGGTTAAGTCACATGAAAGTTTTATCAACTGATTGAGCCAAATTAATGGTTTAGAAATTCACAAATTTCTTGCCTTTTGGGGCAATTGATTTTTTTCTAGTGTTTCTTTTTTATTAAGTAATGATACAGGATCTTTAACTAGTTGATTGCAGCTGTCGTGAGTGGCTGTGAGATTTAAGCGGTCAACAACTCTGATGATGAGACTTTGGTTAGTCCCGAAACGTTGATGCCAGTTCAACCTTCCGTGCAGTCTAATTTTTCTAGAATGTCTGTTAAATTTTTATCAGCTTTTAGATTTTCCTTTCTAATAAAATAATTATTTAAATAAAAATTAAATTAAAAAGGAATTTAAACCGGAATAGTTAAATTTCTTTGAAGGGCATTTAGAAGATTATTTCAAATATATCTCTCGCTCAAATCAAATTTTTCAATTCTGCTGCTAAAAAGAAAATTTGTTTTCGACCTACAATTAAGACAATTAAGTATTAAGTTTTTGAAGTACACTCAAAAAAAACATTTACTAACATTTACTTGTCTATATTTAATTATAATTTTATTAATTTTTAGGATTTTTTTTAATCATATAAAATTTTCTTGTAACAAAAAAAAAATCAAATGTTCATTTTGTCACTTCAAAAAATTTCTACTTCATTTCTAAAAGTATGAATGTTTTTACCAAATTTATTTACATTTTATCATACAAATGAAATTATTTGTAAAAACGTGATTTGATTTACTCTGAATAGTTCATAAAAAATATAAAAAATTGTTGTGAGTGTGTTGTGGCTTTATAACTCATGAACGGTCAAATCGAATTCGATTAAATTTTTAGGGTTTTTAGTGGTCGGGTAGATGGTTTATCTGGATGGTTTGCATGAAGTCGGTTGACGCGTTCGTGAGTTATGACATTTCCTGAAAGTCGTGATGTGCTTTGATAGGGTAAATCGAAATTTATAAAAGTAAATAGCTCAGCTATTAGTTCATAAAAATTTGAATACTTAAAAACAAAAAACGGTCATCATCAATTTAAGTTCAAACTTTAATCTCATATTGAACAACTCCTATGAAAAAATTTTATTTAGTCCATAATAATAACGTGAAAAAATGTTTACTTCAAAAAATTTCCCTTATCGTGAATAATTTTTTTCATAAGTTTTTTCACTTTTCCTTTCAATTTATTCACTTTATTTTTGATGGGGAACAGAACAGAACATGTATGTAGTTTTTCTTATAATTTGAACATTAAAGCTTACGAAGTTTATTTTAAGAAAAATTTCTGATAATAAGGCACAATGTGATGTATGTATTGCTCAACAAAATGCAGGTTCATTGCCTGCGGATTTGAGAAGATTTAATTTGTTGAAATTATTTCGTTTTGTTGGCTTTCCAAAAAGGAGGCGAATTATTTTACCACATAAAAGTTATAATGCAATAAACAAACGCTGCAACTAAAATATCGCTCCAACACTGAATATTTAGCTTTCCTTTTTTAAGTTTTCTTTAAAATATGTATACATGCCCGAGTATATTTTTGAACAAAAATTTCCTTTATTTTTTAAACTTCTTCCTTATTTTACATTCACTTCGAATTGATAGCGAGAACAAAAGTTCCCATGAAATTCACGATACCAAATTTCCGTTCATGGGGAATGAAAATTTCATGAAACAAATATTTCACATTTTGTTCACGAAAGGAAAGGGGTTAATAATTTTTCAAATTATTTTTAGTATTCATGACTTACTAATTTCAAAAACATATTTTTGTTAATGTAAGAAATTTCGAGTGTAGATATTTGGTATACTGGCTGGTAACAGGTAGGAAGGTGTAGTAGTGAGGTCGTTAGAGTGCCTATCTACGAAACCGAAGTTCCTTGGTTCGAGTCCCAAAAGACGTTTTATAAAAATGTTTTCATCAGCGCTCTGATGACATCAAAAGCTTCTTCGTAGCAGATGGGCCGGGTCGGTTCAGAAAAAGGTTAAACAAGGAAATGAAAAATGCGCATCAAGATGGCAGCTGTGGCGTACATGATGTAATTTTTACTAATTTTGGGATGAACACTGAACTTGTTTTTAGTAAATATTTTTCTGGGTATTTAGTAAAAATTTCGTACTAAACACGAAATTTGAATTTCCTAACATCAAGGAAAATTTTTGCTAAGTTCTTGTAAAAAACTGCATTGGCACCATATGACAGCCACTTTGAACTCAAATTAAGTAAAATTTCCAAAATTTTAGTTAATTTTTGTAGTTGTCCTTGAGGAAAGAGAGATGGTCACATGACAAGACACATTATTGCTTCAGAATGTGAAGTGTGGAGCTTAGAAACTCTATCTGTCCTTGTCATTGTACGGGATCAGTTAATATACTTAGTGCCAGTTGCTAGATAAAAAGTAAAGGAAAGTGTCATGTATTGATTTCTCAAATTATTACATTTTAAGTATGTAAGTATTTTTGATTTGGGAAAAAATCTTATTCTACAATGTAATTATATTTTCAAAATTGTTCTTCTAGTTATTTGATCTGCTTTTTGTGAACGTATACGATTTTAAAATGCATTGTACCATTTTCACCAATCAAAGGACCTTCTTGTCCTACGTTAAAAATTATTGGCAGGAATTTTACATCAGGCGAAAATGTTTTACTATTTCGTTGACTTCAAAAGAATTTGTTTTGTTATACAATGTATTATTAAAACATTTATAAATAAAATTGCTGTAAAAATTATCTTAATTAAATTATCAGCAAAAAGTAATTTATATGATAATTTCTCATTGTGATGTAAATATGTAAGAATAAATCTTTAAATATTTATCTATTCAGTATTTAATTATTCAAAGAAAAGCAAAGAAAACAAAAAATAAAATACTTTAATAACAAATAAATTCTTAAAATTGCATGGTTAAGTCAAGTTAAAAAAGCTCATGCTTAGCTTTTATGCACATTGTTTTGATGCAAACAACAAAGAAAGAAACAAACAAATTCTTTGTCTAATCTTAACTACAAAATGGAAAATTAAGCCAAGATAATGAAGTAAATAAACGAAAAATTTTGTTGTTGTTGTGTTGATTTTTTTCTATACGTAGTCGGCCATATTGTTTAAATGTATTTGGATAAAATAATAAATGTTGCTTTTATTGTTGCTTTAAAGTTGTCATGTTAACTTCGAGTGGTTTTAAGACTTGTTGTACTCTCAGAAGACTAAAACATTTGCTTTTTTTTGTTTTTTGTTAGCAACAATGTCTAACTTACAAAAAACACGTCTCTATATAGAAACGACAAAAAAAAAAGAAAAAAAAAAAGAAAAAATGTCTGCATAAGTTTTAAATGAAAAACAACAACCATGGAAATATTTTTATTTTAAACATTTTATTCTTGCCAACAACGACGACGAAGACCAACCAATAAAGGCGGTTTTGGCGCGCACAAGCGAAAATAATTCACAAATTATGCGAATAAAATTTTTAATAATTCTCATGGGTTTCAAAACTGAAAATAGCAACAACAAAAATAATGTATATTGTATCCAGACATGGATACTAATCAATGTGGGCATGTTTGTGTTTAGTTTTTAATATGGAAAATTAAAAGTAAATGAGTCTTTAAGCGCAAATTAAAAAAAAAATTATATGTAGAGTATAAAATCTTTTTAAGGTGAAAATCGGTTTAATATCAAATCAAAAGCATAACTGCTGATCGAGTCATACCCTACAACAGTATTAAATAATAAGCAAAGACACTTCTCTATATCACCTGCTTATGGCGGAATGTAGAGAGAATGCAGAATATATAAATCTATTTTAATTTATTTTTTGTTATATGAAAGCTTGAGTGATCGTTTCAAAATTTTTTGTTCTTACTTCTTTGTTTGCAGAGAACAGCTCAACCATATTTGATTTCACAAATAGTTTTCATATTAGTGATGTAGAGAAACAATTAGCAGTTGCAAATATGTATTTGTAGTCCGTTAAATAAATATATTAGTGTTTTTAAAGTATTTTATCTGTACGAGTAGTACTGCTCAAATTCGTTTTAAGCCACTTTAAAATTTAGATCTGCTAGCTGAGTTTTTTTTTTTGTTATAATAAACCTTAAATTTTAACTAAAATTACCTCAAGAAAAACATATTTGAGTTAAGAAAAAATACTTACGTATCTGCTTTGTAGATTTTTAAAATATCTTTCTTATACATACATGCCGTCACTAAGAGAAATTATGAATCCTCTTGCCTGCTTATGTTTTCATAACTAGTTTCTTTAAGAGACCCATAACATTTTACAGCACAATTTAAGTTTTTTAATCTGGAATTAAGCAGAATAAAAGGACAGCAAATCCCTTCAAATAAGAAATTAAAGTCTGTCGAGATATGGGGAAGTTATGCAATGACACAATAACTCTTTGTATGTGATTACGCTTTTGATTCTTTATGTCGACAATGGCCCACTGGAACTAAAAATACCAACACAAATCGATTTCGTGAATTATATGACTTACTAGGTTTTGAAATTATGCCGCTGATATGGCCTTGACATCGATAATTTTCATAAATCCTCATTGTGTGTTTTTTTACAAAATAAGTTCGCTCAAAAATTGGTAAAAATAAATTTCTTATTTCAGTAAGTATTTTTGACTTACTTTGATCCGAATCGAATGCCGTTAATTTTTGCCTTTAATGCAGCCGGATGCTGTTTTGAAATTATATTTTCTTGGGATTGAATTAAGTATTTAGGAATTAAATAATCCGCACTTCACTCAATCTTTTTATACTTGATTTAAGAAAATCCCTGCATATATGATTTGAATAACAAAATTATTATCATTTGCAAAAAAAAATTTCAATAAAATATTCCAATAGAGATAAACTCGTATATACAGGAGAAAAATAAAGCAAAACTAAAATTAACAACTTTGTTAAACGGTAAGACCGACCACCTTGAAATTTTAGAAGCGTATTACGTATGATGACCGTAAAATTATATAATTGTTTTTAATATTGGAGGAGTGAAGAGTACCCCCACTCTATGCAAAGTAAATATTAATACTTACATATCTGTAAACCTTTTCTTCTTTAGCCCCGATGTTTATTGTGTCTGTTATATAAAACTTAGAAGACGGGGGAAACAGGAAATTATATTTTTATATCTGTGCAATTAAATCAGTGCCTTGTTATTTGCTTTGCATCAATCATAGAACATAAGTCATAAACGGGTACCTTTTATATAAAGTAATTATATACATATATTCTCATATCTGAGAAACTAAAATAGCGAATGTCGTGAGATTCGATATAATAATACATTTTGCTGATATATTTTGACCCGATAGGAGGACGGAAACGGGTACTTAATTACACTATGCAACAAATGAAGATTTTTTGAAAAATACGTACATGTGACACTTAGGTATTATAGGATATCGAAAGACATCCATATTTTTACCGACAGCAAAACGGCCATTGCTACTATCAATGGTGTATACACTATCGACGGTGGTAAACAAATGCCGGAAATCTTAAAACGAGATAGCGAGACATTCAAGAGTAACACTAGTCTGGATTCCAGGGCACTCAGAGTGCACTGGAAACGATATTGCGGACGAAATTTCCAAAATGGGCGCATCATTGAACGACTCGATGATATGTCACTTCGTTGGCATTCCTCTATCTTACTGCAAGCGATTGATCCAGCAGGAATCATACAACCTTGCAAAAAAAAATTGGGAACAAGAGCACACCTGTCAAGTCGCCAGGTCCTCTTGACCCCACTACAGCCTGCACAGAACTCGCGATCTGCTCAGGTTTGGTAAATGTCGAATAAGACAATTGGTAACAGTGCTAACAGGGCATAGGTGCTTCGGGACTCATGCCAGTAGGATGGGCCTAACTTACAATGACTACTGCAGAAGTTGTAATGATGAGGAGGAAGAAGAAACAGTTCTTCATCTTCTATGTCAATGCCCCGCGCTTAATAGCATTGGGGCTAGTACTATGGGCTTCAACATTCTGCCAGACCTTGACAGCCTGGAGAGCGTGGGGCTAATCAACCTATCCTCCTTCTTGCAACAATCAGGATGGTTTGACTCGGCGACAGGGCAATTACAGAAAATTGAATAACCAATTGACTATGCCCTGTCTGCTGTAGGGTATCACAAAGGGGCCGAACTAACGGACCCAAGTGCGTCACGTCTCAGATGTGTTGGCCCTCCTAACCTATCCTACACTATGCAACAAATAAATATTTTTTTCAATAATACGCAGATGTGACACATTCAGATTGAATTGGTATTTAAAAGTTGTTCAGCTTTGCATTAGCTACTACTTTGCCAAATATTTTTAGTGAAAAATCAGGATTATCTGCAATTTATAATAAAGGAAGTAAAAAAATTTTTTTTACAAAATTTCTTAATCAATTTGCACAAAAAACTATTTTTTTTTGGCAAAAAATTTGTTCAGTGGACTGTCACCTATATTATTGCTATGTAAAGTTCAGTTATATCGCGATGTCTGAATTATCTGTTGGCAAAAAACTGATGACACCTTATTTTGTTGGCCCACTGCTTTTCAGAATCTTTGGCAAACTGAGTATAGGGTCTTACTAACCTTTCGTATTAGAGTCAAACCTATAGTTTCACATCCGTATATTTTTTGCACTGTGTCACTCCGCAATTAAAATAGTGAATTTCTTGATATTTTATGTGGATTAATTACTCCTAGAATAAAATACAACTTGAAACGCAATCTGGAAGCGATTGGAGGGGCAAAAGGTAACTCTCATAAAAAAAAAAATAATAAGCATTGCATAGCTCTATCATATCTTGACCGACTTTCAAAATAACTTCACTTTTGATAAGTTTTTCTGCTAATTTCATCGTTTATATTAAAATCTTTCTTCTTTTTGCTACACTTATCAATTGTTACTCAGGATATTAGCAAGCTCCAGATTAAAGAAAATGTAATTGTCTAAAATAATGAAGGTTGTAAAAGCAATATTCAAAAATCAATTGTTTATGCATATGCACTCGTATGTACATACATACATATGTATGTACTTATAAATTTCTGTTTCTTTTTATGCGAAAGGGTTAGCGAGGCACACCATGTATGAATATCTAGTTTATTTATAAATACGCATATTCTTCCCTTTATAATACTCTAATACACAATCATGCAACACAATTGCCTAGTGAAGTGGGGAGCAAAGAGAAATTCATAACAACTATGAAGTCAATATAATATTTAATAAACACCTTCCTCTCTACCTTCCGTTTTTTTCTTCACCCCATTTTTATATGTTTTATAGAGGGGGAAAAACAACGCAAGTCAATACATATTTTTCTATATTTATTTAGATTTTTTTTCACACTCATTATCGTTAAATTCTTTTTAGTGTCATAGATGTTTCTTTATATATTTTGGTTTAATATAAAATAAAAAAAAGGCTGACATCTGTCAAATAGCTGTCATAACAAATCAGATTTGTTAACACCCGCATACCACAAAATGAAATGCTGTTAGTGGATTTTATGATTGTCTCATTATTATTAGAATATTTATGAACTTCTGTAGTATTGAAGTTAACGTTGTGTTAATTGAAAGATTTTTGTTTACTTTGCTCTGAGATATAATACGTACGAATACATAATAATTATTTTTTACCATTTCTAGTTATTTCGGAAAAAAATGTTTCTTTTATAATGAAATTCCAAAGCTTTGTAAGATCTAATTTTTTGTGCAACTGACAAAAGTTTGCAAAAATTATGAACGACAAAAAAAATTCTGAATTTTATAATTTTCTTATTTAAGAAAACAAAATCACTTCTATTACAAAAATAATGGAATTTAGTAAAACAAAAAAAAAAAAAAAACAAGATAGAAAAGCTTAAAAAATCACAGACTCCAAAATTGGAAACATGCCTTAAAAGACTTTCGAAAACTTAATAATCTTCGAAAATAATGCGAGGAGAAAATTTTGGAACTTCTTGAAACATGTTGAAAGTAAGTTGAAACGAATTAAAATAAATATGAATTGAATTTTAAACAGTTAGATAATTGCAAATTTGAAAAATAAATAATTTCTCTTTGTTAATGGTAACGAAGATGTTAAATTTCACATAAAAATTGTGATATTCAAGATGTAAATAAATTCACTTTGACAATAACCATCAAAAGAAAATGCTTTCCAACAGCTTCATTACTATTCCATTCTATATCTTTTGTATCTTTTGGCCTGCATTCATCCACGATTGTTTGTTGTGTTGACAAATTTTCCCGTTTCTTTATTTTAGCGGCATCATGAAAACGAAAAATTTCTTGTTGATATTTTTTTTTTGTTGCATGTTGTAGTATAAAATTGTATTGTCACAGCAACGTCGTTACCGTCATCGTCGTCGTCATCGTTGCTGTTGTCATCATCAACATTGCTGTTCGCCACGCCCTTTTTAAGTTTTAGTCCAAATGAAAATGTTAAGCATTGCATAACAGTTCTGCTGAGTTGTTGTATTTATTGTAGAAGTAGTCGTCTATTTTGCATTTGCCATACAAGTGTTTTCTCGTGTGTGTGTGTGTGTGTGTCATTGCGTAACAAGTATAAGGAGAGGGATATAAGATTTGTTGGAAATTATCATAAATTATGACTGAATGAATGCAATACTACTGCTCAAGTGAATTTGTATCCGATTTCAAATGGTATTTGTGGTTGGGTGTTAAATAAATTAGAGAATTATGGTAAATGGAGTAGTCTTATTTGATTAACGATGAAAATTGTTGCAACATAAGATTGTGTTTAAATTCACTTAACTTGAGCATGAGTTACAACATGGTGAACATTAAAAGCAGAAGAATCAAATTGAAATTAAATTATAAATTCAATGCAGTGAAAATTTTTATGTAAATAGAAGAATTTTAAGTGAAAAAATAAAAATTTTAAACTGTTTTTGATTCACATTTATTTAAATAAAATAAAATTTTCTAACCATACAAAACATGATCGTGATAACTCTTCTATAATTTAGTAGAATTTTTTCTATAAAAATTTATTTCAGCGTTTTTAATCAAATAATAGACCTGATCCTGATAAGTATTTTGCAGTTCACTAGAAGATTTCTTCCAACATTAGCAATATGGCTACCACTGCGTATTATTTATATCAATTAAAACAATACGATGGCGTATGAATAATATTTAATTACAAAATTATGAAATTATAAATAAGAAAATAGGCGGCATACAGCAACACAAAGTTTCACAATTAAATAGTAATATAATATGTGTAATGAACACTTCATTTCTTTAAATACAAGGCTACTGGTTAATTTCATGCTTTTCTTATAGTTTTATTTCATCTTTTTATTTTTTCTAGGCCAAAGTACCCCAAACGTATAATCTTGAGCATAATATCATTATAAAAATGCGCCAAAAAGTGAATAAAGCAGCAATAACAAAACCATTATGAACACGTATGTTTTAATACACAGCAAAAATTATAAATATCAAACTGTTTTTAGCTGCAATTTATGTTGGCAAAAATTTTACTTAAATTTTTGGAATCATAAATCCTTGAGAATAGCTGGAAAAAAATCTTATATCTTACAACATTCATTTTAATTGCGAAATAATAATAAAGAATGAATTCAAGCTCTCACAATAGTATCTAAGAAGAATATGCAGCGATACTATCGGTCACCACGGTTGTAAAGGACTTTTCAGGACTTGAAACTGTCCGATTTATTAAAAAATTTGAAGAGATTTCAATTAAAAAACATCATCAAGAGAATAACTTTTAATTTTTGTTTAGTACTAGAGGAGTTTCAAAACTCCATTAAATAAAAAAAAAGGCGAAATTCTCTCTCAGTGTATTTCATTTCATATGAACAACAGTTAAGCTCAAATAAAAAGAAAATACCAACCAACAAACATTCATCGTTCGTCTTTCTTACATGACGACTGTTGCACATTAGTTGCAAGTATAAAAATGCAACCAAGAAAATCATAAATGTTTAAATGAGGAGTGGTAAAGAACAAACAAAAAACATTTATAGTTTTGTTTTATGAAAAGATATAAAATATTAAAGAAAAATGCTTGTTAAATAACAATAAAAAAAGCGAATATAAATAATAAGCAAGAGATGATATCTAGAATTTTTATATTTCTTAGATTTTTATTTTCTGCCAGTAAAACAAGAAATATATTAAGTTTCTTGCAGCAAAATTTTACTAAGAAAATTTTAGTGTTGCAATTTATACAAACATACTAATGTCTGCTTGTGTTGTTGTTGTTCTTGTTCTTGTAGCAAAAAGAAGTAAGAACGCCATGCAACACACATAAGTTCTTGTAAACATATGTAGAATTTATAAAAGAAAAAACCTTACCACTAAGTTTTTACCTTACGAGTTTTGGTCAAAATACAAGAAAAACAGGGCAGAGCTTCAAAGGAACATATTCGTTTAAAAAGAACTTGAGAAATGTTTGTCACTTTATTAAAATCCCATTAAAACGCAGTTTATAGTCAACAGCAGTAAATCATTTATAACTAGTTTAACCAATAATAACAACTTGTGTGTACCAACGGTCGACCCAGTTCTAGTCATAGAGAGAAAAATCATAAAAAAATTCTTTAACAGTCATACAGCAACCAAAACTACAATTATTTAATGATACATTTGTAAAAATTCACAAAAACTAAAAAAAAGAACGGTTTCATACAAAAACAAAATACTCAACTTTCTCAACCTTTTTTCTACATTTCTCCCACATCTTAGTATCCTGCGTTCGGCGTAGCTAGTGAATGACTAGCTATTTCACTAACCACCAGTCGTTACCTCTAACTACCAGAAAACTACTAGCAATGCACAACTACACAGTGACGATGACATTGACGGTAGTCAATTGACACGATCAGACCGATGAGATCACTGGTCAGCAAAACCCAACTATTTCGCTAGTCATAATGTACCAGTGAGATCACTAATGATATTTTCTTAATGAAAATACATCAGAAATTTGAATTTTTTGGGATTTTTGTTTATTTATCAAATTTTTTTTTCAATATTTATAAAATTTTCAATTGTTCTTTTTTTTATTCAATGTTTTAGTTGATTTCTGCTGCTCATTTGAACTTTCTAAAAAATAAACACTTTTTTTACTAAAAATTTAACATCCACTGACCACGAACTTCTAATTGTACGCCAACATAAAACCATAATACTTACATAAAATCTTTTTTAATTTTTCGTTGATATTCTTTGGAATAAGTGCACAGTTGTTTTCATTGAGGTTGAAGGTATTAACATTTATGCATGTACTGAGTGCTTGTACATGTACATGAGTGAGATAGTCAAAAGGCGAACTCTTGCATTACTTGTGGCCACTATAGTAGTTAGTCGATTTTTCGTTAGCGAAATACATACCTAACGATTTGGAGTCAATTTCTACTTTTAAAACTGCAGGGTATGCATAGATCCTTGCTGATATTTGTCTCTTTCTATCCAAGTGTGTAAAATACATGTATTTGCTATAAGTTTGGCTTTAACTTACATGCATGAGTAATACGTGTCGATGTAGTAGTAGGAACTTTAAACGGTTATACCTCCCAAACTACTCAACCAACAAACAACCTACAATACCTCGTTCACTTCTGTCTTTAATTTGATAAAAGTCTTGTTAAAATCGGTTGTATAATAGGTGCATGAAGGGAAACACAGAAAAAGCAATTGTCTATTAATTATATAGATAGCAGCACTACAAAAAACTACAAACAATGGCTCAAAAACCCCAATTGTTTGCTTTTAAAATTGGGTTTGCACCTAAAAAGAATTTATTAGGTTTAATTAGTTCTAGATTTTGCCAAAAACTAGTGTGGAAATAGAATTTGTTTTGCGGTAATATAAATCTAACATGACATAACATTAATTTAACTCAATGAATTAATTTGATTCGTTTATATTTAATAAAATTATTGAATACTTTGCCATTCTGCATGCTTCGTAACGAGTAGCAAGCAGTACATACTGAAATAAAAAGCAAAAAAAAAAAACAAAAAAAACAAAAAAAACCACAAAACAACAATCACAAAGATAAATGTTACCTTAGCACTCCATTCACTCTATTACTTATCCACTCATTAAATGATTGACTGGGTTTTCTTCTTAGAGCTGCTGGTGCTGCCGTTTTTTAGTGGTCACTACTTTTTTTTCGACCATTACGAATGTTGCAAAACTTAAATTTTTTTTTTTTTTATCACTAACAGACATACGAGTACATAGAAATAAAAAAAGAATGTGGAGAAAAAAGAAACAAAAATTAAAACAAAATAGAAAGCAACACACTACTGCAAAAGAAATCAAATAAAATTTATTAATTCACAATAATAAATTTTTGTGTCTTTCATTTCGATTGGTACCGAACGATAATTACAGGTTTCATACAACTAAAAACGCAGAAATTCCACAATTTTTGTTTTCTTGCCAGACTGCATTTTACGAATCGAGTGAATATCCTGCGTTACTGTGTCCATCCGTTGCTTGGCCATTAATAATTAATTGTGCCGTTTGGTTCATACGATTGAGTCCAATTGATTATGCGCACATGGTCGGTAGTTGGTCTTTAAAATATATGTACGTATATATTTATATAGAGAGATACATACATATGTATATAGCATATACACATAAGCATATATCTAAAAAAACAACTGGAGAAATGTAGTGGTCACGGTAATAAAGGAAAAGTAAATGCTTTTAGAGGCACAGTGGGCAAAAAATTAACGAATGAATGAAGTATAATTTGATTCCCAATTTATCACAGAAGTATTTCCCATGCATAAGACAAAATTTGCTACAGCATCCCAATCTATATTGGGATATTTTTATTGTATGCAAAACACATCCAAGGCCCTTGGCCGGAAACGAATACGCAAACTCAGTACTAATAGGCTAGCATTACAACCTATGAGCCAATAAGGCGGTAGCAAGCCTAATTTAGAAGCATACATAATTTTGTAAAACTCTGTTAGGTGACGTCCTTTGGCTACCGTGGCACCTGTGTATTGGAAAATTGTAAATGTTAACTTTTTAAAGACTTTTAACTAACCCAAGTTCACGTTTCATTTTAACACCACATTGAACGAATTTTCCTTAGAAATTCTGTAACTTTCGACATTAAACCAATTAAAACCCTTCTTAAAACTAATTTAATGTTTAATGAAAATTTAATTAAATAAACGAAAATATCGCATTTATTGACGGAATTAATTTATAATTTCAATGATAATATTTCTTTATCTGAATGAAATTATTTTGTTATTTGAATGCAATTATTCATTATTTTAATTAAATTATTAATGAAAGATTTCATTATTTTCATAAAGTGATTTCATTATTTTAATGAAATAATTTATTTATTTTGTTTAATTTAATAAGATAATTTTATAATTTTATTGAAATGTTGATTTTTTTATTCGACCTTATAATTTGTAAATTTTAATGAATTATTTTTATGAATATAATAAAATCATTTCATTATTTTAATGAACTTTATTCACTAAAGCTATGATTTTAAAATATTTAAAATTTTTTATATGGTTTTACTTTTTAAAAATATAATTTGGAACTTTCAGTGTTTATCAATACTTCAGTAGGCCATTCTACTCCGTCTCAATTTATTATGGAGACCCTCTAAGAACTTATTTCAGTATTAACATATAACTTTTTACAGGCAAGAAGTAAATTTAAGAAAAACCGATATCAGAAAACGTGCAAATATGTCCCTGGTCAGGAAAAGACAGAGGTCTGCAGATAGAATCAATTTACTTAAATCTAAATTTTGTAGTTCTTAGTGACCCACAAAAAAAATATATTATTTATTTTACCATTTTAAGAGTCTTGGAAAGAATTCATATATTTCCAACTTATCGAAAAGGCAAAAGTAAATCTTTAGTATTTCTCATACATAAAAGGATACTGTACTAATAATTTTCCTTGTTTAAGCTACTGTGCTTTAGACATTCAGACTAACCAACGATTTACTTAAAAACAACGCAATTCAAAATGCAGTTGCAAACAAGTCAAATTCCTAAGAAATTATTTTACAAAAACTGTTCATATTTATGATCACAATCATACGTGTAGGTAGAAGTCATACGTTAACAATTATAGGAATGTGCAGAGGATATCAACGACTGTAGACCAATAAATAAATTTTTTATGAAATAAAAAAAAAAAGAGTTTACTTTTGAAAATGTTTAACTATCACAATGAATGAATACAAATGAAAATAATTATAAACATTTAAAAGTGCAAACCTGTAATTAAAACTAATTAAACAATTAATAATAAAACAGAGAAAAATCATGCAAAAATTTATTGACCACTAAAGTGACGAATGACAGCTTTTTAGAATACATTTGTATGTAGATAAAGTATTCCTGCCTACATGAAGCATTTTAGTTTTGAGTTCTCAGCTCTTTTGTTTTGTTTTATTTAAAATTTATCGTTGTAATTTAGTGTTTTGCTTATTAAAAGTTTCATATTTAAATATTTAAGTCATAAAAACATTAAACAGTAGCATTTTCCATAAATGAACATGTAATTAATTACAATAATTTTTATTTAGTTGAACATCACACGCTTATCAAAAACATATACATATGTGTATGTACACACACCCATATAAATATTGCCATATAGAAAACACATTATAACACTCTTGAAATGTATGAGTGTTTGTCAGTTTCTCGTGATAGCCTAAGGATATAATTCATCAATTGTATGCGTTTATTTTTTTAGTCCATTCCATTCCATTTACTTCAGCTTTTCATACCTTCAGTTATATTCCATCATTTGAACTTTTAGTTTCGTTTCAAGAGAATATTTCTTGCATCACTAAACAAACAAAAAAATGGTTAGCGCTTCATATTTTGGGGCAACAATCAATTAAATATAACTGATTGTCCCCTTTAATATAAAATTTTTTAACTTCTTTCTTACATAACAAATTTACACTCTGTCACAATTGAGAAAACCTGAAAACAACAATAATTTTAGTTGATCGAATCTTAATCTAAAATATATATATATTATGATTAGGCTGCTACCGAAAACTTTAGGTTTTCTCATCTGGTTGTGTCGAATAGTTGCTTTGGTCAGAACAACTTTTCTCTTGACCTGTGTTCTCCTCCAATTGGCGGGCGGAAGATCTTTAAACACAAAATGAAAAATTCAGCAAATATTTTTTATTGCCAAACGCACTATTGGATAGACCTAGAGGAGCGAATATTAAAGCATATCTGGAGGCTGGAAATCCGGAATCATCTTTATAAATATGCCTGGTGAAACAAATTTTTAAGAACGGCTGGACTGAAAAATTTCTATTAAATAATTGTGGCGAAAATATTCGATTTCTATAAAGAAAGCCAAACGAAAAGATTACAAAATCTACGCAATTATACGAAAGCTTAAGACCCAACATATATCTTTTCTAGTTTATATTTTACTACCATGAAAGATTCAAGTACCTTTAAGAAAAAACTGAAATCGGTTCATAAATGGGGAATTTATTTATTAGAATGTTTATTTAAGCTATAGGTCTTTTTATTTTAATATATATATATTGTTGTTTAAGGATCAATTATTAAGGATCAATTTTGTTGTTCAAGGATCAATTATCTAGATACTAGTATTATTAGAAAAGATAATAGATTATTGATAGATTGGTACCAGAAACCAACAGCATCGGGAAGGTTAATTAATTACTATTCTAAACATAGCAAACATATTATTATTAATACAGCTAGAAATTTCATAGAAAGAGTTTTAACTATAAGTGACAAACAGTTTCACAACAAGAATGAGAGGAAGATAAGAAGTATTTTGAGAGAGAATGATTACCCCAGTTCTTTAATTAATAAATTAATATATAGACACAAACATAAAATAGTTAATAATATAGATAGTAATACAGAACAGAGAATACACAAGTCCTTAACGTATATTCCTGAGATTTCAGAGAGATTGACAAAATCAAAGATTTTTGATACGAACAAATATAGAATAAAAAAAAAAAAAAAAAAAAATAATTTATAAAATTTCCTGAAGATGCTTACAAATTGTTAGCGAAATATCGAAAATAAATATAAATATAAACAACAATATATATATATTAAAATAAAAAGACCTATAGCTTAAATAAACATTCTAATAAATATAAAGAAAAGGTCAACTAAATAGAATATAAATAAAAGGGAGAATTTATTATTAATTAATATATCAGGCAGCCAAATACACTTCTTTGAGATGAAACAGCAAGCGCACACTTTTCAAATCGGAAAATAAATTGTGGATCATCAATATTTAGACCCGCAAGCTTCCCCTCCGTGTTAAAAAACTAATATGGAAACAAACTGCAGAAAATTTATTCAAACAAAAAGAGTAACTTGAAAATCGATCTGTAAAATCAATATATCAGGGAGCAAGTTCTCCCTATAAGCTTCCAAACACAACCTGATAATAATCAAAGAGACCAAACTGTGGAAAAAATTTGATCAAACAAAAAGAAATTTTGAAAATCGTCCCGTAGAGGGAGGAATTATGAGAAAATAAATATTATATTAGGAAGAACTTGCTCCCTGATATATTGATTTTGCAGATCAATTTTCAAATTACTCTTTTTGTTTGAATAAATTTTCTGCAGTTTAAACAAAAAAATTAAGAAAGTCCCTTTCAACAAAAAATAAATAAAATATACAAAATCAGTCGATAAATGGAGGAGTCAATCAAAATTAAAATTTCCACCGACAAAAAATATTTATGTGACTGAGCTTGCAAGCAAATCTTTTCAAGCAAAAAACATAAAGTTTGAAAACTTGCCCCCGTTTTTAAAAGGAGCAAATTCTCTTAATAAAAAATGATGAAAATCGCTTCATAAATGAAGAGTTAAAAGTCGGTTAAAATTATAAATAATAAAGATCGTCAATATCAGCAATTTCAAGAAAGAAATAATAAAATTATTTCCATTCCAGAAAGAAAGCATGTCTATGCAGCATTAGAAAATTCTTATCAGTAAAATTTTAATTAGATTTTTGATAAAAAATTATTTAAAACAAATTCGGAAAAGTTTTAAGACTTTTTACCATAGGAAAAAAAAACTTATACCATTTAGTTCACTTTAGAAACCGCTTATTTAAGTTCGTTTAACGATATTAAATAATAATTAAAAATGCGCTAGATCGTTCTTTTCGTTCGGTAGATCTTTATGCAGATGATATCTTAAGTCATTATTCCTCTCTTAAAAGATTAACATTTGAAACAGAAATGCAGCAAAAGCTTTATCGAGATCCGTTTCTATTGAATATTGGATTTTAGGCGTCATAATTTTTGGAAAAACCGATGAATTTAGGCCCAAAATTTTCCGATCATCAAAAGGCATTTTTTTTACACGATGAGTGGAAAAAGGAGAGGTTGGAAAAACTGAAAACAGCAAACATTTTCTTTTACGGTTAAAAACTTCAGCGAGTGTGTGTAAAAATTTAAACTAGATCGTTTTTAGTTCAATAGATTGAATTATTTAATTGAACTAGTTCTCGTTCGTGAAACATCCAAGTCTAATATGAAGAACAACCCAGATTACTTTACAATTATTCCGAAGAATAAATGGATGGATCATATCAAATAAAGAAGTCTTAAAGAATACTTTGATTTTTGCAAACTCTTCGATTCGAAAATATACAAAAACGGACTGAAAAAAACCGCTACGAGTCTTACGCACATAAACGGAAATGAGAATATAAATTATTTCAACTTTTCGTCCTTATTCAAATGCAGCTGTTGTTTTTTTAACACTTCGCCTAATTGAAGCTTCTTAAACTGATCATTAAAACACGAACAAATATGTTAAAAAGAACATTAAGCTCATTTACGAGATGTCGCTTTTATATTTAGTTAACTAATTGTTATTGCTGTTGCTGCTGCTAGTTGCTTTTGTTGTGTAGTTATTAAATATTATCATTATTGTTATTATTTTTGTTGAAGTCTTTTCATCATCGTTCATTTTTTTTTAACCTAAAACAACTGAAAATTTGCTTAAAACAAAATAATAAATTACAATAATTAAGAGCAAATGAAGAGCAAAAGGTTGTAATTCACACACAAAAGCGCCCATGTTGGCACCCTCTTAAAGTTAAACATAGGTTTTAATACCCACTTTAAAGTATACTTTTGTTGTTGTTGTTATTTTTGTTGTTGCTCTTGTTGCAGTTAAGAAAAAAAGCTCACAACAGTCAGCCAACAAAACAGTTTTAAGTGAAAATTTGTGATCTTCCACAAAAGTGATGAAGAAGACGAAAGAGAAAAAGGCAGCATCATCAAACATGTACTTAAGAATTGAAATACTTTATAAAGAGTATTATTTTCGTTTTGTAGACCTACACACGAAAATATCAACTACTATGGACTTTAAGTACTTTCAAGACAAAAAAAGCAAAACAAAAAAGCACAAACAAACTCAACACGTCACTCCCTCAAACGTCAACGCAAGCCAAACCGCATCCGAGCCAACACACTGCAGCAGCAAAAGCTTATTCTGTCGTTTTTTTATTAAAGTTATTTCTTGAATAGTAGCGCCATTATTGTATGTTTCAGTTTAAATCAACTTTGCTGCACAACCATTAAGTCTAAAGAGCCTGTCGATTTTGATGAGTTGCGATTTTTTTGTTTTGTTTAGTTCAGTTCCTTTCGTCTTTGTCTTCGTATTGTTGCCTGTCTGGTTTGATGAGTAGCATGGTTAAAATAAATGAGTGGGTTTCTTTTTAAAATCTATAGCTTTGAGTCACAAGTTGTCATGAAGTTACTCAAGTTTGAAGTGGCTATTTAATGTACTATAATAATAAATTAATTTGATAAAGTTGCCAGCATTTGTAAGAAGGCAAAACAGCAAATACAATTGTAGTAAAGGACATTAGAGTGTTCCGATCGAACCTACAACCTGCGATATGATAGATTAGCCACAAACATGTGGCTAAGAGAACTTCAAGAAAATATTGCATATTTTTTCACATTGAATTATGACAAAGTATTTTTTATAAAATATTTTTATAACTTTTAATAACTTTTTATTTTCCATTTCGCTTTTTAATGTGAGAGACCCTAAAAATGCAATTTTCTCTAATTTTAATTACCAATATTGTTGGCACTTCTACTACCAGACATTTTATCGCACATCAATAAATTTAAATGATTTCAATCTTGTACAGCTGTTAAAAATATATGAAACGCTAACACCAAAATCGAACAAAAAAAAACAACTAAAACAGGAAGAAAAAAAAAACATGAGAGAAAAAAAAACAAGAAATAAAACCATCAACATCAAGTGATGATGTTTGACACAAACAAGCTTTGCATTTCATCAAGTTAATTTGCTTAATAACAATTATTAACTGGGTTGCGCCTGTGCAACCGCAGTTGAGCATTAAAGTATGGATTGTTGGACGGATGGATGGACTGATGATTGAACTTGAGCTATAAAATACAACACAAACGCAAAAAAAAACTTCATGAAAATAAATAACTGGCATATGTTTTGCGCAAGGCACGGTAATTCCTGGCATGGGGATAATCATTGTCGTATATGATTTGTCAAGTAGGGATGATCGCTGCTTTTTTTAATTGCTTGAAATGTCGAAAGTTGATGTATTGTTTCTTTATTTTTTCATCTTAAGACTTTTGGAAGTTTTGGAAAATACAGTTTAAAAAAGGATATATTTTTTTTTATTAATTTTTAGGACTAACGAAAATTAAACAAAAATAAAGTTAAAGACTTATATTCTGTAGGGCATTAAAGCTTTGGACATATGTATATGTTTATATGTGAACTATTTTCTTTACGATTTTGTTTAGTTAGAAATAAAAAGTAATTACTTGAAGGTTTTATTAAATTCCAAAAAATTTTTTTTATTATAACTGAAATAATAGAAATTCTCCCAAAAGACAACTATACATACACAGAAAAAAATAAAAATTGATTTCAATTAAAAAATTTGTGATATCAATTAAAAATTTAATTAAATTTGCACCAGTAAACAAATTAATAGTATCAATTAAATTTTTATACATTTAATAGCTAAAAATATTTATTACAATTAAAAATTTAATTAAATAAGTTATATATTTAATCAAATTTTTTTACACTTTTAATTAAAGGGTTAATTGAAAAAAAAAATGTATATATTTTTTTCTGTGTATATAATACAAATTAGTAATGTTACGAAAACCAATTTTTAGTATTCGCGAATAAGATTACGAAAACGAATACTACTGTCAATATTTAGAACAACATAATATTTCGAATTAAATGGAAAAATACCTCCCTTTGTGTCTAAAAAATATTCACACTACTACATATGTACCAGCACATACACAGAAAAAAAAAATTGATTTCAATTAAAAAATTTGTGATATCAATTAAAAATTTAATTAAATTTGCACCAGTAAACAAATTAATAGTATCAATTAAATTTTTATACATTTAATAGCTAAAAATATTTATTACAATTAAAAATTTAATTAAATAAGTTATATATTTAATCAAATTTTTTTACACTTTTAATTAAAGGGTTAATTGAAAAAAAAAATGTATATATTTTTTTCTGTGTATATAATACAAATTAGTAATGTTACGAAAACCAATTTTTAGTATTCGCGAATAAGATTACGAAAACGAATACTACTGTCAATATTTAGAACAACATAATATTTCGAATTAAATGGAAAAATACCTCCCTTTGTGTCTAAAAAATATTCACACTACTACATATGTACCAGCACATACACAGAAAAAAAAATTGATTTCAATTAAAAAATTTGTGATATCAATTAAAAATTTAATTAAATTTGCACCAGTAAACAAATTAATAGTATCAATTAAATTTTTATACATTTATTAAATAAAATTATTTATTACAATTAAGTATTTAATTAAATAAATTAAATATTTAATCAAATTTGTTTATATTTTTAATTAAAGGGTTAAAATTAAATACTTTTTTCTGTGTACATTTGGATAGATCAAACTAAGTTTGAAAAAGACAATGTTCTATCATCAGTTGTAGCTTATAAGGACTTTTGAAAAGCGCATAGAAGGCACTAATGCAAATGTTACAATAAGAATGTATTATTTAAGGTCACTTGAAATGCAAAATACTACACATTATATATCATTGGAGAGGTAATTAAGTGCTAGTATTTTATATCTGCAAATAATGTGAAAATTTAAAATATTATCGTAACAATATTGCTGATTAAATAATTAATATCATATATTTTTTGTATATTTTTGATGTTGTCGGTGGACTTTTACATATTAAATTATATTTTTCTTCTATTTTTGGAGTTCAACATTATTCTACTGAAATTTGATTACTAATTTAGCATGATATGAACAAACATATAAGACTGTAATTTTTAAATGCTAGTTGCAAAATATATATTATTGTTTGTTTTTTAAAAAGGTTATTATTTTGCGTCAATGGGTTTTCTTTGAATAAAAGTTATTAAAAAATTAATATATATTTGTATATTTCTGGTATGTACTTTTTTAAACTTTATGTTTATGTGTAAATGTTATATGTTATACAATGTTAAATATTAGTAGTGAGCAATCAGATATGGGAAATTTCGTACTAACCAAAAATTGTTTCAATATGTAAAAATGGAATAAAAAGGATTATAACAATTCTCGTATTCTATTTCTGTTAAAAATTTGGTTAAATAGTTGATATTCTTCCCAATTAGTATCCACTTTACATTTATTGTAAAAATGGACAAACGAGCGCTGATGAGAGGTGTAGCGGCCTTGAAATCGGTATATTGATACGTTCTGCTAGTCTGATTGTATATACGAATATTTTTCAAAATAAAACGTCTTAATAATTTGAATTTTCATGAATTCATTAAAAAAGCTGAACTTAAGTCTAATAATAAAAATTTCTCATTTATACATTAATATAAATAAGTTCAAATAATAATTGCCTTTATTCGTACCATTAATGACTACTTTATTCGTACCAGTAGACTACTACAGCTGCAAATTGAATAGTGGACTGCCCTCATAATATATTTCAATGATTTTTGGTCGTCTCATTTCTATTTAATATTTGATTGCTTGTGTAGACGTTCAAGTTAGTAAATATTCAGTTAAATTTTAGAAATTGTACAAATGTACTGTTTGTTTTTACGGTCTTATTTGAACATTTCATAAGTTAATATTAAAGTTTGGCCTTTAAACTGCGCCTCATTTTACGATTGCAGCGACTTGAGCATTCTAAACGTTCTTACCGATTTATTAAATTTTGCGATATAAACTTGGTATGGGAATCACCATTCCTATGCTCCACTCGTTCTTTAACCGATCTACTCGTATTTGACTTAAATAATGGTAGAAAGCGCTCCACATTCACGTATATTTCTATACGCGAAAAAAGCTGCGATTAATGTGGATAGTGTTATGCTTTTCTTGTTGCAATACATTTGAATATCAAATATATATTTCTTTTTGAAAAAAGTTAATGTAGCATACATTTTTGCAATGTAAATATTTAGTGAATTTACATTTATTTCAATTCAAATATTCTGATGATTTTATATCACCAAGTTTATTTCGAAATTAAATTATCGCCAATAAAATGTAGCGTACTCATATTTTTAATTGAACTCATAATTGTGATTTATTTGCATTTTGAGTAGAATGTAACAAAATGTGTGCTAAAGAGTTTGGGTGTATTTTACATCACACATATGAACTGAATAAACAGATATTTTCGTTTTGTTTTTTCATTTTTTGGAGGCTACATTATAACATGTCGCGCCATCTGCTGTGTTTTGGTCAATTTGTGATAGAATTTTCTTCAAATTGTTGTTTCATTGAAATGATTTGACTATTCGAAATGGTTGAGTGGGGGACGACTTCTATTTGCAGCTTATGTCAGATGTTTAAGTTTTTGTTTCTGTTTCTCTTGTTGTTTTCAATTTACTTGTGTTTCATATACTATTCATTTGTTAGACGTCTACGACCCACTTCAAAATGATTTACGATTTTGTGACACGCCTTTGCCTAGCTAAAAAGTTTTAGAGCCTTTCCAAAAAAAAAAAAAAAATAAAAAAAAAAAACACAAGAACCACAAAAAAACCATCAATGGAAACAACAATGGAAAACATTCTAAACATTTTGAAAACAAATTTGTATTAGAATGGAATAACGATTTTCAGTAAATGAAAAGACAAACTTTATTTTGAAATCTCTTTCTATTTTTTCTTCTTTTTTTTTGAGAGAGTAGAAAAGGAAGTTTTATTTTGTAGTCGTATCTTAGTGTTCATTTGCTTTATATTTAACTGCAATAGATTGCCTAAATTTAGTCAAGTGGCAATTGGCTGTATGGCAGCTATAGCTTGAATGGACATTGGAATATGAGTAGAAGGGAGTGTAGAAGCCTTGAGTCACAAGGAAGAAAAGAAGGAGGAAGGTAGATTATTATATAAAGTCCATTCAATAGCTTGATGATGCATTTAAAGGAGTTAATTGTTCAATTCTACAGTGCATTGTGGGGACTTTTACATCTATATACATAAAACAGGATGTGTGTATGTATATAACGTATGGACTGCAAAACGGCTTGGCCGATTTTGATGAAATTTTCAGGGAATCTTCATAATATTCAGGCGGGTGACACTGTGAAGTCTGATTTTTGATTTTCGGTCTGCGGGCGGAGGGGCGTGGCAAAATCCAATTTTCATATTGCACCACCAATGACATATATGTACATACATACATATATTTATTTTTTTGCGTTTTTATTTTATTTTTTTTGAAAGGCGTTCTTATGTTTTTCAAAACGAGATATCAAACTCTTAAATCGGTTATGTAGTTCCGAAGATATTTACAAAAAATCCATATATTATATAAAAATGAATGTTTGTCTGCCTGTGTGTTTGTGCTTTATAGGAGGCCAAACCCTTAGACCGATCTTCCTGAAATTTTCACAGCATGTTACTGTGACTCTGGAAGGAACAATAACCTATATGATGTTTTGGTTGGACAAAGGGGTGTGGCACCGCCCATATAACCCAAAAATTTAAATCGCCATTTTTTGGGCATTTTTTGACCTACGTCGATAATATTTGGTACATATGGTATTGGTATAATTAGGAATACGTACCAGGAGAAAAGTGGGTGGGACCACGCCCCTTTTTAGGAAAATTAAAAATCGTAATATAGTCTTAACTACTATTATATTCTTAGGAAATAATAAATTCTTGACTATAACGAGCGGGGTAGCGAAGCACACTGGGTTCAGCTAGTATATAATAAAAATGAGATTAATAACTTTTTTTCTGTTTTACTTAAATATTTTTTAAAAACTTAATGCGGCTTTTAAAATTTAAATCGGTTTGTAAACTTAAAAGTTGTGGGGAAAAAATTAAAAAAGTCGAAAACAAAAAATTTTTTTTTCTTTTAAAAATCAAATATTTTCCAATTTATAAAAGATGCTGAACTACGCGCATGGACATTATTTATATTGCTGGCTTATTAGTGCAACGTAAAATGCTTTAAGTTTATAAACTCGGATTACATTTAAAAAAGTTACAAGCCTTAGAAATATTTTTTTAGTTCCAGGCAGTCAACTTTGTAGCATATTTTCTGCTTAAAATAGAAGACCACATTCAGCATTAACCATAAAGCCTCCAATCACCAGTTTATTGCCATTAATTTTACAATAGTCCCCCCACAGCGTAGTAGTGTTTATAGTACAAAATGGGGAAAGGCCGCAAATTTTAAAGGGCTACTGAATGTCTTTAGATTTCCTACGTATAAAATGGATAGTGTGACATTAGTATACCAGCCGACAGCGGAGGAAATGCTGTAAATTGTGGAAGGACTTCGAACCCCTACTTTTGATGATCATATTTTAATTTGGACATAAAAATTTCTCTATCTAATAATCGATACATGTCTACTTGGTATAATTATATTTTGGGAATGTTTTTCTATGATCCATTATTAATTAATTAAAATTAATTCTTTTATAGTTCTGACTTATATCAAAATTTAATGATATTTTATTTTAGTTGTATAAAAATATTTGATGACCATAAAAATAGCCTTAAGTTAACATTGAATATATTTTGTTTGTTCATTTGGATTTGCAGTCTGTCTGTACGACCAGTTTTCCGCCTTCTTTCAAATGTTTTCTTTTATATAATTTCAACAAATATCCTCTGGGATTCATTGTTTTCTGTGGCAATTCTAAAGCTTTTTTCCAAAATCAAAAACACAGAAAAAGCCTCCCCTCCTTATCTTGTTTAGTCTTCTGTTCATTTTTCTGTTCAAAAACACTTTCGCTTTTCGTAAAGGTTGCATTGTTTTAATACTTTCGCTGATTGCCTTAAATAAATAGTCGTATTTATATAAGATTTCACAATTTGTGATTTGTACTTGAATTCATATATTTTACAAATTAATCATTAACTGGAGTTCGTTGTACGTTTTTCCTTTATCTTATTTTATTTCACTTCATTTCTGTTTTTATGTCTATTTTAGTTATTTTTACTGTAGTATCATTAGTTAATTTTAAGTTAATGGAGTCATTTTCGTTATAGAAATACTGAATCAGATCTGTATTGAATAATTTCATTAATTTTTCAAAAAATAAAATAGAAAAACTACACAACTGATGTTAAATGAAGCTTTAAGTCTGTGAAAGCTAAACTAAGGCAGACAAGTGATTATTAAAATTAAAACATTTAACAAAACAAAAAAAAAAAAACCTAAACTGATGTAATTTGGGGATATTTTCGGTCATTTCAAAGAAAGTTATTCAAACTATAATTAATAATATGACGTCTTAGTTATCTAGAGCATGGGAATTATGTTGGCTGTGTCTGCTATGTGCGAGTGTTTCTGTTGGAAATCAATATCATATTTTTAAAGAATTTTCCTTTGGCTTTTGAAATTATTCAGAATTTAAAAATAATAATAAAATCACAAGGCCGTTCTTTAAATTAATGAGAAATCGATTTTTCTTGTCTAGAAATTATTTATATTTGAATGCAATGGACAGAATGAAGAAATCCAACATATTTCGACCATCAAAGGATATATTTAGTATCACAACATCGCTTTAGATTTTAACTACACGGCTGAATAGAACAAACGTTGTTTTCGGTAGAAGCCACTAAACCTCGTCAGTATTCATGTGTAACTGCTTTCTCTACTTGTTAGGTAGCTCTGTTGAAGGTGATTACATTCCATATTTATACGAGTACACATTTCGAATGCAAATAGAATACGAGACTTGTTACCTAGTAGTTTGATGTTAGCGGGTGACTTTTTTATTTTTCTCCATTTATTGTATTAAACAAATTAGTGTAAATATTTTCCTATACAAGTTTAGAATATGACCACCTGTTTTACCTTAATTAAGTTCACTCTTTATAGCCACTGCTAAATCAGAGAGTTGAGCGTCGCGTTAGCAACAGGGTACATAGTTTTTGTACGTTCGAAGGCAGAAAACTTACTTTAAATGTATGTAAAGTACGTACCCTGTTGCTGACGCGACGCTGAACGCTCTGATTTAAGTATGGCTGTTAGTGATATTCATTATCAGCCAACTGAAACTGTTTTGGTTGAAAAGCAGTAAATATCATGTTAAAAAACTATTTTCTAGAGCAGTAATGCACAGAAAAATACATTTTATCATAAAATTTTCAAATAAATGTTTGTTTGAAATAAAGATTATTTTGTTCCTGTGGGGCACAAAAGCACAGTTGACATTTCATTTATAAACCGCACTTATAGTTAAAACCATGATAATTATCGATTGGTGTGACAGGTATTTGAATTAATTAATTTCTTCGGTACTTTATTATGGCTGCGAAAGTGAGCAGCGCCACACCCATACAAGGTATAAGTATGTGGAAATGGTTTTAACTATTTCTTTTTAATCGAACCTTACGATTCATGCCATACATTTTAAGCTCCGTTCAAAGTCATTCTAAGTGAAATCAACAAAAAGGCATGCCGCACTACATCCGATCTCCAAAAAAAAAAAAATTGTGACAAAAATGTGGGTGAGGGTGAGGCTGAATTAGTTAGCTCGTTGCCTACAAGGCTAAATATACCTTAGGACCTGGGTTCAAACCCTGCTCATAGCAAGTCAACCAACATCGCACTCCTTCGCCGGTTAGCAGAATCGTCGGCGAAGTAAAACAATTAACAAAATGACTGCTCGCACAGCTTAAGAAATTTAATTGCTCTAAAAATAATCAAAATAATAAAATGCGCAATAGCAGGGTTTTAAAGGAATTAAGCCTTCTTCTACATTTTCACCAAATAACCTCTCTACCATATCTCTTCATTCCTAGTGCTGGCACAATGCATGGCATAAATAGGGGTCATCCCCTGAGTGCTGGTCCTTCATAAGGAAGAAAAAAACCGCCCTATAAAAATATGTGTAAGTTCTGAGTAGTGGACACCCGAAGTCAAAAACCTAACCATGATGCCTGTTTTTTGATTTCACTTGAAATGACTCAAAGATCTACTGATGAGTTTAGTTAGCAGCCAATGAAACGCAGCATATAAATTAGGTAACCCATAACAAAAAAATAATTTCTGCAAATATTTATATTGAATATAAAATCTCTTTTTTTGACAAGTTTCATTCAAATCTGTTTATTAGTTGTGCGTCATTTATAATATTAGAAAAGTGAAATTTTAAATGGCGAAAGCAATTCATGTTCCAATTATTCTGAAAATTAGGACTTATATGTGACATGAAGGTTACAACTTCTAAAATTTAATCCACTCTCAAATATTTGCCGTCAAGTGGAATTGACATTAATGTCTATCTTATTTGTTTTGCTGTTGAGCTCTGTCAGTTATTTAATTTTTTCAAGAGTCATGATCACACAAATCCATAATCAAATTAACTAAATATTTTTTTCCGTAATTTAACTAAAACTCTATATTAACTGATTTACTGAAAATCATAATTGAGAAAAAACTTCCAATTTGAACACCGCCCATCATTAAAAAAATTATTTTTTTGTTTATTACCATAAAACCCTTTTATATATAATTAGCAAACATTTATAGCTCAATTAAATTGACGAAAAACACACAAAATAACCAAACACACACTCATACTCCCATACAACACCTACAAAGAAGTATCTGCATTGGCACGTAACAATTAAATGTTTAAATGCAAAAACAAAAAATGTTAAAAATTAAACCATTTAATGATAATGATGTCGATGGCGATGACACTAAAGCGACATTTAACACAGACACAAACAAATTAATTCAGCATAGTGTAAATTCATTCGAACTTCGTGGCAACAATTATTATTTTGAACTTCAGCATGGCAAAAAATATTGTTTTTTTCCATCATCTTTTTTCCTTTGCCATTTTAATTAAAAAGCGCAATAATAAAAATAAAATTAATTAAATAAATTTTATGCAAGCACAAGAGAGTTTGAAGAGACTTCAAACAAATAAATGAAATTGAAAATGAACTGATGAAGTTGATAACAGAGAGACAGAGAGAAAAGAAGGAAAAAAAATTTATGACTATTAAAAACGTAATGTAACAACACGCCAACACCTCCAACATCAATAAAAACAAAAATTTATGACAAAAGAACAAGTGGCTTATTCAAATTGAAATGACAACTTGTATAATTAAATGTTGAATGGCACCAAAAAAAAAAAAATACACAAAAGAGAAATAAAATATAAGAACTCAAATTTTTGTTTGAAGTATCAATTAAAATTTTTGTTTTTAAATTTAGTTAAGAATGATAAATGAGAGTTTTATTTAGTTTGATTAAAATAGAAAAATGTTGCAGGTTATGTTGATTTTGATTTATCGACATTTTATACAAAAAATGATAAAACTGGCTATACTGAAGCCAAATTAAGCCTTTAAATGACATATTTACATATTTTTAAATCTGAAATAAATATAAATAGTTAAAATTGTTATTCTCTGTTGTAGGCTAACCTCCATTTTTTTAATTTAAGTTTTTTGGAATAATCTAATATCGAAAGAATAAAAATCAAAATTCATTTGGAAAAGATTTTAAATTGCAAACGACCGACCAATTGCTTGAAACTCAAATAATAAGTGATTGAAGAAAACATATTTTGAATTTTGGGAAATAAATTTCTAGAAAAGATCAACCAACCATTTTAGTGTTTTTTGAACTAGAGTAAAACTAGGCATTCATTTCCAATCGACACTTTTTTATTTGCTCGTTTAGTTACATCACCACGTCCTTAAAAAATTCAATCTCTCGTAAGGCAATTTATAATTTACTGCAAAGTGGCTCAGCATTTACCATATTATTGGACATGTATATATTTTTACTAGCTTTTACCCGTCACTTAGTTCTATAACAAAAAAAAAGTAACATGTTGCAAATTTCTAAAGTGCCAAAAGTACCAGCTTCTCCTTATTTTACACCCAGATTACGGTGTAGGTTACTATTAACAAAAAATTCGAAAAGAAATAAAACGTACCAATTGACCCCAATTTTTTTTTGTTTTAAACTCTTTATGATCTTTATAGTATGTATTTTAATTAGAATAGAATTTGACAAAAAATAAAAAGAAAACAAATGAATAACAAAATTAATAGTATACTGTTTCCCTATCTTGGACCAAGACAGAACAATATGATTAAATACATGTTTTTGTTGTATGTATGGCAAATTAAAAAGCCTACACAAAATGCAAATTTTCGAATAAAATATTTTTTGAGCTGATCTTAACAATTTCAAATTCCTTTTCTTACAAATTGTGTCATTCTTTTAATGACACCATTCCCCTACAACAAAAAAAAATGTTTAAATAATAAATAAATTTGAACAAAAAAGACACACCCAAAAGTATACACCCCCAGAAACAAAACTGTAAATTTTTGTATGTATGTTGTGTGGTGGAAATTATTTTAAAAGAGTATGTCTGGGTTAAAAGTGGAGAACGCCAATTAAGTACTTGTACATACAGTAACATACTCGTACATACATACGTACAATAAAGTGCGTGCTAGAAACTCATAAAAAATTAAATAAAAACACACATTTTATAAGAAAAGTTAAGGAGGAAAAATTACTAAATGAGAATGAGAAGAAGACGAAAATTATTAGTATGTACTCATACATGCAAAGACATGCGTTAAATACAAATAGCATTAGATGTGGAGACTCATACATACACACATACATCCATTCGTAAGTACATACACTTTTTCGTCTTGTTTTTTTTTTATCTTGCAACAGTACGGAAAATTTTCTTCTTTGTTAAGTTACCACCCATTTTTGTTGCGTTCAATTCTTTTTATTAATCGGTGGCATTGTGTTTTAGAGCACTTATATATTTCTAGTTTATTTTAGTTTAGGAATCTTTATTTTGTACGTACATTCACACATATCCATACATACAGATGTATGTATGTATTATACAATTTGTATTAAATATTTTTTTCGTTGTTTTTTGATATTTTTTTTGGAATGTTGTAAGAATTAACAAAAAAAAAGGCATCAACATTTGACGCACTTCAAGCGTAACCATGACGCATGCGATATTAATAGGAATTTTTGTATTTTCTTTATATATTCGCTTTAATAACATTTACATACTGATTGAATGCTTGATATTTTTCTTTGGTAAATTTCATGCTGATTTTTTTAACATTGGTTAAGGGCAAGAAGTATTTCTTAGTATGAGACTGGGTGTGTAAGGAAAACAACATAGTGCAAAGGTCCATCCAGATTAGATAACATTTCCGGTTAACGCTGAACAAATAGTTCAGTTCTGATTGAAAAAGTTACATCAGTGTATGTATGATATGATCGGTTTATTTTTAACCGAAAGGAACTTGTATTTCTTCTGACAGGTTATTTAAAAATGTATTAAAAAAATTTAAATTTTTTGCGATTTATATAAGCAATTCTAAATATGTGTTAAGAGCGATTTATATAAAGAAAAGTTGTTATTTATAAAATAACGCCATTTTTTAAGCAGCTTCAAGTTACAATGTAAATTTTACATGCATAGGATATAATTTTGTATGTAACACTACGCGTATGTGTAATTCTATGTTACGTATACGCAGTGTAGTTATTCAATATACTTTTGATCTAGGCGCTCGGTAGTGCGCCAGGCCAAGTTCGGCCACACAGTGTGTATATTTACACGAAACCATTCGAGCTGTTTTTACCCCCTCATAACTTTGCTACTCTTGATGATAACAGAATGAAACTTGAAACATAAGGTCTCCCCACAGAGGTGACCTCACAGGTTAAATTTGAAATTAAATTCTACGGTAAAAGCTGCCCGAAATATTAAGGTGTGAAAAGTCTATATTTTAGTACATATTCACTCACTGACTCACTCACTCACTGACTCACTCATCAATATTATTGTGCACTTCCACTATAGCTAGAGAGCTGAAACTCTGTACACAGGTAGGTCTTGGTGAGAAATTAACCAGAAAAATCTCAAAACGGGCACTTTCCACCCGGTGGGACTAGGGTGCCCCTTCTTTGTATGGGGCAGTTCCAGTAGAGCTAGAAAGCTTGAATTTGGTACACAGGTATGTCCTGATGAGAAATTAACGAAATTTATTTTTAAACGGACACTTTTCACCTGGGGGGAATAGAGTTCCCCTTTTTTGTATTGGGCACTTCAAGTATAGCTAGAAAGCTGAAATTTGGTATACAGGTAGGTCCTGAAGAGAAATTAACGAAATTTATTTTTAAACGGGCACTTTTCATCTGGGGCGACTATTATTCCCCTTCTTTATATGGGGCAAAACAAAAAAAAAAAAGAAAATTTAAAAATAGGTCTATACAGTAAAATGCAGTGAATGAGTTATTACTGATTAACAGCAGAATTTACTATTCAAAAAAATTTTTGCCTAAAAAAAATTTGCGAACGGTAAATTTTAAAAATTCATAAGATAAAGGGATCAGCTGATGGAAAATACATGTATTGTTGAAAAATTTTTATATTTGAACAATTCACTCATCGGTACTGCATTAAATACTTATTATATCACAAATATTTTAATGAAATATAAACAAAATAATCTACGTGATTTTTCCTATTTCTTCTTTTCTTTTAATTTTGTTTGATTTTGCATATTTGTGTGTTAAGTACCAGAAGTACTAGGTTGTCCCTTATTTACCCTATAAAACTACCATATATTTGAGTCTGGAACACATGCTATCAGCCAACTAAATTTATTTTGCTGTCTTCGAGTTATAATGGAACAAATATTCTAACATCTAAACAATTTTCGCTGCAAATGTGCAAATATGACCATTACAGCCACGAATACTAAAAACTTTGCGAAATATAAAAATTAAAGGGTGTGCTTAAGCGAGCAACGTAAAATGTTGAAATTGTCTAGTATATTGTGAGCCGTGAAACACGCTAGACATTTTCGCAGCTATTACTGCATTTAACACAGTTTAACAGTAGATGCTAAAATTTAAACAAAATAAAAATTAAAGGATATTCTATCAGTTAGTGTAAATGTGATATAATTTTATATCTTATAAAACCACAACAACCATTAAATGTTTAGTGTATTATTAGAGTAAATCAATATTAATAATTATTTCTAACAAATATTGCAACAAAAATATATTGCCAAAATAAGAAAACATTTTTGCCCCTCTCATCTTTTTATGCATCCATATGCAATGCCTTCTCTTAACTTTAAGCATACATTTTATTGTTTAAGTCAATTTTCTATAGGCCATTTAAGCACTTCCATAATCAAGTTAAATTGAGTAGCAATATAAACAGCATGCAATTTCTTAAATCTTTTACCAAGCACAATTTAACAACAACACACACGATAATATAGAAAAAAAAAAACAAAATATATTTTCACTTTTTCCCTTTTAGCAAGAAAAAACTTATATTGTTTTTTTTTTGGTTCGCATTTGATTTGTTTTCATCTTTGTAGTGGCTTCTTTAAGTATATTTTTCTTTTCCCTCCCAGCATTCATATCTTCTACACATGCGGAGTTAAACTACGCCTCTTAGGCCCACCTCAATCACCCAGTTGGAAAATTTTCTTTATAAAAACCTTGTTGGTGTTCATTTGCTGTCTATTTTTGCCTTTTGGTGGCTAAAAGATTTGTTGCTCATGATCGCAGTACCAATTGTTTGTGAAAGAAAACTAATTTTATGCATTTGAAAGAATTTTAAGACACTACTTGCAACATTTTCGTATTGTTGCTGTTAGATGTTGGATTTTTTTTTTTTTGCTGTCAGAGTGTGTGGCGTTAGCTGTTGGTTTCTGTTACATACGTGGCCAAAGGAAACTGGCGCTTGATTTGTTAGTGATGCATACGATTGTGTACATTTCTCGTCTATTGTTTGGGTTAACTCAAGAAAACAACTTCAATCAACCTCCTCCTTTGGCCATATTCATGATGTGTATGATTTTCTAGTTTAGATATAAAATGTTCCTTGTATTTTTTGTTTTTGTGAACAAATTTTCTAAATTAATGATTTCTATTTTTCTTTGATTGGACTCCAAAGATACTTTTTGAGGGCTTTAAACACGTGCTATAAAAAATACACAGTAAAAGAGTTTCTTTCAAACTTTTTTTTTAGAGATCTAAATGAAAAGTAAACCGATTTTTTGTTTAAACAATGTGTAAGATTCTTAGTCATGTACTTTTAACTGGAATCTTATTAAATTTGTCAGCTTTATATTAAAGTTACGTTAGATGACGATCGAAAAATTAATTTCTGAAGCAGACATCTAATAAGTTGTTTTATTTGCATAAATTTTAAAATATGATTCCAAAATATGATCAAATTTATTTCAAATATTATCTTTTTTTTTTGAAAAAAAATATATATGATAAAAACTGTATAAGAAAATTTTAATAGAAAAACATGTTATGCTTTTTCAAATGATATTAGTTTTCGGTAAATATTTTTTATTTTGTACTATTAAGTTTTCTGTTTAAATTCATTAAGAACACAAAGACTGTTGATAGGTTCTTTAAACAAATTTAAAAAAATTTATTGGAGTTCTTTCAAGTGAAGCATTTTAAGTTTCATGTTGTTGAAATTAAGAGTGGAAAAACTAAAAAAATTCATAAAAGCTTTTAATAACCAAATAATCAAAACTATCACAACATTGTTAAATTTGACATCAATCACTTAACTGATTGTCGTAGCTGAAAAAACGCTGTTCACAGATTTTATACCCCCCCCCCCGCGTCCCTTTCAGTGCAAAATTTCTAATCCGTAACAAATCTTTAAGCCCACCATACGATTTGTTGTACCAGTAGTTGAAAATGCTGAATTTAACGCTTAATGCGAATGTGATGGGACAATTTTACAAAAGGAAATAATTATGTTACTGTTATTCTTTAACTTATTTATTGAATTGAATTTGATTAATTTATTTAAAATGTTAATAAAATTTAAAACTATATATAGTTTTTGAGGTAATCCACATTAAAAACAATATAAATTTTTTTCTAAGGGCCTTAGCCCACCCTAGCAATGAGTGCCTCTTGCACTTGAATATTTCATAATTCTTGGATTATTGTAGAAACTACAGCATGAGGCACGATAATAATTTAAGGGTATCGCAGCATGAAATGCATCTAGAATCAAGAAAAAAAATCGGCAAAAGTGTTGAAAGCGGCAAAATGAAATCAGTCTCCCAAAAAGAATAATGTCCCTTAAACGATAAAAAAAAACGCTGAATCTAATATTACGGATGAACAACAAAAATCGACAAAAAAAAAAAAATAGTAACTGCACAGTTACGAATACCGAAAGATTGAAAACCCGATAAAAGTAAAACAATTGATAAAATAAAAAAAAAAAAAACGCTAAAACAGAAAAGCGAGCACAATTAAAAATATTCGTCAAGAGAAAAAAAAATAGCTGATATAAAAAAAATTCCGGAATAGAAAAATTCAATAACAGGATATAAATTACTACAGCCAGGAAAACTGCCAAATTCAAGTTATTAATAAAAACAAAATAAATGGAAAAAAATCGCCGAAACAAACAAAAAGGCTGAAAAACTAAAGAAATTTTTTTTACCAAAATTGTACATAAATGGCAAAAACTAAAAGTATAAACATCTACATATACATTATCTATGTAAAAAACTTCGAAACATATAATACGAACCAGAACGAAAAAGTCGTTACAACGAAAAAAAGTCATCAAGGTAAAAAAAATTCACTAACTGCATAAAAACTGCCAAAGCTAAGAAAATTGCAAAATTGTAGAAATATACGTATAAAATAGACATATTTAAGAATGTATTTGTAAATATATTAAATACTTATTATCCCTATGGAGTTATTTAAGTGCGCTTTGTAGTTCCATTTTATTGGATTTATTTTATGTCTGCTTTTAGAAATATTTTTTAGCAAAATACCAATTTTTCCAATTTTATTAGTTTTGTATTTAATAACAAACATTGTATATTATTGCGGGAAGAAAACATGTGGCAAAAGTATGGAGATATCGCTTAACGACGATACAGTTCTAAGTAAGTTCACTCCTAATAGCTAAAAAAATTTATATAATTCTTTGAAAATAATTTCTATATGACTTGTATTAAATGAATTAAAATGCAATAAAGTTCATTATACCTATCTATAATAAAGTTTCTGAATTTTCCATTAAAATATCTTATCTGTTTACATAGAAATTTTTTACAATATTCATAGTGCTAATAATACCAAATTTCTATTAAAAAATTACATTAAAATTAGAGCAGATATCAATTGAAATTGAAAGTTTTGTAAGAGACCTTTTCGATTCATTTAATTTAATTTAAGTCTCTTCTTAAAAAAAAAAAAAAAAACAATATCCTAACTTTATAATATATACACATGTATGTATGTATGTACATACAAAAAACACAATTTCACAACAAGTAGAATAAAAATAAAAGCGGCACACAAGGACATGATATTGAAAAAAATCCCCAAAATAGACAAAGTCATTCAAAAACCATAAATTATAGAAAGTGTACTAAATAAATATTTAACTTAAAACCTTTAATAAAATTTATCCAAACACAAACCTTGCAACCTACTAACTCGAGTACGTACATATTCAGATACATACATATGTACGTAACACAAAGGATTTACCATAATAAAAAGAGTTAATAGAATATATTGAATAAGAGATAAAATACAAACACTAATACTGAAAGTAGCAATAAAAAGAAATTAATGAAAATAAAAATGACAAAAACATTACAAATAACAACAAATTTGATATAAAAAGGATAATAGAAAAGATTATTTAAAAAAAAAACTATTACACTAGAGAGAGGGAATAAAACTTTTGAAAGATATTCAACACAAAAAGAGAACACTATAGTATGAGAGAACGAATTTGCATGATTATGTATGTATGTTTACCGGAAGCAGGGGTTATTATCGATATGAAATGAAGAATTTAATGTAAATGAAAGAGATGGTTATAACTGTCGGTCTTTATTGTTAAGCGGCCATCGTTATAATTACAGGTTTGGATTTTCCTTCCTTCAATTGGTTGTTTTTAGCAACACACATACTAAATCATACGCCATGGGGCGTCTACTTAAGCAGAAAAAAACAGAGGATATAGTAACCCTGTAGGAAATGTCACTAGTGAATCAGTACTGATTCACTATTGACACTGGCACCAGTACTAGTGACTTATTATACGCTCGACAATGCTTTTTTACTATAGACATATAACATGTGTGTGTCATTGGAAATCTACTACTGACACTGGTACTACTGAGTTGGTAGTTCTTTTGGGACCATATGAGATTCACTAGTGCCTTTTAGTAATTCTAGTCTACACTTTTAATAATTTTCTGAAATAGACGTCGTTAATGAAACTTTTCTTAACATTTGATGTTTTATTAAAAAAAAATTAAATATTAAAAGTAAACAAGGTACATTTCAGCCCTTTAAATAGTATTAAAAAAAAATTAAATTAAATTTCATTATTAACAGGTATTTTAAAATACCTATACAAAATATGAAAAATGGAATTTTGTATGTACTTTTTAAATTTATAGAGATTAATGTACTGCATACTTATTATAACACAATTGAAAAAATACTAGATTAATAAAAACAATTATGCTGCCGACGAATAATAGCGCTTTGGCGTCGAATTAGAACTCTTATTTGTTGTGTATACATTTTTTTCTTATCAAAGCAAATAAAAATAATGTAGACAATTTGTTGACAATGTCGCCAAGAAGTCACCAAAATAGTCGACAAATCTGGTGAATTGGAGGTACTTGCCCCAGGTTTCCTTCAGGGAATAAACAACAAAAAACAAACTGGTTTTTTCGTGCACACACACTCGCAAACACACACTGGAATAGTCAGAGAGTAGTTGAGTGTTTGCATGCTTTTAGGAGTTTTTATGAATGAATTATGTGTTAGTGTGATTATGTTTGAATTGGATTGGGGTGATAAATTATTGTATGTGTTTATATTTTGATGTTTTTCTTTGGGTGCGTCTTTTTTGTGCTGAAAGAGAATAAATATTTTTCCGTGAGAGAAAATGCTGCTTTAGTGAACGTGTATGAATGTTTGGTTGGATTTTTATTTATTTGTTAGTTGCGAGTACTGGTTTTTTGATACCGGTATGTTTATAAATTTATATATTTATTAATGCACGACTAAAAGCAAAAACAAAGCGAAATAAAAATTCAGCCATAAATAATACGAATAAGAGAACAACAATAAAAAAAACCTTAAATAAAATAAAATAATAGAAAACGATACAAGTTTAACGAGTTTCTTTTATACATATTTTATGTATGTATACACAAAAACACACGAAATATTAACCCATACAAGTGTATGTAACATTTATAAACATGTGCTTGTTTTTTGAGATATTGGTGATTATTTTGCATGATTTTTTTTTGGTTTTGTGCTGTTTTCTCTTTTAACTCTGTGCAAGGCAGCCGCTAATGCTGCTATTTTTTTCATTTTATTTTGCTGTATTTTATTTTGTATTGCTGCTGCTGCTGCTTGGCCGTGTCATTGTTGTTGTTGTTTTGTATCGTGTTGAAAGCTTTTTGTTTGCCAACGTCTCATGCGAAACAGTTGCAAGTACAGAAACGATCAGCTACGACGATTTTGAAATTTGCGCGGATAAAGAAATAGTACAATACAGGAATAAATAAACAAAAGAAAAAAAAACTGCAAACGCTCAAAAATTCTACTAACTGACAGCAGCAAACGCATCCATTTTGACTGGCAATCAAACATCAATCAAATGGTTTTTGCGTTTTGAAACCAAAAAAAAAAAATACCCTTCAAACAAAAGTGTGAGTGAATACAAGAAAAGTGTATGTTTGAAAGAAAAAGCGTAAAAAGGAAACAAGCCCTTGATATATTTAATCCAAAAGGGTTAAATTTGCCACATAGTGAGTCATATCATATGTGCGTAATTTGGCAGTGTTGCAAAGCAATTCTCTAAATAAACAACTATTTTTGACGGTAAAATCAATACACAACTATTAAATATTTAATATTAATAAATTTTCTGAAAAAATCGCTAAACTGTGTGAAAAATTGTGTAAATTACAACAACAAGTGATCATAGAATTAAAATATTTTATGGAAAGCAATGTACGCAGAAAGCACCATGCAGTGAGAAATATATTAAAACAAACATAAACAAAAACATTATTCGTTTTACTACCTGTCATCACTTTTCAACATCAACTACACATGACGGATTACAACACGGTCGGAAAATATATTTGAAAAAAAAAGAAACAGAAAAACAAACAAATGAAAAGCAAATCTAACTGACCCAGAACATATTCAAACAAAACGAACAAAATTATAATCTTTACACAAACCAAACAATTCATTCAAACTGTTGCTAAGAAATCAACTTTTGTTTCTTAAACACACAGAGTGCACAGTGAGAGGCCAATAAGTTCGTATAAATCTCCAGTAAAAAAGAAAGAAAAAAAGTGCAACAATAGAAAACAATTGAAAGAAGATTACCTAAAATATATACAGAGGAATATTTTCTACAAGAAGTGTGTCCTGAAAAAAAAAAAAAATATATGTGTATGTATACAGAAAGTTCCAAGTGAGCAATTACACATAATAACATACATATGTACTACATACATAATAATAATATCAATTAAATAAATTATACATGTAACGCAAGGCATTTTTTTTTAGAAAATTACAAAACAAAAAAAAATATATTGAATTAATTAATTGTTTTTGTATTAGTGATATGACAATGTCACCCGTTCAATAAAAGTTACTTTCCCGAAAAAGATATTCAATAAATTTTAAAACTGTTTCAATTGTATCAACACAACAACATGTTAACTGACATGACACCGACGGCTGGTCAATTGTATGGCTCACAAATACCCACTATGGGCATGAATATCACAAATATTGCCACACACTTACAAAAACCAACAGTAAATCCGGTAAGTAAAATTGGAAATAAATTGTGGGAAGTGTTGTTGTTATTGTTTATTTAAGGTCTTGGTTAACGGTGTAGACAATTAACTCGTCATCTTTCAAAGAACATAATCTAAGCGAATTAGGACGCCCGATGTTAGTTTTCCATTAGAAATTTTCAAGTTCTTTAAATAAATAATTGAAATATCGACAATTTGTTAACTTTCAGCTGGTGTGAGACTAATTATTGAAAATTCGCTAATCAAACTATCGACAAAGCAAGATATCAAACAAAACAGCAAACTTAAAAATATAACTTTCAATTAGTAAAATCTACTCAAAGTGGAAATAGTAATTGCTCTTTGGCATCGGGCGAAAGCAATCAACTCATTTGTAGGGATTATTAGTTTTATTGTTGGTATCTTTAGGTGCTTTTTGTTGTATCTAATATTCTATTGAAATCCGCCTTTATACGAATTTAGTTTTATGCTAAAGTTACAAGCGTGAATTAAAGTTATAAACATTTCAAGCTTTAAAAGGATTTCAATAGAAATTCCATTGATTTTTTCGTGATTGACTGCAATACTTCAAAGTTCCGATACAGTGGGAAAGTTTAACAAAGAATTCTGCGTTCGAATTTGATGTTGTCAAAAATTTGTGTCTTCTTTTCAATAATTCAAAAATTATTTTCTTAATAAAAATAATTTAATTGCATGAATTGAAATTAAAACTATTCCTTGAACTGTAAATCTATAATTATTTGCATGAAAACATTGGTTTTTCTTTTTTTAAATCGCACAAAATGAAAGAAGTGTCGAAAAAGGTTAAATTGTTGCCCCTTGCAAATCATTACACTTTACAACTTATTTACTCTACTACGGGATCGCAAATTCTGCATTGTACTGAATTCTTGATCTCTAAATATTAATAGCTGACAACGATAATACCGACAGGGCCAACTTTATTTTATACTCAAAGTAGTTCCTTTGACTTTCATTTAATTTAACAATCTTCCTTCACTAAATAGTGACCCTAAAGAAAAAAAAATATTAGAAATTATACACGATTATGGCAAATTACATTATTAAGATCATATTATTTTAAATATTGCAAATACAGTTTTCACTTATTCTAGCATATTTAATACAGAACTAAGCCATTTTTTTTAAACATATTTCTGGTTCCCCTGCTTTTATTAGTTTGATAAATACTACACCAACTTAAGGGATCGAAATTTATTTCCAGAATATTTTTAAGCGGCACATATATTTGATCACCATGAATTTAAATTTAAAATAATGATTGATCATATGAAGGACTTCTTGTTAAAGTTAATTAACAAACTATAATGTCTCGCATGATCATTAAATTATTAATCGTTTTCAAGAAATTTCCGTGTGTTGGTTAGTGAAAATTAAAGTAGAAAATGCTTTCAATATATTCTGTTTGTATTTTTAGCAGAAATGGGCTGCAAATAATAAAGAAAAAAAAATAGCGTCTTGCAGAGAATGCAGATTTTCTATACTCCCTAACGTAAAATTGTTGCACATTTTTAGATAAAACTTGACATATAAATAAAAATAATCCATAAAACAAACATAAAATTAAAAAAAAAATTACCAATTAATATTAGAAATCCCTGAAAAGACTACCTACTGTTGCTGGCGAAATATTGGAATGAAAACAAACTAATAATTTTTAATAATTTAAGTGATCTAAATCTTAAAAAAAATTGTATAACGCTAATTAATTTAAAGAGATCAAAGTAATATTAGAATTTTTATTCCAATTAAGTTTCTGCTCTAAAATTATTGAAAAGAATAGAACATTTTATCCGCGTATGACTCAACTTATGTATGTCCATTTCAAAAATTATTTGAGTTTGAATACTTTTCACGCACGATGGTAAGTAAACCAATAAAATGAAGCAAATAAATTAATTTTTGAAAAAAAAAAAAAAATTCGACACAACAGCAAAAGTTAACGTGTGATTCATATGGTGAAATAATTTGTTCGATATCTCGTGTGATTTCAATATTACAGCCGTCTGAAGTTCTGAATCTCGGCCTTTAAAAAAAATCTTTATATTAAAGATTGAATATGCAACGTTTGCTTCTCTCAAAGAATTCATAATAGAGATTTAAATTATATACAACAAATGTAGTACGTTTCTAATTGCTTCATGAACATGAATAAGTCATTTAAGCTGAATTCACCCATTGTTTCCGAACAAAATTTTTGTCCGGACAAAATTTAAAATTAAACCAATTCAACCAAAAAATGTTCCGGACAAATTTTGTTCTCTTCTTCTCTCACTCTCAAAAAGAGATATGTCAAACTTCATATAAAAAAAATTTTGTCCGGACAAAAATTTTGTTCCGAAACAATGGGTGAATCCAGCTTTAATTTTGTATTGGAAAAAAATCTCTTAAGATCTCTGTATAATATTAGAATTGTATATGTATGTATGTATGTATGTATGTATGTATGTATGTATAATGTACATATATTCCTTGTGGCTAGTACAAAAAAATCTATACAAAACTCAATATTTAATTACTCATCTCACACTCAATAAAAAAAGGTCCTTTATTTTTAACAATCACCATTCCGAAACAATCTTATCAAAAATAAACATTTTTGATATCTTAAACTACTTCAGCATAGAAGAGGAAAGAATAGCACAGAAGAAATAAAAAGTCATAATCTTATCTGAGAAACTGAGAAAAAAATCTTTTACTTTTTTTCTTGATGCCTAAACTACAATTTGAGTAGAAATATTCGTATTTAATTGTGTTTAAAAAAATGGTAGATACAAAGATATAAACAAGAATAAGGAAATAAGAAAAAAAAAAAAAGAACCACTTCACACCTTAATTTCAATATCCTGTTAAAAAGCGTTACTGATCTTGCCCTTTTTGTTAATGTAACAACTCTTAGAGATTTTTGATAAAGTTGAGGTCTGTTTTTCTCTTCTTTTATTTTATAAAATCATAGAGATTGATATTTTACGGATACATTTGCCAAATTTGTCTGGTTTATTAAGAATAAAAGAATATTAAAATTTTAATGATTTTAATAATTTTAAGGGTTTTTTTCCCTCTCTAGATTTATTTTCTGGTTATTCTTATCCGTTTTCATACTTTTTGTATTTGTTGTGTGTGTTAAAGCATTAAATTTCCACTTGATCTACGAAATAAGCTGTAACCAATTGATTAAATTTTTCTACTTTGTTATTGCAATTATCTATTATCCACCAAAAGAAAGAAAAAAAAAAGGAAAAGGGGCCAGTGTTAAATATTTGAAATACCTGGCAGGCAGCCTGCGGAATTTTTGTTCTTTTTGTAAAATGATTTGCCATTTTGAATTCTGCACTTTTACTAATGATGATTAATAATCTTCTAAAAAATTTCACATTTTGCGTAACTGTAAAGGAATTCATTGTTTTACGAGGCCAAACGAAAATAAATACGTTTACTGTTTCAGCCTTCACTGTTTAAAAAAATATTCCAGAATATGAAACAACAAATTCTTAATCAAAAGATTAATGTCTCGATTATGGATAACAACCGAACTTTAGTTGCGTTGCCAGCCGGCAATTGCAAATTTGTGGTTGCCAGAAAAACACTAAATAGCAACTGAAACTCGCAGCTCTCAATTGCCAGTTGCCAGTTGCCATCCGTAATACAATTCTCAACAACTTGCAACGCAACTGTGGTTCGGTTGCCATCCATAATCGACCCATAAATAAAACAAGTGTAAAATTATTTTAATATTTTAGACAATTTTCGCAAAAACTGTGTTTTAATCACTCTGAAAATCTAAAAGATTTAAGTATATTTCGGTTTAGAAATTAGCGAAAAATTGCAAAAATGACTTTCCGTATTTTCTTCGTACTCTCTCTTCGCAGCAAAATGTAAAATTTATCAGAAAAACTCATCGGGAAAGATAAATTTATTTTGACGAAATAAAGTATTTTGTATTTTGATCCAGAAAAAAAGAATGAAAGAATTTTGAATTTGGTATCAATTGTAAAACCGCTGCATAATTACTTTCGCAATAACTTGTGCCGGAACAGGGATAACTAGGAAGGACACTGTAGTGTTTGGGGACATTTTATTTCAACTTTACCATGTTGAAAACGTCTCGGAAGACTTTCGCGGGGAGTTTATTTCACATAAGAACTGTTCGGTTAAGTTATGAGTTTTCTCTGTAATACTTAACATGCACTACGAACTATTCGGCTAAGTTATGAGTTTTCTCTGTAATACTTAGTACGGTACACTGGCATGTCGATCACAAACGGAGGTGAGCATTTTATATTCGGTCGAAATTAGGTGCTATAAATATGAAGAAAATAAGATGGAGTAAAGTACGCGAGTTAAAAACCCGACGCAGTTGAATGCTTCTTTTGAAACGTGAAAAATGTGATCATTCCATCGAAAATCACACTGGATATTCAAGCCGAGAACATCAAGACCTTCTGATTCTATAATACCTGTACCATCCATAATTACAAAAAGCAGCAAGTTCGTTCATTAGCCTCAGTGTAAGTACAGCACATTGAGTTTTAAATACGTTAAAATCGAATCTATTCACATGACTTCTTCGAAGGTTGTTGGAAGGTCATGATTTAGTATATTGCTCATGTTTTGCCACATATTCCTAACCTTCTGAATGAATTGCTATTAAGGGCAAATGCTGTCTGCTATCATTTACAAAAGGGTTGATAGGATTGAAAGTTTAGTAGAGAAGGTCATTGAGAAATAAGAGAAAAAGGGTAGAAGAAATTAATATTAATGGATAAAAAGATCGATCTTTTGGAAGAAATTGAAGTAATTTTTTAGCGACTTCAAAACGAAAAGGAGTTTATCAATTCAAGGGGTATTTTTTTGTAATATTTGAACCTCTGTACCTCTTCATTTATGAATCTACTTTCAAAGTTATAACTAAGTTATAATAACTAAGTATATCTGCCACAACCAAATAATTATTCATTGAAGCAAATATGGTTGCATTAAACATTCCTCAATTATTAAAATATTTGTTGCGACAATAAACTAATCATTCTGGGTTTCGTCCCATAAAATTTGATTGTATCAAAAAAAGTATTTTCACTGCTACAAGAGTATCTTTTGCAAATGAGAATAATAAAAGTTTATTTAAAATTAAAATTTATGACCATACAATGCTTGTGTTCTGAAAAGAAACAAAATAGTTGTCAATCGTATGTAACTTCAGACGTTCATAGAATTTAATAAGACGAAGAGATGTGAAGTTAAAAAATTAATGTTAAAATTATAATTATATGATGAAATTTATTTAATTTTACAACAAAATAAAAGTGCACCTGAAATCTTCAACATCAGTGGTTTAACGTACATATACGAGTACATACCAATATATGGAGTGTATTAAATTTACGAATGTATGTTTCTTTGCAGCATGACGAAAAAAAATATACGGAACTGCAAAAGATGGCAATTGGATTTTACATAAATGTGCCGATAAATATTTTAATTATTATGAATGTTATTAAATTTAATTTGTCCAGATAAGTTTATTAGATAAATATTGTCAAATAAAAATACTTATCAATGATATATTTTTGATTTAATTTAATATGTATTTGTGTGTGTATTTTTGCTTTATTTAAGCAAAATGTTAAATTGTTTACAGAGACCAGGAAAAAAACATTTTTATAGTTACTATAATGCTCTCATAATTCTCAGCTTTTGCAGAGCATACTATGTTCATACAATGGTATTGTTAAAGGGAGATTTATGAAGAACATATTATGTTCCTTAGATGACAAATGCAATAATAGTAGCTGCAATCATTAATCTGAACATGAAATGATAGTTTGCGATTATGATTCCATCAACCATATTTTTTCTTTACGTGTATTACACAAACAAGTATTTCTGTAAACATTGAGCTGAAGGCCTATGCTTCCATTGCCAATTACTAATATTAGCTAATAATTTTAATTATTAAGACTCATAAATAAATAAATAAATAAAAATAAATAAATAATATTTTTTAATATTTATTCAGGCTAAAGATCGTAAATGTTAAAAATCAGAGAAATATTAAGTATACATTGTTAACATATTTCGAGCAACAAAGGAGAAATTTAATATCTAAACACATCCGTTTTTAGATTTCAACCGCACTGGCCGAATAGAACAAACGTTGTTTTCGGTAGAAGCCATTAAACCTCGCCAGCATTCATGTGCAAATGCTTTACCAAGTTATAAAAGGGTCACACTCAAAATAAATTTTTTTCGTAATCTTCTTTTTTTGAAATCACACCACATCATAAATTTCTTCTTGCTCATAACTATAGAAGGCTACCAAAAATATTTATTTCGAATCATATCTATTAGGTAATTTTAATTTTATTCACAAGCATCTAATACGAGTTATAAATATAAAAACTCGTAAATCTTTAAGCCCATATTAGGTTTCCTCAACTAATCTATCATATTGCGTGTAACATTGTGTTCTCTTAATTTGAACGTTTCGTTTGCTATTTGCTTTTTTATTTGGTCTAAAATAATGTCTATTAATATATTAAAGTTAATGTGTGTGTAAGCTTTAATTAAAGTAAAAAAAAAAAAAAAGAAAAGAAAATTACAAAATAAAATTACTAATAATGCAAAACGCACTGCACTCTCATAAATGATTCAGGTTATCTGATGTACGTACGTACGTACGTACGTACAGTGGTATTTATGTGCGTTTTGCATGAAGTAAATATGCCTGAGCTTTTAATTTATATCTAAACATGACCATAGTTAGTTGTAATAGCATTTAAGCCAAGTTTAAAACAGACAGTTTAGTAATCCTTTGAACTTGGCCGCCTCGATTGTTGTTAAATGATTGATGTGTTATTAATTTTGTTTTTTTTTTCCTATCTATCTTTCTCTCTTAGTCTTTCTCTAGATATTTGAGAGAGTGTGTGTGTGTGTATTTCTTATGCTTGTATTTTAAATATGCCGCTTTAATTTTCTTAATGTGTGTGCATCTGTGTTATATTTAAACTAGTATCTATTTTATAGTTATATAAAGTTATTTTAAAATAATTTTTTATTATATGTTTAGCTTACTGGACCTTCCCAGCTAGTTTCTTTCTTTCTGTTTATTTTTTTTTTTCTTCTTTTTTAGTAAATTTTTTTTTGTTAAGAAATTTACGCTTTAAGCTTTTACATGTTTCTTAAGCGTAAATGTCTTAAAGGCTGTTTTACACACGCTGTCTTCTGTTTCACCATGTTGTAGTGGCTGTTTGTTGTCTTTTTATTTTATAAAAGTTTTTTTTTAATTGTTTTTTTTTTTAATTATTATAATTTTTCATAGATTATTTTTTACGTTTAATTTATTCCTTTCTAGAAGTTTAAATTGATTTGCATAACCAGTCCCAAGTAATGTACTCGTATCTGATTGCCGTTGGTTGTTGGAAATGGAGAGATTTATTAAGTATTGACAAAGTTGGTAAAGGAGGGTGTCGGATTTCATAGTTTTAATCAGAATATGTCATAATATATAATTTTTTACTTAAGTTGGAAATAATCGTTTGGTTGGAGATATTTTTCACAAATATTACACCTCTGTACGGAGAAAATGTTGGACTGTTTGTACTATTTGTATTATTATTAGTAGTATTTATTTTTAAAAATGTTATTTAGGAAGATTTGCGTTTTATGAACCGAATTAATTTTTCAATTACTAACCATATCAAAATTTTGTTTATAATACTATATGTGATCTTCTCCGAGAAAAGGGACCTAGTGTATGAAAATAAAATTTTGAGAAAAACGCATTTAAAGTTTTATAACGCATTATCACTGTGAACACACCTTCAGTTGTTGGGAGATGCGATTTGGTATGTTTAGTTTTGATTGGGTGCCGACTTTGGTGACGTCATGTCTATGTGGTGACGTATTTTTTTCGCTTTTAGTGTGACAATACCTTTGCTATTGTTGATGCTCTGTTCGTTCTCAGCAAACTCATTTTTATCGATTTTCCCGAGTTCGTTTTTATTCTACACCCTTTTAGGTACCAGAATCCAAACCTGTTTTTTGACACACAAGGTCCCTTTTCTCGGAGAAGTTCACATATATGGATGGCTAGCGACATGCTATTTTAATGCACATATATATAATATGATAAGATTGAACCATATTATAATTAAAAACAAATATTGTTTTTTCTTATAACAATATTACATTTAGAACGGATTTATTTTCATTATATGTATATGTAGATTAGGCATTCTCCAACCATATCAATCACACATTCGTATTATTTTTGATTTCAGATTATGGTTGCTTCAACCATTTTTGTCAGGCACAACACTATTGCGCCACTGCCGTTATTTCCAAAAACTCAGTAAAAATCTCCTTGATGTTAGGAAGTACAAATATCGTCTTTAAGAGGAAATTTTTACTAAAAACTAAAAAAATTATTTACTAAAAACAAGTTCAGTGATTATCCAAAAATTAGTAAAAATTTGTACGCCACATCAGCCATCTTGCTGTGCATTTTTTATTACCTTGTTTTACCTTCTTCTGAACCGGCCCATCTGCTACAAAGAAGCTTTTGATGTTAGCAGAACGTCCGGAATTCTTATTTACAAGATGAAGTTGTATTATTTGGAATGAGGGGTTACGAAAACATTTTTATGTCTTTTAGGACTTGAACCAATGAACTTCGGTTTCTTCCAACCTGTTACCAACCCGTACACCAGAGTACTAAATTCGAAATTTCTTACATTAATAAAACTGATTTTTTGGAACTAGTAAGCTATGAACTACTAATAATTTTAAAAATTATTTTCTTTAAGTTTTGAAAAGAAGTACAGCCATTTTCCGTTTTTAAATATTCAAAGTTTTATGAACTATTCAGGAGTAAGTCATATCCTTAATAATTTTTTTTACAAATAATTTCATTCAAATGAAAAGATGTAACTCAATTTAGTAAAAACATTCTTAAGGCCAACCATAATATGCATAAGCTAGCTTAAGTCAGCTTAAGCAATTGTGCGAATACATATAAATCGTATGCGGCGAACTATAATAAACTTAAGGAAACTTTTCGTTAAGTTTTATGAAACGTCATTTGCTTAAGCAAAGTGCGAAACTGGACGCACATTCCGTATGGAATCAGCTTTTCTACAAATACATACATACATATACGTAAAAATAAATTAATTTTAAAAATTGAAAAAGAAGACGAAATAGTTTACATATTAAATTTAATAGAAAATGTGGAAAAAAGAAATGTCTGTGCATGAAACTGACATTTAATATATTTTATTTAACATATTTTATTTCCACTGATGTATATTTAAGTACTTTTGCCCTTAAATAAAATAAATACTACAAAGTACATAATTCGGTTGGAACTTTTCCTATATTTATTAAAAATAATTATATACGTATGTATATTTTAGCATAATTTTTTTTAATTACAATCGTTTTATATACATTTGTGAACAAGACTCAATTTATTTAGGGAAAATAAGAATATAAAACTAGATTACTTTTTTTTTTTTTTTTTTTTTTTTAATTAGGACCAGCACTCAGGGGATGACCCCTACGTGTGCAGTGCCCTGTGTCGGAACTCAGGGAGAGGGATAGTGTAGAGAAGATAGATGTTGAAAATTTAGAAGACTTAACTCTTTCACAACTCTGCTTTGCGCGTTATGTTAATTTTTAAGGCAGTGTTGAGGCGCCACCGGTGTTAAGTAGACGCATTAACTTTGTTAAGCTGTATTAGCAGGCATTTTAATTATTGTTTTACTTCGCCGATGTTTCCGCTAACCGACGAAGGAGGGCGATGTTGTGTACATTAGCTTGGAACAGCATCAATCGCTGTCGGAACAGTTTTTTAGTGACCAGTACTATGCCTTCATCACTGAAATAGTCCGACAACAATTAATACAATGTCTCACTCACTAATGTACATTAGAGATATTCATGATGTTGATTGACTTGCTCTGGCCAGGGTTTGAACCCAGGCTCCAAGTCATTGTTTGCTTAGTAATCAACACGCTTACCACTTCAGCCAACACCACCCTCAAATTTTAAGACGCATAAGTACATTATAGCCACCCAAAATTCTCTGCGAATTTGCTTAAGCATTTGACAGCCTTTTCGTTCAATTTTGACATTAGCTTAAGCCATCTTATGGATATTATAGTTGGGCCTTTACTTTTAGAAAATAAGCACTCAATTAAATAAAAATTTTCCTGAATTCATTTATTTTTTTTTTAAGTGACATTATAAGGATTTCATTTTTTATCATTATAAAAAAATTTTATTTGATTAAAAAAAAAATATTAGAAATATATAGAAATATTTTAAACTATTTTGATGGAAATTTTTTTACTAAAATTTAGTACATATCTTTTCTTAGTGCATGTTCGCTTAAGAAGTGCATATAACTTTGTAAGCAATCAAAAGCAATTTTGAAAATGCCATTAATCATGTCTGACCAAAGAACTGATCTTAGGATTATAAAATTAATCGACTTCAAATATGTTGATACTTGTAGTTAAATCGCAGTTAGTAAAATTTTATTTATTAATTATTTAAAATTTTTGAAAACTGCATGGTAACCAAAATCCTCCAAAGGAAGTTTACAGAAATTTCGACCACTTTAAAAGGTGTATGGCACAAAAATATGCCTATAAACAAATTATCAATATTCATTCACATAGCCAAATATTTTTCCCATGAACATCTTTCATATTTAGCCTTTTTTTCATATTTGAAAATATAATTTGTTTCAAAATTTTATTCTTGGATGGCAGTAGACTTGGCAGCAGCATTTGTATCGGCGGCGTCGGCATTGAATATTTAATCAACATAACAAAAGAAATTAAGAAATATTATAATGATGATAACAATCATCATTATTATCTTCAACATCATTGTTGAAATCGACAAGAAATCACCATCTACAACAACAACAAAAGAATCATTAACCAAAGAATCAACTTTGTTGTTGTTGTTTTCATTTTAATGAAAATTATTTTCAAAAAAAAAAACCGCCGTGTCATTTACTAATTTTGTGATTAACACAATAAAATACATTTGTTTAAAGAATTTTTTTATTTTTGTAAGCAAATCCGTAAGAGAACAAAAAACTGAAAAAATTTCAAATAAAAGAATATCGAAGTTATGTTTGTGCTTCAGTTTGGAAGCCACTGACTCGCCCAGAATGTATACTGTTGCATTGTCTGTTAAAAGAGCGCGCCACCGGAGTACTGTTTAAAAAAAAAAAATTATGAAACACGGCCTATAAGCGCCGCTCTCAGCTGGAGTTACATCGAGTGGTGGTATTGTAACTACAAGGCAGCTACAAGTATTTATGCATATATTTTTATTGTGTTTTATTATTTTATTATTAAAATATTTATAATTATCACTATGGTTTTAATGATTATCATTTTCTATTCTTTTTTGTTTTCATTTTGGAATATTTAATAAAACACAATTTAAAATTTTCACTTCGTCACTTGGGTCTTTTGAAGTTTTTTTTTTAAATTTTTATTTTAACTGACTGACTGTGAATAGAAAAAAAAATAATTTGACCGCTTTGACGTTTAATAGCCGTAGTAGTAGAAGGTAAAAGTAACATTTGCTTACGCTGGTAATAACAAATGATGATTTAGCACAAATAAAATTTTAATTGAAAAAATTCTATATTCATGAGAGTAGAGTCGACTTCCCACATTTTTAAATAACAATAATATTTTTTAAGTAAATAATTAACATTTTCAAAAGATCTCTAATGCGTATTTTAATTTAGGTTATTGTTAGTTATCTTTGGCGAAAAGAAAAATTCAATTACAATTTATTGTTTCCATATAAAAAAAAAAGAAATCTTGTTTAAAGTTTATAACTCAAATATAAGAGACAATGTGCCACCTGCGATTTTTCCTCCAATTAAGCTGGACAAACTTGAAATATTGAATGTTTTTATACTGTTTACAGTGGTGTAGTTAAACCATTTTAAGGGGGGGATATATAGATTCAAAACATCTTCAATACAAATTCTACGATTTTGAAAGCAACAAATGTAATTCAATACCACTTTAAAAAAAGTTGACTTTAAGTGAAATGTACTTTATGAAAATTGTTTTGTTAATTAAGAGCATAAGAAGTAAAAACGAATAATAATGAGAGTTATAGTTGCGGCCTTGAAGTCAGTGCACAGATACGTTCCCCTAGTCTTATTGGATATTGTTGTATGTAATTATTTCTAAATTTCAAGTAATTTTAATTTTTATAATTTCAAATATTGGACTTAAGGCAAAATATTATTCTGTTTTTAGATTTGTATTTCTAGTTTTTTGATATTTTCTTGTAATTATATACATACGAACCTTTACCCATGAGATAGTTCACGCTACATGGTAATGAAGGCAAGGCATGAACTGCCTGTAAGCCAAATCTATCGAAAAACCTAAAAGTACCAGAGGCAAAAAGTACAAAAAGTCCCAGCGTTTCTTTATTTGACACCCAAGGAAGAACACTGTATTCTTATGTAAACACAGGGAAAACACTGCCTAATAAATCTATATATATAAAATACAAAAAATGTTTGTACCCATGTTCGCTATAGACTCGGAAACTATCCAACCGATTTGACCCAAACTGGTGTCATTCAAAAGAGAATTTATAGAGGATGGTTTTAGGCTTTTAATATTTCAAGTGGGCGTAGCCCCTCCCACATAAATTGAATAACATCATATATCTTGACTATTGTGATAGCAAGAGTTTTGAAACATTGCAATAGTTCATATGTTACTAATGTGAGTAATCAGGACAAAAATGGGCGTTATCGGACAAGTGGGCGTGGCAGCTCCCATATAACCCAAAAATTGAAATCGCCATATTTTGGGCATTTTTTGACCTACGCCGATGATATTTGGTACGTATAGTATTGACATAATTAGGAATACGTACTAGGAGAAAAGTGAGTGGGACCACGCCCCTTTATAGGAAAATAAAAAATCTTAATATAGATAAACAAAAAGAATGGACAGCTTTATATTGCATGATCGCGTGTATGAAAACCTACCGATTTATATGTGTATGCTCCTGATGGGCAAATGTATATCCTAAAGCATTACAATAATTAAATTAAAATTAAATAAATAAATTTTTGTAAATATATAAATACTTTTAATTTTATCTTATAACGAGACGGGTAGCGAAGCACACCGGGTTCAGCTAGTACCTAATAAAATAGAAGAAAATTAATAAGATATCTCTACGGATTTTTTTCAAGAAGGAAGTCTTTGTTTTTTTAATAAGGAAAACCTTTTTAAGAAAATCAAGAAGGAAACTTATGGTTTTTATTACTTCATGTCATCAGAACTTCATGGTACGTCCGGAATACTTATTTACAACATGAAGTTGTATTATGTGGATGAGGGGTAATGAAAACATTTTTATAAAATTTACGTCTGTTGGGACTCGAACCAAGGAGCTTCGGTTTCGTAAATAGGCACTCTAACCACCTCACTACTACACGTTGCTACATGTTACCTGCCAGTTTAAGAAGATGATTTACACATGGTCATACAGAAACCTAATGAAATCAATAAGGAAAACCTTTGTGAAGAAATCAATAAGATGGCCTACTGAAATCAATAAGAAATCCATTTTATTTACAATTACAAAATAAAAACCTAATAGAATCAAAAATTTTTTTCTTTATGGATTTTTTTTGGTGCCAAAAATAACGGAAATTGGGTAAAAAAAATTATGAATAACAAGTTTTCTTCTTGATTTTATGTATTTTCCTTTTTGATAAAATTAAAAAGATTTACCACCTAAAAATAATAAGGAATCTCTTCGGAAAAATCTTCGCTTCTTTGTGCTGGGATACCCCTTAGCCTAAAAACGTTTCTTAGAGAAAATCTTCTTGATTCTCTTAGGCCATTTTGGCTCTGTGAAGTTTTTGGGAAAAAGTACGAATTTGTGCTTTTTTTTATCCCTTAAAAAGTTGCCTATATATTTTAATCTGCTGAATTTCATCTATATCCATTCAGCGGTTTTCCGGTTATAGTGTGGCACAAACACCAAATAATAGTTGATTTGAAAAATAGATATTTCTTATTTCTGGGCTTGGAAAAACAAAAAGTCCCAGATGCAGAAAGTACGAAAAAAGTACCAACAACATCTTATTTGACAACCCAGGAAGTACAGTGTATACAAATGTAAAAACTAATTTAAAAAATAGTACCAATTTGTACAAAAAGTACCTTTTTATCCCTTCAAAATTACCGTTTATTTTAATCCGGGACATATTTGTCTGCCAAATTTCATTCCAGCATATTCAGCAGTAGTCGAGCTGTACTGGAACAAACTACAAAAATATTTGATTTGAAAAATATATTTTTCTTATACCGTCTTTTGAAACAAATTTACAATTTTTTTTAATGATTTGTTTTGTGTTATTTTAATAAAAAAAAATGTAAAAATATTTAATTTGAAATATAAGGAGGTGAAAATGTTCTAAAAAAGCTTGAAAACATTAAAAATGTTTATCAGTGTTTAAAAGAAGAAAAGAAAATATTTACATCTAGAATACGGACGATTGAATATTGTCATTAATTAATTTTAGTTGATTAGTTATGGAAAGTTTGTGTTCAAAAATTTTTATTTTTATTTTGTTTTCATTACTAAAATGTATAAGAAGCTAATAAAACGCTGGTTTTTACACAAATATTGGAAAAAAAGGCCTTATAAATTCGATAGATTTTCTATTAATTCGCATTGTTTTGATCGATTGAAAAAGTAATTTAAACGCGACAATTTTAATTAATAGTTTAAACAAACGTTTTAAAAGACGTTTAGAATAAGCAGGTGTCTTTAATGTGATTCTTTCTACTACTTTATTTTCTTATTAGAAAATAAAAAATGCCAGCATATTATCTGAGCTTTTGTTAATGGCAAATTTTTGGTGTTATTTCTTGCAAATTACTGCACAGTCTGCAATTAAATACCTTAAAAATCGTAAAGTTATATCTCAGTTTACAGTACAGTGTAAAAGGGACAACAAATTGCTTTTTAATTAGACAGCAAGGAGTGGAACATGAAATCATTGATGAATTAAACTCAAATTTGCTTTATTTGTGGCGATTCATTAGCGAAATTAGAACGTGATGCGAGGAACTGAAATATGTTCTATTAAAATGTTGGCTACAAAAAATTATAGTATTGCAAATAGTTATTTTTATAGAATGAAAATATTATGCCGAAAGAACAACTTCCGATTTTTTTTTTTATTGCAGAGTACAAGCATTGCTTCATATACGAGTAAGCTGTTAAACAAACCATTGACAATTTTAAATTTGGCAAAATAAAAATAAATTAAATTGTAATGAAATCATTAATATGAGTTTATATGTATAACAGTATATACTATTTTTTTGTTCTTAATAAAAAAACTCATTATCAGTAAAAATAAAAATTAATTTAAATAATTTCAAAGAACAACAGAAAAAAAGAATTGTTAATTAACATACAACAAGCCATAATTAAGCCTGCACAATACACATGCTACAGACAGACACCACCAACAATATTTACAAATATTATCGTACCCAACAAACACAAGATAAAATATGACTTTGATATCCAATATCAGTCCTTATTCTTAATGGTTTTCCTAAATATAACATTTTCTCAATTTCTTTTCCAGTTTTGTTCGAAAAGTACAGGCAAACACGAAATTTTTACTGAAAATTTTAAACATTTTTTGTTCGAGTCGCTGTCAAGGTATTCAAACAGACTTAATTAAGTGCTGGTTTACACACGTCAAGTTTCCTGAACAAGTTTGATTCAGCTGGGAGAAAGATAAAAAATTTATGTTGCTTTCTTTGTTTTCCTCCCAGCTGAATTGAAACTAAGCAAGTAAACTTGACGTGTGTAAACCAGCACTAACAGTTTTGGTATATAAAACTATTTAAATTTGTACACTATTTTATTTGACGTTTTCTTTATATTTCTTTAAATGTTTTATTTGAGCACTAAGACTTTTTTGTTTTTTCCAAAAATACATTGTTTCAATGAAAATATTCATTGAAGTTAAATGATAATTTTTCTACTAATTTCACGTATAGACAGGGGGAAAGGCCGACTAACGCACATGCAACTTCCCTATATAAAGCGTGTTCTTTTTTAGAGAGTCACAACTTTGAGTTGGCATCACTGCTTTATTTGAGAAGCCATTTAGCAGCTGATAGTTGCTTGTTGCTTAGTTTGCTTTGAAATTTCATTATGAATCGACTTACACCATTTTTAATCAAAATAATTGTTCTATTCGTTAAACTCATCGTGCACTTATTCCATTTTATGGCGTAAATAATCGTCGCTCAGAGCGGCTAATTCGGAGAACAATACATCGTTTTCGGACCACATTTACTGTTACTGATAATGTGCATCCCGTGAGACGCCGAACAGTGCGCACTGAAGAAGCTGCAGCCGCAGTACAGGAAAGCATTGAAGATGATCCTAATCAATCAATTTGTCGCCGTTCTCAGCAACTGGAGTTGTGTCCTTCCACTTTATTTTACGAAAGGATCTTGGCTTAAAAGCTTTCAAAAATCAACTTGTGCAAGAGCTAAAGCCAAATGACCATCGTATGCGCCGCCAATTCGGGCTGAAGTACAAATTTTTATTGATTTTGAATTTCCATTCCAAATTTTATTTTCCGATGATGCCAATTTCTGGTTGAATGGGTACGTAAATAAGCAGAATTGTCACATTTGGAGTGAGGAGAATCCACAAGCTTTTGTTGAAACACAATTACATCATCAGAAAATTACTATTTGGTGCGCTTTATGGGCTGGCGGAGTCATTGGCCCATATGTCTTCGAAATCGATGATGGTCAGAATGTTACTGTCAATGGTCAACGGTCAATGGAACATGATTCGAAATTTTTTCGTACCTCAATTACGTGGCATTAATCTTGCTGATATGTGGTTACAACAGGATGGAGCCACATGCCACACAGCGGGCGCTACAATTGATTTACCCAAAGAAACTTTTGATGAACAAATAATTTCACGCAATCACCCAATTAATTGGCCACCAAGATCGTGTCATTTAACTCCATTAGATTATTTTCTTTTGGGTTATGTTAACTCACTTGTCTACGTCGATAAATCACAAACAATTGTAAACGTGGAAATCAACATTCGAAGAGTTATCGGCGAAATACATCCGCAAATGCTGCGAAAAGTTGTTGAAAATTTGTGTTCAAGATTGCGCCTTCAACGCGCTAGCCGTAGCCAATAAAGCCAGTCTCATTGATATTAAAAATATATGTCTTTGTTTGTCACTCTATAAAAAACACCCTTTATAAGGATCCAGAATACATATTATTTTTATTTACACATTTGAATATTGTGGTAATTACACACGGAATGCAAACCTATAAATACCCTTACAATTTTTAGTGAAAGGTATAACAACTAAATTTTATTTATAATATTTTTGTTCAGACAAACCTAAACACTGGTGGCGAAAGACATGACGACGAGGTGGTGATGTTTGCTGGGTATAAACAATATAGAAACGTATTTATGTTTGTATGAACATGCTAATGAATGAAATTCTTGTATAGAGGTGATGGTTTAAATTACTCAGTGATTATGGTATAAAATTTTAAATGTGAAACACAACCAAACCAACCGACTTACTGCCTACCTGCCTGCCTCTACCCTTTCACTCAACTGTAGCCACAATTTGAATGCAGCAACTTTTGAAAAGCGAAACCAAATTAAATTCAATGAACATTTTAAGGCTTAATAAAAGTCACCAAATATACTCGTAACTTAACTGCAACAAAACGTAGTCCGCAATATATAGAAAAAGAATCGATCTGAAAGGGGAATACCTTAGAAACGCACAAGGAAAAACAATTTTAGTGGAATATCGTCAGTTGTCACCTTGTATTACTTAATGTCAAACCAAATTAGTTTAACAACAAAAAACACAAGAGTAAAATTAAAAGCAAACATGGAATACAAAAAATAAAACTGCATAAAGAGTAAGAGAAAAAAAAAAGAAAAAAGCAAAATACCTTAATTTATAATGTGAAAAGTGCTCACACATGCACATAAACATACAAAACCAGTACACAAATTAATTTAACAATTAAGTTTATTACTCCATAACTACTCGTATATGACTATCAAGAGAATTAAATGGAAATTCGAACTTTAAGATTTGATTAATGTAGAAAGAAGAAAAATATGATATTTAACCTAACAACAAAATGTTAACGTAAATACTACGATTTTTATTAATTAAAAATATTAAAATTATTATTAATTAATGTAACAAAATATGTATACAATTGCCAATAATTACAGCACTGCGGAGGAAAGGTTAGAAGCAATTTAGAGAAAACTAGCTGGGCACAACGTCAGCAGTGCGATAACATTACAGATTTAATAGCCCTAATAAAGCTTCACAAAGTGCGTCTTAAACACAGTAGTTTTTTCGCTTAAATGTGCCCAGCTTATATGAGTTCCTCATTGTACTTTACAAATGAGTAATTTTATACAGAAAAAATTATATATATTTGAGATAATCATTCGCTTAACCCGTTAGCGCCCACTGCTTCTTAATCTTGTTAAATAACCAATAGCACACAAATCTCAATTTATTTTAGAAAGATCCTTTCTACAATTCAAAAACATATTTTGAGTCTAATTTTTAGACCCATAGCATATAACTATCAATAAGACAATAAACCAATACACACGACCAGAGCTGTAAAGCAGTGGATTGATGAGTAATATGCACATAATCGGGGTCTTAATATATTGGAATATATTTGGGAATGCCTCGGCGATAACTCATTTTATACAAAGGACTACAACGAAAATCCCATCAGCTCAATATCGCTAATGAGGTTGAATCGATTTATTAGTCAACAAGTAACTGAGATTTTAAGCAATTTTTTATAAAAGTTGCAGTGCAATTTTACTATAATCATTATAAAAAAAATTTAATGAAACAGTACATATGAAAAGTAATATTATCAGGCTCAAGTTCAGTTTTATTGAATTAATGAAAATTCAAAATTACTAAGAGTTCTTTTTATGTTGAGAAACATTATTATTTATATCCATTCAGTTTTTAGCAGAACGTATCAGTACTGATTTCAAGGCCGCTACACCTCTCATCAGCGTTCAATTGTCCATCTTTACAATTTTCGTAAAGTGGATACTAATTCATTAATTCAATAAAACTGAACTTGAGCCAGATAATATTACTTTTCATATGTACATCAGTACAAGTTTGAATAATAATTACGTTTATTCGTAATAATAATCATTATAAAAAATTTAATTAAACTAAAAAATCATTTAGTCTATAATTGGTATTTGCTTATCTAAGTTTTATATAAAAAACATCATATTTTTAATTAAACAATAAATACAAATTATGTGTTGTTTATTCTTAACTTCCCTAACAGATTGCCAGACATCGAAAAATTTTTGTTATCCATCAATATTTGTTTTACAAAATAAGTTCGACCGAAATTGGTCAAATTAAAATTATAATTTCATTTATCAAGTGTCCAGTGCACATATAAATATATACACCCACACATACATTTGTAGAGATGACACTGAGTTTGAATACAAAAAACGCGAATAACTCGCACCAAGTACGGAACACAATGTTCTTTTATATCATTATAGCTTACATAGCAATTTGAGAATCGCATAGTAGGTATTAATGCATATGTTACATTGAACATGTATTATTTAGTGTCCCGTCTAACGCATAGTACTAAATATCGTTGTATAGGTTATACTTTGAATACATTGTATTAAAAATTTCGCAGATGAAATAATTAAAAGGATTAAATTAAATTGTTTTTGCGTTTCATAAAATATTCTTTCAGAAATTTCACTTCGTTAGGGCACTAAATTGTCCCGAATGAATAGTATTTTTAATTATAAAACCTCTGCAACAGTAACTACAGTTTAAAAAATCTCGAATATCATTAATAATTTTTCAAAATTCTGACTGGAATATTTTCGAAAAAAAAAAACATCCGAAGCATTTACCGTATGCTTGTAGATTTTTCACTTTTTTGCTGTTGTTATATAAAAGGCTTACGGCAATAAGGAAAAAATTCAATAATTTAATTTTTTTGTAGGAAGACCATTCAGGGGACTACCCCTGTTTATGCAATGCATTGTGCCATAACTTAGGAAAAGGGATATGGTAAAGAAAATATGTGTTGGTTATGATTCTTTTACAACTCTGCTATTTTTGTTAGTTTTGGAGCAGTTTTACAGTATCTCTGTCAATTTATTAATTATTTTACTTCGCCCACAGATCTGATAACCGACGAAGGAAGGCACTGTGGTGTATATTAGTTTGGAACAGTATCAATCGGTGTCGGAACATTTTTTTTAATTGACCAGTGCCTTCATTACTTAAACAATGGCACTTGTATGTAAATTAGAGAAGTTTTTGATGTTGATGACTTGCCTTGACCAGATATCAAACCGAAATCCTAAATCATAGTTTGCTAAGTAGTTAAAGCGCTAACTAACCACTTCTTTATAGGAAAATTGCTATTATTATTATATTTACCAATAACTAATTCTAGCTGCATTTCATGTTATGTGTCTGGTTTCTTAAAGAAATTTTTTATGACGTCGGCATAGTTTGTCTATAAAATTAAATATATAATTTATATCAACAATACAGGCGATTGTGTAAGCTATTGGCTTTAATAGTAATACTAGGTTTGGTTAGGTTATGTTAGATATGCTGCTGCTGTACACTTAGGTCCCTTTTAGGAGTTCTAGTATTAGTAATTTTGGACAGAAAATTCCCAACATACAAAAATATAGGAAAAAAAAGACTTGTGGCACTCGGGGACTGCCGCGGCAAAGCTATTGCACAGCATTTCTTATCAACTTATGCAATTATATTATTACATTTTGTTTAATAACTCCATTGTTATTCTGGCAATACTGTATGTTAATGAAATCAAAATCAATAGCATACTTTAGGGGTTAATATACATTGGACGATTTAAATACTTATAAAAACAAAAGACTTAAGAAAAAAACTTAGTGTCAGGTTTTTTCGTTTCAAAAACAAAAGACTTAAGAAACAAACGTTTCAAAATTTCTTGATTCGGTCGCCTCAAAGCCCGCGATAGAAGCTATGCAATAGCTAAAAAAAATACTTAAAGTTATTCTAGACCAATAAGATTTAGAATATTTCAGAAAAATACAGATTTAAAAATAAACCGAATAAAGATAAAAAAAATTAAATTTTATCCTTGCTAAACGTGTATGAATGGAAATGGTGTTGTGAGTGTTATAGTTAGTTTTCAATAACTTCAAGCTTTCAAATCGCATGATCTTAAAAAGTTAACAGATTGTTTTGAAAATTTACAATTAGAAATTCTTTTTCGGAAATAAGGTGATAGTAAGTAAAACCACGTGGCTTAAGAACAAAAAATAAAAAAAAACTTCCTTTGCATTTGCCCACATTTTATCTGGTTGTTTAAAATATTTCACTTTTACTTGTTTTAAAACGTACGTCTTACTTACGAAAAAATAAATAAAAATAAAATCAGCAATAAAAAAAAGACGTTGCTGGCAGTAAATTTACCACAACACGCAATAAAATGTTAAAAGAAATATTTAACAGCCACAGCACAGAACAAAAGAAAAGAGGTTTTTGCTTAAATATTTCATATAGAAAAATATAAATAAAAATAAAAAATAATATAAAACAAAAAGTATTTAATGGAGCCCAAAGTGCTTTGCATGCATTTGTCAATTTAGCATGCCATCAAACATCCTTTCAATTGGAACACTACTGTTTAAATACATTTCATTATTCGAAACAAATAAAATGCACCCTAAATTCATACAAAAGACTGAAAAAGCCGCCACTTTGACTCGGTGTGAGTTCTGGTCGTCAATTCTTCTTGTACAAGTACGTATATTTTGCAAATAAATTTAATAAATTTCCTTTTACTATGAAAACATTTTAACAAGAGCATCATTAAAATTTTGAAAAAAAGAATGTGTAAATGAACTGCAGCATTTGTTTTAAAATTTGAAATTTTTAACGACTTCATTTATGGTAAAGCATATAATTTCATTTTTAATTTACTCGTACATTGGCTTTACAACAAACAAGTGCTTTGCAAGAAAACAATATTGTGTGTATGTTTTGACAGCAACATCAAGCTCTGTTGCAGACTAAAAGATACAACAGATTTCATTTAGGTGTTATAACATTTTCATTATGCGTTGACAAAAAAGTTGACAGCTTTAGCATGTGGTTGGTTGTCTATAAGTGAACAAATGTTACACACTTGCATATTTACTTATATGTATGTTAACGGGTAATAAGTCTTATGATTTGTTTTCCACTTTCATGTCGTCTCGCAAATATAATAAATACCCTGACGAAATGCAAACTGTATCTGATTAAATGCCTGGTATTATGGCTGACTGGTTTGTTTTGTGGTTTGGTGCCAAACTGTAATAAATCACTGCAGTAAATGGCGTAAATGAGTTCTAGTGTAAATCATTTAATGTTATTCTGGCTCTTTTATGTCCCCCCTTTTTTTTTTTTTTTTGTTGAAAGACAAATACCAAATCTACATAAAGAACTCCTTACTTTTTCTTTTTTTATGACATGTTTGTTGTTGTTAAGTAATAAGAGACTGTTAATGATTGTTTGGCTGACATTTTTTCAAACATTAATGACTAAAAAAAATACAAATAATAATAATTTTATAGTTGTGGTGTTCAATTTACTTCCGTTAAATATTATTTAGTAATTTTATGGTAATTTTCTACAATCGAAATGAAAAAAAATTCTATATTTACAATCTGTCTGGTAAAAGATATAAGAAAATTTGATTTAATAAATATTGAACTAACATTTGATAAGCAGAGCCACTAGATTTTTCTTTCTAATTTAAATAATAATTTAATTTATAACAAAATTAAATTTAGAGAAAACGAACTTAAGCCTGAAAAATTAAAATTTCTTTGATTAAACATCACTCAGTTCGAATAAAAAATTCACAACTTAAAAAAAACTATTAATTTAAAGTGCGAGGTTAATTTAAAAAACTTTTCATTAAATTGTTTACTTTCGCTGTTAGCTATTTTATATAAAAATTTTTTGTAGGGTACCTTGTTTCAAATTTTCGCTTTCTTAAATCAAAGGATCTTACCAAAGAAAAAACTACTCTACATTTGAACAAACAAAATTGTTTATTAATTTCAAAAATAACGTTATAAATGCGTTTCTGTTGAGTTGAGTGTAGGATTGTGTGTGTGTGTTTTGTGTCTTTATAAATATTTTGTTGTATATACACGTATCAGCATTTGTTTGGTATGATTATCACAATTATCTGTAATTCAAACGATAAATCATTTTTGTTTCCTTTTTTTTTGGAGAAGCTATTAAATTTTTTTTTGTTGAAAATAAATTGCAGTAAATTATAAGAGAAAAAATTTCAAAATCAAACATTTATAAAAACAAAAAACACTAAGAAATTTTGCTTAAAATACCAAAAGAAAAAAGTTTTAGGGTACAAAGTTCATAAAGTGCTACGAAAACACCATCCGAGAGTTATTAAATTAGACAGTATGAAATTGCAAAACACATGTGCAGCAATCCTTGTGCAGGACTCTTGGTATCTTTTATTTCTATTTTTTTTTTTTTTTTTACAAGAGAAGTTTGCAGTGTTTGCATTAATGCCGTTCAAAACGAAAAAAAAGTGATCACAATGTTAAAAAATAAAAGTCAAACATTTTGGGATGCCAAAATTTGTAATATTTGTTGTTCTTTTTTTTCCAAAGAACATCGAAATTAATCTCTTAAGTATATAAATTATTAGACTTGAAACAATGTATAATGCGCACTGAACCACTGACAAAAGAACAAACAAACAGGCGAAGAGACAATGGGACACAGTTACAGTAATCATCACACATCATGACACTAAGTAGCCGTAACAATAATGCTCGTATGAAATAAAATTTATAACATTTTTGTATAAAAAGATCTCATGCTGAGCTGGACAAACAATAAGCGTTAAACAGAGATACTTCTAAAAAACACACACACACAACATACCCATACATAACAGCAAAAAAAAAGAGCGAAGAGGTTCTTGAAAAGGGACATTTTTAAAACTCTTTAAACAGTTTTCCTGTGCTAAATAAACGAATGTGTGATTTTTGAGGCACATAAATATTGTTAAATTTATTTTATTGTATTCGTTATCTACAACAATGCGCTTACAACAATTATTTATTTACAAAAAAAAAAAAAAAAAAAAATTGTATTAATTTGTTTAAATATTTCAAATCCATGTCAGTCTGCTTAAACACTTGAGATTAGCAAATATGTGCATTTACTTTCGCCTTTTGTCATATTTTTTTTTTTTTGGGATTAATAACAAACATTTTTATTTTTAACAATGTTGTAATTTTTTAAAACCATAAAAATTGCAAACATTAAGAATTACAACGAAATCCGCTTAAATTTTTCATAATAGAAAAAGATCTCGTTCACCTTTAGTTTTGTTGAATTCCAAATACATATTTCGTTCGAAATTTTTTTTTTAATATTTTTACGATATTTCTGTGTTCTAAAGATGTGAAGAGTCCGAGTTTGATAAGTTTTCAAACATGGCCAAAAATGTCTTTTGATGAGTTGACATTAGCACCCAAAACGTAATGCAGCATAACGATTAGCTAAGCCACAATTAATAAATAAAATTTTTGATATGTAAAGTTTAATCAGACACAATCAGAGAACTCAATTTCGAAATTTGAGTCTTTACAAAACGACAAAATTATGTTTGTAGTAATTGAAAAAGCAACCAGTGGTGGGGAATTTCGTACTAACCAACATGTAAAAAATACAGTAAAATGAATTAAATTAATTCTCGTATTAAATTTCATTTGAAAAATTGGTTAAGTAGTTGATATTATTTCCCAATTAGTATCCACTTTACGAAAATTGTAAAAATGGTTAAATGAACGCTGATGAGAGGGGTAGCGGCCTTGAAATCGGTATACTGATACGTTCTGCTAAACTGATTGGATACACATACTAATGTTTTTCAACATAAAAAAAAATCTTAATAATTTGAATTTTTATCTAATAATATATATACAAATGAGTTACCGTGTGTTTGTGACAGCATAACTAAAGAACGGAGTGACGGATTTGGCTGATTCGTTCACTGTTGACCCCGAATGGTTTGTAGAGAAAAAAATTTGGACAAAGAGGCGTGACACCGCCCATATAACCCAAAAATTTAAATCGCCATATTTTGGGCATTTTTTGACCTACGTCGATGATATTTGGTACATATGGTATTGGCATAATTTGGAATACGTACCAGGAGAAAAGTGGGTGGAACCACGCCCCTTTTTAGGAAAACCAAACCCTTGGACCGATCTTCCTGAAATTTTCACAGCATGTTACTGTGACTCTGGAAGGAATAATAGGCTATATGAAGTTTTGATTGGACAAGGAGGCGTGGCACCGCCCATATAACCCAAAAATTTAAATCGCAATATTTTGGTAATTTTTTTACCTACGTCGATGATATTTGGTACATATGGTATTGGCATAATTTGGAATACGTACCGGAAGAAAAGTGCGTGGAACCACGCCCCTTTTTAGGAAAACCAAACCCTTGGACCGATCTTCCTGAAATTTTCACAGCATGTTACTGTGACTCTGGAAGGAATAATAGGCTATATGAAGTTTTGATTGGACAAAGAGGCGTGGCACCGCCCATATAACCCAAAAATTTAAATCGCCATATTTTGGGCATTTTTTGACCTACGTAGATGATATTTGCTACATATGGTATTGGCATAATTTGGAATACGTACCAGGAGAAAAGTGGGTGGAACCACGCCCCTTTTTAGGAAAACCAAACCCTTGGACCGATCTTCCTGAAATTTTCACAGCATGTTGCTGTGACTCTTGAAGGAATAATAGGCTATATGAAGTTTTGATTGGACAAAGAGGCGTGGCACTGCCTATATAACCCAAAAATTTAAATCGCAATATTTTGGTAATATTTTGACCTACGTCGATGATATTTGGTACATATGGTATTGCCATAATTTGGAATACGTACCAGGAGAAAAGTGGGTGGGACCACGCCCCTTTTTAGGAAAATTAAAAATCGTAATATAGTCTTAACTACTGGACCGATAGTGATTAAATTTTCACAATAGGAAATATAAATACTTTTAATTTTATTTTATAACGAGGGGGGGTAGAGAAGCACACCGGGATAGGCTAGTTAATTCAATAAAACTGAACTTGAGCCTGATAATATTAGTTTTCATATGTACATCAATACAAGTTCGACTAATAATTACGTTTATTCCTAATAATATAAAAATACTTTATAATGAATGTAAAATCGAGCTACAAAATAAACAGGATCTGAAGACTGTAAAACAAAACCGAACGGAATTCAATTACGGAATTGGAATCATTCCGAATACAAAAGTTTTAACAATAATTTTTACTGGCTTAAATTCTATTTTTCTGCGTTTCGGGAAAATTTGTTTTTTAATTTATAGCAACTCGATACTATTAAAAAATTTTCAATTGTTTCCCTGTTTTACTGTTAAAAATTCTTTAACTCCTTCATTTTTCTAAGTGTTCCTTATCTTGAAATAATCTGTAGAAAATATTTCTTTTTTTAATGCAATACAAAAAAAAAATGGTATAATTACTGCTTAATGTGTGTTGCATAAATAAAATTTATGTTAATATTCCACCAACCTGATCCGGTATTTTTTTCTTTCTTCAATGTAGATTTACTGAAATACATTTCTTTTATTATTGAAAAACTCATGCAATCCTTAGTTTACTACTTTTCCCACTTCTCAACAAGAATAAAGATTTTAATTTAAAATTGTAGCACCTTGTGTAGAATACAATACTAATTTGAAAAGTCGTGCATTAAAAAGAGTAATAGAAGAAATGAGCAAATTTTATACAAAAAAAAAAATTATATTTTACACAAATTATGAATTTCAGCTGAAAACATGTGAATGGCTTGATATTTATGAAAATCAAAAGCAAGAAGGCCGCAAATAATTTATTAAATGAAGTTTAAGAGAATGAAAGTGGCCAGAGTCTTAAGAACTATTGAAAAATAATATTTTGCTTCTAATTTCTTATACAGTGATAAATTATGTACACAGGGGAAAGAGGTCTGTGCTTTTTCTGTTGACGATGAAAGTAATAGTAATTCTCGTAAAAAATCGACTTAAATATAAAAAGTCAAAGGAGGGTAGTTGTGACAAATTTCACCCGATTTAAACAAATTATATCGAACCAAACTGCATGTAAACGTTTTTAAACAAAGAAAATAGAATTTGAAAAATCGGGCTAAGAATTCCAAAGTCATACAATAATAAATAATTTAGGGGCGGGCAGGCGAAAACATGCTCTCTGATTTTCACAAACAGTCTTAATGGGATCCAACTGCAAACAAACGCGATCACCCAATATTATATTAAAAATCGGTATAATGAAAAATCATGGTATTTGATAATCAATATATTTTTTGTAGAATTTTTATATCACCAACCTGTAATCAAAACTGTCTAAACAGAAAAATAAATTTTAAAATCGGTCCATAACTGGTGAACTTATTTGATCTTCAATGTTTTCGGTGGATAACTTGACCTCGATTTTAAAACACATTTAATGGACAAACCAGATTTTAAACGAGAAAAGAATTTGAATAATCGGTTCATAAATGACAGAGTTAAGAAGGTTCAATCATTTCAAAATAAAATATTTACAAGCAACCGAATTGATAACCTCCTGATTTTTTTGAAATCGATTAAAAATATTTTATAAAAAAAACCGACTTCAGAACAAAGTAAAATTTAAATTCGACCCGTTAACGGTAAGTTGATTTATTGAACAATGTTTCAGTAGGGCTACTTACATTTCTATGGAACCAACGTTTCTGGGGGAAAACTTACATCTCCAAAAAAAAACCTTTAAGGACAAAACGTCAAGACAACAAAAAAATAATTTTTAAAATCGGTCAATAAATTGAGAAGTTATTGAAAAATTAAGGAAGGGGAAGTGGAACAACTTGCTCTAATTTAAAAATTTTTTTTTTTTGCTAAGCTGCATGCTGCAAACCGGATAAAACGAAAAAAAAATTAGAAAATCGGTGTATAAATAGCGAAGTTCTACGATAAATAATATATTTCTCCGATTTCATGGGGAATCAAACTGATCAAACAAAAAAATTAATAAATTTAAAAACCTGCTCGTAATTAGAAGACTTATTCGATAATTAATATCTTAGGGGAACAACTTGCCCCCGATTTAATGGGAGGCACAACTGCAAGCAAACACTTTTAAGCAAAAAATAATTTTGAAATTCATTTCATAAATAATAGAGTTATGGAAGATCAATCCGATAGATTATTAACGATTGAAAGTCAGAGAAAAAGTCGGAAGGATGTGAAGAGTTCAAAAGTTTAACTAATCCAGGCCATTTCGGCCACACAGTGTGTATATTTACACGAAACCATTCGAGCTGTTTTTACCCCCACATAACTTTGGTCCTCTTGATCATAATATAATAAAACTTGAAACATAAGGTCTCCCCACAGAGGTGACCTTAGATGTTAAATTTGAAAGTTCTACCATAAAAGCTTCCCGAGATATTAAGGTGTGAAAATTCCATATTTTAGTACATATTCACTCACTGACTCACTGACTCATCAATATTATTGGGCTCTTCCAGTAAAGCTAGAAAGCTGAAACTTGGCACACAGGTAGGTCTTGGTGAGAAAATAACCAGAAAAATCTGAAAACGGGCACTTTCCGACCGGGGGGACTAGGGTTCCCCTTCTTTGTATGGGGCACTTCCAGTATAGCTAGAAAGCTGAAATTTGGTACACAAGCAGGTAGTGATGAAAAATTACCAAAATGATTTTTTAACGGGCACTTTTCATCGGGGGGGACATTCATGCCCCTTCTTTGTATGGGAGACTTCTTGTATAGCTAGAAAGCTTAAATTTCGTACACAGGTAGGTAGTGATGAGAAATTACTGAAAATGATTTTTTAACGGGCACTTTTTATCTGGGGGGACAATCATGCCCCTTCTTTGTATGGGGCACTTCTAGTTGAGCTAGAAATAAACGGGCACTTTTCACCTGGGGGACTAGGGTTCCCTTATTTGCATGGGGCCTTTCCAGTATAGCTAGAAACCTGAAATTTGGTACACAGGTAGGTCATGATAAGAAATTAACGAAAATGATTTTAAAACCGGCAGTTTTCATCTAGTGCGACTATGGTGCCCCTTCTTAGTATAATGCAGTTCTAGTATAGCTAGAAAGCTGAAATTATCTACACAGGTAGGCCACGATAAGCAATACATATAAATATTTATACAAAAACAACTTAGAAAAAAGAAGTGAGATTCGCACAAAAACATAATTGTGAAAATAAGGCGAAGTTCCTATCCAAAAAATTTCGGGCGTAAAAAGTACTGAGATCAAAATAAGGACCAAGTTCTTGGTAGGTACTATTCATATGTTTAAGTAAAATAAATGAGGAGAGAAAAAATGGTTAAAAAAAACGAAACATTACAGCGTCATCATACGGCAGTTACGTTTTTGCTTCAAGCTTTTTTAAGTTAAAAGAAAAAAAAAATTTTATCTTCCAGATATTTTTTTTTAACTGCTGTTGCAATATTATGATTTTGTTGTTGCAGTTATTTGTTGCATTATTCATAAACGATGCCAAAAGTACAAGGCTGCTGCTACGTGAATTTCATACGAACTTTGTATGAATGTATGGATGTATCTGTGACTGACTTCTAGCCTGCCTTTACACAAACGGAAAATGTGGTTTTACTTCAACTCGTCATCGAAATATGCCTTCAAGGCGCCAAAACAAAATGTTTAAACAAAAGCTTAATTCCGACGTTTGTTTTTGCTCTTTTATTTGTAAGCCGGTGTATTTATTTTATTTCTAGGTTTTTTTAGTTAAACAATTGAACGTGTAGTTAACAATTTTTCATGCTTTCAAGTACAAGTTAGCATCGTAGTAGATAAAGCCTACATTCATGAAACGACTTTAGAACTTGTGTAGGAATGTTGAGAGTGCATTAAAATATTTATCAGTTTGGGTGACACATAAAACTTTTGACTGAAATTCATTTAGTGCTTTTACGTTAGAGAGAACGAGTACACACCAGTCAACCGTTGAATCAACTTATAAGTGAAGACTGGCACGAATTTAATTCTCGGCTGCTTTTGCTTCACTTTACTTTCAAAGCAAAAGTTTCGTACATTTAATTATTTGTTACTTAATAGTAATGATTGTTTTCATTGCTTTTGAAAGAAAAAACAATCAAATTTTTAAGCATATCTCTGATACAATAGAGCTCTTGCTAAGATCTCCTACAACAAGTCGCTCGATATTTAAAAATTTGTTTAACAAAAAAAAGTAAAAACTGTTAAGAAATTTGTTTTCGATCACATACGATAATTTCGCCCAAGAGGATCGTTAAAGTTTAGCTATGTTTAAATTTTCAACTAGCATATCACGCGAATATCTTACCAAAAAGTGATTCTCATTTATTGTTAAACTGTATTGAAAATGCAAACATCTCGTTGTTTTTTTTTTTGCAAGCAAAAGTGATTTTCGCCGCCTTTAACTTTAATAAGCTTTCGGCAGTTTTTGGCATAAAACACAAACAACCGTCATGATTCGCTTGAATGTTAAATATATTAATTTCTTTTCGTTTTTTTGTACGTTTTGTGTTGATTTTAAGAATAATGATGATGCCAGTTTGCCAGCTCTTTAAAGATTTCATTTGATGTCTGCGTTTCGTTTTTGTGGCAATGGAGCTTATGATGATGGCGATGATGACGTTGATGAAGCATAACAAACAGCGATTATCTCAATGCAAAACGAATATGCAGCAGCGCAAGAAAATTTCATAAAATAAGAAAATAAAATCAACACAAAAATTGATTGATTTGCTCTCACATCAACTTCTACTCTGTGCTGCATCCAAGTGCCACAATATTTCGTCATTTAGCTGATACAAGAAGCATTAAGAAACAAACACAGAAAAACAAGTTTTGTTTTAGTTTGAATTTCATAAAGACAGACAAAAAGCTTATAAGATCACTGACTCGACTCAATCAATGCTTTAAGTTGAATTTATGCCAATAAACGTTAAACACTTGAGATCACTTTAGTATCTGTGCTAAATATTTTTTTAATTAAAAGTAGTTTATTTATTTCGATTAAAATTGCAGTATAAAGAAAATTAAAAACGCAACAACAACAACAACAATATTAAATTTTTCATTTATACTCATTCGTTTTTGTATTAAGTTGATCGTCTAATGTTGGTTGTGGTGGCGGCGGCGGTGGTGTTGTTTTAATTTCTGAAATCATTTAACGGCTTGATTTAAATCTGCATTTTGGTTTTTATTATTGTTAATAACAATTCTAATTTACGATGCGATATATTTACAATTTCATGTTATTTTAATATTTTACTGAACTGTGATGTCTGCAGACTTTAAAATGTTGCAAAAATTGTTTATGAGTTTTTTTTGCTTGCAATTTTGTTATGCTTTTTATAAGTAATTTTATTTGTGTTGGCCGATTTGAAAGAGTCTTTAAAACATTGTTGATATGATTGGAAGTTTTTATAGCATTTTCAGTGAGTGGTGTTGAAATAAAACTTTTATGATCTATACTTTGGTTTTTTTTTCCTCCTGCCCAAAAACAAACAAAAAAAAAAATAATAGAAGTTGCCAGGTACTATTTAAACGATATTTTTCATTTGCAGCAGGAATGGAAATAAATCTAAGAAAATGTTTAAGTAAATTAAAAAATTGACAATAATCAAAACAAATATATAAGCTCGGTACAGGTATTTGGTGAATGTTGAATTTAACAGTATAGCACTGATGCAAATTGTTACTCGATTATGTATAAATGTTTCTAATATAATTCTAGCAAAAGAAACCGATTTCAAAAAAAAAAATTGGCCCATAAATAGCTGGTTGATTTATTAAACAATATTTCAGCAGGGCGCTTACATTTCTATGGGACCAATAATTTGAGGGGACATCTTGCCTCTCCGATAAAAACAAAATTACAGGACCATACTGTAAGAAACTCCATCCAACAGAAATATGTTTAAAAAATCGGCCAATAAATAAAGGAGTTATACGATAATAAAAATTAAAATTTTTGAGAAGGGATGGTAACACAACTTGCACTGATTTAAAAAATTCAATGGCTAAACTTGAAGTCGATTAAGGAGAATTTATTGGATAATTCTGATTTATTTTTGGAAAGACTTTTAAAAACCGTTTCATAAATGATGGAGTTGTAGATGTTCAAAAATATTTTTATATTATTACGAATAAACGTTCAAAAATTCTAAAAAAAAGTGCCAATTGAATTCATAACCTCCTCCTTTTGATTGGAAGTAGAATCATATTGCAAATTTTATATGTGGAAAAAATGGCAATCAACTATAAATTTTATTAGAAAACCTAAAAAAGGATTCGTTGTACAGATTTTGTAGATTTGTTACTCTGAAAGAATTTTTTTAACATTAATCTAATGAAAAACTTGTCAAAAATAATTATAATGATCCAATATAATAATTTGGCAAAACTAATGAAATGTTTCGTTATTTTAATCAAATTATTTAATTATTGTAGCGAAATTATTTCAAAATTTTAGGGAAATTATTATGAAGAACAATTTCCTTATTAAAAAAAAATTATTTAATTACTTTAATGAAAACAGTTCATCACTTTAATGAAACAACTTATTTGTTTTAAATGAAATAAATTCTCTATTAAGTGGCTTATTACCTTATAAACTTTTTAACTTAGTAAGCTTTAGTCTAGAGTTTGATTAATTTACGAAAGTATCGAAAATCTTTCGCAATTAATTCTTGTGCGGTAAAATTTTATAAATTTTGAATTGAAAAGAGAAAACTTGTTGAAATAAATAAATAAAAAATGGCACAGTATGTTGCCTTGGAATACGAAAAATGTAAGGTTCGTATACCGGCTGAGCGAAACTTATTTTTTTTTTACCTGGTTAAAGAATGATTTTCGTAAAACGAGACATCGTTTGATTTTGTTTAACAGCTGCGGAAATGGTAAAGGTGATGCTTTTTATGTTGGAAGCAACGTAAACCATTTTATCGGGCATTCATTAATACAACGAAATTTTTCATTAAATCTATGAAACCTATTACATCGGTGATATGACACTTAAAAACTTAAATCTTTGCAATATTTGTTTCTAGCTTTTTAAATATAAATTTAAACGTTTTGTCAGAAGCTTAAGAGATTTCAATAAAATGAGAAAATATTGCCATTTTCAAAGAAATATTTAAAGGAAACTATGATTTCTAATTAAAAAAGTTATTCACAATATTCATAAACATCACATACATACATACATATATAGTGATTTATGTAATTACACTTGCGGCCAAACCTTTGCATTTTTATATCATAAAGCCAAATTTTTTTACAGTGTAAGTGAAACCAATATTGCCCGAATTAATGCCCGTAATATGGCCAAAACTTTTTTCCAATTCTAATATTCTTCTCTTGAATAAGATTTGCTCCTAAAAATCCCAAAAATGTTCTTTTAAAATTCTCTTTTTCGTAACAGGGTAACACTACGTATTTTTTGTGGCTTGAAAAAAGAAAAAAATATTATATTTATGCATGTTGCATGTTGCAAATATGACGCTAAGCGCCAGCTTGTAAATTTTTCAAGTTTATTGTTATTGTTATTGTTATTATTATTTCAGGCCGGTCGGTCCAGCAACAACTACATAAAAACAGCCACTTAATTTTTGAATTATGCAAAGTTGTTTTTGTAACTCTTAAGTTTCTGGCCACAAAATCTTAAGGAAGGAAATAAGTCATAAAAGAATGTATTCTGTAAAACTCTTTAAAATCTCACAACACTGTTGCATGCAAACACCGAAAGAGTTTCTTTGGATTCTTTTAATTAACTCAAATAAGAAAAAGCAGCTTGGTATACGAGTATAAATAAAATGACAAGCCAAAAAAAAAAATAAATAAAAAGAAACTGGAACAAATTGTATCTTCCATTGCACCTAGAATTGAAGAAAAATGTGGGGTGTAGTGGCAAACAAATTTGTCATGTCAACATGTTGTCAATGAAAATAACTTGACAGTTGATATACAGTCGTGGGGATCAAAGTTTATTTAAATAGTTTTTCTCTCTCTGTATGTATAAGAAAAAAAACTGCATTTAAACTTAAACTTGATACAATGAATGAACTTATTTTGTACGATGAATAAATGTGAAAAAATACACCGATTTCATTCTTAAAACAGAAACGTTTCTCTTGGTTATATTTTAATTTTAAAAATATATGGCGGCAAGATATTTGCATGCAACACATGGAATACCATTAAATAATTGCAGCACACAACATTTACATTTTTACAGCTCCATTGAATGTTTGTTAGCTACTCTTTTCTTTTCCTATTAACCAGAAAAAAAAATTTGTCGCAAAATATTTTTCTTTTTCTTTTTTTATGTGTGTAAATTTTGTGCTGAAATAAAAGTGGGCGTTGCAACATTTTGTTATGGTATTTTTCTATTTTGGTGCTTATAAATAAATGTATGGAAATCCATAGAAGTTCTCGTTGAAAATTCAATTGAAACTATTTTGTTCACGTTTTTCTTTCTTTGTATTTCAGTGTGGTTGTGTTTGCATGATCTGGCCTTTTTCTTTGTGTACATGAGTATGAGTGTAAAATAATGCGGAAATACTTTTTTCAAAATATCAAAAAAAAAATAGAAAAATTATTTAAATATATTCATGTATTTACAATTTCATGCATGTTTGTATATTTGTCCGCAAGTTTTTTCTTTTTTTTTTTTTTTGTAAGGATTTTATTCGTGTTTCTATACGAGTTTAAGTTTTATTGGTTTTTATATTTTAAAATTTATTTTATAGGCAACAACCAACAACACAGATAGAAAATTAACTTGTAAACGCCCATTTTTTCTTGTATATTGAAATATTGCCAAGTTCCTTTAATCTTTAGATTTTATAAAATTTTAAATCATAAAAAACTGTACGTATTCAAAGTACAAAAAAAAAACAAAAAAAAAAAAAAAATTATGCTAAACTGAAGACAATCCTTGCACGAAAACCAAATTTTCATACATTGACAAAACCTATACAATAGATGTATGCATGAAAACACTGGCACATACATACATACATACTACAAAATATTTCGTGCTTTTGAATTGCAAATAAAGTTCCATAAAAATTTTTTGAAAAAACTATTTAAGAAAATTTGGTTTAGTCATATTTATTGACAAATAGTCCTGAGGTTGTTAATGCAATTAAGATCTTATGTACGAGTATGTGACAATATTTCCCATTTCATCTATTGATAGTCTAGTTCCTCATTTAAATTGGTTAAACATTTGTATTCATACTGACCACCATCCAACTCGACAAGTGATAAATTTTAGAAAAGAACGCTGTTAAGATGAAACTTCAAATCAATACTGATTCAGTCTTCTGATGATTGATTAGATATTGTTATATTCATTTTTTAATAAAAATTTAAAATGATAAAAAAATCAATATATTAATAATATATTTGTAAAACATGAAATAGCTAGCAATAAATCATTTTTTATACTTTTTACATATGTATGTAATAATAAGTACAATATTGCCAAAAGCCAAAAATAAACAAATAACGTCTGTATTAGGACAGCACATGAGTCTATTCTCATGTGAGCTATAGAGCAATTTCAATGCTCTACAGCTTAAAGCGACATATATAAACTAGATTTTGCTACTGAAATTGAACACTTTATTCGATGACCACTCTATTTAAATTATGTACGAGTATGTACCTACATACTGCCTCATATAAGAAAATTGTACAAACTATGTAGAGTTAAATGTAGAAAATTTTGTACATAAATATTTCTGGCAATATAATTTATTAGTTTTCGTTGGTATTTTTCCTATAAAAATTGGTAACAGCCTTAAATGCCAAAAGAAAAAGCTACTGGTATTTTAAATCCAAACGAGTATTAAATAAAATGCAAACCCCTACAAATGCAACCGAATAGTTTACTAACGAAGCAACCAACTGCGAAATGAAAACAAAAAAAAAATTGTTTCCATTCACTTTAAATCATGGTTGTCTTAAGAAAAAAAAAATGAAAAATGTTTTAATAAAACCGGCGACGTATTTTATTTAAAAGTTTTTTTATTTGCTTTTTTTGGTTTTGCATTAAGAAAAACCACATCAGTAGTAGTTGTATTAGTAGCGACGGTAGCCACTTATATTAAGGTTAACCCACTTGTATTTCACTTCATTTAGATATATTTTGTGGCTAAACTTTTGCTTACTTATTTGCTTGCTTGCTGCTTATATTTTACGGTGCAACAAGATACATTTAGAATGCACAAATGTGAATTTAATTTTAGCTGCCAACTGTTAAATGAATGAATGAAATTGAATGAAAACGATGAGCTTGAGTTTTTTTAGTATATTTTTTTTTTTTGTATTCTTCTTTTTGTTTTTATTATACACGAGTATAAACAAATTGTGTTTATGCAAAACATGTCAGTTTGCCACAAGAGCAAACCATTGCAAACGATTTCATTTCGTAGCAACATATATATTTTCTTCGTCTTCGTCTTCGTCTTCGTCTTATAGTAACCGCATCACTAAAATGCTTCTCTTTTTTTACCCAATTCAATTCTCAAGGAGGCATTTTATTTTTTGTGCCTTCAGTTGAAACTGCGGGATACAAATGCCCACATAACGCCATTCAAACATGTGTGACCAATAATGACCACAATCCGCAAGAGTAGAGTTTTAATGTTTCATCCAATTGCCGGAATGAAGGAAACAAATCGTAAATGATTATTAATAGATTGGCTGTGTTCTTCTCTGGATGTCCGTCGTCCATACGTCCGTCCATCTGTCCATCCACTTATTTAAAAATTGCTGAGGAGGCACAATATCGTATGTGTAGTGTCATAAGACAATGAGAGAGTACATCGAACACATTATATACGAGGCTAAATGCATTTGCAACAACATTGGCCGAGAAGGCGAGATATAAATTTTGTCACCACAGAGGTTCGAAAGTGGTGGATGATAGAAGAGGTTTCCTAAATATTCATATCTTGGCTCATCATCTATGGCCTCTAATTTATAAATTGTCTATAGATGGCATTCTGCGGTGTTATAACTCAAAAATTTTTATACAAGGTCCTTTTTAACACAAATTTTGTAAATAACACGGTTCACAAATAAGAGTTTTTGGCGAAGTAAAACAATTAATTCAATTACCCTTTTCTCCTAACCTTTTTCTTATTTTTCTTAATGACCTTCTATGTCAAACTTCCAACCCTATCATGCTGATAGGATCAATTATAATGCACGAAGGCCCCCATATCGTATGCTTACGAACAGACGTTTGACCGGACATGCTGCTCCATCTGTAATTATGTAGCGTATAAATATTGAGGAAGCAGATGCTCTTGATGTTCTTGGCATGAAAATTCATTTTGATATTCGATTTTTCATGGTTCAAAATTCAAAAGAAACATTCAAGTGCTCCGGTATTTAAGACGGTGTAAGACATACTTCAGTCCATCTGTTCTATCGCTACTACAACGGAATGTGCTCTAATGAAACCAGGGATTTTGTTCCCGAAACCCGTCACTTTGCACGTACAACACCCTGTTCATTAAGAGCGCACCCCTTTCTGGTCGATACGCACTACGCATTGCAGAGAAAATTCGTACTTTAGACGAACTGTTCGTATGTCGAATAAAATTCTCACAGAGGTCTTTCCTGCCACTTTCTATGTGGTAAAGTTCAACTCGAATGTCCACAAACACTATTCGCTTTATCCTCCCTCCAACAACCTATTTTGCTATTTCAAGCCCTGAGTACTAGTTCTAATAAAAAAAAAAGAGTAAAAAGATAAAGCGTCTACATAACAACAGAGGAGCTGCAACAGTACTCTAACATTAACAAAACGCGCAACAGCAGAGTTATAAAAGAATTAAGCGTTCTTCTATATTTTCACCATCTATCTTCTCTATCCTATGCCTTTCCCGAAGTTTTGGCATAATACATTGCATAAGGGGTCGTCTTTTAATGGCCAGTTTTTGACTTCGTATTTAAGTATGTAATAAGTTAATTTTTATTTAAATTTATGTTGTATTTAAATTGATTAAATTTTTTCAGGGAATAATTAAAGTTCTAATTTAATTACGATGAAAATATGGTAGCACTACGTAAAATAAAAAAATTCCCACAAATTTCCCTAAAGCTGACTAGAACAAATAAAGAAAAATCCAAAAAAATATATTTTTATTTTAGCTAAAAATAGGAATAATTAAGAACTCTTGAAATGTTTTTAAAAAATAAAAGCCACTTTCAAAACGATTAAAGGGTTAATACCGACAAAAAAAAAGCACCATGCAATTTGCCAGCAGCCACAAATAATTGATTGGCTTTATTTTATATAAGAAGAACAAGCAGTCAAAAACATATGGAAATTCGTAAATCTTAATTAATATTTAAGTAAACAAGGTTGTTCATTTAATTATTAGTTAATTACTTTTTTTTAAATATGCAGTCAAAAACACAATTTGGTATTTAATTACAACTTAAAATTAATTATTACTTAAATATCAAGTCAAAAATTGACCCTAAGTGCTGATCCTAACAAATATATGTATAAAATCTAAATTTCTTCGCAATTTACCGAAAATTGTGGAGGGTGACCGTGGTCAAAGCAGCAATTAATATTCACCGATTTTAATGCATAATTTAGGCCGTTCTCTTAGTCCAAAGTGTGTTTGAATGGATGATGATACATTTAAATTTTATGAAAAAATAAATTTATTACAAAAAAATTATATGGTCATTTGCATGTCTGTCCGTCTCTTTTTGGAAATCACAGCAATTTATCAACATGTTCTACAGAAATTAAAAGAATGAAAGAATTAACAAAATTGCTAAAATAACGAGAAAGAAAACAAAATCAATGGAAAAAAAGCTGAAGCCAAAACTGTCTTAAAAAAATATATGTAACACATATTTTCAGAATTGAATTTGCATTTCGTATTATTGCCTGGGATGCGAAACAAATGATAAATCATATATCATAAAAATATTAAGAAAACAACCAACACAATAAACTGAAGCAAAAGTTTTTAATACAATTTTAAGTTTAAACAACAACAAAAAAAAAAACAAAAACAAAAACAAAAACAAAAACTCATTTATGACTTAAATTTTAAGTCTGAGTCTGAGCAGAAAATTTTTAAAGGATATTTAAAAAATGGTGGGTTGTTTCGAGAGGTTGGCAAAGTTAGCAACATTTGCAAATATGAATGAGCGGCTTAAGCTGCCGTTTTTTGCTACTGTTTTCTGATCAATTTCATTTCGATTTCAAAATCAACTCATTTATGATTTTACAAAATAATAATTTTGTGACATTTTCATTAAGTATCTGATGTTGCTGGCAATCAATCTCATTTTTAATACACCAACAACAAATGATTAATGGCCAAATTAATTGTCAAAATTTCAATCAAGTATTTGTAAAGATAATCTTGTGTTGTCAGTTTATTTTTCTTTCTCAAAGCTACTCATAAATCTCATTTATGCTCATGAGTATCTGACAAATCAACAAATTAATACAATCAATCTAATTGTTTGTGTGTTTGTGAGTGCCTGAGTTGTGTGTATAGCTAACGGCAACAACACCAATATCAATATCGATCTGATTAAAATAATCAAGATAAGCAACTGAAAAAAAATTTTTTTAAATAAATTTAAGTTAAAAATTGCGCACAATTTAAGATGCAAACAAAATTCGTTTTGTTAATTTGTGCTAACAAAAGATTAATCAAATTATGGATAAATATATACATATAATAGATACGTCTGTATAATTAGTGTAATTAAAATGATGATAAATTATTGGCAAATAAATAGAAACGAACTTACCTCTTGCCATGTGAGGATTACATTCCTAGAAATAAAAAAATAAAAAGAATTTAGCAGGAAACCAATAAGTACTATAAAAATTATATTTATGCAACAAAGCCTTAGAAGTATGCTCACAGTATTTATAAAATATGCTCTTAAAAGTGTACATAGCAAAAATATGCTGTTAAGTATTAAATATGCAAGCATATACACTATTTAATCCCTTAAAGCTTCTGAAACGTACAAATAAATGTTTTATCAGGAAAATAAGGCAATTACATATTTCTGGTTAACCTGATCCTGAATATACGTAATTATAAGTTTATATACATTAATTAGTATATCATATATAAAATACTGATATACATATTTTTTTCTATTTAATTTTAGGTAAGTTACATACAGCCAGCATAGTTTTAAAAAAATTATGTATATATTTGGTGAGTAGATAATATAGAATGTCTTTGATATAAATTGGTCCCGACAAAAAATATGAACACAATTTTTAATACACTGAAAAAACAGTTTTACACAAATTCAACGAATTAATCCTTGAATTAAATTCTTTGAAATTCAACGTATTATCTAGGCATACGGTAGTGCGCCAGGCCAAGTTCGTCCACACAGTGTGTATACTTACACGAAACCATTCGAGCTGTTTTTACCCCCCTCATAACTTTGCTCCTCCTGATCATAATATAATGAAACTTGAAACATAAGGTCTCCCACAGAGTTGACCTTACAGGTCAAATTTGAAAGTTCTACCGTAAAAGCTTCCCGAGATATTAAGGTGTGAAAAGTCCATATTTTAGTACATATTCACTCACTGACTCACTCACTCACTGACTCACTCATCAATATTATTGGGCACTTCCAGTATAGCTAGGGAGCTGAAACTCGGTAAGTAGGTAGGTCTTGGTGAGAAATTAACCAGAAAAATCTGAAAAGGGGCACTTTGTATGGGGCACTTCCAGTATAGCTAGAAAGCTGAAATTTCGTACACAGGTTGACCCAGATAAGCAATACATATAAATATTCATACAAAAACAACTTAGAAAAAAGAAGTGAGATCCGCCCAAAAACATAAATGTGAAAATAAGGCCAAATTCCTATCCAAAATATTTCGGCCGTAAAAAGTACTTAGATCAAAATAAGGACCAAGTTCTTGATAGGTACAACTCCATCTCATTTCTAGGCAACCTGTAAGCTTGGCAAAATTTTTTGCCTCTCTAATATGGGAAAGAATTCTTGGAAAAATATGGCCAAACTTATAGGTTGCCTAGAAATGAGATGGAGTTGTACCTATCAAGAACTTGGTCCTTATTTTGATCTCAGTACTTTTTTCGGTCGAATTTTTTTGGATAGGTACTTGGCCTTATATTCACATTTATGTTTTTGTGCGGTACGTTGTTTCACTAAAATATTCCTTGAAATTAAAAGTAAAATTTTATGCATATATGAACTCAACGTTGAAACCATTATTTGATTATATTCGTTGAATTAAACAATAAACTAGTTTTTTGATTTAAGGTATAATACGTTGAATTTAAGAAACTCGTTCATTTATTTAAACACAATGAGAAAAATACTTTGATTCAAAGAACCTGTTTCTTGATTTTAAGTAATATACGTTGATTTTGGTGTATCAAGACATTGCATCATGGAATAAATTCTTAAAAATCAACGTACGGTTTCAACGTATGGTTTCTTAACTTCAACAAACTGGTACGTTGAATTCAACAGGCCAATTATTAACATACGTTGAATTCAAAGAATCTGTTCCTTGGGTGAAAAATAAGGAATAAATTCGTTGAATCAACGAATCTTTTCCTTGAATTTAATTGCTTTTTTGGTTGAGTGTAATGATATGCTTCAACTGGTTTGAATGTAAGCAATAGTGGAATTTATTGGTAAGACTCAAAAAATGTTTTTAGTAGGACTACCACTCAGGTGGTAATGCAATTCGGCCAGAACATAGGGAAAGGTATAGGGAAGAAAAGAGAGATGTTGTAGTGTACATTAGCTTGGAACAGCTTTAATCGCTGTTGGAACAGTCTTGACCAGTATCACTTTAAACAGGCCAACAACATGTGGCACAATCCGATGCTAATGTACAGATGTGTTACATATTAATGTGGAAACCTGCCTTTCGGCTCAAGGCCACAGTGGTCTGAACACCGTGTGAATATATGTATGTGTTCACAAGCACCCCTGAGACATTATTCATGTTCCACCCACCATCGCAAACACCTTGCTTAAGTGTTCGAGCTATCTAATCTCTTTTTTCTATTGTTTCGCAACAGCACATGGAGACTTTCCATTGGTAGATCGAAGTCCATCCAGCCACAAGTACTGGTCGAGGATCAGTGCTTAAACCAATACCTTTCCCAGTTTTTGGTGGGATCCCCAGCTACCCAGTGTAGTCCCGAAGGAGACCTCACCATTAACCGATCACGGAATCATGCCACCGACGAGGGTAGTGAAATGACTGCCAGCATATCCAATCTCAAGTAGAAGGATTATGCCAATGCATATCCATTCCCAAGAGAACAAATAAGCATCTCGCAACAACATACCGCAAATGTGTGTGCAATGTAGAACAAAAGTCCCTACCCCCGGTAGACACTCTCCCGTGGGGCTCACCGGCTTCCGTGGTACCATTTTAGGCTACTGGTAAGGCCCCGAAAGAAAACCCCGAAGGATTAACTATCTATTGACTTTGGTCTTGGGGGATACATTAGTTGCCTTTTCACCTTCTACCAGACTAACATAGATCACCTACTTCCTGCATCTACTTTATATGGACATCCGTTGCTCTGTTATTTGAGAGAGAGATTGGGTAGTAACATACAAGTTTTATGGGTAATTGACAAAAGGTAATGTCTGGAAAAGGCAATTACCCTTTTCATTAGCAGGCACAGCACCAAGGTGTGGATATCACCAAGATGACAAATGGTACCCCTGGGGGATAGTAATGTACCTTAGAGAAACTCATGGTGCTAATGATATACCCTGACCTGAGATCGAATCCAGGTCGAGGTCACAATTTGCTTAGTAGCCAATGCGCTCCCTATTTTTCACCCTTTAAAAAAGTAAAGGAATGGTGTTGCCTACCGTTCTGAAGATTTCCTTAAGCTCTATGGCGGGCAACGAAAAACATTGAACTCGTGTCTAGTTTCTAGAATTTGTATTTTATGTTTTTATTTTTAAAATAAATAAAACTAATTTATGGTTTCAGAAACTTCAAGGATGCTCTGAAATATGCTTAAAAAATTCTTAAAAATATTTTGAAATTAAGCAAATGTTAAATTACGAAATTGTATCGAATGAGTAGTAATTTAACATATACGAGTATATATTTTCTATAAGTAGGCGTTCCTACTTTTTTTTTTATCATAGTGCTGTATTGCAGCGGGAACTTAATATACTCGAAATGTTTCATAAGAATGAATTAAGTTAAAACGGCTAAAAATAAATAACATTTGTTTTGAATGGATATGACAATGGCTAATTTTTTGATCTTTATCAGGTTACAATTATGTTGCGATTGGGTCTCCAGTTATGGGCAAAGTAACAAAAAAAATATATTAGTTTAAGATATATTTTTACTCTATATGAGCGTGCTATTGTCCAGTTATAATGATGTTATAATGTTGCCGCTAGTAACTAATAGACATGCAAAACTTCATAAGATTCAGTTGTAACGTAGTTTACTTTTCTAGCTGGGGTATTACTCAGTCTGTCCAGATTCTTATCAAAGGTCTACTTACTTTGAAATAAAATACTCGTGTCTTTTAGATGTTAAAGATGTATGGAACAAAGCTTTATTTAAACGAAACTTATACTACTTAAGACTAGCTTATTACTACGAAAATTGCTCGTACGTTTGCTGGTGATTCGGTGAAACAGGATGACGGCGGGTGGCGGCGATCAGTGCGCTGGTGTGACTTCTAGTCGCTTTTGTCTGGATATCTGGCAAAAATATTATATATGATTCAGGTAAAATATCGGTAATATTCGGTGGTATTTACGGGATACTACGATTAGTACGAGTGCAAGCAGTATTCGGGAGCCCTTACAATTGGCATATTACGAAGTACGAACTTAAGGAGTATTCGGAGGCCCTTAAGATTGGCTATTTCAACTTACGATTAGTACGAGTGCAAGGAGTATTCGGGAGCCCTTCCAATCGGCAAATTACGGCAAAAGCTACGGTTATATTAGTATCGGAACACGAATCGCCATCGGCGACTGCCCCCTAGTTGTGTAAAAACCTGCACGTTATATCAATATTGAAATCTTAACTATATGAGAGTTGTGTCAGCGTGCATGTTTTTGTGTTTTGTTTATGTTAATAATTTGTTGATCGCTACACTATTCAGGCTGGTATATACCCCTTTGTTATTATGTTTGTAGTTGTAGGGTACTTATGTGGTAGTTTGTAGTTATTTGTAACGGCACGTTACACAGTTAAAAAAAAATCCTAACATATAAAATTTTATGATGTTTTATTAAAGTTTATATACATACATATGTATATAAATATTCCACACGATTCTTTGTCATACACTTTTAAGTATGTTAAAGTCCATCAATATAAATGAAACATACTTATATGGTTTAAAAGATATTTTTCTCTATATATGCACAATATACGCTTTGCTAAAAAAAAACCCGGTTACGGACGAATTGGTCGAACTCCGGCAACTGGGCGGGTTTCTAGTGCAATTAAAGGCCTTAGTGCAAACCATGTAAACCAGTAGATGTGACAAAATTACATATTAATTTACATGCGAAGAAAAAACATGGTTGAATCAACCATAGTCTTCGATTGAATTTTATGAGTGCAGTTGAATTATTAGAAATACATATAAATTCATGTTACTAATAGATCAGATATAATAGAGACTTAGGACAAAAAAGTAATTTTGCAGAAAACGAGTATAAACTTTTGAATTCGCTATAAAAAAATTCCGAATAAAAATGCTTGATTGAATACTCATATAAAAAATGTTTCTCGAAAATTTTCTTGCTATTTTCTAGTAAATACCAATGACTATAATAAATTAAATGATTAAAAAAAAATATTCAAATTTATATTATTACAATACACGATTTATATGTTTCGTGATATCGGATTCGATTTCATATTAATTGATCAACAATAAAAATCCTCTTAAAATTCAAATGAAGCATAATGATTACAAAAGTATTATACAAGAAAATCGCAAAAGAAACAAAAACAATAATAATAATAATAATAATAATAATAATAATAATAATAATAATAATAATAATAATAAAATATAGAAGAAAAAATTAATTTTAAACAATTTATGATCATTTAACAAGTTTCGCGTCATTGTAAAGAAATACATAAAAGCAAAAATTTGTCAAACAAAATGGAAAACAAGTTAGACATTAAATGACTAAAACATTCAGATAGACTCGATGTTAGTTTTAGAGCCACTCAGCCTGCCAGCCACTTCATCTATTAGCCAGTTAGCTAACCATAGTTATCTATTGCCAACTAATGTTACCAACAGTTAACAACATAAACACTTTGAACACTTAACTGGTGTCTTAAGTTTTTTACTTATTTATTGCTGATGCTGTTGTTGTGTTATTTAATGATCGTAAATGTGATCATGTACAAAATTCGTATGGGCCAAAAATTACCAAAAACACCTTTGAGATGCAGAAAAACGAAAAAAAAAAAAAATTAAGGCGCAAAGGAGAAAATTACAACCTGATGATAAACGTTAAAATAGTTAAATACAAAAAATTTAAAAAACATTGAAAAGTTCAAAAAATATCTTTGCGAAAAAAAAAAATGTTCTTTCAAACTCCAGTAAAATAAACGGATGAGTGGGTTAATGGCACAGGTTAAAAACTGTGACTTTTTTCTACCTTTTTAATCCTCTACGTGCTGTTGCTAATATGTAATGAAGTTTTGTCTTTAGGTAAAATAATCTTATAGACAGCCACAGTGTTGGTGGTTTCTATAAATTTTTTTTTACTTTTTATACTCATGCCTCCTCAACTACAATGTGGCAACAAAAACAAAGAAAAATTATCTATTTAATTTGGATATATTTCATCAAACATTTATGAATGTTTTAAAGATTTTCTTTTTCTCTATTTTTCTTTTTCTATAAGTTGGCTCATAACGATTCTATAATCTATCATTGCTATTGGCCATTTAATGGGTGTTTGAAAACAAGTAACAACAAAAAACCCTTTATTGCCACCATCACACAGACTGAGTTGACTGCCGAGACGAATATTAAGAAAACAAAGTTTAAAAAAATAAATTGTTTTTTTTTCTCGAAAAGATAAGATTTCGTGACGAATGTGGGAATTTACAAAATGACGCCAGTTTGGGTAACCGAACAACGTACAAGTTAGTAAGTTGACTGCCATAACATTGTCGGGGCAATACTTTAGAAAAGTGTATGTTTTTTTGTTTTGTTTTAGGATGATTATAATCAACATCATCGTCTATGTTTATCATCTGGCTCATTGACTATTGCCAGTTAATAATGTACGAGTATCAAGCTCTTAAAAACACAAACTTTGAGTGCTATTCGTAGCTGGAAGATAAATCTCGCGTAAGCACTAACAAAACAAAACAAAATAAAACAAAACGTGTTGGGGAATTTAAGTGATCACCCTATCTTACAAATGGATTTTAAATTAAATTAATGTACAACCTTTGACACACATAACTGATATATATACATATGTGTGTCTTTATGTATGTATGAATTCATTTAAATTATTCACACTGACACAATCAATTGAATTTATTTAGAAGTTAACAAACCCCACAAGAAATGACAACATATTTTATAGCACGATTTCAAACCCATAGCTTGGACATGAACCTTAAAAATTATTGAGATTATTTTGAATCAAAAATGAAGTAAATTTTTTTGTCTTATTCTACTTGAATGAGACAAAATATATCCTGGTTGTTGGTAGAGAATAAAATTTATTAGAAGGATCAAGACAGGATAAACTTTAATCCTTAAATACAATTTAACTTTTCATTAGTTTCTGGCGTTCAACTTGATTTTGTTTCTTGGCACTTTTTATTTGAAGTCTTATAGCATAATTTTGTGACAATAATTTTTAAACGAGATATTAGGCTGCTATATTTCTGTGAAAGACAAACTTAACTTTCACTTTAAGATAGAAAAACAGGCTCATTGAGCAAAACATTGTGCTTCACCAAATAATTTCCCGCAATGTACGAGCTACAAAAACTCTTTAGTCAAACTTTCTACAATAATATGATAAGAAGGGAATGAAAATACCTTTAAAATGAATTGCCAAAACCTGTCGTTAGAAATGGGATGTTGATGGAATGCTGTATGTAAACATTTTATGTCATTAAAACTTATTTTATTATTTTAAATTGTATAAAAATACTATTATCTTAAATCGGTTCACAAATGATGAAGCTACTCGATATTTCCAACCCCTCGGAACTGAAAAGCAATTATATAAGCAAACCGCAATGAAAGCTCTGCAAACACAAAGAGATATTTTAAATTCGGTTTACAAATGAAGAAACTAAGTACGTGAAAATAAATACATCGACAGGAACCTTGCCAATTTTCAAAACATGTATACGAGTATATATTAAATTTATGGGACCGAGCTACCAGCAAATCTGTTTAAACAAAAAACAAGAATTTTGAAAATTGTTCCATAACTAGAGCAGTTATGATTCCGAATTTTCTATTTAAACAAAGAAATAATTTTGAAAATGGATTAGTATCCGATCAGGTTATTAGGTATCTGGTCAAGTTATCAGATCAGGGACCGAATCGTTACATCTGTCAACACCTCAGGTAATGATTGAATAATTTAATGTGCTATTAAGTGACAAATTGTACGTTCACAGATGTAAACAGATGTAATGATTTATGCCATGGATATCATTAATTTTTTATACTGACGTGGAAATGTTACTTCGCAGTACTGTAGATTTTGTAATCAGAGATATAAAACGGGGATGTTAGATTAGATTAGATAAGTGGATAGATCTGGTCCAAGGACCGGCACTGCGAAACCTATTCGATCTTTTGTGCCATGGATCTCTAAATTAAACCAAGCGCTGAATGACTCTCCTTATGAAAATCAGCACAGAGCTCGGCGAAGCCCGCCTAATATCATCCGAACACACAAATTCAGAAAGAAAAACACGCCTTCCATAATTACATAAGACTATACCTTCACAGAGAATGTGTGCCGTTGTCTCATCCTCTTCCAAGCATAAACGGCACAGGGTTAGCGAACTAGATTACTTTTCCAAAGATGGTATTTCAGTCCATAATGACCGGAGAGGAAACCAGTAACTAGCTGTAAGTCGTCCCTGCTGAAATTTAGGATGCCACTGTATGAAAATGGCTGTACCAATGATTTGGCCTGCCTTAGACCGGGAGAAGTCACCCAAATTTCCTTAGCGGTCGACATGTCGTTCTCTCTGACCAATTTACGCCAAAAAAAGGGCTCTGGGCCTATAAGAGGAGCGGCAGAGGTCCTCTTGGCCAATTCATCAGCTAATTCGTTACCCGGGTGACCGCTATGGCCAGGTATCCAGTAAATGGAAACCTTGTTCCGTATCGATAGCTTCTGTAGTGAGTCAAAGCACTCTAAAACAAGCTTAGAACGGAATTCCCATGAAACTAAGGACTTAAGGGCAGCCTGACTATCGGAGAAGTTAGCTATAGCTAAACGGGGATGTTCCACGTGATATACATTTTGAATAGACCCAGAACTCCCATAAATATACTACTCACTACCATTAAAATTATAGTTCGGTAGATTTTCAGACATAAAACACTTTCTTGAGTTTCACTAGTAACCGATTTTATTTAATTTGTTATTATTTTAATGCCACAAAAACTAAACAAATAAATAAAATGGTTGATTAGAAGGTCACATATCAGTTGTTTCGTTTCGTTTAAAAATCCATTATTTTTTATCGATCGTTAATTTGTTATTTAGTTCCCATAATTAAAATGTAAAATATTTTGTCTATGCAGGGAACTAGAAAACGTCGCATCCTAACATCGTTGTATTTGTGTAACACACATTACCTTGTACGTATACACAGAGGCACCTAACAGCTTCTTATGAACCACTACTAGGCCACCTCTGTTTTTAAAATCATGATTTTGATGATCATGTATCAATCAAACTCTACGTGCATGTGCAGAAAGAGTAAAGAAAATCATTAACGTTGTTTATTATATTTTTTTTTTATAAATTTTAACGTTTTACCTCAAATTTATAAATATTTCTACAACGACAAGCAAAAACAAATCAGAGTTCATGTTTCTAAGAAAGGAAAAAAAACGCGATCATGAAGATAATAAAATCGTATTTAAATCAATGACGTCAAAAGAAAAAATAGAAATAAACAACTTGTGTTGGGAAATTGATGGAATGCGTATGCGTTTAACAAAAAAATAAGAAAATGCCTGCAATATGGGCGCCTAACACAGACTATTATTATTTAGGCGGGAAACCTTCTCCTCTTTTAATGCTTGAGGTTTTGTGGCTTATCCAACAAATAAGTTTATGTTCAAAGATGATGAGTAGGTGAAAAAACACAGCGACTATGACGTTGATGATTCTAATGTGGTTAAGATTAATGAATAGTTTTAAATTATTTAAATGTCTGTCCCTTTTTGATACCTTCTTTAATACTGGGCGTTTTTCTATCATTTTTATAAAGCTCTGCCTCTTTAGCTATTGATTTAAATTGTGGTACTGCTGTTGCGGTTGATGGATAGTTGATAATTGAATTGAATGAATGTTTGCAAGTGTTGTTTCCAACTCTATATTTAATTTTAATTTCTGTATTTGTTGTATGCTTTTCATTGTAAGTAGTGAAATTAAAAGTGTAGTAATTTATTTTTAATGATTTCAAACTACAAAATCAACATCACCATCAACGTTCTTTTAGTTGTAGACTTTTGATCAGCATGTCTGTACGATGCCTGGCTCTGCCTGTTGTTATTAAAAGTAGTAGATTTTATATTAAATCTAATCTTTTTACATTCATCACATTACAATTATTGTGTTTATTTAAATTGCTAGAGAGAAAGAGAGACCGAGAGTGCAAAAGAGAAGAATTTAAATTGCATGTTGGTTTATTTTTATTTTTTTTTTTTAGCTACCAAACATGTCATTTTAAAATTATTGTTAATAATTTTAAGCTGCAAAATTACTATGAAAATTTATAGAAACTATACGATATTTAACATGAGAATATATTTGTTTTAACAAAATATTTTAAATGCTTAAATTAGATTGTTGTTAAAATATATTAAAACATTTAAATGATAACGATTGAAATATAAACAAAAACCGAAATAATGCTTGCATGTTTTATAATGTAAATATTAAAATTTTTTTGTTTGTTTTGTTTTGTGATCAAGTTCATTAATTTAACTGATCGGTATATTGTTTCCTGATGGTTTGCACGCAAATTGGTAGTCATTTATAAGCGAGCATGTATATTATTGTCATAGTGAATCATGCCAATGTATATATATCGTACTTGTAATTATATTATGGTCGTACATACTCATCCAGAAACGAATGATCATAACATTTTTAAAAGAAACTATAGCATACGTCTGAACATACGATTTGTTATCATTTAATGTGAATATACAGAACATTGCGCCACACTTTGCCATTTTATTAGTAGCAATTACGAGTGATTCGGATGTATCGAATCTTATGCACCCTTCACCAAGCTATGAATTATTTATTATGAGGACGCGGAAAATGTAATGAGCTGCAAACTTCGGGATTCCAGTGTTTGGGGTGGCCGGAAAAAATTAGCTCTAATACTCCATTACAAATAGACTCCTTTTAATATACTTTTGCCATTTATTTTTAATTTTCCAAAACAAAACAAATCATTTTCTATTCCTAAACAATTTCGTCCGTAAACCAGAAGGGGGTTTTAAGGAAGAAGCCAAGATGCTATTAATCATAACATATACACCACTCAGTAGCATTGCTGCAGTATGTTGAAGTCTAGTCCAAATGGTTCATACTCGTATTAAAAAAATGTATTTTCGGATTGGTTACATATGATTTTCAATACGAATCGTTCTAAGACAAATTCATATAAAGGGTGTTTTTTATAGAGTGGCACTTGGTTAAATCATAATAAAACAAGGAAATATATTTTTAATATCAATGAAAATGGCTTTATTGGAAAGAAAATTTTATGAAATTAATGTTTAAATATGATTTCTGCCATGTTGCCGCCACGGCTGGCACGTAGAAGGCGCAATCTGTAATACCGATTTTCAACAACCTTTCGCAGCATTTGCGGCCTTTTGTCGCCGATGTTGATTTCCAGGTGTTCAATTGTTTGTGCTTTATCGACGTAGACAAGTGACTTAACATAACCCCAAAGAAAATAATCTAATGGGGTTAAAGCACACGATCTTGGTGGCCAATTAATTGGGCCATTAAGTAAAATTATTTTTTCGTCGAAAGTTTCTTTGAGTAAATCAATTGTAGCGCCCGCTGTACGATGATTTCGACGAATAGAATAATTATTTTGATTAAAAATTTAAACAATTTTCAAGCGTTGCTCTGGTGTAGGTCGATTCATAATAAAATTTCAAAGAAAACTATATAAAAAGCAACTATCAGCTGTTAAATGGGTGCTCAAATAAAGCAGTGATGCCAACTCAAAGTTGTGAAACTCTATAAAAAGACCCTGTACATCATTTCAAGAGCCAAGTCTCCAACTCTTTTGGTAACTTCGAAAGACTGATTTCGCATACATACAGACGGACAGACTGACTGACGGACATGGCTCATTTAACTTTCCTATTTATAAGGATTCCACCTAACTAGGGAAACTCCTTACCAATTCATTACAATTGGTAGAGCCTATTAAAGTGTTCGCAGAACTTAAGTTAAATAAAAATCCTAAATCTCAAATATTTTACTTTCTTTTTCAACTCTAGTATTGTTTAAACACAGCCAATTTTATTAAATTTAAATCGTTTAGCAGATAAAGTAAGAAATAATCAATATCATTCAAATTTCAAGAGTAATCAAAATCATGTTTTGTCATGTCTCTATCTATAAATCTTGTATACTCGTATTTGTACAAATACTAAGCCCCAAAACTAATTTTAATAAAACTACAACATGCAAAAAAATTATTTAGATTTCTCTGTGGAAAACAATCATAATTAAATTGTATGGCGTAGAAGGGTAAAGTAAGTAAATTGCAGTTAAACTTTAAATTAATAGTCAAGTAATTAAAACAAATGCAGTCTACTAAAGACTACTGATACTATGTGCTATAGACTAGATAGATAGATACACAGACGGACGAGCAGGTTTTTAGCTTTAGTAGAATACATGTACGTAGTACGTACAAGTCATACAAGTTAAAATAAATCGAAAACATTCAACGTTATTAAAAGCAAACAAACAAACAATCAAACAAACAACAATTCAAACAATTAAACTTAAACTTGTAAACGTTACTTATTCATTCATTCCTTCGTTCGTACATACGTACATACTCGTATACTCGTTCATATTTACCCGTACTGCATGTTACAATTAAGTACTCGCCAGCTTCAATTATATTTTGCACAAATTTAACCACAACCTTTATGGTTTTTAAAATAGACAACAACAACGGCCTCTGTTGATGGTTTATTATCCGTCTATCTGTCTGTCGGCCTGTGTATAAATATTTTTATGGCGGATTTAAAACGGGTGTATTTAAATATGTACCCGTATGCATTTATTAAGTACAAAAAAATAGTCCATTTTATAAAGCCTGTGCGTGTTAAAATTTCTAGTTTGAAGTTTTTTTTTCCTTTTAACGGCATTTAAACATTTCAGTACAATTTGTTGCAAGAATTTGTATGTTGCAGTAGCGGTGTAAGAAATAAAAAAAATAAAAAAAAAAAACAAACGCGGCTATTTAAACTGGTTAAGTTGAATAATCGTTTAAATTACTTGGAATTGTTTTAAATCGGGTAAAATATTCTTAAATACTCAAGCCATCAAAAAATGTACAGAAACTTTATTGCAAAAACTCAAGTGTTGATAGTTGTTAAAAGTGTTTGCATACATGACCTGAATGGTGAAAAAGTTACTCCAAACACTTAATAATAAAGTACTTATGAAGAACTATAAAAAACTAAATAAATAAAAGTTATAAATTACAAATAAATAAAATAAAAACGTTGAAAGAAATTAAATAAAAACTTTAAAAATCCATAGGACGAAGGTACTTTAGTTTTAATATTATTTCGTTATTGTATAAATAGATAAAAGGTAAATAAAAGTAATATTTTTAGTTTTCGTGCGTGATTAGAAAATATCAGCTCAATTGTTCTCATTCCTTAGAAAGTGGATACGTTTTTTCACATACTGACTTAATAAATTTTAAGCAGGGTGTAGGGGTGAAAAATTCGGAATTTGTGTAATTTTTAATGAATAATCTGGAAAAATATATCCATGCTCGTACGTTAAGTATTAAGTCTATGTTGTATTACATCAAGATCATTGAGATGAAAACCAGAAAAGATCTGATATTTTTAAGAATCCAATTAAAGTTTTTCCAGATTGTTTTTATTGTTATTATAGTGACAAAAACATGCAGGAAAGTAAATTTGACTACAGCCTAGGGCAGTATTGCCAAAAACTATTAAGGTAAAGATCGTAGAAAATTATAAAAATAGGCGTCGTATACGTATTAAAAAATTTGGGATATGGTTGGTTTTGTAGGCTTCCATGGAACTTTCCGCTAAGAGCAACCAACTCTTGTAATAATTTTGCGGGATTCGGCGACAGTTTTTCGAACTCAAAAGAAATAGTCGAGTCTTCAACATCAATTTGACAAGAATTTTCAAAGTATGTAATTAAATAACAATTTTTTCGACACCAAAATCATTAAAGCCACTTAACCGATTTAACAAGAACTTTTCGTCTTAATATCAAGAGGACCCAGAGAAAAGCAAAAATAATTGCAAACTTACTCAAGTTCTTGCATGGCGGCTGCAAATTTTTGTAAAGTTATCATATCGTCGCCAACAAAAAAAAAAAAAAAAAAAAATATACCATAACGTGGTCGGAGAAGTGTTTCTAAGTTATTGAATTTTGCGTCAAAAAAATTTGTTAGCGATGGACCTGAACAATAAAAGCTAAATTTTCCCTATAAAAGGAGGAGAGAAATAATTTTGTAAAAAGCATGAAATATTATCGACTTGGTAATTAAAACAAAAAAAATCATTAGAGCATCGTATAAAAGGATATTAAAACAAATATATCCGCAACTAAAAAGGCTAATTTCACACCCATACAACAGACCTATCAAAACTGCAATGCTCCAATTTTTTATTTTTTTTTAATTAGGACCAGCACCCCTGAGTGACCCCTACGTATGCAGTACACTGTGCCGGAACTCAGGGAGAGGGATAGAATAGAGAAGATAGATGTTGAAAATTTAGAAGACTTAACTTTTTCACAACTCTGCTTTGCGCGTTATGTTAATTTTTTTTAAGGCACTGTTTAGGCGCCTCCGGTGTTAAGTAGACGCATTAACTTTGTTAAGCTGTATTATAGCAGGCATTTTTATTAATTGTTTTACTTCGCCGATGTTTCTGCTAACCTACGAAGGAGGGCGATGTTGGGTACATTAGCTTGGAACATCATCAATCGCTGTCGGAACAGTTTTTTAGTGACCAGTGCTATGCCTTCATCACTTAAATAGTCCGACAACAATTAATACAATGTCTCAATAATGTACATTAGAGAAATTAATGATGTTGATTGACTTGCTCTGGCCAGGGTTTAAACCCAGGCCCCAAGTCATTGTTTGCTTAGTAGTCAACGCGCTAACCACTTCAGCCAACAACAATTTATACTATCCGAGTTGCAAATCACGAATCCAGTGAACAAGATGTTCCACTTTTACATTGCCATCCGGATCTTTGCCATCCAGATCATAATATAATATTAAAAGTTATCGGTAGCACTTCCAATGATATAATAAATCTTACAGCAATAAACATAAACATGATTATCGATAAACTTTTTCAGACAAAATTAATTCATAATAAATTCAGTTCATTCATAAGTATAATTATCGCACTGACTTTTCAACATAGTAAAGTTATCGAAATTCTTTCTGTAAAAAAGTTAAAAGAGTTTTATGATTTAAAACTGAAGCTATTAAGAATTTTTTAGATGTGAAAATGAGTTTTTCGATAAAATTTTTTAAAGCAAAATGAGTTATCGATAAACTTTTTCCTAGAAAAGTTTAGTTTTCCATGGAATGGTAAAGTTATCGATCACTTTTTAATAGTATATAAATAAGTACATAACAGAAGATGAGTTTTATTAAAACTAAGGGTATCAGTAATTTTTATATACAATCTTAATTATATCGATAAAAATGCAATACTATCTAGAGAAAATCTGCTTTAAAATATCTTATTTTATTTGGTAATTTTATTCAATAATAGTAAAATTATAGGTAGTTTTTCAAATTAAAATAGCCACTCACATTTACATATTATTATTCATAAACGATTGATAAAAATAAAATTCGTGCATTAAGGCCCAAATTCACAGTCATTAGTTAGCTAATAGCAATAGTTTAACTAATAATATTTGATTCACAGCTTCTAGTTTAACATTAGTTAAACCATCAAACGTCATTGGTTAACTAATAGTTAGACAACAGCTGATTCGTTGGAATTTATAATTAGTATTTTTGTTTTGTGAAAAATTTTAGATATGGTATGTGAAATTGAAAACGCGGAGTCCGATATTGAAAGTGGCACTGATACTGATAATACGCGGAATATTGTTGCTGAGCGTCGCCAACGTAATCTAAAAAGATTTTATGGATAGATTCCGTCTTAGCAAGTAGGTGGCGTGGCAAGTTCTTGAATGTATACGCCATTTTTTAAGAACTAATATATCAAATGTAAACAAAAACCATATGCTATAACAGAATTGTCAGTACTGAAAGTTAATAGTTTTATAGGGTTACCATTTTTTGTTCATATTAAGAGTTTTGGTTAAATAATACACTGTGAATATGAAGTATTAGTTAAACAATTGTTATCATTTTAGTTTACTAATAGCTAACTAATTACTGTAAATTTGGCCCTAAGTTCACAATAACTTTTAATAATCGTTAATGATTGAGAGAGTAAAATATTCATTTATTGAACCGCTGTACCGATAACCGTTTTATTTGTAATATTTTATATGTATGTTGGAAACTCTGCTAGGCACCAGCTGCTTTTCACACAAAAAAAACACTATTTATGCTTAATTTTTGAAATCACCACATACATATATAATATGTATAAAGATTTTAATAGCAAGGCGAATTAAATGAAGTTGCCCTGCAATTTAATTAAATTTTGCTCGGCTTTTCCAAAGTGAATTCGCCTGGGGCTTTTCTATTTTAATTTACCTGCGATTTTCTTAATTTTTTTGTATAGTCATGCAAACAGAACAACACTGAAACACACAAATGCTCTTGTCTACGAATCTTTATTTAGGAGAAAACACTAACAACTAAAAATACCGCTATACCAAATAAACAACACATTGCTTGCTTGCAGTTATTTCTTCTTTTTTATTTAACATGTGAATGCATGTACACACATATTTTAAGGCATTTTCACAAACTTTATATAAAATAAATTTATTGAAATAATATTTAATGAATTTAACAATTATAATTTACAAAACACTTCCACTAAAATTTAAATGCACTTTACGACAGCGAGTGTAGTACAACGGCCGATATTATTGGTGACGGCGTTAGCTCTAACTCTGGTTTCGGCAATGATAGCAACGTTGCCACTTAATTTATATAGGATTTGCTTTTCTGCAAGGAAGTGTTTTTTGGGATTGGGATCGGTGTTTTATTCGTGTACATGTGAATAATTAGATGAAAAACGATATCTTTCGAATTAATCAGTGGACTTTAATCAATGAATCTTTTCCGATATTTTAATATCGTGGTGAAATCCTATTTTTGATAACGGAATGTTCAAATATGCTCAACTAATATTATAAATGTTAATATGTGAATATTTGTATGTTTTTTTCCAATATAAGCCGAAAATCGCTCAATGGCGTTGAACGAAATTTGGTAGACGGATAGCATGTGACCCGGATTAAAATATTGGGTACTTTTTAAGCGGCAAAAAGGGATAAATTAGTAGTTTTAGTATATATTATTTTTTACTAATATTTTTTAAATTTTTTATGAATAAACATAAATACTTGGGGCTGAAATTAAAATCAAAAATGGTACTTTTGGTAGTTTTTTAATTATGGTACTAATTTTATTTATGGCACTTATTTTAGTTTTGGTACTTTTTTACTTATTTCCTTAGCGGATGTAGATAAAATTTAGTAGATGAAGAGCAAGTGTTCTGGATGATATTATAGGCCACGTTTAGGGGAACTAATTGGTAATTTTGTTGATTGGTTTTACATTGTTTTTTTTTTTTCGTTGAATTACAGTATACCTTCTTGGGGAATAAAATTAAGAAAATCTGGTTGTGTTTTTTCATAAAGATATAGCGTGAATGAAATTACGGAAAATCTAGTAAATAAATAAATAAATCTATACTCGTACATAATTAAGTTGTATTTACAAAAAAAAAATTACTTTGTGAATCGCTTACCGCTTACTTTACCAACCTTTTTAATTTTTGTAAGGATAAACTTTGGGGTTTTTTTTTTTTTTGTTTATTCTTAATGCATTTTATAAGATGGGCTTAAAAAAGACTAAAAGTTGACACAAAGTATTTAAACTCTGCGTTTAAAGCCAACTTTAATTTAAATAATTGTTTATGGATCTTTTAAAAATAGAACTATTTGTATTGAAAATATAAATTTTAATCACTGTTTTCTCATTTTCCAAACCTACAACCCAAAAAACATATAAAGTCATATGAAGGCTTAACTGCAACAATATTTGCTACATCAAACGGAAAATAAGAAAAATGTGGTGAAAATACTAAATCCCCTTTTAGGGATTTTTTGCGGGATTTCACTTTCACCACATATACTACATTATTTCCCACTTAAGTGACGAAGTATTGATCAATTAAGGTTTTGAGGTACAGTTTTTCTGGGATCTTTAATGGCATCTCAGTATGATACTATGTTCACACGACAAGATGAAGCACTTGCTTCGCTTTCTGAAGCATGTTTATGAATCTAGCTGTTCACACGACTCATTTACTTGCTTCGATTTGACAGTTCTCTTTTTAATAACAAATAAAATCTAAAATGGACAAAAAAAAATAAGTTCAAATTATTACGCATTTTTAAAAATGCACAAACATATTTTTTGTTTCCATTGTTGTTTTATCTTTATAGTTTTAATTCAATTTTTCACTTTTAATTAAAGTTTTTGTTGTGTTTTTTGCATAAAGTTCAGATAAACTTCCGATAAATTCCGATAAAATTTAGAGAAGACAGCAATTTTTCATGCTTCGCAAGTAGATTCAATTTGAATCTACATGCTTCGCTCTCAAAATTTTGTATGGCGAAACATGTAGCTTCGCTCATGATTGGGGTGTGAAGCATGAATAGAGAGCGAAGCATGTTCCGTGTGAACGTAGTATGAGTTTATTAAAAAAGCAAGTTCTTGTTCTACTTCAAAATTGTCGTTATTGAGGGAACCAGATTGTTTCAAAATATACCAACATCTTATAAACATCTATTTCACAAGGCTGCAATATCAAAATTTATCACTCTAGCTTGAGGCTCTTAAATAATTTCAAAAATAATTTTTTTTTCGCTTGATGAAAGTTATGAAAAAAGTTGCATTACTAAAAGGTCCCAGTAATGGAATATTTTTTACATTTTTTTAGGAATTTGCCGGGTTTTCAGATGAATATCTTATTAGTTTTTATTTTCTCGGCATTGACTACACCTTTTCCCATGTAGTTAAGAAGATTTTTTATACCTTAAAAATAAAATCCAAAAACATAAACATGATCAGTTAAAAAAAAAATTTCTAAAAACGCACGCACATGCACACATACCAAAAATAAAAGATATGTAGACCTTTTTTATTTCATAAAATCTCTGTCTAACAATATCACTTTTTCAAAAGAACAAAACAATAATTACACAGAATAATGTGGCTAAAACAATGTCAGCCACTTGAATTCTATGTAAAAACAAAACAAAAAACAAAAGAAAGTTTGTTTATTTTATTCCAACGTATATTATGAAACAGCTTACTCATGATCTTTCTCTAAACTAAGGAGAGTTTAAAAAAAAAATAGTAAAAAAATAACATCTACCAAATTCTGTTCTAAATAGTCCATAAATCTTTGTCATAATTCTAAGACATTGTCAAAGATTAGCATAGATTTTAGCATAAACAAATAAAAATTTTGTATGAATACGAGTTTTTTTTAGAAAAGAAAAAGATTTGTTTATTTTAGATTTAAAATAACAAAAGGATTTTTTAACAATAAAATTTTGAAGTACCCAAAACAATATTAAAATCATTATAAAACTAAGGCAAAGTCGAGTACATAGCGCATGAGCCAAATACCAAATGTTGCACAAAACTCTATTTTCATATTGTTGTCAAAATTCTTTCTTTGCATGCATGTACATATGTATGTATGTATGTACTTATGAGTGTTTTAGGATAAATCCCTCAGGTTTTAGTTACTTTTTGTAGCGTTAAACTTAAGTAAACAACAACTAAAACAAAAACAATAAAAATTCTAAATAATTTTTAACAAAAAAGTGCAAAACTCCATGTTTAATCTTTTACGCAGATTATAGTTTTAAAACATTGTGGACATACTTATGTACTCTACTTTCCCATTTTGGCATGAGCAACAATAAACACATTTTCAGCCTGCGGTGATAATTACTAATAACTGCACTTTGTATACACAATGTATCCATCCTCACAATACAGCAGTAGACTTTATTGGCATGATGCTGTTTGATACCGCTGCTGCTGCTGCTGCTGCGTGCCTGCTGATGATGACGATCATCAGTCTGCTCGTTTAAATCTTTACCTCTCGCTTAAATATCTCACCCCTTTGTTAACCTTGATTTTATACTCTAATTTATTTTAATATTACTTTTGTTTATGCTCTTGTTCTTGCCGTTGTTGTTAATGTGATGCTAGTGGTGCCATTTAGACGTCTTTTTTACAGCATTATTAATTTGATGATGAAATGCAAGCAATCAAACGGTACCAAAAAATACAAAGTTTCAAGTGAGCATCACTACATATTTTTTTTTACTAAATTTCATTCATAATTTTCCTCATGCCGTGAAGCGGCTTTGAAAACCTTTGACCCTGTTTTTTGATTATCCTTATTATTCGTTTGTTCATACATATGTTGAAATAAATCCCTCGCTATCGGTAACAGCAAAAGTAAACAATTAATATCAAAAACTTTGTAACAAAAACATTAAACGTTATTGTAATGTTTATAATAGAAACTATATATTATCTCAGCATGATTTCGGATTTATGTATACTCGTATACGTAATTATGCATCTTTACGATTAAATGTGGTTTCAATATGAGAAAATGTACTTTTGATGGATTATCATTTTGTAGAGAATTAAAAATTAAAACCAAAAATCAGAATTAATTATTTACACACGTCGCTTATAAGAATGAAGACTGTCTGATATATTTGCAATTAATTCTTGAAAAATCGGCTTGGGGGTAAAACAGCACATAAATGCCCAAAAACAAATAACTTTTATTTCAGAATGAGAAAAAGATTCTAAAAAGTAGAGCAGATTTCTTTTGTAAGCTCAAGATTGCAGGGGCCAAAAAAATTACAAATGATCAGGCAGCATAAGCACCAAAATTGTTTAAATACTACGAGGTCCGTTTGATAAATCTGTGACTTCCGGAAAAAGTAAGTAATTTCGCTCATAGTTCTCGTTAACATCGACACATTTAGTCTAGCGCCCTTTTCTTTGTGTATTTTTTTCAAACAATAAGAATTCTCAAGACCCTCAAAATAGTTGTTTGTTTTTTCATCATAACCTCGCCGTTTGATCCAAAAATCTTATTATCCGGTCTTATCTTCATATAATGGAATTCTCTCAAGAGTAAAAATCTAGAGAGTATGAAAGATGATGGAATAGCATGCAGCGAAATGCATGAATTTTAGCCATTGTGTACACCCACCCATTGCATTGATACAAAAATAGACTTTCACTTTCACACGTTGAGGCAGCTTTATTTGGATATAAGAAAATATTGAATCTGTCTAAAGGCCACTGACGTATCTAATCCATATTCCGTTAGATGGATGTGGGGGATTGCGGGGGTGGGTATCAGTAGCCAAATGAGTGACAAATAAAAATGTGCACACAAATGGCAAAATTCCCGTAGAGCTGATCAAAATTCACACAATTTTAATTTTCAAAATTTTATAGAAAAATTCTCAAATACAATTGAGAAATCGGACTTACGTAGTCTATAAGTATAGACCCTTGGCCTTAATTTCCCATTGGTCCAAATGAGTGACAAATAAAAATGTGCCCACAAATGGCAAAATTCCCGTAGAGCTGATCAAAATTCACACAATTTTAATTTTCAATATTTTATAAAAAATTCTCAAATACAATTGAGAAATCGGACTTACGTAGTCTATAAGTATAGACCGTTGGCCTTAATTTCCCATTGGTCCAAATGAGTGACAAATAAAAATGTGCCCACAAATGGCAAAATTCCCGTAGAGCTGATCAAAATTCACACAATTTTAATTTTCAATATTTTATAAAAAATTCTCAAATACAATTGAGAAATCGGACTTACGTAGTCTATAAGTATAGACCGTTGGCTTTAATTTCCCATTGGTCCAAATGAGTGACAAATAAAAATGTGCCCACAAATGGCAAAATTCCCGTAGAGCTGATCAAAATTTACACAATTTTAATTTTCAAAATTTTATAGAAAAATTCTCAAATACAATTGAGAAATCGCACTTACATAGTCTATAAGTGTAGACCGTTGGCTTTAATTTCTTATTGGTCCAAATTAGTGACAAATAAAAATGTGCCCACAAATGGCAAAATTCCCGTAGAGCTGATCAAAATTTACACAATTTTAATTTTCAAAATTTTATAGAAAAATTCTCAAATACAATTGAGAAATCGGACTTACATAGTCTATAAGTGTAGACCGTTGGCTTTAATTTCTTATTGGTCCAAATTAGTGACAAATAAAAATGTGCCCACAAATGGCAAAATTCCCGTAGAGTTGAACAAAATTTACACAATTTTAATCTTTAAAATTTTATAGAAAAATTCCCAAATACAATTGAAAAATCGGACTTACGTAGTCTATAAGTATGGATCCTTGGCTTCAATTTCCCATTGGTCCAAATGAGTGACAAATAAAAATGTGCCCACAAATGGCAAAATTCCCGTAGAGCTGATCAAAATTTACACAATTTTAATTTTCAAAATTTTATAGAAAAATTCTCAAATACAATAGTCAAATACGTAGTCTATAAGTATGGATCCTTGGCTTTAATTTCCAATTGGTCCAAATGAGTGACAAACAAATTTTATAGAAAAATTCTCAAATACAATTGAGAAATCGGACTTACGGAGTCTATAAGTATGGATTCTTGGCTTTAATTTCTCATTGGTCAAAATGAGTACGAAAAATTTCGCTTTGTTTATTATTACCAACTGAGCCTTTTTCGGATTATTTCAGGTATTTTCCTGGTTAGAAAAACTTCTTTAATATAAAATTAAGAGCTTAGAATAAAAATATAGGGTTGTTGCAAAAAATTTTCTGGGGGTGGCTTATCCCGTACCAAAAGGTTTGACACAAATTTCGCTAGTAATCGTTTTCAATCTTTCAATATAATCGATGTAATTTCGAAAAAACTGCGGCCATAAAGTGTTTTAAAGGCTCTTTGTTTTTTGGTGTATGTCGAAAGATCGATGTTTTATTTACAAAATTTAGTTCGGACTGCGCCTGAGAATTTCGAAAAATTTCTTTAAGTTGGCCCAAGTTTCCGCTTATTTCCCAATCTAAGCAATCGCGGTAACCATTGCGCGGATGGCATTATTTATATGCCAATATTTCTGTGGCAATAAGGAAAAAGTGCTTAAGTCATATTTTATAGTTAACTAGAAAATCAGTTTAAATATTTAAGTGGTTTGATAAAAATGTAATCGCGTTGCACTAAAAGTTGATCATTCGTTTTTCGATTCTACTGATTTTTTAAAATATGGTTCTGCCCACCATAAGAAAGTTATTCAATTTGAATTGGAATATTTTATAAGTCAAATTAAGCCGTTATTCCATATTAGAAAAATTAGTTAGAAAAAGAAAAGCAGCAAGTAATTGTGCCAGAAATTCGTTAAAAATCGCTCAATATGAATAAAACTTTGCACAGAGATATTTTTGAATATGGCAAACACGATGGTGATATTAACTCAAAATGAGCTTATCTCGACTTTAGCACTTTTTCCTTTTTGCCATAGATTTATGTAAAACTTAATGATTAATTGATCGCCTAAAAGGCATTCTACGATGGTCCACTATCAATGTTTCTTATCGATTATAAGGGCATCATTGAAGCTACCATTTGGCTTCATTTGTGCTGGATCCAACAAAATTGATTACAACATTGAATTTGGTATTACAAATTCGCTATATTGTTTCTAAATCCTCTCTTTTGTTTCGCTTAAGTTTATTTTTTTTATAATTTATTTTAAACGGAGTTATAGTTTTGCAAAAGCAAATTAATATATTGAATTAGAAATCCATGGTTGAAATTCAGTACTGTATTTCTTAGAATTATTTATAAGATATTTTCCTGATTCAGGAAGAGAAGGACATTTTTGGTTTTTATTAAAACAAAAGAGCCAAAATGGTTTCATGCTCTCCTCTCCATAAACTGAAGTTTTTTTTTTAATTATTGCAGCTGTTATCGTGAATAAGTACGCAATTAACTATTTAACACGTTTTTTTAGGTTTTAGTGTCTTTAACAATTTTTCATAGAAAATATAAAAAAATATCTGTATGCTGGATTTCGTTGGATGCCAATGCTAAGTCATGCTACTAAGATTTTGATTAAATCTTGTGAAATATGGGAGCTACCAAGTGATAAAACTGTGTTCTTTTCTCATGTTGCACTAAAAAAATATACCGCTGTAGGGTATGCATATTTGCTGTAAGGTGTGTGTGCCTTGGCTATTTTGCTCTTCAAGGGTATTTTATTTGAGCTTTGATAAGGAAAATTTTCAGAATTTTCATAAATATACACATAATAAAAAAATTAATTTCAGGAGAGCTAAAAACACCGAATAATAAAAATTTATATAATCCGATCAATTTGGCGGGCTGAAAAGTACATAAATAATGTTTACTAACAAGTATAATTAACTAAAGAAATGGCGCCAAAATGCAAATAAAATAAATTTCATTAACCAAAACGTAATAAAGACTTGATCTTTTAAGGCTACCGTTTAAAATATTAATAGTAAAAGCAGTTAATTTAAAGTTAAAGTCGAAATGCGATACCAAATTTTAAACGTAAAACAAAAGAATGAAAAAAAAATCTAAAGTTAAAAGTCAAACGAAAAATAAATTAAATAAAAATTGAAAAAGCCTTAAGCTTAAATACAAGGAGCTAGGATAATCGACTGTTGGTAAAGGGCAGCTAAGCAAAGACCAGGTCTGCTGATCAAATCTAGTCATATGACTTCACAGAGTTTCTTTTGTTAGTATAGAAAGAAAAAAAAAAACGTAAAGACTTTCAAAGAAGTGTAAACTAATGGTTTGTAAATTTTATAAACTCCATTAAATATTTTTAGCGTTCTGCACAGAAATCTCTCTTAAGGTTATTTTTAATTTATTTACAAAATCCAGAACAGAATATGGTTTTCTTCATTTTTACAAAAAGGAATTCTTGTTTAACATGCTGCACACATTATATCTGTTAGTAGTTAAGTTATGAAAATGAAATTAAAAGCAGCGTGGGAACGTTAAAAGTTTTTTCGGTTAAGTTTAGTTTAGGTTAGTTTTTTTCTGGTTTCCTTTTAATATTAACAATAATAAATCGAACAACAAGTCACAAGTCAAGCAACAGCATCATAAAGTTGTTCGTTCATTGGTTGCTGTTTTTTTTTTTGTGGCTAGCAGTAGCACATCTTGGCTTTAAAAGGATTCACTTTGCGTCTTCTACATACTGGACAAAAAAAAAAAAAAAACAACACAACGCAAAACAATATGTGTAGTAGCATCATCATCATCAGCTCAAGGTGCAACCACTTGAATTTGTTCAGTGAATATAAACTTAATTTAAGTTAAAAAAAAAAAACACCAACAAGAACAGAATACAAGAACTACTCGTAATACTTTTTAAAGTAATTTTATTTAAAAATGGATTCTAAAGAAGTTCTTTGTGAAGGTTGTTCGAAATAGATGTGCCAGAGAAGGCAAATCTTTGTGAAAAATTACAGACGTTCAGAAATATAAAAGAACTAGCTTATCCCGGTGTGCTTCACTACCCCCTCGTTATAAAATAAAATTAAAAGTATTTATATATCCTATTGTGAAAATTCAATGACGATCGGTCCAGTAGTTAAGACCGTATTACAATTTTTAATTTTCCTAAAAAGTGGCGTGGTCCCACCCACTTTTCTCCTGGTACGTATTCTAAATTATGCCAATACAATATGTACGAAATATCATCGACGTAGGTCAAAAAAACCCCAAAATATGGCGGTTTAAATTTTTGTGTTATATGGGCGGTGCCACGCCTCTTTGTCCAATCAAAACTTCATATAGCCTATTATTCCTTCCAGAGTCACAGTAACATTCTGTGAAAATTTCAGGAAGATCGGTCCAAGGGTTTGGTTTTCCTAAAAAGGGGCGTGGTCCCACCCACTTTTCTCCTGGTACGTATTCCAAATTATGCCAATACCATATGTACCAAATATCATCGACGTATGTACATAGGTAAAAAAATGCTTAAAATATGGCGATTTAAATTTTTGGGTTATATGGGCGGTGCCACACCCCTTTGTCCAATAAAAACTTCATATAGCCTATAATTCATCCGAGTATTTATATATCCTATTGTCAAAATTTCAGGAAGATCGGTTAAGAGGTTTAGCCTCCTATAAGAAACAAACAAACAAATAAACAAACACATTCGGTTTTATATATATATAGATTTAGAGCTGATATGGTGAATTGAATCAATTTATTTCATCCTGTACTTCTTCTTTTTTATGAATCAAATATTTAAATATTTTGCAGAGAGTTTTTTAATTTTATTCTACATAAAAAATTTAGCTTTTTGTCAACTTTTGTAAAGAAAAATATATGAAAGACCAGTTAGCTGACATGTAATTCCCGAAACTTCGTGATTATTCCAAGCGAAAAATATTACAAAATCTAGAGGGTTTAAATATGGCAAATTAACAATGGAATTTCTATTAAATTTCCTACAAGGACAACTTCCAAATTTCACACAGGATTTCAAGTCATAAGAAGCGACTTAATAAAAGAAATTGAAAAGTAAACAATTTTGGAGTAAAAAAAATTACAAAATAAATTTTAAAAATCTAATCTGAAATGCAAAACGACCTAACTAATATCACTTTACTAAAAATCATCCATCACCGAACAAAAATTGAGGTTTTATTAACAAAATATCAAAAAAGAACTAGTTCTGGCCGGTAAATTTTTACATCAAATAAATTGTAAACTTAAATGTATATAAATTCGATGAATTTTTACATTAATCCTTTGAAAAACTTCATTAAAATTCAACTAACGTCACACTGGATTAATGAAACAAGTTTCATTAAATTTATTTTAATGAAAACTTCGTCTAATATATAATATACGATAATTGTTGCAATGAACTGATTTCATAGATACAACGACCAGATTTCATTGATTCAAGGAAATAATTTAATCAATAGATTGATTTAATTTCATCGATGTAGTGAAAAAATTTCATTAATACAATGAAATAATGGCATTGACTCAGTGAAGCAAGATCATTGATATAATTAAATAATTTCTTTAATACAATTAAATAACGACTTAGCAATCCTATAACTCATGCCGCATATACACACAGCGATATAGATATCACGGCAATAATGATCAGAATACCTTCCAACGACTTTAAATATTGGGGTAAAATCAGTAACACCACTTTTTTTATTGTGACTTGTGACAAAAGAGAACAGACATGTTTTTTGTTGAGTAATATATTCGTCCGTCTGTTGATAATTTTGTCATGAGACTTCATCTCGAGTGTAACAATAAATTCTAAATATCTACGCACGTTAAAAACCAATAATGTAGTGTACACAGCAAAAGGTGTTAGCAGGGATTAATTAAAAATTAATATTCAGTTAAAAAATAATTTACCCCAACAAAATTTAATTGAAAATATTTAATTTTTAATTTTTTCAAATAAAAATTTAATTGAAATATTTAGAAAAAAAAACAATTTATTTTCTTGAAACAATGTCCCATACTCAGAAAAATTCGGCTAACGACAAGAGCCGTATGTATTATTCTTTAATAGTTTTAGTTCTTAATATCTAATTTATAACGAATTTTGAAAAAATTTAATAAAGAATACTACTAAAACTAAAAAAAAACTAACTACTCAGAAAAATCTGCACAAATGCGAGTTCTAGAGTTCTTTAGTAAAAGTACACGTAAAAAAACTAAGATAAGAATCAATTAAGAAAAATGATTAATCAATTAAAAAATTAACTGAATCGCAAGCAAATACGATAATTATAGTATTAAACTTAACAGAATTAATTAAAAAAATTTGAACAAATTTTTTGGAATTAAAAATATCTCATATTGATTAAAAATTTAACTGACATACATATAGTAAAATTCAATTAATCTATATAATTATAATAACAATGTTTTTAAATTCAATTAAAATAATTATTATTTTTCTCAGCAAACAGTTAATTAGATAAAATTAAGCGATAATTTTTTTCCGTGCATATTTTAAAGCTTAATATTCAAAGAAAAAAGTAAAATACGAATTCAATTACAAAAACTGCAGCTTCAAGTAATTTCGTTTCTTAAATATCAAAATACGGCGAACATTTTAACGATGATAAGTTAATAAAACATTTTTAGAATTCCGATAGTGATTTGTATGAGGTTGGAATGAAATATTTGCTTAAGGTACGGTCACATCTGGCAAACATTTGCCCAAAAAAGCGTAACCACTAAATACCAATGAAAAAGTTTTTGATTTATGCATTTATTTATTATGTTAAACAGCATCTAATAAGATAAGATTCTATTAAATTTTCTATAAATTATATAGGAAACTGTTTAACGTAAGAAACAGGTATCTAAATCAAAAGTTTTTTCATTAGTATTTAGTGGTTACGCTTTTTTGGGCAAAAGTTTGACAGATGTGACCGCACCTTTAGAATATCGATTTTTTTTTTTGTTAAATATTTGATGACTTTCAGTTTATATTTTCTGTTAATTTTTTTTAGTAAATTTTTAAATGCTAGAGATATTTCAACACATATCTTGTTAATTTTTATATAAATTTTGTTTTTGTTAAATTAATTATTGCCGATTTCTATTTGAGTTTTTGCTTAGTTGTAGCTTTCTAGCAAAAAATATGTTGTAAATTTTCCGCTTTGCCACATCCTACAATATTTTTGCTTAGTTTTTTCTGAAAGCTTTCTCTGTGTGGCTGGCACCTTAGCTTGCTCACCTCTGCTGCTTTAAGGTTACTGAATTTATTTTAAACCACGATTTAAGACTCTTTCTTCTAAGGAAAAAGACGAAAATTTTGAATTTTTGTTATGCCTCTAAGAGGAATCGTCAAGAACTTACGCACAATCACGAGTTTAACAAGAAACAAAAACTCATTAACAGTATGAGAGAGGGGCAGAAAAGCACACAACTAAGTCAAGAAGGCAACTTGTCCAAAAGCATATACAATCAAACAACAGCTAAAACAAAAGCTAAAAGTTAATGAAGTTTCCTTGAAGTCAGCAACAACAAAGTTTAAAAAATTTCTGTTTTTTTTTTCTTTAACTTTGCAAATTATTAAAACTTATGAAATCTGTCGAAAAAAGCTAACAGATAATTACCCCTATAAATTGTATATGAAAATAAAGAAGAAGAAGAAGAAAAGAAAAATCTTGCATAAGCAAGACTTGGCATTTAATGTTAATATTTTTGGCTTATTTTTGCCGTTTTTTATTTTTGGTTTTTACGTATTCACGAAATAATGCATTAAAGTGTCTTTAATGTGTTCCCATCGTATTACTGACCATTTCCCAAACAAAAAATATGCTTTTAATGATTTGGTGGTGGAGGAAGACTTAATAAATTTTCATTTCCAATTTTTTTTTGTTGCTTGCCTTTTTTTCGATAATTACTTTAATTTTACTTAAAGTTTGTGTTGTGAGTATGTGCGTGAATGTGTGTGTTCAGCTTCTTTTTAGTATTTGTGTAAAAGCAGGGTTAAAATATCCTGCAAATGACTGCGTTAAGTACAAACACAAAACGACAAAAAGTTAAAAATCATCATGATTAACTGACCACTTATTAAAATAAGGAAAATTTCTATTCAGCAGTTGACAGTGTATTTGATAATGTGTGTGTGTTTTTATTAAATTCAAGCCAATATATGGGGAGAAATAAAATCCCAATAGAAGAACAAACACAAAAAAAAAATGTATATCATTGTCATTAGAGGAGGCATTTAATTGCACAATTAAATGTCTGCTGTTATATGAATCGTGGACAAAAGTCAATTATAATGAAACTTGGAAAACATTTTAATTTTCTTTTACACTAATTAAAATGAAAACTGATCATTAAAATGAAATCACAGTTTAATTGGGAAGAGGAGAAAATATACATATATATTATAAATTCTTTTTTGCTTAAAATTACTTTTTAATTTGAAATAGCAGGTCCCGAACTTGCAATTTCCTGACCGACGACACACTGCTATTTAATAAACTCCAGTCCTGCACTTAAATTATTATAAAAAAAAAAAAAAAAAATACCTGAGTTTATGTTTTACAAACACGAGCCACTAAATAAATTAAAATTACAAAAAAAAAAACTGTATGTTTATTAAGTAAAAGTTGTTTAACAAGCAACATATTTATGAGTTTTTAATGCAAACAACAATTTACGTTGCCAACACATAACTTGTGACATAAACCACGACAACAACAACAGAAACAACAAGTGCTTGAACAGCCAATTTACACTTAAAATGCATTATAATATTTAAAATATTAAACATAAAATTATACCGTCAAACAAAGTACTGCATAAACACTGAGAGAAACTTTATACGATATTAGGAATATTAAGTAATTGTAAAATTTTAGAGTGGGATTTTTTCGCACATTAGAAATATATAGTGGTTTTTTTTGGCAGTATTTTTCGAAATTGGTTCGCTCATTACCAGGGCAACCGCAAACATGCAATTGCATATTTTTGCTGAGCGATATATGTGGAATGTAATAAATTGTTTATACGTTTTAGATCTTTGTAATATTATTCGCATAAATTTGATAGTGAATATTTTTGCATATATTTTTCTTAACTGCATAATTTTGCTGATTTGAAACTGCAACGTATATTTAAGATATTTTGAAGGCTCATCTTTAATAAAATTTAAATTATTCCACAATTTTTCTCGATATTGTTGATTTATTTGCTATTCATGAAAAATACAAAATGAAAATAATCGGGGTTTAAGAATATTTTGAGTATTTTTAAGATTTATGAAAAACTATATGGAACACATACTCGTATGCGATGTTTTAATAAAAAATTAACTGCTTAAATTATTTATGCATCTTTTCGTTCACTATTTTTTTTTCCGCCGATAGATAAAAGAACAGGCTGGTACATTTTAATCCACTTCCGTGGCCATAAAGAGACATAACAGGATGTTGTTGGCAGAAATTAATATTATGCAAATTATAAAATGAAATGATTTGTATGTCATTTTAAGACTATAATATTTTTCTAATTTATGCAGAATATTATAAAATTGGTGATACAGATTTTATGAGTATTTTCCTGGTCCTTAAAATTTCTGACCTAACACTAACAACGCGGAATCGATCCCTGGTCAGAGCAACTCAATCACTATTTAACGTGGCATTCTGTTAATTGTTGTTGAACTAGAAACTATTCGATTGGCGATTGATACAGTTCCCAGTTAATGTACACCACAGCACTCTCCATCGTCTGTTACCAGAATCATCGGCGAAGTAAAACTAATAATAAAATAACTGCTCAAATATCTTAAGAAATTTAATTTAAAATTAACAAAAAAGCGCAATAGCAGAGCTGTAAAGGTAATAACATTTGTATATATCGTTAGCTGAAATCCAAAACCACGTAGCTAACATTTTTATTATTTTTCTGTTGAAACAAAATATTTATTTATATGCTACGTACTTTATAAGTAGTTACGTACTTTCGGTCTTCGCTTATAAAATGTCTAATTTTTATTATATGAGAGTAAAAATTGGTGGGGGCATGGATTTTGATGATATGCATTATAATCAATCAAAAAACCGATTTCTCATTTTCTGTTAGTTACGTGGTTTTGGATTTTAGCCTAAGTCGCGACACAATGCGTCGCTTAAGAAGTTGTAATCCCCAAGGTGCTGGTCGTACAAAAAGGAAATTTTCAATTGTGTTTCAAGATAAAAATTAGCATAAATAATCCCGATTAGGGATTGATTCAAACATACAACAGGATTGATTTTAGGTGGAAGAAATGTGTACGACTTTCAATTGGCTGCATGATGATATTGCATCCAGTCCAAGCCCGCTAATTTACACCTTAAATCTAGGCGGACAATTTCTGTATATAATCTTTTTTTTTTTTGGGTTGAAGTTTTTAGCGATTAAATAATCCGTAATTGAGTCAATATATTTATACTTGATTTAAGGGAATCCATACTTAACATATTTTTGATACCGTTTGGTATTGACTTAAATACTTTTGGGATTATTGGTTTTTCGTGCAAGTACCTAAACGATATAGCCTAGAAAATTCTTAATTAACATTGTCACTTTTTTCCTTTTTACAGATGCGTGGATATAAAAATTAAATACAAAAATGTACGAGTATATTCTATCCGCACAAAAACACAAATGTGAAAATAAGGCCAAGATCCTATCCAAAGTATTTCGGCCGTAAAAAGTACTGAGATCAAAATAAGCACCAAGTTCTTGATAGGTACAATTCCGTCTCATTTCTAGGCAACCTATAAGCTTGGAAAAATTTTTCCAAGAATTCTTTCCCATATTAGAAAAGGCAAAAAAATTTTGCCAAGCTTAGAGGTTGTCTAGAAATGAGATTGAATTGTACCTATCAAGAACTTGGTCCTTATTTTGATCTCAGTACTTTTTACAGCCGAAATACTTTGGATAGGAACTTGGCCTTATTTTCACATTTGTGTTTTTGTGCGGATCTCACTTCTTTTTTCTCAATTTTTTTTGTATAAATATTTATATGTATTGCTTATCTGGGCCTACCTGTGTACGAAATTTCAGCTTTCTAGCTATACTGGAAGTGCCCTATAGAAAGAAGGGGCATGATTGTCTCCCCAGATGAAAAGTGCCCGTTAAAAAATCATTATCGTTAATTTCTCATCAGGACCTACCTGTGTACCAAATTTCAGCTTTCTAGCTATACTGGAAAGGCCCCATGCAAATAAGGGCACCCTAGTCCCCCCAGGTAAAAAGTGCCCGTTTAAATATTATTTTTGTTAATTTCTCATCAGGACCTAGCTGTGTACGAAATTTAAGCTTTCTAGCTATACTGGAAATGCCCTATACAAAGAAGGGGCCTGATTGTTTCCCCAGATGAAAAGTGCCCGTTAAAAATCATTTTCGTTAATTTCTAATCAGGACCTACCTGTGTACAAATTTCAGCTTTCTAGCTACACTGGAAGTGCCCCATACAAAGAAGGTGCACCCTAGTCCCCCCCAGGTGGAAAGTGCCCATTTTCAGATTTTTCTGGTTAATTTCTCACCAAGCTCTCTAGCTATACTGGAAGTGCCCAATAATATTGATGAGTCAGTGAGTGAGTCAGTGAGTCAATGAATATGTACTAAAATATGGAGTTTTTACACCTTAATATCTCGGGAAGCGCAATATCAACTAAAAAAAAATAAATATTTCTATTCTCTCAGTGTAAATCCCAATATAATATGAATGACTTGTAGAAGGCGTTAAGTATTTGCAATGTAAATTCAAGAGTTGTTACGACAAGTATGACAAAAAGCCGTATTATGGATGTAGATTAAATAGTGGTTTTCGTTACATTTCATATTTAGATCTATGCATAAACAAAAATACAAAAACCAACAACTACTCTCGAATTTAAAGTGTTTTGCTGCAAAAAACAACGAAAATATGTACAAAAACATATTAATGGTGACATAAAAAAATACATATTTATATCAAACATTGTTAAATTAATGCAGCAAATAAATTGAAGGTAAAACCAATTAAAATTTACATAAACGATAAAGTAAACAATCTTAGAAATAAAAAAAATATATCTTTAGCTGTCATAAAAATTAAAAAATTGCAACTCCTATCATGTTTTCTAAATTAACAACCTGTCCCAATTTCTGTGCATTTCTAAGAAATCAGCAGCTTTTTTTAGCCCATATTATATTTGTTCTCTTTAGTTTAACTACAACACAGTTGTTGTTTGGTTTGAACTCAATTTTTTATTTAAAGAATTAAAAAAAATAACTAAATAACAAATAAAACCAACAACAGAAATCAAAATAGTAGTCAAATTATAGTGTTGATCGTTGGTGGAGATTCTTACAACAGTTATCCGCCTTAACGCTGGCCTTCGAACAAAATACAAGCCAAATGAAAGCACAGTTGCATTTGAAAATTGCGGAAGCAATTCACTTTAGTTTTTTCCTTTTTTTTTTTTTGCTTGCGTTTGCCATGGCTACCAGTTGATCAATAATTATCAGACTCACATCACCACAAACAACATGCACTTGAATTGAACTTGAATTTCTTTTTATTTTTCTATTAAAATTGTTTGTCTATCCTGTCTTCAAAATCTAAGTGCCACCACCATTTCTAGGAGACTTGAAATTTTAAAGTAGAAGTTTTTTTTTTTTATTATTTATTTGGTTCATGATCTCAAAAGGAAAAGAAATGACTTTAACTTTTGCTTGGACTAAAAACGCACGTCTAGATTTATAAAAATGTTCCTATTATACGGTTGTTAACAAATTAAAATTGCGAAAAGCAATTGTAGTACAGGTTTAGGTATAATTTAAGACAAAACAATGAATGCAAAAAGTATGGAAAAATATGTATACACTGTGAAAAATTAAGGGAATGATATTGATATTAATTTTGAATTTTAATTGTAAAAAATGTGTCTTTATGTTTTCGCCATTGTTTTCGCTTTTATTGCACTTTTTGCTTTTTTCTAAATTTCAGTGATACATTTTAATTTTTCAGTGTAAGCTTTTATAAAATGTTACAATGACGTTGGCTTGCTTGAATCATGACTTAAACTTGGAATTAATTGCTGCAATTATAATGTCGACTTAACTTCCAGAGACTATATTTTTAATTTTATTTTTATTTTATTGCAGCCAAAGTAAAAAAAAGCGTTAAAAAAGCATGCCACCAAAAAGGTATGCTGCAACTACAAGTTACAGCTTTGTTTACATATAAAAATTTCAATAAAGTTCTTTTTTTTAAATTACATATAAAATAAATTCTTAGCTGATTTTTTAAAGTTTTTGCATAAGAGAAGAGATATAAAGCTTTTAAAAAGTATTATTGAGGTCTACTGATGATTTGGTAAAGCACGTAAAAAAATGCATACAGAAAAGGCCGAGCCATCAATAAGAATATACGATTTAAAATTATTTTTAAACACAAACTTGAAAGCAAGAAATCAAAGTCTTTTAAATGGAAGAATAAGTGTAAGAATTTATTTATCAGTTGCAATTATCAAACATCATACTTTTCATAGCAAATTACATACCGTTTGCATTACTTTATAGTTCTCAAATCAATTACTTAAAAAAATAATTACATGAACCGAAATGTATTTGTGTGATTGTGTGCCTTTTAAGCCATTAGCAAAATAGTTGAGTAGTTGGCCATTTCCCATAAAACACAGCCATTGCACAAAGTGGGCACGGCTTCAATGCTTAGCATATACATTTCACTTTTATTATATTTTGTGTATTCAATGCGGTATCTGCAGTCAATTAGTTAAATATTTTTTGAAACTTTATTAATCAATTTCGTCTGAGATACACAAAAAACAAATTGAATTCAACCGTTCGCAAATCAATCGCAAGCGGTATCAAAAGTTCGTTAATCACGGATTTCCTTGTATCAAGTATAGAATGATTAATTCAAATATGGCGAATATTAAATCCCTTAACACTTAATTCTACGCAAAAATATAATAAATCAACAAAGCGACAGGCTTGATGAACAGTTTTAATTTTTTTAATTAGGACCAGGGATGACCCTTACGTATGCAGTGCATTCGTACAGGAAGTAGGAAAATTGATTGTGGGAAGGAGTATGAACCCACGTTTAACATTATCATTATGCATCCCTTCTTTTTCTTTTAAATAAAATCAATCCAGTGGCATACTTGAGCCAATATCCTTAATCGTTATTATTTATACAAAGTATTTATCCTGGAACATATCTGCATTAATATTTTTAATAATTATGGAAAAAAGGGTTTTATTTATTCCACAGTTCAATTTCAAACTTATTTTTTCTACTTGTTTTTTTTTCCTTTTTTTTTTTGTAGGAACAGCACTCAGGAGATGACCTGATTATGCAATGCCTTGTGCAAGAACTTGGCGAGAGGGATAGGTTGGATAAGAGTATGATGAAAATGTAGCAAGCTAATTCTTTTACAAATCTGCTAATGCGCGTTTTGTTAATTTTTGGAGTAGTGTTGTAGCGCCTCTGGTGTTAATTGTACGCATTAACTTTCTTAAGCTTCTTTTCTTTCCCAACGATTATGCTAAAAGCCGTTCTTCACTGTCCTACACAATCGCACGACTCATTCACAGGCAAATTTTACAAAAATCTGACCGACTTTAAAAAAGACAATTTTGAAATTCTCAGTTGGTTGACTATAAATACTCCTCTGATTGAATAAAAACTATCATTTTATGAAAATTTTCATGAATTTTTACAAATCGCACAAATTGCCAAAAATATCTGTCACACAGTTGCATTTTTAGTCCACACTACCATACTTTATCAGCAGAGATGTCATATTTGGCAGATCTCACCATTGTGCAGAATAGTGAAACACGGCCTTAATCAACGAAGAATCGAAGTTACATACGATTCACAGCTATTTTGTTTCTTTCCAGAACACAAACAATGTATGGTCACAATAAACTTTAATTTTAAATAAACTTTTATTATTCTCATTTGCAAAAGACACCGAAAATACTTTTTTTGTTACATTCAATTTTTCTGGGACGAAACCCAGAATGATTATTTTATTGTCGCATTAAATATTTTAATAATTGAAGAATGTTTAATGCAACCATATTTGCTTCAATGAATAATTATTTGGTTGTTCCAGATATACTTAGTTGACATGAACATTTTGCAATCATGATGCAACAAAATCTCAGCCGAATTGATTACTTGTAAAAAATATCCACACAAAAACACAAATGTGAAAATAAGGCCAAGTTTCTATCCAAAATATTTCGGCCTTAAAAAGTACTGAGATCAAAATAAGGACCAAGTTCTTGAAGTGCCCCATACAAAGAAGGGGAACCCTAGTTCCCCCCGGGTGGAAAGTGCCCGTTTTCAGATTTTTTTTGGTTATTTTCTCACCAAGACCTACCTGTGTACCAAGTTTCAGCTCTCTAGCTTTACTGGCAGTGTCCAATAATATTGATGAGTCAGTGAATATGTACTAAAATATGGACTTTTCACACCTTAATATCTCGGGAAGCTTTTATTGTAGAACTTTCAAATTTAACCTGTAAGGTCACCTCTGTGGGGAAACCTTATGTTTCAAGTTTCATTCTATTATGATCAGGAGAAGCAAAGTTATGAGGGGGGTAAAAACACCTCGATTGGTTTCGTGTAAATATTAGAGTTGTCAACCGATTAAGAATAATTCGATTAATCGATCAAACAAAACGAAACTCTTGTTCGAATAATTTTAAAATGCTGATTTTCGAATAACGAATAAATCGAATAATTAATGTCAATTAATCGAACAAATATTTTTCAACTTGAAATTCATACGTAAAAATTTTTTAAATTTGTTATTTTGGTTGTTTGTAGTTGTTGTCGAACTGCGCATACCTAGTAGTCGTGCTCTGTTTTGAATGAAACGTTAAAAAATTTTCAAGAATGGCGTTTTTTCACTCTCAGGTGAATAAGTTAGAAATACATTAAAGCCAAAAAATTGAGCTCGGCTTGGAAGTATTTTTCCAAGAACAAATTAAATAAAAAAAACAAAGTCACATGTAACAAGTGTTCTAAAGTATACAAAATTGTTGGATTATCAACAAAGAAATTAATAATTCTTTTACAACAGATTTACTAAAACGTATTAAAATAAGAATAAATGAGAGAGTTATAAGATTTAATATTTTTTAAATTCTGGAAATTTTTCGAGCAATTAAAGGTTTTTTGAAATATTCTTTAAAAAGTGAAACTAAAGAATATGCAAATGAATTATACTCCAGATTATTTTATGTTGAAAGTAACCACAATAATTCAGATGACAGTAATAATATAGAAGATGTTACTAGTAATGAAAATAACAATCTTTTATGCGAATTAAATAATTATATTAAAAGTATTAAAAATTCAAAATATAAAAAGACTTCAGCGGTATATTAGACGATATGGTATATTTGGAAAAATCTAAAAAAAAACAGATAAATTAGATAAACTATTTTATGCTCTTCTCACAATATCACCTACCTCGAAAATTAGCGAAAGCGTTTGTTCAAAATTTAATTTAATAAAAACCAAAACCAAAAATCGTTTGAAAGCTAAAAAAATTGTGTCAACTTTTATTTGTAAAAGATTATTTCTTAAGAACAACCCAAATTGTCTGATTTAACAAAAGAAAACAAAATCATTTGATTTTTTTTGACTGAATGAAGCATGTTTATTTGAATTAATAGTTTTATGTATTTTTTTGTTAATAAAAATATTAACTATTTTATTTTAAAGTTTTTTGTATGAAATTTTTATTTTTTGTCAATAAATTTTTTAAATCATTTTTATTCGTTGTTCTCATCGATTAATCGAATAATTAATCGTTTGATCGAACGAACAAAAACAATTATTTGAAATATTCGAACAAAGTTGAAAGGCGAATAATTGACAACTCTAGTAAATATACACACTGTGTGCCCGAACTTGGCCTAGATATAACAATTTGACTGCGTCTACCGCAATCGATTGTGCACATTCTCCTAGCGGGAAAGAATACTGTTTATGAAAGAAATTTGAGGTAAATTTAAGTATTCGACATTAAACGAAATTTTTAATTTAAAATCTCTTAAGATTTCACATTTATTTATTTTAATTTGCTTTCATACACATAATTAATCAAAATTTAGAACACACTACTGCCAGTACTGCAAAAAAAAAAAAAAAAAGATCTTGCAAATGCCTTTAAATTTCACTTGTCAACATTAAAAATCATTCGATACGCAGCTCAACTTAAATTAGTTTGATGGAAATGAAGAAAATACATAAAATTGCACTTGTCTCTCTTTTTGTTTTTAAATTAAAAACTAAACAAGTGCATAAAAAATGTCTACTTTTGTGTAAAAATGTGTAAAAATGCTGCTGATGGTGGCGGAGAATTTTCCTTCCATTGTTTTCAAAAACATTATAAACTTTAAGGTCTTTTACTGAACAACCGGTGCTAATGATTACTGCCGCTGCTGATGTGCTGCTGCTGCTGGTGCTGTTAGTGATTTTTTTTTTTATTTTGTCCATTTTTATTTTTTGTCCACCAACGCCATGCAGTTTTTATTGTTTTCAGACAATACTGGGCTATTAGTGCAACTCGGCATGTTCAGCACCTTTCAGTTAAGATAGCGGCAACAAGTTGCTGTAGAGAAAGAACATCAATAGAGGCGATATCATAATTTTCACAGCAGGTGTCATTGTTGATTATTTTGAATACAAAACACTTGGAACTAAATACCTACACTCATTTGCACAGATACAGAGGCTAAAGATATACATTCATACATACATACCACGAGCATTTTATTTTTTATATAGAAAAAGTCAATCGCTTTTGACAGCTCGTTGAGGTAACGTACAAATGAGCAACACTTTTATGAGGCTATAAAATCAAAATTCATCTACATTAAAAATGAACCAGAACATTTACAAACAATGTGCATAGTGCAACATTAAATGTTGTTGTATGGTGATTAAGCTGACTGCCTGCCATCCATGCAACGCAAGATAGAAGTGAGAGAGAGCACAAAACCATACAATCAGTTAAGATATAGATTTCGTTACCTCGATACATTTGAGCACAAAAACACAATAAGAAGCGCGTGTTAACCTTTGATGTTAGCGGGTGGTTGTTAATAATATTGTTGTTGCTGTTGCTGTTGTTATTATTATTATTACTATTTCTCTTTTAAGTTAATTGTTAAAAAGGTGAGAGAGATTTATCATTTACCAACTGCAGTTGGAATGGACAATGGATGGATGCGATCATTTCTAAATGATTACGGTAGTTTTACATGGTTGATCTCTTGTTTGTTTAAAGCTGCTTGGTTAGTTTCGGTATATGTTCGTTCTCTCTATTGTTGGCTATTTTTGGATCTTACAAATATACCGCCACAAATTGGAAAACAATTCATTATTCATTTTAAAGAAACAAAATTAGGGCTCAGACTCGGTCAATCAAAATTAAATGTCAAACTGGCGCCGGGGCAAAATACATATATATATTTTTTTTTTATACATCGCCTGGGAATAAATATCTTCTCCACACTACTCCTGCATTCTTACTCTTACAAAAGACGGTGGTGAAGTCGTTGAAAATAAAAGAAATACATAGAAATTTTAAACAAATGAAAGCCACAAAATTTTTGTAATTCACTTGTTTTGAATTTTCGTTTTGATTTGGATACTTAAACGTGTATGTATGAATGTATTACAATATTTTTGATAACAATGTTTACATGTTGAATCGTAAATAATGTAATAAACACGCTTTAATCGTTATTTATTGAATTTGGTGGGCATTTGGAAAGTTTATAGTCGTGGTTTTTTTTTTTTTTTTTTTTTGTGGAAAGTATAATTTATATTTTGTTCCTGTAATTTTATTACATTTATTGTAATTTAATCAGTAATAAAGAATACATTTTTATGTTAAATAAAACTTGTAAAAAAATAACGTTTGCTCGATGCAATTTTCTGCTAGAAAGTAGATAGAAAAATTTATCGCAACGTCTATGTTATGAGAAGTCTTTGAAAAAAGACAATCTTACAATATACAGTGGTGTGCCATATTATTAGACCCACCGAAGAAAATACTCCATTATTTGGTTGTTATTGTTATTTTTTTTAATTAGTAGACTCTAGTGATACTGGCATACTCTCCGCACAACTCTTTACCACTTCTTGGAGGTGTTCATTTCGATGCCAAACGTCTATTAGCTTCTCTATTAACTCCTGTTTGATGGTAACTGTCGCCTTACTGATCTCCCTTCTCATCAACTCCTATACGTTCTCAATTGGGTTCATATCTGGCGATAGGCCAGTCAAGCACAGTGATATAAATAATATTACTGTCGTGTTTTAATTTGCAAAACTTATAAATATTAACTTCATTTTTAGTATGGGTCTAATAATATGGCACACCACTGTATATTGCAAACATAATTAATTAATGATATATAGAAAAAACTTGCCTATATGGATTTTAAAAACGAAATGTAGAATAACAACACCAATCCAAAGCAGAAAAAAATGTTTCATATTATTTTTCTATTTGCTTCTCTAAACTGGTTTTCTACTATTATCTAACGCAAACGGTTCAAACGGTTCCAAGCCCCAAAAACTTTAACCAATTTTAGCTAGATAAAGTTTTGTGAAAATCAGCAATTAAATGTGAACGTAAAATCCATGACATGCAAAAGTCTTAAATTTTAATTATGAAACTTCGATATGAGTCCCTTGAAAAAACTTCATTATTGCAAAGATTTTCATACAAAAATGCACTATAGCTCTTAACGAAGAAAACTCTATACAACGAAGTGTCCATTCATAACCCTCTATACAACGAATTCAGAATAAAACACATTAAATTTTAAGCAATGTGAATGGTGAATGTTATTTCTAGGGATGTAACGATACGCCATTTCGCCGATCCGATACCGATACTCAAAAATAAATATCGCCGATACCGATTCCGATACCGATACGCATATTGAAATTGAGCTCAAGTAAAAATTAACAAAACTCAAGTGGAGTAATTCTTCTATTATACAAAATAACAGTGTTTATTAATGAGCCATTCAAATCATAAAAATTTTCAATACATTTCAGTTTCTAAAATTCAAATATTCAAACTACAAAACGTCTGCAATATTTATGATTTTACAAAATAAACGATGGCATTCAGTTTTGATTGGCTCAAGATTTAAAATTGATATTAATAAGACTTAAAAAAGATAGAATTGAATTTGAGATCATGTTAAAATTAAATTAAAATTATAAAAACAACATTGCAAAAGATTAATATTTAAAATTGATATTAATAAGATTTTTGTTTAAAAAACAAAGTGTTCTCAAATTTTGCGGAGATAGACGATTTCTCAAATCCGTTTGAAGCAGACCGGCAGTGGAAAATAGTCTCTCAGATGCGACAGAACTCATTTGAAAACTTAAGTATTTCTGCGCCATTTTCTTTAAGTTTGGGTAGGATATGTCATTGCGCCAGTAAACAAGAAGGTCTGCGTCTCTAAGAATATTAGGATCTTAGGTATCTCTCGACTTCTTCGTTAGCAGAACCACAGCTTGGGATGGATAGAGGCTCATCCTCCCCGGATTCTCTTATAATTTTTTCACATACGCTCCAAAGGCGAGTACTTCTCGTAGACTTTACAGAACTTTTGCTAGGAGTAGGGACGACTGTGTCTTCAACACTTTCGGAATGTAGAGTCATGTTAAGCAGCTAAATAAGACGTTTTTTCGATAGGATTGAAGTCGATTGTCTTTGAAATATTCGAGCTTTGTGTTGTAGAATTGTAGATAAATAAGAGGTTTCATTATTCTCTAAACCCTCAAATCTTTCATTCCGATCTGATGCTAAGTTAGTCGCAAATTTTTGGGACTCCGAACTACTCTCCATCTCCGTTGATTCATGAATTATGTTTTCTAATAATGTTCGAAGACTGTTAACTAGCGGAATAGCGTAAGACAATGTAGCAGCTTATGGATTTTGTAGCCTCTAAATTTGTACATATTGACATAGGGGCTGAGATGTCAGTTGTTATTTTAAGTTGTAATTGTTGTAGAATTACCACCACTTGTATTAATGCGCCTTGAAAAAAATCTTAAAACATACAAACACATACAAGATTTAGCATTGAGAGAACATTTCATTACTATGGTGCAAAGCAAAATAGAAGAAACAATTTCATTATGTATTCTGTATTGATTTTATGTTCTGCTTTTAATATATTATTTCTCATAGTTGACATGCAAAAAAAGAGTTGAAAATTGAATATTTTGTTCAAAAAACTCTAAAGAAAAATATAAGAAGTATCGACAGTAAAATATCGCCGATGTCGATATATCGGAAAATCAGAAGTATCGCCGATATATCAATCAATATATCAATAATCAATCCCTTTTTCTAAGCTCTGGCACAATGCATTGCAAAAGTAGAGGTCATCCTCTAAGTTCTGGTCCTACAAAAAAAAAAAAAAAAAAATTATATTATATTTCTGTGGGACGATGAACAGTATATTCTGTACTTGGATCTAGTTGGTAACGTTGTGTTACTGGAAGAGCAGTTGGATACAGAAATACAAGGCCATTCTAAAGTAGACTTTATTGTTACGTTCAGTGACTATTCTCCAGTGATAATTCTACTAAATCTTACAGCAGCCGATGGCCAATTGAAGCATAAATATTTCTAAAAAAGCGCGGCCATATAGAAATCTCTATACCGTACATTATATCTACTTGTTTGAGCTGTAATTACCGCCATAATTATGAGAAATTGATCAAGAGATGTTCTCTTAAACATATTAAATACATTTAATATCAACCTAAATGCTGTTTTAGGTCAGGATATAGAACTCAGTCGCTGCCTTAGTGGCAGTAAAAAAAACTGAATATCGGAATTGTATATCCTATATTCCGTTTGCTACCATTTTATGGTTAATTTTTCAGTCTGTGGAACGGAACATTAATTATTGCAGGTTGGGGCTCTGTAACACTGAAACAAACACACACTACATTTTGTGGAAATTTTGCAATGGCAAATAGAATCAAAACTTTACATAGATTTTTCTTACTAAATTAAAAAAAAATATATTTTGTAGTTATGACTATCCACAGCAGATTTCGTATAAAATATTTACTTAAAAAAATTTTTAATTATAAAATTTTGATAAAAAAAAAAAAATGTTTCTGATGAATTTGCTTTTCAATAATAAAAACGAGACAGAGAGACTGGCATTAATAAGAACCCTTAACATCCTTATTATTAAATCAAAGAAGAAAAAACCACAAACAGTTTCATTCAGCACAACCAATCACAAATCTGGCGCTTCATAATTCAAAATCGAAAAATTACACAAACTGGCTGAGAAGGATATTGACGGCACAACTTGTTTGATGACTGACTTTGGAAGACAATACGATTAACAAATTAAACAACAAAAGTCAATACCACACAAAATGAGAAGATTAAAACAAAACGAACAAATTAAATTTTATAGGAAATAAATTAAGCAAAAAAGAAAAATCGTTTTTTTTTCAAAGTCGGCGTTGAAGAAAACTACTCAATACAGGATGTATTTTTTTTTTTAAGACAAATATTAAAACACCACATGATATGATGTGTCTTGTTTTGAAAAATTAAATGAAACATTAATTTTAAATAATATTGAAGTAAAATAAAAGCGTATTGAGCCCTACAGAATGAACAGAAGAAACAAGTGTCAGGATTAATGCTCTTCCGTTATGCTTTTGAAATTCAACAAACCAGAAACAACTCACGACTGTATTCTCTAAATAGTAGTGGTGTTAGATCGTTTTCTTTTTGTTGGCTACAATGGTGCTGTAGTCTTTTTTACATACAAAATTTAGTGGTGGTGTTTTACTTTTAATTTTATTAAGCGTGTGTATGTGTATTCGATCTTGGTTTCTAAGCTAATAACTTCCTTTTTTGGAAAACTGTTTAACAGAAACAAAAGAGTTGTAGACAAGAATGGTTGTACGGAATCAAGAGGTAGGAAATAAAAAATAACAAATAAATCAATTTTATTTATATGCTTTTTTTTTGTTAATCTTTGTTTCATTGAAAATACAAATAAATTTAAAAAAAGAAATGAAAAAAAATTGATTTAGGTATAAAAGAAACAAGAGCTATTATCTACACAGTTCTTGAGAATTTCATAGTTAAATGGAATAAAACGTAAAGTTAATTAAGAACTACTAAAGAAATAATTATGTGATTTCCATGGGAATTTATACATATTTTTTTCGGCTTAAGTTGTGAAAATCGGCAAAATACTAATTGGTTTTTGTTACGTTTTCTCATCTTTTATTCTTTTAGGATCATCCCAGCTTAAGAGGCACACCTTTGGCCATGCTGGCTGCTCAGTGCAATAAACTAAGCAGCAAATCTCCGCCACCATTGGCCGATGCGGCTGTGGGTAAAGGTTTCCATCCCTGGAAGAAGAGTCCCACATCTCCCTCATCACAAGCGAACAGTAATAATACCAACGCAGGTTCTACGAGCACAAATGCATCGGCAGGTCAACATTCACCCTGTGCTATATCGTCGTCGGCTTCCTCAACAAATTCTTCAGTGGGTGGAAATATACCCGGTATCTGTTCATCGACTGCTGCGAACAGTTCAAGGAGCTTATCGGGTAGTGGCATTAACACTATGGTGAATATAACAGCCAGGTAGGTTTCATCACAAGATTAAAATAAATTTTAGTTAAGAAATTTATAATTTTCTTTTTTGCTTTAAATTCGTATGAAATAAATTTATTGATCAAGAAATTAATTTCAGCATTTATCCTTACAGTCGTCCCATAACTTCATCGTGTGCAGCGGTTACCACACCCTCGGCGTACGGTAGTGACCTGTTTTATCCAAACACCGCGACGGCCACCGGTGGCATGGTAACCGATAATCATCATATGCATCAGGGTTTGTTGGGTAAAGTAGAAGGAGCCACTTTTGGTTCGGTATACTCTAGACATCCATATGACTGGCCTTTTAATGCAGTGACTGCCTCGGCTCATAAAGCTGCAGAGGCAGCCAGCGTGAATTCGGGTTGGTGGGACATGCACAGTGCTGCTGCTGCTGGCAGTTGGCTTGATATGGGCGGTGCCGCTGGTATGCATTCAACTATGGCCAATTATGCCACTGCTACTTCGGACTATTCGTCGGCCTTAAGCCATTCGCTATCGAATACAGCACATCTATTGGGTTCTGGTCAACATTTGCTGCAAGATACTTACAAAAGTATGTTGCCGACACAAGGTGTAGGTGGATTTTCCCTGCCACACAGCTCACCTTCGGCAGCATCAGCGGTTTCTTCGCCTCAGGCCAACTCGCCCACAACACCCTCGCCGAGATCCCAACGTAGATACGCTGGTCGAGCCACTTGTGATTGTCCCAACTGTCAAGAAGCCGAACGTTTGGGCCCAGCAGGAGTACATTTACGAAAGAAAAATATACACTCTTGTCATATACCCGGCTGTGGTAAAGTTTACGGAAAAACTTCTCATCTAAAGGCCCACTTAAGGTGGCATACTGGTGAAAGGCCTTTCGTTTGCAATTGGCTGTTTTGTGGCAAACGTTTTACACGCTCCGATGAGCTGCAAAGGCACCTCAGAACTCATACGGGCGAAAAACGTTTTGCTTGTCCCGTTTGCAATAAACGCTTTATGCGTAGCGATCATTTGGCCAAACATGTTAAAACACATAATGGCACTGCTACAGGCAATGGCATTAAGAAGGGTTCCTCGGAATCTTGCAGTGATTCTGAAGATGTCAACAATCAGTCGAATGAATCGACTGGTTTAAATAATTCGGGGAATGGTAGTAATGGTAACAACAATAGTGGCAACAACAATAGCGGCAGTCATCCTGGTACTCCCAATTCGCATCAATCGGGTACTCCTACACAAGGTCTTAATCAAAATTTGCACTTGTCTTCTCCTCATCATATGTCGAGCGGTTCACCGGTTATGTTCAATCATCAACAACATCAGTTGCATCACCAACAGCAACAGCAGCAGCAACAACAACAACAGGCTCAACATCACTTGCATCAGCATCAACAGCAGCACCAGCAGCATCAACAGCAGCACCAACATCAGCATTCTCATCCCCATTTACATGCCCATTCCCACCATCATCACCATCATTTGTCGGCGGGCAGTAATTCGGCTGCCTCCAGTCCCGTCTTAGATCATCACAGTACTTTAGTCGACATTAAGCCACCCATGGTTTGAGGTTCACTAGGACCCTTTCTGTTTAGCAACTGAACAGATGTTGGGTCCTATTTACAGGATTTCATAACCACAATGGCTCTTCTTGAGGAAGAACAGGAGAAAAGTGATTTGTAATGCGATAAATGTAAAATTAAAAATATGTAAATAAAACCGATTTAATAACGATCTTTGTTAGTACTTAAATATTGCAAAAAATATAAAAAAAAAACAAAAACAAAACTTCTATGTATATGAAATAATTAAGCTTATCTACAAAGAATTAGAAAAACAAAGAGCACTTAAGAGAGGGTATAAAGAGTTCCAAAAGTGTAACAATACAAGCAAAATAAATACATAAAAACAAATAGAAAAAACAAAAGCAAACCTAAGCTCTGAAAAACGAACGGGAATAAAAGAGGTAGGAAACCAACACCAGACAACAACAACAACAAAATTCTAGATTTATAAGTCTTAATCTAAGAAATAGTTAGAAACTTACTCCAACTCTCCACTCTCCCTTGTAAATAAATCCAGAAATTATGAATAAAATCAATCCAAACCAAACTCTTATTCAAATAAATAGAATTTTGAAAATTTATCTTAAACCTGCTTCAGTCCTTATTTTTTTCCATTAAATAAAAATCTAACAAATAAATATATTTTTTAAAAAATAATTTTTAAAAATTACCAAGTATTTCTAGTCGTACTTAAAAAAAAACCTAAAATAAAGAAAGAAAACTATTTACTATAAAAATTACTAAATTTACAACATAGCAAGAATAGAAAAATCTCAATTTTTGCTTCGGCTTAAATTCAATTAAAGAAAATGTTTATTTCATCCCAAAAAGTCTAAGAGATTTTTTGTTATGTTGTTTTTTTTTCTTTTTTTTTAAATCAAATCAACTCCTTCGCAAGTCTAGTTGTATGTAATTTAAAATGTAGTTTAAAATTGTTGTCCGTTTAGCTTAAAACATGAAAATATTCTTAAATAAAATTTATTAAAAAAAATACTAGTAAATAACTGAATATATAAATTGAAAAAAAAAAAATATAAACAAAAAATTAAACTATAAAAGTTGCTTATTTTTTCTAGTAATTTTAAAGAAACCTAACGTTTTTAAAATAAATCATAATTGACTTTGTAATTAAAAGTCAAGTAAATGGAAAATATTTTTTAAATATTTTCTGTACTTTTTTTTTATAGTTTCAAACTAATTATAAGCCTAACAAATTCCTTTGCAAATATGTAAATTATTAACAATAGACCTTAAAAAATATCTTAGATTAACAAAAGCAAAAAAAGAAAATAAAAAAACTAAATTAATATCAATTCTACAACAAATAATGATATTAAAATTTAAATTTTCTTTATTACAAATAAATGTGAATGATTATTAAAAAAAAAAAAAACATATTTGAACTTTGTTTTTATATGGGTGTTACTTTTTGCTTCTGCATATTTATATTTCCAGAATTTTCTTGGGATGGTTCATTATTCCTATTCAAAATCTTATGCAAATCAATAGTCTTGCATCATACCATTTGCAAAATTGTAGAACATATTATTACGCTTCTGTGTATCTACTTTGTTAAGTGAAAATGAGAGTAAAAATTGGCATTACTAATATGCACTGCCGCCAGTGCAAGTTGTCTGATGATCTTTAACAAGAGTAGCCATTACGTATGTGACACTAATTTATATTTCATCTGCTGCAGCAAAGTTTGTAAGGAAATTTCAATTTTTATTTGCAGTGCGCAATAGTATAGTATGTTGCAACGTCATTCTGGAAAATATTGAGAAGAACTCAATTATATCTAAGGTTGTTTAATAATTTTGAACTAAAAATCGTTCGACATAATTTGCAAAACAGTCAAAGTCGCTGTCATGGTTAGGTTAGGTTAGGAAGGGTAGTGTGAAATACACATCCACTCGGAGACCCAATTGGATCCATTGTGATTCCCTACATTTATAATTTGTTGACTAATTAGTGTCCTTACTGTCCAATGAGAAACAAAGAGTCGTTATCATCCATCATTCAGCCATTTCATTCCCATGATAAAGCCCCTGATATCCTCAAGTTTGCACTTCGCGATATCACTAATGCCCTCATGGAAACGTCTGCTCAGCCATCTTTGCCTATGGCGTTGCAGCCTTGGGTAATGACAGATGATATGCTCTATAGTTTCTGGCTCCTCTTCATCCCCAGACATCCTACAGAAATCCGGAGTGCTATTTTCCCATATGCTCGTCCTCGCGCTAACCGAGCAATGGCCAGTCAAGGCGACTACTAAGACTCTCAAAACCTTTCTATTCATACCCAGCAGTAGATCAGATTTACCTGAGTCTAGTTCTGTCCATATGGACCTCGAGACTCTACAATCTTCTCTATTCCTCCAGGAATGGTTAGTTCTGCTAATTACCCAATTACTGAGTTCCCTATAGTAGTAACCGAGGAGGTTTAACCGACCTGTCACATCTAATGCTGATGCTGATCTAATGCCAGCTCACCAGCAATTTCGTTTCCCTCAATATTGCAATGTCCTGGTACCCAACATAGCCTAATGCTAAATTTGTCCATAAGCAAGTTGAGAGATAGCCTACATTTGTTGACCAGCTTCGATTTGACTTTATGCCCCTTCAAAGCTTTCAGCGCCGCCTGACTGTCAACGTAGAATGTTACCTCCACGCCTTCAGTTACGTGTTCTATCACTAGATTGGTGGCCCTGAGGATCGCTAAGATCTCAGCATGAAATACACTAATTCGTTCGGTAGCCTAAGAGACCTACGAATGTCCGTTCCTAAGAAATAGACGCCAGCACCCGTGCCTATTTCCATTTTCGATCCATCTGTAAAGACCGCGCAGCCCTCGTACAGTCTATCAGATTTGACCCATCCGGAATAACTAGTAAAGGTGTTCTAATAAAATTAATCTCAACACGCTATTCATTAAGAGAGCATCCCTTTGTGGTCGATACGTCAGTGAACCATACTACGCATTACAGAGAAAATTCTTACTTTAGACGAACTGTTCGTATGTTGAATAAACTTCCCGCAGAGGTCTTTCCAGTCGCCTTAAGTGTATTAAGGTTCAAATCGAATTTCCACAAACACTACTCCCTTTATACTACTTCCATAGTGTAAATAATTTTCCTAGTTCCTGCACAATGCACTGCATAAGTACGTATCATCCCCTAATAATAATAAAAAAAATCCAAACAACAAAACATGTTAGATTTTATTAAAATTTTTAATATTTAACATATACCATTTTGCAAGACTATTTTCAATCATCGAGGTATTCAGTTTTTGGTGTAAATGCTCTAGCGAAAGTGTAAATCCAAATTTTCGTAGATTTTTAAAAAAATACACTGATTTCTCTTTAGATTTCATAAAATTTTATAATATTTTGAATTTAAAGTTTTGCAAGGCGATTTACACTAAACACTAAATACTGCAGTTTTCTGCGCTTATACAAGGATTAACAAAAAAAAAAAAAATAAAAACAAATATCCAGGAATGAAGTGATTAATCGTAAATATTTCCTTATAGATGGACATAGGAGTGCACTACAAATATACGAAATTAATTTTTAAGTCAACATTTTAACGTAAAATTACCTTTTTCCAAAAACAGCAGCGAGTTTTGCGTTTTGCAACAAGTGTTGTAATCTCAACCAAAAAGGGTCATTCACAAATATATTTCTGTTGAAAAATTAGTTAAATATCTGCTATTCTTTTCCAATTACTATCTACCTTCATAAGTGACAGAATGCCCCAAGGAAGGACATTAGAAAATCGCTCCATAAATACGCGAAAATCAATATATCGGGGAGCAACTTGTCCCTCTAAATTTCCCCAAAAAATATACCACCAAACTACAAACAACCCTCCTCTGACAAAAAAATATTGAAATAACCCTTAAATGGGTTATTCGTGCGGTATACAATATTTGGGGAAACAACTTGTTCATAAGTGTCTGAGTTATGCGATAATCAATATATTGGGGAAATAACTTGCTACTCCGGTTTTCAAAAAAAAAAAAAAAAAAATCCAAAAATATTGAGGATGGTGTTGGCTGAAATGTTCAGCGTGTTGATTACTCAGTAAACAATGACTAAACTAAGGTCCTGGATTCAACCTCTGGTTAGAGCAAGTCATTAACATCATTAATTTCTCTAACAATCATTAATTCTAGTGTGGGATTATATTAATTGTTGTCGGACTATTTTATGTGATGAAGGCATAGTACTGGTCCCTAAGAACTGTAAGCTCATGTAAACAACATCGCCCTCCTTCTTCGGTTAGCAGCACCGTAAGAAAAGTAAAACAATTAATACATTGCCTGCTTATGAAGCTTAAGAAAGTAAATACGTCTTCTTAACTTCAGAGGCGCTTAACACTGCTCTAAATATTATCATAACGCACAATAGTAGAGTCTTAAAAGAATTAATCCTTCTACATTTACAACAACTATCATTTCTACCCTATTCCTTTCCCTAATTTCTGGCAGAATACTTTGCATAAGTTGGGGTCATCCTCTGAGTGCTAGTCCTGAAAAAAAACCTAGCAAACCTTTTCAAACACAAAACTATATAAAATCGGACCATGCATATAGAAAAATTTCATGGGCCAAATTCCAAGGAAACTTGATTAAACAAAAATTTATTTGTAAAATCGGTTTATAAATTATAGTTATGAGTGTGCGAGTATACAAAATAAATACACATTCTTTTTGGAAGTCGGTGAAAAAAGTAAAAATAACTTGATTACCTTCTTTTCGATCAAAAAAATCCAATATAATTGAAAAAAATTTTCGCCGTAGAGCAGTGCTAGGAAATCAGGCAGACTCTCATACTTATATACGAGTATGTGTATATTTGTTTAATGTCTTCCCTAATGTGATGAGTTTGATGAAACAATATTCCAAATATGTATAAAAAAAAATTACGTTAATTATTTTCACAACTTACACGGCAGAACATAATATACGTGTAGTATGACTAGTAAAAACAGGAGTGTTACAATATATCCCCGAGTCATGAGTGCTGCAATTAGTTGATCATAATTTTGGATTTAAAATCTATTACAGAGAATCCTAATTGAGAATCCTAATCTCAATTGACTGTCTCTAATGATAACGAAATGGAAAAGAAAGTGAACTCTTTGCTGGACATTGAAAACCAGTCATATAAAATATATTATGAGAGCTTCCCTTTCTTGCTTCTATGTTACGAACTGTATTGAGATCCTTTTTTTAAGTCCTTCATTTTTTCACATCTATTAATCATTAAAAAATTCCTTTTGCTGTAAAAAACCAGAGAAGAATTTAATTTATAATTTTTTCATAAACGGCATCGCATTTTCACTTGCCACTTTGATATTTGAATACAAATTGTATGAAGAAAGAAATACATGAATTTGGCTTCGTTAAAATTTGACACCATTATAACTGCTGGTAACTAAATATTTGATGTTTAATGTTCAAGAGTATGTGTGTTTTTTCTTTTTTTTCTTCTATTAAAGACTAAACAGTGTTAATTAATTTGAAAATTTAGATCCACTGATTCGTACTCATACGCAAACACATGACACATGACACAGGGCACCCTTCTGTTTGTGCCATTAGAGAGCTCATTATTAAGTCTGTGGCACATCTAGCCGTTTAGAATGCAAGTGTGTGTGTGTGCAATAACAAATCTCGGCATAATGAAATTTAAATCTGTCTGGAATGAAAACAAGTTGACATTTTATTGTCCTGTGCGGGGATGGGGGTACAAAATCATAAATAAACATTCCGAAAACTGATTTCAAATTTTTTTTGAATTCTCCCACTCTACAGAACAAAACAGAAATGTTTAGCTGCCAGCAGCTGGGGTTGTTAATATTTTTTTTTCCCCACTTACATAGATTTTATGCCTGCAAGTAGTACGAGTATTTTACGGATAACAACATCCGCCGTGTTTAACGACTCATCTATTTATGCCTGGCTTTTGTTGTTGTTCCTGCCGTTATAGTACTTGAAGTTATTGCAAAATTCACCCTCATAAATTTTTTGATTTTAGCAACCATTAACGTTGACTTGAAACATATTTTATGGTTATGAGTTGTTGACTCTTTTAAACCATTTACAGGTCTTTTAGGAAGATAAAGTCGTTGTTTGGTGTTGGTGTAAGAAGTTTAAATCCCCCTTCTTAAGTTTTTTTTTTTTAATTTCTATAGCAATTGCTGTTTTGATTGCTGTTGTCATCATCATCGCCACAATCATCATCACCAGCCGGCCAGCCGCCTTGTCTAAAATAATGGCTAAAATCAAATCTTGCCTCCCCCAAATTTTTATGGGATTTTTTTCTTTCTTTTTTTCTTTTGGTTTCTCCCCATTCAGTTGCAAAAATTTACTTTAAATTTATTTTTATTGAGTAACAATCAATCGTGGGTGGCATAGTGGGTGGTTTATTATTTTGTTGTTGCTTTTTTACCGTTTGTTTTGCCGTATGTTGTTGCCATGACCCTGTCTATTTTTATTAATCATACTTAACAGTTCGTTACATCCCCTTTGGGCTGGTCTACAGATTAAACGCATTTGTTGCTTATTTTCCAATTTAAATGACGTTTAAAGCCAAGGATCATTGAAAACAGTTATTAAAATTAATTGAAAATTGTTATTTTTCTGCTTTTAACTCAAGATATTTTCATTTAATGGAAAATAGCTGTAGATGTTTGAAGGACCACAGGGACATCTTTAATATTTTAGTGCGGATTTTTAATTATTAAATGGATGAAAACTTATGGGGTAAATTGATTTTCAATTGCTTATTATTTCGCAATTGTTTGTGAATTTTAAAAGCAATAGAATTCTAAAATAACTTATAAGGAACTCATCTTAAAAAAAATTTCTGGTTGTTAGTAAGAAACCAAAAAAAAACTCGCATGATATATTTTTACTAAACGTATTCGAGGTAAGTGATTTTATTTTCAATTAATGTTAAATATTTCTAAATAGTTCATAAAACTTTGCATACTTAAAAATGGAAAACTGTTGACCGAAACTTAAGCTCATAATTCTTCTTAAGTTGGAAAGTTTGACAAAAATTAAAAGAAAAAAATTGCGTATAAGGTAGTGATTACATTTTGCCACATTGGCCATAGTCTCTCAGTGACTGTATGTATGACTAAAGGTGAATTTTAAGAGGTATCTAGATTTTGCATTGTTGCTATACATTAGCCTACACTGTTCTACAAAAGTATTGCACATAAAATTCTACTAAATGTTTTTAAGGTTTCTACTTTACAGGAATGCCTAAAATCATATTTAATTTAATAAATCGTTCAAGGGTTAATTTCGAACTTTTACGAAATTTGTAATAAAAAATATCTTATATGATTTTTGTAGAGAAAACGGCGGATTTAATTAACTTACATTTAGTTAATATTTATAAAATTTTTTTAAAAATTATTTTTTTTTTGATCGAATGAGTAATTGATTCAATTACGAAATCAATTAAAATTGGTTTTAATCTTTCTTAAATTTCAAAATTATTTCAGGAAAATTTTCTTAAGTGTTTCTAATACTATGTTCAGACACACAAATTTTATTGAGACAATATTTGGTTAATTGACGAAATTATTTTAGTGTTCACACATACAGAATTAAGCTAATTCAACAAACTTTGTCAGCTGGAAAATGACTTTGTATTTATTTTAAACTGGCCTCATTACAGCCCACTCTCTTTTTCTTTATTTTAAATCTTACATTCATATTTATCTAAAAAAGAAATTGGTTATTTTTAACTTATTAAACTTATTTTGTGTTATAAATTATAAAACAAAGAAATTTTAATTTTTCAGGCTTAAATTCGTTTTCTCTATATTTATTTTTTTTTATAAATTAAATTATGATTTTAATTAGAAAGAAAAATCTAGTACCTCTTAATACTTGAACAGACAAAGTAAAATAAGACTGCGCGGAGGGTTGAACTGACATCATGATGTTTCGAGACTAACCACAGTCTCATCATCAGAGTTGTCTACCGCTTAGACCTCACTGCCACCACAGCAGTCTCGAAACATCATCATGATGTTAGTTCAACCCTCCGCACAGTCTAATTTTTATTTGTCTGTTCAAGTATTAAGAGCTACTAGATTTTTCTTTCTAATTAAAATAATAATTTAATTTATAAAAAAAAATTAAATTTAGAGAAAACGACCTTAAGAATGAAAAATTAAAATTTCTTTGATTAAACATCACACAGTTCGAATAAAAAATTCACAACTTATTTATAAATTAAAATTAAGAAATTTAAATTTAATAAATTTAATTTAATTTATTTTGTTTACATTTGTCATCTAATAAGAGTATATATAAAAATGAGTTGGCGTGTGTTTGTGACAGAATAACTAAAGAACGGAGTGACGGATTTAGCTGATTCGTTTTTAATTTTGTTCACTGTTGACCCCGAATGGTTTGTAGACAAAAAAAAGTTTGGACAAAGAGGCGTGGCACCGCCCATATAATCCAAAAATTTAAATCGCCATATTTTGGGCATTTTTTGACCTACGTCGATGATATTTGGTACATATGGTATTGGCATAATTTGGAATACGTACCAGGAGAAAAGTGGAATGGAACCACGCCCCTTTTTAGGAAAATTAAAAATCGTAATATAGTCTTAACTACTGGACCGATCGTCATTAAATTTTCACAATAGGATATATAAATACTTTTAATTTTATTTTATAACGAGGGGGTAGCGAAGCACACCGGGATAGGCTAGTTGTAAATTAATTGCTGATAATTTTCACCACTGAACATACTTGTGAACAGTGTTGCATATGAAGTTTTACCCAATATTTATAACAGTTTTGTATTTATTGCGCAATAACTTAATTACAATTTTGTATAGAATATTGAGCTCAATAATGGCATCTTATACGATAATCGCAATAAATGGGTATGTCCGAACAGGGTATAAAAGTGCTAACCATATCTTATACATTAAACACAAGAATCACAATATTTTCTGGAAAGAAACACTGCAATAATATCTAAAAGGGGACAACTTTAGTTCCCCTCCAAAATGAGTCTATCGTTAGATTCTTTTTTTTTTTTGTATTGTAGGGTGCACAGTGGAAGATTTTTGGAGAAAAATGGAAACAAATCTGCAGTTTCTAAGCAGGTAGACCGATTTCAGTTCAATTGAAATTCCATATCGTCAGCACGGCCTGAAATTGGTACTTACGCGCCCTGGCAAGAGGACAATTAAAGACAAGTTTCCAACGAAATTTCCTGTCCTGAGTTTTCCCAAAAAACATTTTCTACATATCTCAAGATCAATTATCAAGTAAAAATTTATATTTCCAAGTCAAAACTATCAAAACTTTAACCCCATAACTTCGCCAACTTTAAAAATGTTAGATGATTTCGAAGGGCTCTTTTTATAATTTGGTTCTTTATATTTCCCCTGTATTACGACTCAATACAAAAAATTGAAAAATTTAGAGAAAAAATAAACAAAATTAATAATTAAGTGACCTCAAACCAACATAAGCAATGAACAAATTTGTTTTTGTATACATAAAGTTAAATTATTCACTCGTACACACACACACACACACTCAACATGTTTGCAAATCATACCACAATTCCCTAGTGTGTGATATTGGGTTTTTCATTCACAAACAAAAATATCAATAACAACAGCAACAATATAAAAACAAATATGATTATAATACAAACAGACGGACAGACAGACATATCGAGATTTAAATAAAAAAAAAAAACAAAGAAAACAGCGACAGTTAATGAGATTAAAAACAACACAACAGGGTGTCTTCCAACACCAATTGTCGGCACACCAGTATCATCAACAACCAACATCCAACAACTCTACAAACGAATTGTAGCAAAATAAAATCAACAACATTTGCAACAAAATACAAGTAACAAGACCTGAAACAACACCAGCAACAGCAGGATATCACACATAACACGCGTATTAATATTTTATATTTTCTTTCTTTCTTTAGAGATTTTAACTTTATTTTATATGCAAAATGAATTTTTTTTCCCGTTAAAGTGAAATAAATCAGATGTAATTTATAATAATAAAATAATCGTTTATAATAATGAAAAATGTAAAATATATGGACAATAATAATATCATTTTCAGTTCTTTCGATTTATTAAACAGACACATACGATAGCACACGAACAAACACACATACATATGTTTACCTAACAGCCCTGTAGTAAACTCGGGGCCAATTGTCTCCATGTCACCACTTTTGTCTACTTGTTTGGTGACTTCTTACTGGGCTTATTGCTGACAGGTCACCAATTTGACGACTAGTACTGACTTCTTGATGACATTGTCAACGATACGTCTACACTTTTTAGTTTGCTTTAACAGGTATAGACTGAAATTATAGAAATGTACTAGTAATTTTCTGGTTCGAATGTCTCTACTTGGTCCCATTAGAACTACGTAATCTCTACCTAGTCAAAACTCTCAATGTTACTGGTACATTTTCAATGACAAGTACATCCTAAATGTCTATAGAACAAAGCATTGTATGGGGGGGTAATAGAGAGTAGTACTGGTGACAAAGTCAAAAGCGAGTCAGTATAATTTCACTAACGACATTTCCTGCAGGGAGTGTTTACGTCTTTTCTTAAGTGCATGTGTGTGTGTGTGAGTAGTTCTTATGTAAAAATTCATATAAAATTTATGTAAAAAATTTAAGTTATTTAAGAAAAATAATTAATTATTGTGTTCAACCCTCAGGAAAAAACCATACAACAGTCAAACATTTCATATATTGTAAATTGCTTCGGTTTAAACTGAGTTGCCAAACGTTTCAGCTAAAAGCTGTGAATTAAGCTCAATTAAGCTCTTTTATGAATAGTTCGTTTATGCAAAAAAACATGGTTGGGGCAAACATAATTTAAGGGAAATATATTAGCAGTGAATCATTTTCTAACCATAGTTTAATAATCAGTTTCTTTATTAACACGACGACATTCTAGATGAAAATAATTTAATTTTATGTTTCCTGAAGGAAAGAAGATCTGTCACAAAAAATATCACATGACCTTTTCCAATGATTAGAAATCGGTTCGAGTTATGGGAACTTTATCTGAGACGAATCTGTCACTTTGACATCGCGTTAACGTTGGAAGAGGTATCAGTTTATGTGGCTCAGTGATAGTATCTTGATCCAAACTTATAATATTTGTCCTGTGGTTGTTTTGATTTGAAAAAAAACTCCGTCATTTGGCAACCACAAAATCTAAAAACAAAACGAAAAGAACAACTGATGCTTCCTCCTTTTTATTGTGTTCTTCGTTTTCTTTTGCATAAATCAAAATTTCATATAAATTAGTTTTCATTTAATTATGTTCATTAACACATTTAAAAACGTATTTAACGCGCGATAAGCATAAATAATAATGTCACACAAACTGAACAAAACAATCTGACAGATGCATTCCAGCCAAAAAAAAAAAAAAAAAACAACAAAACAAAAAAATTATGTATTCCCTTCTGTGCTCCACCGCAAACATACATACATATGTACGGGTACATATTAATTGAGTCGTTTATTAAATAAAAATCAGATGGAATCTCTGCGATGACATTTAACAATTTTGAATAAAAACACAAACTATTTTGTGATCATTATTATTGCTGTTGCTGTTGTTGTATTTAGAGTTGAAGATTTAGTTGATTTTAAACAAAAAACACAAAAAGAATCTTAATGAAAACAATGTGTGAACATGAATGCGATAATTTTCAAATAAATGAGATAAATTAATTTTTGACATAAACATCTATGTATGGTGTTGTTGTTCTTGTTGTTGTCGTTGCACTTTGGTTTGGTTTTAAGAAAATCATTAACATATACCAGTATTGTTTTTCTTTTTTCGTTCAGAAATTTATGTGATTTTAAATTTCATTAAGAAAATTTCCCAAAAAAAATACCAAATGGAATTCAAAATCCTTAAAACCAGCAACCACATCAATAAGGAAGTGTTGGTGGCAGTGTTGGTGGTTACTGCTGAATGGTTGGTATTTTAAGCGCCACTGCTACAAATATTTCTTACACTGGATTTAAGAGTTTGGAATACTCTTATGTAGATCTGGTTATTATATGGATTCATTTATGACTGTGTATGGGTGTGTGGATTTTTTATTTATGGTCTTGGTTTAATGTTGTTTTTTAGTCGTTGTTGTGGTTTTTTGTTTGTTTTGGGATATAAAAACAACACTTATATTTTAATCTTTCTGTATTTGACACTTTTTTTCTATTTATTTTTGGTTATAGGGTTTCTTTTGTCATCTCTTTTTGTGTTAATTATTTAATTTCTTGGCATCGAATGGTGTGATAAACTCGCTACCGAACAGTATGGCGCCAAAAGTGATAAATTATAATCATACATTTAGTTTCATTTATTTTTTTGTATTCTTCGTTTAGTGGAAGAAAGTATCTGTTGTAAAATCATAGTCATAATTTCAGTTTTGTTAAAATATAAATTTTAAAATAATCTTTGGAGAAGTTTAAAACCTCCATATAAATGTTAATAAATTTAAAACATATTTTGATTTTCAATTTAGACAGCAGACGGAAAGAATACCTTTTCTATTGATCCAACTCAAGCCTTAAACTAATTATATAAAGATGCAATGCGTATAACCAAAATGTGTCATAGTGATGAAATCTCAGTGACCTAAAATTACCCTAATATATTATTTTTTTATAAAAATGCACTTGTTATTTGTAAAATACTTTGTCCAATTAAGCCGCGTAAACTGATCTTTAGTAGCTACTTTAGACCTTGAAATCTAAAACTACTATTAGCTGATTAACAAAACACAATTTTGCAGACAACTAAACGATTTCAAATTTTGATAAAAAAATAAACAAACACAATAATGAAAACGGAACCAAAAAAAAAAAAAAAACAGGCAATAAGAGATAAAAATTCTCACACTTCCTGCCAAGACAATAAAATAATTTCGTCTTAACAGAAATGGGAGAATAATAAATGTGATTAAATATCAAATATCCAACAAAAAAAAATAAAAAAACAAGACATTCATGAATGGAATAAATAAGTTAGGTGCTGTTCTATCAAAAAAAAAAAAAAAAACAAGTAAATGTTTTAATTCAGTTTGTTTTTTTTTTTGCAAAGAAACGTGGGAGATTTTAAATGAACAAAGCACAGGAACAGGTATTTGGGTGCGCAATTACTTTGAGAAATACGAAACCACTTCAAATGATTAATAAAAGTAGAGCTAAAATAATAAAAAAAAAGAACTGTTGCGGGGTGAACAAGGCTAATAGAGGAGTTCAAATTAAACTCATTCATTCAGAGCCAGAAGACAGTCAAGATAATCATCTTGATTTCTTTACAAAATGCGAACGAAAACCTGAAAATGTGACAGAGGCAGCAGGAGCAGTAGCAGCAGCAGTCGTAGCAAAAGTAATTGTCTACTAACTACTTGACGCTTTATTTTTTATTTTAATCGACTCATATGGCTGGCTGACTGGCTGCTTGGTTGGTTGTGTCAGTCTGTAAGGTTTTTAAATAACTATCAAAGATAAAGGATAATGTTATCCTTACAGACACATTATGTTATTTTTATAATTTGTTTTATCTTTTTGTTTTGTTTCCATTCATATGCTTTTGTAATATGGTCGATAGTAACCCAAACTCAGAGAGAAGGTGCAATTTTACCTTGAGTTGAGGTTAAGGAACCTATGATTTCTGTTTTGTCTGCTGTTTCTGTCTGTTAGAGGATACTTTTTATACATTATTTAACTCTTTTTGTTTAGGCTCTTTTACTTATCACATACATAAATATATCCTTTTGAGGTGCATGTATGTACATATGTGTGTGTTTGTAATTTTTTTTTTTATATGATCTAGTGTCGATTGCGTGTTACGTGAGTTGCATTTTATGCCAAAAAGGACAGGAAATTCTTGCATATGTTTTTAAATGCAATTCCACAAAAACAAGGTGTATATTAAATAGTTATCTGTTAAAGATTAGAGACTCTTCATTATTTGAAAATTATTATTGTTATAGATCAATTAAATTTTATATGAAATAAATATCATTCAAACACATTTCTTTAAAAATAAACGAAAATTTAATAGTTTTTCTATTTATTGTTTTCTTTAATACATGAAATATTTAACTTAACCCTTTGTACACATTATGATGCATGTTAACAATCAATAAGAGGGAGAGTTCCATTCGAGGCAAATCTATAACAGGTAGTCTCGGCAGATCAGGTGCTTATTTTCGTCTTGTTTCGAAACTTGTTTATGTGATTCAGTTGCTTTGTTGACACATTGCTCGGTACATTGTTTGACATCGGAAGTAGATGTTTTTCAAAGCCAATTGAGGTGAGTCCACCTATTATGAACTTGCCTTTGTTTCATTAAGGTAGGTACACTATTTCCCAGGTGATTTCATACAAGTTGGTGTCATTCCAATTTGTCTTAGAAAATGACTCGCTACGACGTGAAAAAAAAATGTGTTTTGGCATCTGCAGGCGCGGATCCAGCTTTATCGTGGGGGGGCCCCCAAACTTTTTAGAATCTAATATATAAAATTCTCGTGTCACGATGTTTGTTATTGAACTCCTCCAAAACGGCTCGACCGATTTTAATGAAATATTTAATGCATTAGTGGTAGGTATGCGAATAGGTCCTAAGGTATATCTTAAATCGCTAGGGGCACGAGGAGGGGAGGTAAGGGACAATTTCTGTATTTCCGAAACGGCTTGACCGATTCTTATGAAATTTTTTATGCATATCCAGTAAGTCTGAGAATCGGCTACTACCCATTTTTCAAACCGCTACGGTTATGTGGTCAGGAGGGGGGGGGGGGGGGCAATTTCTGTATTTCCGAAACTATTAACCCAACAGATGGCGCTGTGTCCGCCTCATAATTATTTTTGTTGTTAAATCACAGATGGTGCTACGTCCGCCTCATGCAGGATAATCGTCGTCGTTCGTATTTCAAACAGAACAAAATTATTGTTTGGTATATTTTTCATCGGCGGTCATCGTCACACACTTACAATACATTCGCTATTTTTATATAACACCCAAAATATATACTAGAAATATTTTGTCTGGCAAAACAACGTTTGCCGGGTCATCTAGTTTTATATAAAATAAACCTAAACTTGTGTTTTTTTTAAATATTATTTTTTTAAATGCCAATAACTAAAAGGAGTTGGTGGGGGGAAAATATCTCATTTCCCCTCCTGTAACAGCGCCTGGACATCAGAAAGAGATAAAAAATACGAGCGGAAAAAGTGAGAGAAGTCAATTAGTTGTGCTCTTGAGACCATCTTGTATGAATGAATACTCCTTTCATATAAAGCGGCCCATAGAAAGTTAAATCTGAAAGTTATTACCGATAAACACTTTGCGACGTGTGAGATTGATGATTTTACTACACATTTATCAATCATAATTTGAATTCGTTCAATCGTTCAAATGAATTGAATTCGTTGAAATCATCGAGAAGTTTTTGCACGTTTCGTTTGACACCTAACAGACCTTGAAAGACTTCGGAAAATTGATAATATTAGTTTATCATGCTGAATACAAGCACTTTCATTATCATTATCATTATTATTATATTTCGCCACATCATTATCATTATTGCAATTTCATTATCTAAATAATTTAATAGGCATGATCTGTTTTTTGTTATGGACCTTATGCAGACATTATACAACCAATTTTGACAAAACTTATGCCATATTAAAATTATTTATTCAAAAAAGTGAACGCCATAAATTGGTATTTTGAAACATGTTAATGTTTAAAGTTACTACTAAAACACGCATACGTATTACACCTTTATGTAAATTTTATTAAAATCGGTGAAAATCGTCCCCTCCGCCTCCTTAAAATAATGATTATCTCTTAACTCTATAATTTGTTTAATGATTTTCCAACTTTTTTTTGTTTAAAACGGTTTTTGGATTTTGAAGGGGTAATTTGTTACCCTAAACCATTGCTTTTTGAAAAACTCCTCCATTTATATACCGATTTTTGATAATTCTTTTTTGTCTAGTGTGCTGGCAGCTTGGTGCAACAACTTTTTTTTTTTGAAAATCGGGTCAAGTTGTTGTTACCACCCACCCCCCAAAACAAAACAATTTCATTATCGTAGAATACATCAGCTTATTGACTGATTTACTTTTTTTCTGTTGGTTGCGTTTGTACCCATAACCTTTTTATTAGTCCCACAGAAATGAAAGTGGACTCCTAAAATAATGATAAATAAAAAAATCTACTATTAACAGGCGGGCTTAAAAAATTATTTCTTAAAAAAAGTACCTTAGACTTTTGTGAAAGTAATATAAACTAGAAACGAATTATATCGGCTGTTAGGTTTTAGATGACAGTAGAGGCACAATTTGTGAAGGAAAACGAATTTCGAGCACCCATAATACATAATTGCTATAGTTTTTAAACCAACCCTCGTACTAAGTTAATTCCATGTGTTATTTATTTTTTTTTTTTAGTCAACATCATGTCAATTTGCTATCCATTCAATTAATTGTTATTATTAATTTTCTATTCTTTTCTCTTTATTGTTAATTTAATTTCTTTTGATAACTTATATTTTATTCAGTTAACCAACCGAAAATACAATGGATTTTATTTTTCAATTCATTCATTTATGTATTTACAATTTTGTATTCAAAATTTCTAACCCTTTTCTCAACATTTGTTTTTTTTTTTTTTTTTGTTTTCTGTGTCATGTGTGTCATTTTAAGTTTATTTGCTTTTAAATTACAGGTTTTCAATGAAGTTTTTGAAAACTTGTAAACGACGTTATTAGAAAATGTTTTATATATATTTCCACGAGAATTGAAAATTAAAAAACGCATTTACATTTTATTGTAATACAATTATAATAAAGTAATTAGTTTAAGTACATGTTTCGTTTTATAATTTTGTCTCTTTTTAATGTTACATGTGAGAACGAAAGGGTTCATGTGTTGAATGATTTGTTTTTTTTTTTTTGGAAAAGTTTGGTGAGAAAATTTTGCTTAAATACCAGCTTTTTAAATATTTAATTTGTTTTACGAGAAAAAATTACTTCGTTTTTAATCAAGACATTTATTTATATTTACAACTAATGCCGAGTTAAAATTTTCTTCAAGTGAATGCTAAATTTTTAATCTATTATTGATAAGTACATCAAAGTTTTTGCAAGTGTGATAAAAAGTATTTTAATTAATGGCCAACAAGAATCTTCAAGAAAAGTTTTCAAATAGACTAAAACTGACTTATTAAGAAGGGTTCTTAACATTAGCTAAAGCGCAATGGCCACATATCAAATTGGCTTGACAAATAACATGTATGTGTTGGTAAATATTATTTTGCTTAACACAGCAACGTGTCAAATTCATGCCCTCAAATTTCATTTGAAAGTTATTTTTGAATGATAAGAACGTGTGATGTTTTTGGTCGCAAAATATTTTTTGCTAACAAAATTTTTAATTTTAATATTTATAATATCAATTACCTTATATTTTTATAAGCGATTGACTTACAGAGCCTTTATATTAAATTATTGTTAAAATAATTAAATTTATTTTGTTAATTTTAATTCAATATATATAAAAATTTTCATAACATTTACATTTTTTTCAACATTTGGTTTATATTTAATTGCTCTCCATAAAGCAGGCAAACAGCGATAAAATTTAATTAATTCCAGTATGAAAATTTTTTCATCCATTTTTTATTTATTGCGCTATCAAATTTTCCACGTACGATATTGTCGCTGCGCAAACTAAATAAAAAAAAATGAGATTTGATGTAATTACGCAGCAACACATCAAATTAACTTCAAATTACAGTATCGACGGCAGTGAATATCTAAATTGTTTTGATTTTCGTCAAACTCACATGGACATATACGTGATAGTTTTTTTTTTTCACTAACACAATCAAAAAACCCTTGGTTTGTCAAGCCAATTTGATACGTGGCCATGGTGCTTTATGAATAAAAATAAATGTATCCAACTAAACATTTCCACTTGTCTTATAAAAAGACATTTGTAGTGGTATGAGGGATTTTTTAAAAAATAAAATACAAAAAAAAAACTCCGTCTGCGGTTTCGTAATGAAAATTTTGACTATTTCAACATGGCTACTTCAACACTTAGTTAGCAAACAACAATAACTTAAATTTAAAATGAAAATTTTAAAAATATTTATAAAAAGTTAAGTTATTTAATGCCTCTAAGAAATACAATATGGCTAACAAGGTCTACAACTCTGTAATTAACAACATTTCAACACCAACAAAAAAAAATACAAAGCAGTTTAAAGCAACGAAGGATTTTTTTTCTTGCAACTGGAAAAAGTTTTGCGGTTACAAAAAAAAATTTTTTTGTTGAAAAGAAAATGTTGTAAATGACATGCAAAAGACATCAATTACACTGTACAACAAAATCACATACATCTTGGATTAATTTTTATTTTAATCATGTGGTACCCCATGAAATTTGTACGTTTTGAAGAAAAAATTTACTTATTTAAATTTTGCCGTTCCGTACTCCGGTTTCTTACTTCAAAATCGTAGGCACTACAATAAATTATCGCTACATTAAGCGGTTTTCGTATTATAGTGGACCACGATTTCCACTAAGAATGTGCAACAGTGACTGCATGTGTTTTTGTATTTTTTGTTCTCTCTACTAGAAACATTCTTTAGAATCCTGCTAAGTTTTTTGTGTTGTACAGTGCGGCTATTATGTAAGTGAAGAGTGACTCTAACAAGGTGTAGAAAAAAACTACATTTTTATTTTTACAAAAGTTTTCTAGCAGTTTATTATTATTTTTCAGCTGGGAATTTTAAAATTTTAAACAGTTGTTTAAACTAAAAAAAAAAATATATATATATATTAAAAATAATAAGTCCTTGTAATGAAGAACTGCTCGTTAGAATATCGACATTCTACATGCAAACATACACAAACAATAAAACATTTTCCATAAAATGCGTTGATTTTATTCCAAATGTCAGTAATTTTGATTTGATAATTACGTACATAAAAGTTTGATGAAAACGTTAAAGAATATTAAAATGAAGATAAAAAATATGGCCCTTTTAATATTTTTAAACACCCCTGCGTATTACAAAATGATAAGTAGATTAGCCGGATTTTTACAAAATCTCAAATAAATTTACACAATTTTTATTAAAGTTTTTCAAAAACTATTTTGGCAAATGTATTAATTTTCAATCAAAGCGAATTCACTTTACATGTGGTTTTAATTTTTCGGCAAACACAACATTACATTACAACAACATTTGACATATCAGCTTCTATGCGTGCATGGAGAAATTTTGTCATTTTGACCACCATTATGGTAAGAAAAAAGTAGCTCAGCTGTGATAATAGTGGTACCTGCCCAGCTAGCATTTGGAAGATAATTTGACGAGCGCGATCATTTGGCGACTCTTTTTTAATCATCAAGACGATTGTTGGAGTAAAATTATATTTTACTCTTCCAAATGATGCTTTTTCGAGTCATTCTGACGATTGTTGGACGAATTAATCGGTCGTCGTTTACGCATTTTGGCCGGCATTGGAGGGCTGTTAATAATAGTTAACAATCGTGTTTCACTCTTCGAACAGATACTCTTGGAAATTACTTAAACGACTGTTGGACGGGTGTTTTGTAAAAGGGTCTTAAACGATCTGTAGGAAACTAATTATGGTGCATCGTAGACGATTCGTATGGAAAAGTCGCCATTAGGACACAGTTTCTCCCGTTGTCTTTAACTACTGCGATCGGAATGCGTCATCATGGACGATCGGATAATCGTCTTCTCCGATCGCGGAAGAGTGTTTAACGACCAAAAATGCTAGCTGGGTGTTAAGTAAATTCGTCTTGATTGTACAGATTACGTGTTCATTTTAATTGAGATATTTATGATATTTCTCATTTTTAATATAAAATTAAAATAAAATTGCACATATTTACAATTTTGCTGATTAGCATATTCATAAAATTTTTCATTCAGTTGGATTTTAATTTGTTCGGATCGTTTTATCGACTGTCAAGTTATACTGAACTGCGCGGGAATATTACTAATAATATTATGTACATTAATAAAAAAAAACACCCTCTCATTATTAATTTCTCTGCATGCATGTATTCTGTTGCCGATTATTACAACCAAACACATTTTCTATGGTTAATGTCCTTTAGAACTTCCCTAGTAATTTTGGCAAATTATTTTGTAAAAAATTCACATGGCCAATCATTCTTCTTCTGATCCTTTTCATAGTTTTCCTCATACTAAATATACATACATACAATTTTTCACCCCCTCCTAAAACTATGCTTCACACTATACTTGCGTTTGTTTTCTCTCAACAAACACCAAAGTAGAAAATTTTAAAATCAAAATAAACGCCTTTCCTTAACACACACACACACACATACAAACGCTCGCCCATACACTACTATTTCCTTTTGAGAGTCTCATTCTCATGCTCTCACACACACGCACACAACAATCAAATTTATTCTGCTACTGAGATTTTGCAATCATAATTGATTTGATTATATACTAGAAAATTTTAACTAATATTACAAAATTGTTGTCAACTTATTGTTTGTTAGCAAATTATTATCCCTTAAAATTATATGGGTTAGAACATGCGTTAGAAAGCAGTTATTCATATATTTTAATGTGTGCGAGGTTATGTTTATCTTCGTGTGTGTATATGTATGTACTCACGTACGATGAATGAAATGTTTATGTACAACCAACGCAATATCTGCACGTCGTTGTATAATTTTTTTATTACCATAATTTGAAAAAGAAAATCTTCACTTCACAGATATATAAACAGTTGAGAGTAAAATTGAAGCCGAAGCTCTGAATATGGATTGAAAATAATTTAAATGATGTCACAAAGAAAAATTATTTTATAACAAAATTTTCCTCAAAACTGATCAAAGGATAAGCTAAGGATATGAATGCTCAAATGATTTAAAATACTGTTTGTTAAAAGTTTTTGTAATTTTTAAAGGAATTTTATTATTATTAGTTAATTTTTCTACCAAATACCAAAAAGAAGTTCAATACAAAACAAAGTTTATTATCACTCTGTTAAAAGTAAAATTAATGAGGAAAACAAAAGTTATATATTCGACTCTTATCATGTTTCAGACGGTGGCTAATACAAAAATTCAACTTATATTCTAGGAATCTTCCTACCAAACATCGTATAACAATTATAATTTAACATTTTTTTCGAATTTCTCACTAGTTAGAGAAACGGGACACACAGCAGAGTTTGCACACGGTATAGTTTCGTTCAAAACCATACCGTCACAATTATCTGCCACGAATTTCGAGAATATGGCAAATTTAATTTACATATTGTATCTTTGCCATTTTTGTCCACCACTGTAACACGCATGGTAGATTTAATTTACGCATAACTGATGAACTTCAGTTGTTCAAATGCAGTGAACTGTAATAATTTCTCTATGGCAGATTTGACACTAAAAAGATGTCTAATAAAGCCTGAGGCAACATTTTCAAAAGTCTGTCATAAACGTTTTTATAAAATTATGATTTTCAATTTTTATGAAATATAAAAAAAAATAATAAATTTTTAATACAACACTATGCAACAAGACAACTAACAAATGGCTGATGGTTATCGAGCAGAAAATCAATAAAATCTTTAATTCTGTAGATAAGTGAAGTAGTGTGGTTCGGCCTTTGTTCGAGTCCTTAAAGACTTGAAGTTTTATTAAACAACACCCCTCATCCCTGTTCTAAAGAAGCATTCCCGAAAGTTCCAATGCTATGTTGGCATCACAAGCTTAGTTCAGAAGAAGGGAAAACAATTAAATAAGAAGTGGTTAGCAAGGTCAACAACCATATAGCTAGGAAATTAACCACTACACTACAACATTGTTCTCGCCGCCGCAAATTACTAATTTTTAGATAAGCATTGAACTAGCTTTCTTATGATTAGGAAAAATTTCGTAACAAAATTTGTATTTCCTAAAATCAAGCAAAATTTTACAGAATTTCTGTAAAAATAAAACTGCATTGGCGTTGTACGACAATCTTTTTGAACTCACATTAAGTAAAATGTTTCACCAATTTCATCTAATTTTTGTTTAGTGTACCCAGAATTAAGTAACCAGTGCCTCGTTTCTGTAACGAATGCGAGAGTTTCTCGCATCGAAAAATTTATTATCATTCTGTGAAAAACTGAATTAATAAGAATAAAAATGTAAATTTTCGTATTTTTATTAGGTTTGAAGGGTGGCTCATATAAAAGTCGTACTAATATTAAATGAGTCAGCCTACAAAAGATTGGGTGAGAAGCAAGAATGATAGAACTAAAGATTACGCCTTCCCGAACACCAAAATTGAATCTTCTGCGCATTTCGGTTAAGTGACGTCACGAATCATTGTGACATTTGTTAGTTGTGTAAAGATAATTTAATTAATTAATTTTTTCCTTAAATAATTTTATTGGAAAAATTTTCATTTTGTTAATAATTTAATGACAAGTCGATCGACAAGATCCACAAGAGCGCATTAAATCAAAATTAACTCAAAAAGAATGTTAATATATTTCCAAACTAAATTTGCTTACTATGATGGATTCAGAACTCTAAGGCAAATATTGAGTTATTACCCTCTTGTTGATAAAGTGCGATATGCACATTTGGACTTCCAAAATTTTTTTATGAAGCCGCAAACTGTCTTCGTTTGTGTCTGTGTTGCTTTTTTTCGTTTGCTCTTCATACGGTAGTGTTTTCGTTTAAGTTGCGATAGCGTTGGCTTCTATTGTCGGGTCTGCTGCCGATTTTAATTTTAGAGCTGTTCTATTGCTAAATCCTATGCGCAATTAGCAAATAAATTGCACAAACCAAAGTAATTCTAACTTACCAATTTCATATTTTAAATTTCTTTCGAAATCGTCCTGCTTAAAATGTAACGAGCAAGTTCTCTCCCTAAGAATTTTAATAGTGTCCCGCCGATTGCAAAGTTTTATCCAAAGCTTTTTTTTTAATCACAATTTCTCACTTGATTTTTTTTCCATCGTTATGCATGCATTTGCCCACTGCGCACTTAATGTTTACAATTTGCTTCAAACTTTTGAGCAACTTTTTTTTGCACTTGAAGCTTTTAAACACACTTCACACTCGGTTAATATAATTATTATTATTTTTTTGCACTATATTTTATAACTTTAAACTCAAAATTCTTTATCTATAACGAAATCCAATAAATTAATTTTTGGAGAACTGTCAAAGTGAATTTTAATGCAGAATTTCCAAGTCTCACATCACATATAAATTTTTCTCAGAAAATATATATTGACTTCGCAGATTTGTTAAAAAATTATTTCATATGGTATGCATTTCGTCTATATTTATTCCATACAAAGGTAAATAGTTTTATCTTGGAGCTTTGAAGCTTCTAAGCTAATGGAGTCCGACAAAAAATTTTTCGGATTTGTAAATAAATTATAAATTTTATGTCAGGTGAGATTCCATCAAATTCAACACACTGCAGATTATGACATTCATATTTATCTTCCAAATGTAAAATATTCTCATTTTGTATCATAAATTAAAAATTTTCAATAATAACATGGCCCTAAAGGATTTGGAAAAACATAGAATTGGCAACCCTTGCATGGGTTAAACTACGTCATCAAACAAGAAAACATGCTGAAGGCGTACTCGCAATCTGTAGTTCTATCATTCTTGGGTGAGAAGTATATTCTCACATTTTTTTCGATGTGGGAACTTTTCACAAGTTACAGATACGAGGCACAGATTCAGAAATAAAAATCCATTTTGAAAAAATATTATAACATCATATTCCACATTTTCCTCAAAAGCGTAACAACTCAAAATTTTCAAATTTTCCCTTTTTGCAAAAAACCAAACCACAGTGGTCTATCCACTGTAAAAATTTTACACAATTTTCTCCACTCTTTCACCAAAAAAAAAATACAGTTGTATCTCCCTTTGTGATAGAAGAGTAGTATTAAAAAAAGTTTTTGGCCTCTACTGAAAATTCATGAATTCTGAGTCGTTATGCTTTTGAGGAACAAGTGCGATATCTCGAAAGAGCGACTCAGTTCCAAAATATTGAAAAAGGAAACTGTAACTACTAAGACTTTTCTGGTGTTACAAATTAAACAATAATTTTTTTCTAGTTTTTGCAATATTAAATTTTTGTTCTAAATTTAACTATTTCAAACATAAAATTAAATAATTCCTATAACTTCCAACATGTATGTTGCAGCCACTGTCTTTATATTGAACAATTAAAAAAATTAAAAAAAAAATTCCATAATGTTGCAAACTATTGTATGCACTGCGGCATTAAGCCCACATCCTTATTGAATAGATTGCAGTTTTACCTTTGAACAAAAGTAAAATAAAATTTTGTCACATGCTGTTTCATTGACATGATACTTAACCAAAGAAAATTAACAAAAAAAAAACTATAATACATTTTAGAAACAAAGCGATGAACGTGAGAGGTAAATGAATGACCAAAAATGACCACAATGATTCAGACAGAGTAGAAAAGAGCAATTGTTTAGTTGGGAAATTGCTTTAAAAAAATGGACAAATAAAGATTTAAGAAACAAAAGAAAAAAGTACACGTTGTTTTTTGCTCTGATATTACTTTCTACAATAAATTGCTATAGAAAGTGTTTCTGGAAATTTCTGCGAACCAGAACGCTTTACTGCATACTCTTATATGCGACAGTAATGATCACATAATCGATTTCTTCGAACAATTTAAAATAAATGCTTTAAAATTATAGGAAATTTTACTTAGGTGCTATTTCCATAAGGCGGACAAATAATTTGGATTTAAAATTTGTATGAAAATCACTTAAATAATATTAGTACTTTTCATACAAATTTTATACTCAGATTAATCGTCCGTGTTGTGGAAACCTCACCTTTAATTTGACTTCAAAATCGTTTAACAACAGAAATTCTGTAAAAATTTTTAAGATGTTAGGAAATATAAATTTCGTCTTTTACATGAAATTTTTTTAATTACAAGAAAACATTTACTAAAAAGTAGTTCAGTGTTTATCTAAAAAATAGTAAGACCTTCGTTATGGTCGCCGTTTGCAGGGTTAGGAACAATGAGTTCATAAAATTCTCTAATGGTTCATTTCCTTACTATCTGGTTGTTGATCTTGCTAATCACTATACATTTTGTTTTGTTGTAGGACCAGCATTTAGGGGATGCTTATGTAATGCATTGATAGGGTAGAGATGTTAGATGGTAAAAATGTAAAAGACGGCCTAATTCTTTTAAAACCCTGCTATTGCGAGTTTTATTAATTTTTAGAGCAATGTTTCAGCGCCTCTGGTGTCAAATAGACGCATTAAATTTCTTAAGCTCTGTGAATGGAGACAAGGTGATGTGGTGTACATGAGCTGGGAATTGTATAAATCGATGCCAGAAAAGTTTTAAGAGACCAGTACTATACTTTCGACATTTAAGAAATCTAAACACAATTAATGCAATGCTCTGACCAGGGTTGGAATCCAGCTCTTAAATCATAGCTTACTTTGTAGTCAACTCGCTTCAATTAACTTCAATTAACACCACAGTTGCCTTCTTCTGAACACTCCATTTGGTACAACGAAGATTTTGATGTCATCAGAGCTCTAATAAAATGATTTTCTTATATAAAAAAATTTTATTTGATTTGAAAAAATGTATAAGATACTACACGTATTTAATTTAATTAAATTAAAAAAAACTTGTAAAATAAATAAAGTCTGCGAAAATAGCCCACTACTCTACACGGTAAGAGATTGTAAATCTCATTTGGAGTCATCAAGATACCTCCAAGAAGCATTATTCTAAGCTCCGTTACCGCCTGGCAGGCGCAGGGAATGTACAATGGCGTCTCTTTATGCGGTTCACACAATCTTCATAGATCGGTCTCAGACTTTCCAATGTTGAATTTACGTCTTCTTAGTAATAGAAGGTCCTTGTTGTACATTATTAGTAATTTTTGGGATCTGCTTTGGGGTAACGTAATAATTCGTTTTGCTTGTCTTAAGCCTTAGAGGGCTTTCCAGTGTGAAGAAAATTCCATCTGACTTCATGAGCTATTATGTTATTTTACATATCCGTTTGATATACCAAGGAAAATTCCTGAATTATAAATTTACGGTGGTCTTCTATGTTCGCTAGACATTTAGGCCGTTTATGGCATTTTTAAAAATCGGGCCATATATGAATTTGCCAGTTTGGAGCTATCGGTCGGCATTTTCGTGCCATGGTTCTTCCATTGGCTACGTTCAGTAGTTAGTACGTTAAAGTATCGAAAGATCAAAAGTGACGGCAATCGAGTTGTGTGTTAAATTTAAGATAAATGAAAAACGCTCTGCTATGGAAATAAAATTAAGTGATGAAAAATGGCACAAATTGTATGAAACACTTTTCAAACGAAACTTTTACATTTTGTGTCGTCATTAATGACGATATATGTTGCATTACGTAAAAATTAAATAAGGGTGATCCAAGTAGAGATACTTTTTTCAATAGCATTTTTTTGACAGATCACGTGTGAGTCGTGTCATGCTGTCATGTTTTTTTTGTTTAGTATTGTTTGGCCTTTCATAATGGAAAGACTTACGCCTGAAAAACGTTTACAAATCGTTTAACGTTCTGTGAGGAATGTGTTTCGAGGCAAATTTTGTTTAGCGATGAGGCCCATTTCTGACTCAATGGGTATGTAAACAAACAAAATTGTCGCATTTGGGACGAAGAGCAACCTGAAGAAATTCAAGAACTGCCACTTCATCCAGAAAAAACAACGGTTTGGTGTGGTTGGTGGTTTTGCCGGTGGAATCATCGCTCCATATTTCTTTAAGAATGATGCCGGTGCGAAAGTAACCGTCAATGGCGAGCGTTATCGTGCCATGATAACCGAAATTGAAGCCCGTGATCTCGGCGACATTTGGTTTCAGCAAGACAGCGCCACTCCCCACACATCGCATCAATCAATGGATTTATTGCGAGAACATTTCGGTGAGCACATAATTTAACGTTTTGGGCCGGTCGATTGGCCACCAAGATCGTGTGATATCACACCGTTAGACTTTTTCCTGTGGGGATATGTAAAGTCTAAAGTTTATGGGGACAAACCCGCTTCGGTGCAGGCCTTGGAGGAAAACATCACGCGTGTGATGCTCGAACGAGTCATCGAAAATTGGACTCAACGGATGGACCATCTGCGACGTAGCAACGGCCAACATTTGATAGACATTATCTTCAAAAAATAAATGCCAAAGAATGTTCTTTCAAATGATAATAAACTTTCTCCATTAAATTTGAATTTTCTGTGTTTTTTTCTTTCAAAAGTAGGGAACCTCGAAATGGATCACCCCTTATATGTGGCTCGAGTTCAAATCCAAGTATAGGTAACGGATTTTTTATTATCCTTTTTATCTTTTATATGACTTGACTTACTAAATTTAAGCATGAAATTTTTATTTAGGCTCCAGACTTTCTGAGATGTTTCACAATTCATTTCGTGTAAATGATTTCTTAAATAAAGTTGGCTTATGAATTATAAGATCTGAGTTCAAAACCAGCATAAATGAAAAAGTATCGTCTTTATAATAAGAATATTGTAATTTTTCCAGCAATTTTAATTCTAGGATTAAAATATTACTTTGATTGAAAAACAGTGACATAATCATTAAAATTTATCCATGATGGTTTTATTTTCACTGTACGTAAATTTATGTAATTTTTTAGAATATAATTTAAAACATTAAAGTGAATTATTTAATCATTTTATTACGCTGTAACGTTATTTTGTTAAATAACCACTAGACTACAAGTGTAATTTGTTAAATGCTAAAGCTATTAACATAATTTAAAATTAATACTGTAACTAAATATGAAAAATTTCTTAACATTTTACATTCCATTTGTCAACGTATTATTAGTTAAATTAATTATTTATAAAAATTGTGGTCTAAATTCTCTGGCACATACCGTCCATTTGTTTCCATTCATTTAAAATGATCTATTACACATTAGAGATATAATTTAGAGAAATTGTTGTACAAAAATAAAGGGCGCATTAATAATTTTTCCATTTTCATAATTTTTATTTTCCCTTAGCACATACATACAGTTACATGCATACATACATGCAAACATGCACTCATTTCATACTCTGTTCTGCATGCCAGTAAATGTAAATTATTTTTAATGTCATTTCTGGCAAATTGTTTTGTGTGAAATTCATCCCTCCAGGGAACTTTTTCATTGTGATTTTTATTCCATTTACCTGGATACGTTTGTTGCACTCATTCCCTCTGTAAGTCATACATCCATTCATACATCATTCATTTATTTATTTATTTATTTCCTTTGTTCAATTTTAAATGTAAATGATTAATGCTTAATGGATTATGTCAAATTGCGTAAATGTCAATTTTATATTTAACTTTTATTTGTTTTCTTTTGTATTTTGTAGCGTTCCTTTCATTGTTGTCGTCTCTTGTGGCACTGGTTGGTATACAGAACAAATTAACTTAAGAGAGCATTACAAATGAAATCAATTGATTCAATTTGTTTATTTGTTTTTCACTTAGGAATGTGTTTAACAGCAGGACGTAACCGAATATGTATGTTGATAGAGGTTAGGATTTTTTAAGGATTCTTTTTTTTTTTTTGCAAGGAAATTATATCACATGAGTAAAAACAAGAATTTTTATTTCACTAAAAGTTGCATTAGCAGTTTTTTTTATTTTCGTGGTGGATTGAGACTTCCCAAATAAATTAAATCCACTAATTTAATAATTCTATTGCTAATTTTCACGAAAACATTGAAAATTACTCAAGCAATTTAATTACTTCATATTTTTTCAAATTACTTCAAGCATAAGTAATTTTTCCCAAACAAAATTAGCTAGAATTAAAAAATTTTACTGAATTTAAGTTCAGAATAGTTGTGGTATGGCAACTATGAAGTTTATTTTTACAGAAATTCTTTAATATTTTCCTTGATGTCAGGATTTGAAAATTTTGACTTTGACATGATATTTTTCATAATTATAAGAAACTGTTTACAAAAACTAGTTTAGTGTTTATCCAGAAGTTAGTAAAAATTTTGTCATGGGTGTCATCTACCGTATGTAGGCACAATGTTTTCATGTACTACTGTAGTGGTTCATTTCCTTGCTCAACAACCAGATCTTGCTTAGCACTTCTCGTTTCCTTATTTTCGCTTCTTCTGAAACATCCGTCTGCTTCAACAAAGCTTTTAATGCCATAAGAGCTCTAGTATTTTAGTTATTTTTTTAATATATGTAAGTCTCCTGATGTGTAGGTTCACTAGGTTGGGATATTTGGTAATTCGAATTTTAAGGAATAATAACGGGTACAACTCGGAACTAATAAAGTTCTGACTAAAAATCCAAACTCATCTTAATTTAAGCAAAACATTAGTGAAAAGGTCCAGCATTTTCTTATTTTTTAAGACATAGATGAAAATGTATATGGTTTTCCAATAGGGATTGATATGATTTTGAAGTGACGTTTCGGCCATTTGTAATATGTCATGATCTGTCATTTGTTTTCCATTGTATTCAGTAGTGTTTACAATTTCATCATGGAACAAAAGAACAACGTTCCTGATTTTGCCTTGGAACAACTTAAAAACGTTAACGATTTTTTTAAGAAAATCATTTTATCCGATGAGGCTCACTTTCATCTGAATGGTGCGGTAAATAAACAAAACTGTCGGATCTGGTGCGAAGAAAATCCAGAAATTATTCATGAAAAACCATTGCATTCACCTAAATTGGCAGTTTGGTGTCGTTTTTGGTCTGGTGAAATCATCGGTCCGTTCTTCTTTCGTAATAAAGCTGGTAACACCGTTATTGTCAATGTAGAGCGATTTAGATAAATAATATCCAACTTTTTATGGCCGAAATTGGAAGAAGTTGATCTTGACAACATTTGGTTCCAACAAGACGGGGCTACGTGCGACACAGCAAGTACAAAAATTTAATTGTTGCGAGAAAAGTTTGGAGATTCGATTATTTGAAGAAATTGTGATATTGAATGGCCTCCAAGAAGTTGTGATTTAACACCATTAGACTATTTCTTGTGGGGTTATTTGAAGTAATTGGTCTGCCGAAATAAACCAGACTCTTACAAGTCAATATTGAACGCGACATTCATGACATACAACTTGATTTAGTGGAAAAAGTGTTCGAAAATTGGGTTCATCGAATTCGTTCCTGCAGAAGAAGTCGTGTAGGCCATTTGAATGACGTTTTATTTAGAACTTAATTGTATCGATTGTATGTCACATTAAATAAAAAAATTTTTGAATTTCCGTAACAATAAGTGTGTTTTTTTTTAAAGAAATCATATCACTCTTATTGGAAAACCTTTTATTAACTCTTTTGCAGTAGGAGTACATACCGGTTATCCGTTAGTTTAAATAAAACTAAAAGGAAATTTAGTCTACTGGAAAATCAAAACATTTAAATATATATTTTTTTTTTGTTATAACCCAGCAAACAATATGAGTCCTAAAAGAGTCTTTTTAGGACTCCTAAATTTAACGATTTGTATGAAAAATTGTGAGCCTTTTTGCTCACAAATCAATCATAACAGCCTCTTAAAATAGTCATAAAAGAGGGATTTCGGAGCCAAAAAGAGTGATATAGGAGTGTTTCTTTTTCTTGAAATTATGGTATTCATTTTATTTGTAAATTTTTGCTTTTTAGCTTTTAATGGAAAAGTTTTGTGCATCGAAATAATTTATTTTTCCAAATTTGTACATTTCTTTAGTTTTAAATGCGAAACGAAAAAATATAAACTTGACATCGATATCGTTTCAAATGTTTTTTTAGGTAGAATTGTTAATGTTTTGCTCTCTTGGAAAAGTCTTCGCTGCGAGGTTATTACGGATAAAAGACGCGTGTGAACTCGAATATTTTCCTCCTCCAATGCTAGAACTCGTTCTTTTAATTCTGAAAATAAATAATAAAATAGCCATTAATAAACTATATAAAATTCAGCTTTACTTAACTCGGTTTTCATTTATTAATACTTTTACGTCCTTTCCGATTTCATTGGTTTGTGCCAGAATTTGCTGAATTACTTCTTTGTAGAACTAAATTTTGCGGCAATACTGTTGTTGCATTTTGCAACATGGTATAAGATAACCCACTCATTAATTTATTATTTATTTATTAAATTATTTCATTAATCATTTGGGCTGAACGCCTCTTTTCGCCAGTTGTTGGATACATTTTCTCTTCTTATTAAAAAACACAGAAATAAACTTATTTTTTTGCACAATTTCTTAAAGATTTTATCAAAAGCACAACCGAACAGCGCAAAATGATCACAATAATGACAGACAAATGCAAAATATTGAAATTATCAAGTAAAAAGAAAACAAACTACCGTTGTCCCTCAGAAAAGCCTCATAAATAAGAGTTTTCTAGGAGTGTGCTCCCAAATTGCTCATAAAAATGAGTCTTTTCGGAGTCCTGAATTCTGCAGGCTCCGTAATCAATCATAAATGCTCATAAATTAGGAGGGTAATCTCATAAAACCCTCAGAAAAAGGAGTCTTTTAAGAGTCATATTTAGGAGCGCTCCGAAAATTGTTTGCTGGGAATGTTGTAATGATTCAACAAGACCTGGTTACGTGAAATATATATATATACCATGTCTGGATTGGAACTCATGCAATACAATATTTTTTTATTTCTTTATTTTGCGAGCCATAAGTTTTTCATACCAGTAATGCTCACATAAAGTGCATGAGTGAAAGAAGTTGAATACCGCTGATGAAGCTTTTCATTTCTTATTACGCTTTCATTAAATTAATGAAAATTGTCATTGCATTAATGTAAGGATCTCAACTTAAGGGATTTCATTCTAAATGACAAGATATTTTCTTTTTAGTAGGCGGAAAATACCAGTATCGTACAAAGCAAGAACTGCATGATCTATATACCGACATCAATGTACCACAGCCAAATATTGCGGTGGCCTTGACAGCTTGAGCTGAACGAATATATTGCAGCTAAATAGGCGTTTGAATATGATATTTTGGGAAGACGTAAAAGGGGACGAGCGAAACTCCATTGAAAAAACCTCAACTTGACAAATTGGAAAATAAATTCGTCGAATGACACATAATTATATATTTATTTGCAAAACGATTAGCTTCTCTACAGAAAACTACCAGGATCTCTGGCAGACAACCTTCGAACTACTAGGCTAGCTTTGCTAGCGACATAAAAATTTAATTGATTCTAACAATTTGATTAGTGTTCAAATCTTCGTAATTTTTTATTTAAGTACCACAGAAATGCAGGTGTTCATCCGCGTAAATAATCAAGAATCTGGAGATATCTAATTTCATTTATTTATGCAACAATTATGATGAAGAAAAATGAAGAAAAGCGCAATTATTAAAGAAAATTATACTGACCTCATCATTTTCATTTGCCGTAACATAAGGATGCGAATAATTTTATGAAAGCAAAACTTGTAAATTTTTTAATGAATTTATTTTTTTTGAGAAAGCAAATGTTTGTTCATCTCTTGAAAATGACTTTATGACTTTGACGCTTTGAGCAAATAGAAATACAGGGAGAAAAAAGAAAAAAAAAACAAACAAACAAACAAACAAACGAACAGCATGACAGGGGTGACAATTGAGAGGAACAAATTTCCACTTTATTATCTTTACTTGACTACAATCACACAAACGTTTATACATAAATTCCCGTAATACATGACAATTTTATCGCACATTTAGATACAAGAAAGGATCACACAAGGATGTACAATGGAATAAATGCACAATTTGTCTAAAGAATGACAATTGTTGGTTGTAAAAGATTTAAATGATTTTTATTTTATGGCATTTGCTTTTGATGTGGGAACTGGTAGCCAGCCATTGTGGTCTGTATAAATCAATAGAATTTTACAAAATTCTATTTTTTTTCTCTCGCCATCATTAACATGAGTAATAAATTGTTTTGCTACTCATAATGATGAAACATTTAGGAAAATTATTTTAGGGCTGAAAAAAAAAAAAAAAAAACACGTTAAACTAAAATTGTTTCTATGAATTAATATCGATTTTCGCTTTCTTTATTTGAAGGGTAACAGTAGCACAGAGTCTGACAGTGCAATTTGTATTTTAGTTTTAAAAATTCTACTTAAAAATTCTGTGAATGCGGCCGGTTATTGGAGTACAGGGTATCAAAGAACAGCATTGTGAATAGCCCGGCATGTGGTTTGAACTTAAACAGACCACGTGTAAATCATGATATGAGATTCCTTTTTTTCGTTTTTGTATATTTTTTTTTATTTTTTTGGGTTTCGCTTTTAACTTTTCCTTGTGTTTGTTCTCATTTTCAATGAAGAATGAATTGTATTATTGATAATTTCTTTCTTTCTTTTTTTTTTTTTTGTGCTGTGCCAAGCTAATGTTACCTTTACCACACTGGCTTTGTATTCAATTATCAATCGCGCCTGATGTGTTTAAACGTTAATTTTAGCAATTTATTTAATTTTTTCTCTCTCTCTAATTCATTGTTTTATTTATGCTTTTTTTTTCTTGTAGTTTTTAAGTCCATCCATTGAAATTATGTTTATTTGTTTATTTTGTTTAATTACCCCAGACGTTTTAATTGTTTTGCAAATATTTTTGGAAAATAAATTGCATACATCGGTAACGCAGGATGTGTGCATGGGGTTCAATGGAAATGTTGGCATTTTGACAGGTACTTGTATGCAAAAAAAAAAAAAAGAATTTTAAGCCTGATTAAACATCAATAGTTTTGGCATATTAGTGATACTTCAATGCTTCTTAATTATAAAATTAGAAGAGTGGAGTTGTTTAAAAAATTTATTTGAAAAATGTTCACACTTTTTTTTTTGTTTTGTTAAATAGGCAGGAAAAAAATTACCAGTATGGTAATCGGTAAAAGGCTTCTGAAAGGGATAATTGAGAAGAATTCTCACAAAAAATATTTAAACAAATATTATAAGATTAACTGCTATCGGTAGGATACATCATTATTTTAGACTAGTGCTGTTGTTTAACCTGAAAGTTTCTAATATTCTTTGCCCAATTCCAATTAAGCAAAGTAGAAAGCTAATTGCCAGCAATGCCAATATCTTCCTAGAAAATGGATTATATTATGGAAGTGATCCACATCAAATTTAAAAACATTCATTATTTTAGTTGCGCAAATATGAGAATATGTATTAATAATTATTTTTTATGTGGGCAGCCCCTTTTCCCTTTTGCTGTAAACTGTATTTTGCTCATAGGAAATTTTAGCACAGTCAACACCTTAGTTGCGCAGATATGTGAATATACATATGTATATTATTGTTTACATTGATGGTATTGGGTGGAGGCCCTTTCCCAATCAATATTAAAAGAAAAAAAATATACTTCAATCAATTCTTAAAGTTACAATGTGCTCCCAAAACAGTATGAAATCACACCCAAGAAATTATTCTTTTGACAAACTTAAATCGAGTTATGACAATTTTAAAAATTTAGGTATTTATTTATTTTTCTTATTATCCTATTTATTAATTTGCGACTGATCTACAGTTTATTTTAAAGTGTTCCAAAAACAAACAAACAAAAATTTATGCGAAGATTTTATCAAATTTTGGTTAAACCTCCAATCGGTCTTTACAGATGGTTCGAAAATGGAAATAAGCACGGGTGCTGGCGTCTATTTTTTAGGAACGGAAATTCTTAGGTCTTTTAGGCTACCGAAGGAATGTAGTGTATTTCAGGAGATCCTAGCGATCCTCAGGGCCACGGAACTAGTAACAGAACACATAACTGAAGGCGTGGAGGTAACATTCTACGTTGACAGTCAGGCGGCGCTGAAAGCTTTGAAGGGGCATAGTGTCAAATCGAAGCTGGTCAGCAAGTGTAGGCTATCTCTCTACTTGCTTATGGACAAATTTAGCGTTAGGCTATGTTGGGTACCAGGACATTGCAGTATTGAGGGAAACGAAATGGTTGATGTGCCGGCAAGAATAGCGTCAGCATTAGATGTTGCCGTTAGTGACAGGTCGGTTAAACCTCAAATCGGTCACTACTATAGGGAACTCAGTAACTGGGTAATTAGAAGAACTAACCATTCCTGGAGGAATAGAGAAGATTGTAGAGTCTCGGAGTCCATATGGACAGAACTAGACTCAGGTAAATCTGATCTACTGCTGGGTATGAATAGAAAGGTTTTGAGAGTCTTAGTAGGCGCCTTGACTGGCCATTGCTCGGTTAGAGCGAGGACCTGCATATGGGAAAATGGCACTCCGGATTTCTGTAGGAATCACACTGGATCCAATTGGGTCTCCAAGTGGATGTATGCTTCACACTATCCTTCCTAACCAAATCTAACCTTTATCGAATTTTCTAATTCTATGAAATTTTTAATTTTCCTGATAAAATGTTTAATTTTTTAATACTCCTTGTGCTCTTTGAACATAATTTATTATCAAATCTCACAAATTGTATGGAACTGTGTATAATTTATTTAAATTTTTTTTTTTAATGTTACAGATTTTACTCCGACTTTCGAAAATGCCGTTTTCATCAGATCTCGACGTTTTAAAGGCAAGCGAATCAATTCTGACTGTTTTTACGATGATGTCCGTGTGTATGTATGTATTTTTGTGTATATGTATCTCCCTCTCTCATAATTTAAGAATACCACAACTGATCGGAATCAACTATGCGACATTTTAAGGACATGTAATTCAGTTAACAAAATCGAATTTTCGAAAGTAAAGTTTTCAGAAAATATTTAAATGTTTTAAATATATTTTAAGCTACTGAAACAATGAAACCAGCTCTTAAACCCGAAAATAAACTATGACTATAAAAAAAATTTTAACTAAAATCGATACATTCTTTGTCGAAAAAGTGCTTCATATCAAAAATTCCCAAATGGGTTGCCAAATCGTTTTTCAAGATTTAGATTGCAGATTTAGTTTGTAAACTTTCAAAACTGCACAATATGCTGTAAAGATTTTTATAAAAGTTAGTTGAACGGTGTTGAAAATTTTTTTTATTTCTGTAAAACTTTTGTGAAATTGATGTTCAAGATTTGACCATTCCTTTTAACTTCGAAAGATTGTGCTCAGATGCCTCAAAGTTTGTATAAGGCTTCAGCTTAGAGGTAGGTTGCAGGTATGGAATACAAGGTCTACTGTATCCCATATTTTTTTGATTTGATTTGTGGGATTTTTTTTACTTAAAGGTTATCTCATTAGCCAGTTCATTTTTAAAATGTTATTTTAATTTATCTGCTTATGGCCTTTCTAGTGAAGTACATTCAACGATTTTCTGGAGCAGCAAGTAAAATTAGCACACAGACGTATACAAAAGTCGTATTAAATTATTTTTCAAAGCCCCTTTAATTATTAAGAGAAAAACTAGAACGGATATTTTGGTTTTGTTTTTTTTTTTTACTTAATCACAACGACAACAAAGTAAGGTCAACTTTTTTTCAATTTGTTGATTTAAATTTAATTCCAAAGAAATAAAAAACATAATAATACAGTGAAACTTGGATATAACGAACATCGTTATAACGAAAAACTCAATATAACGTATGTTTTATTGAGTCCCTTGAGAAAATCTCTTTATTGCAAAGTTTTTCATACAAAATTGCACTATAGCTATAACGAATAAATTTTAAGCAAAAAATCCTCTATATAGCGAAATATTATTCAAATGTCTCAATATAACGAAATTAGAATAAATCCTAAATGCTAAAGTCCCGTTATAAAAACAGCGAAGTCTAAATGTATTTATAATTGCATTTGTAAGGCCTCTATACAACGAAGTACTCGTACAAAAGCCTCTATACAACGAAGTAAGAATAAAATTTAAAGGAAAATGGTAAAGTGCCGTTATCAAAAGAACGAATTCTTAATGTGTGTGCAAATGTAATGCATTAGAAACATATGTAATCAGTATTGACTTGATTCTTGTCAAAATGAGTAAAGTAAAGCGTAAATCAATATTTATTCGAGAACAAAATTCTATAATTGAGGCCGTAGATCGTTCGATTACTTAACTTTTGTCGAAAAAAGTATTGATAACTGTATTTGGAACTTGCGAAAACAAACAAATTAACACAATATTTTATTAAAACCTAATAAAATTACCTGAATAACAAAAATGTGTTCTATTTCTTATTTACCTCATGAAATATAAGCTTTCATTAGCAATCTCATGTTAAATAGATTTGAATAAAGAAAACTTTAGTTACAAAGAATTTTTTTCGTATTTCTTCAAATTTCGTTATATCAAGGTATTGCTGATTATATATATAGCGAAGCAATAGCTATAATGAAGTATTTTCGGATCCCCTTGGAATTCGTTATATCGAAGTTTCACTGTACTATTGAAAATAAAAAAAATAAAATAAAATGATATGAAAATAATAGCAACAATATGTAACCAACTTGTTAGTTACAGGTTGTTGTAAACTAAACTTATAATTTAAAATTTTACAAAACCAATAATTTCATAATGCAACTTCAGATGCTACATTCAGTCACTCATTCACTCAACTTTAATTTAACTATAACGACTCTGCACCGCCCTGCTTCTATGCCGACTGCATTAACAAAATCCTCGTTATGCATTTATTATGTTTATACTCGTATGTATGTGTGTGTGTTTGTAATAACGCATACTATCAGAAAAACAACTATCAAGGTATATATATATGTATATATGATGTGTGTATACATAGTGTACAAACTGCTGAAATGATAGGTTGCTTATATACTTAATATTGTAATTTTTTTTTTTATTTTGTTGTAAATAAAAAGTGTATATGAAAAAAAAATATTCAACAACAAACTGAACATTTAGCCGCTTTTTAGTATGATGAAAATCTGGGAGTGGTTTCGACAAACATTAAGGCTTTTTTTTATAATTCTGCGACTATCATAATGATTATTAAAAATTCAATAGGTAAATTATACAACATAATACATTTAAAAAACATAAAACAGTTTTTCAATAAACAAACAGGGCAATTTGTTATTGACCTTAAATAAATTTTTATTGTATTTAAAATATTATTTCAAAAAAAATATAAATATAATAAATTGAATAAATTTAAATATTTAAAATAAATTTAAACAAAAATTGGGGTTTAAAGAGCTGTCTTTCTTTTTTTAAAAAATACGTAAAGGGTAGTATGATGCCAAGCAGTCAGGATTGCTGGTTTAAGTTGGACTCATCTCTTAAATTACAAAGTCACAACCATTGTTAAACGTAAAAAGAGTCCCAATGAGTTTTTACCCGACGAGAAATTTTTTAACAGCTGTCTTCAAAATGCTTCTCCTATGACTGGTGAAAGTTGAATAGAAACAATATGTGAGAAAGAATATATCAATTAATTAAAGCAAGACTGTTAACAAAATAGCCTTCCCAGCAACTTTTTCGTTATTGGTTATAAAGGATAATTTTTATAGAGTGACACAAGTTTAAATCATAATAAAACAAGTAAAGAAAATTTTATGAAATCAATGTTTAAATTTGATTTCTGCCATGTGGCCGCCAAAGCTAGCTCGTAGAAGGCGCAATCTGGCATACCGATTTTCAACAACTTTTCGCAGCATTTGCGGCCGTATTTCGCCGATAGCTCTTCGAATATTGATTTCCAGGTGTTCAATTGTTTGTGGTTTATCGACGTAGACAAGTGACTTCACGTAACTCCAAAGAAAATAATCTTATGGAGTTAAATCACACGATCTTGGTGTTCTTCGAATTAGCTGCTCTGAAAGAAGATTATGTACGCCATAAAATGGAAGAAGTGCACGATGAGTTTGACGAATAGAACAATCAGTTTGATTAAAAATTGCAACAATTTGCACGCGTTTCTCTGGTGTAAGTCGATTTATAATGAAGTTTGAAAGCAAACTAAATAAAAAGCAACTATCATCTGTTAAATGGGTGCTGAAATAAAGTAGTGATGCCAACTAAAAGCTGTGACACTCTAAGAAAAACACGCTTTACTAAACTAGTTTAATCGACCGTATTTGTAATGAAGTCCTTAGGATATGTTAGAAGTATTGATCCCAAAGCCATGAAAACTAGAGACCTTAAAGATGTAATTGCCTATTGTTCGTTCTAGACCATCAATCAGTATATACTGTAAATATTTAAGCATATTTGATATACATATATGTAAAGCGCCACGCCCACTTCTTTAATTCTATAGTTTTCGCACACAATGTTCAATTCCCCCAAAATTTCATAACTTTTCCTACATAAGTTTTGAAGATATCTCAAAATGATTAAATATTTACTATTCACGGAGGGGGAAACCCACATGCAATTTTTCTTGCTCCATTAGCTCCAAGAATATTCCAAAATATTTTTTTTTTTTTTTGGTTTACTATTTGGGAGCGGCACGCATATGTTTATTTTATTCTGACCATTTTCTTTAAAACAATAGATAAGTCAGTTGAGTAAATCCGACCTTGTAAGCTGCCAAGATATATGAAAACAACTATTAGCTATATATAGGTGGGGCCACGCCCATTTGTCCGTTATTTAACACATTCAAAAAAACATTATAAAAAGATTTGACCGAATAAAATTTCAAGTCATTGGCCGTATTAGTATGAAAAGTGTCGTGTACACTTCAGATTTTTAAAACAATATTTACCCTTTTGGTCCTTTCTCTGAACATCGGTAATAAAACACTGTAAAAATTTCAGCAATATTGTGTGAGGAGCTATTAGCTTTCAATCTTGCACTTACACAAACTTCCACTAGGCACTAAACTATCAGTATACCAAAATTATCAAAAAGATAAAAATTACCAAAAGTTAAAAAGTACCCAAAAAAAGTACCAACTTTTTTCTTATTTTATCCTTAAAAAAATAGATTTTATTTTATTATCGATAATGTTATTTAAAAAATATAAAAAGTGCCAAAAGTACCAGTTTGTCCGGTTTTTACCCCCTTGAAAAATATTCAACATTTGTTTCTTTTTTTTTTAAATTACTACGAACTGCTTTTATTATTAATATTTGTTAATATTTATACACTTAAATACGACGAGGTTTAGTGGCTTCCGAAAACAAAGTTTGTTCTATTCTGCCAGTGCAGTTGAAATCAGGAAAGGGATGTGTTTAGATATTAAATTTTTCCTTTGTTGCTCGAAATATGTTAACAATGTCTACTTAATATTTCTTTGTTTCTTTTTTTTTTAGAACCAGCACTCAGGGAATGACTCCTAATTATGGCTTGCATTGTACCAGAACTAGGGAGAAGGGCAGAGAGGTCAGATGGTGAAAATGTTGAATAGACTTTGCTTTGAGCATTGTTGCTAATTTTTATAGCAGTGTTGCAGCTGAATGAAAAGGCATTTTTATTAATTGTTTTACTTCGCCGACGGTTCTGCTAACCGACAAATGAAGGCGCTGTGCTGTACATTAGCTTAGAATTATATAAACCGCTACACATAAATAGTCCAACAAAAATTAATAAAATACCACATTAATTTACATTAGAGAAATTTTATTTTGTTGAGGACTTGCTCTGACCATGGATCGAATGCAGGCTTTAAATCATGGCTCCTTTGTAGTTAGAATAGAATAGAAAATTGCATAGATCTGGTCCAAGGACCGGCACTGCGACATCTATTGGATATTTTGTGCCATGGATTTCTAAAATTGAAACAAACTCTGAATGACTCTCCTTATGAAAGTCAGCACAGAGCTTGGAGAATACCGCCCCAGGTGCACCCAGCACAACTCTTCACCGCCCAGATCGCCCTAATGGCTTTCTGTGTGACGCATTCAACATGTCGGTTCCAAGTCAACTTGCTATCAAACATAGCCCCCAGGTATTTGTCTTCGGTCGAGAAAGGGATACCAGTGATCCCGCACCATACCAGTGCTCAATGCATCATTCATGATGTCTGAGAGATCGTTGCCGAATTTTTCAGTTGCCATCACCAGCAGATCGTCAGAATAGCCAACTCCTTTGTAGTTAACGCGATAACTATTTCAGCCAAGAGCACTCTGGGTCATAGTCTATGCGTCTAGAAAATATTTTCCAAATCGATTAAACGGGTTTCGCAGGTTTAACACCTAACGTAATGCTGAGGAGATTTCATAACACCCCCCAGCTCCCACCGCTCCTTGTAAAGCATTTTACCATTTTTCAGTGTCAAATTTTTAATCCGTAAAAAATCTTTAGTTGACATAGAAAAATTTTGGAAAGTGGAATATAATTTTTCATAAATACTTGAAAAATACGTAAAAACTTTTGAATTCGAAAATATATATTAATTGATATTTGCGAAGCTGTTTCAAAGTAATTTCTTAAAACTAAATTATAATTTTTTATCTAATCGAAATAATGAACATGCTGAGAGTTAGTTTTTCCAATGTTCGTCTTATGGTTGAAGTTCTTATAGTTTCTCAGAATAATATGGCTTCAATGGAGGATGTTTTAAACTCATGTTTTCACACTAAAGTAAATATTACCTAGGATTGGCAAACACTTTTAATTAACAAAAAAGTTTTTTTTTTTAAATAATCTAAAAACACGGTAAAAATTTTCATTTCCAGAAGAATAATCTGCAGCAAATGTCTTATAATGATTGCATGTCATTATTGACAGAATGGAAAACATAACATTTTGTCATTGTCAAACACGCATCTTTCAAAAATTTACACACAACATTTTTTTTGTAGCAAATTCTTGACGATAAATACCAACAATTGTCGCTTTTCAGAAAAAATGCAATTATAACAAAAAAAATTTTAAACATAAAAAAAGAAGAAACAAGAAACAGTTGCTGTAAGCAGTTCAGTTTACGTATGAAATTAGATGGCGGTATTTAACAAAGAATGTTTTTTTTTGTTTTTTTTTTGTAACAATTCTGTCATTTATTAAGTAAAAACAGAAAAACAACAATTTAATTACAATTTTAGCAAAACATTTTTCAACTAAATGTGGCATTATCGTCAAGGCTTAAAACAGTAAATATGTAACAAACAGCAACTAGCTGACAAAAGAAAGAAGAAATTGGCTTAAAAAAAATAATAGTTTAGAATAACAATAACAACAGTTACAGCATTTATAAATAACAACCAATTGAATTTTTTTTTTTGTTTTAAGAAAAACACTCATTGAGTGACATTTTCAATTTAAATGCGAACATGAAAATATGTCATCCAGAATATTTGCTGTTATCGAATGGTTGGTTAATTTTTCGTTAAACCGCAAAAAAAATTGTTAAGTGCCGTGACAATATTGTAATTTTTCTTTTTATAATAAAAAAAAAGAAAAAAAGAAATACTTCTGAACAAGTGGTACAAAATGTAATAAAAAAAATTCTACAAACGTTGTTCCAAATGAAAAAAAAAAAAATACAAAGTAACCGTTTAAATATGATTATTTGAATCTATCAAGCATAGACTTAGAGACACAAACGCACTCTCTCACTAGTAAACCATGAAATGCCAACTGTTGTGACTTCAATATAATAAAACAAATTGCCTTAAAATGGGCGTTAACTTTTGTGTGAATGTGGCTTTTTAATATTTTTCTTTTTGTTTGAAATATTAAAAAAAAATGAAAAAAGTTAATAACAGACTAAACTTAACAATGACAAAAGGACAACAACAATTGCAATTTTTTCCACAATTCTGTTGCAAATACAATGTATTTATCTCGTATGTATTAAATGCAACCTATATTTACTAACGTCATCAATTGTTAACAAGACAAATACGCACGCAATTTATTAAAAAAAAAAATACGCATTGATGCACAGCAAACGAATGAATGTATAAAATATATAAAAAAAATTTATTGGAAAAATATATTAAATAAGTTCAAACTTGGTTGTATTTCAATAGAAAAAAAACGAATACGAGTTAATTTTTTCGTATAATTCTAGCAACAAATTCATTGAAGCTGCACGGTTATGTTTCAGTCATTTTTAAATAGTAAAAGTAAAGGGCTGGCTGTTCAACTATTTCCCAACTTCGTATCGGTTTCTTAAAAATTACTAGAATAAACTATTTAATCCGCAAACAATTTTTTAATTATCGATGGAGCACAAGTGCAATACGATGGGGTTATTGAAAATTTAGTTCCCAGTATTAAAAAGTATGCAAGAATTATTTTTTCCAAATTAATATTTTTGAAGAGGTATTTATATAAAGCAGTAGTTTTTTTTTTTAAATTTCATTTAATGAAAGCTGACTTCTTTAACACTGGTAAAATGTAACAATTTTTCATCTATATATCGTCACCTGCAGTTTTCAAAAGTTTACAGGAGAGGGAAAAAACGTTATAAAATTGGAACTATTTGCAATATATTTGCTGATAGGTTATTTGGTAATAACTTGGCCATTTGTAATATAAGATGTTCAAAACTATGCACACATATGCGTTATGATATAGGGAATAATAATCCATAAAAAACTCAATTTTGAAATTTTTGGAGATAGTTTATTAGGTCTTTAAGATGACGATACATAAAAATAAATTGCTGTTCGTTAGTCTCGCTAAAACTCGAGAACGGCTGGACCGATTTGGCTAATTTTGGTCTTGAATTATTTGTGGAAGTCTAGAGAAGGTTTAAAAGTACTTTTGGTACTTTTTTATTTTTGGATCGATTTGATGGATTTTGCTGAAATTTAATAGGGTACTTTTTAAGTGTTAAAAAAGAGTAAAATTTGTACTTTTGGTAGGTTTGGATTTTTTTAGGTTTTTTACATTGACAAAATAATGAAAATCTGTCACTTTTGGTTCTAATATAACTTTTTATTAAAAATAAGTAACGGCCTGGCCCACGATATCGAACGATGTTGATCGCTGGATTTCTAGACGTAAAAAAACTACTTGCGTTCCACTAATAACGGATTTTATTTAACTTATTATTTGTTTAGAGGCACATAAGCTAAACAAATAAATAAAATGGGTGTTCAGAAGGTCGTAAATCAGTTTCTTTTCGTCTACAACTTAAGCATTATCGATCGATCGATATCGTGGGGCGGGCCGTAAATTTGTTTTTACAATAACGTCCATTAATATAGTATACTTTCTTGGATGTAATATAAGAAAAAGCAGATACTTTTGGTGCGTTTTGCTTTTTGTTTTTTAATTACGATGTTGCGTGAACGAAATCACGGGTAAAATCTAGTATATCGTACCCTAAATACAAAAGGGCCACAACTCAAAATTTTCCAAAACTGACTTTTTTCCATAAATTAATTCAGAGTACACATCTCTAACTACTGCAAAAATTTTTTTCACATCACTATCTTCTTTAACTGGAAAAATACAGTTATGTCAATTTTTTTTGTTTAGTGTGTTGCTTCTGCACGAAACCCGTTTTTTGTCTCTCCTGAAAATTTTAGCATTTTGAGTTGTGACCCTTTTGTATTTAGGGTGCGATATGATATTTGTAAAAAAAAAAAACATTTTTTCAATATACGATTTTAATATGTAAAAAGTATATTTTTAACAGTACTTTTATTAATATGTATTCTTCTCAGTGTCACTTTTTGAAATCGCTTCTTTAAAGTTATATTTAAAAATATTTCCTTTAAACGTTCTTTCTTAAAAGGATCTCTTTTGAAAAGAACTTTTTTGATATTAGATAACTTTTTTTTAAAACTGCCATTGAAAAAATTAAAGGTTACATTTTTAAAACTTTCTGCCCTAAAATGGAACTTTTTTATATGTAATTTTTTACCGATACATTTACAAAGGTAATTTTCAAAGGGATCTTTTAAGAAACGTACTTTTTCGTAAGGAATTTATTTTAAAGTGCTTTTCAAGAAAATTTTAAAGTTAAAGTTTAATATCGTAGTTTTCTAAAAAGTACTTTTGCAAGAGGTACTTTCTTTAAAGGTACATACTTCTATTAAAGTGGTATTCTCAAAAGGTACATTTTTAAAAGGTGCATCTTGAAAGGTAGTTTTTGAAAAGGTTTTTTCCAAAGGGTCTTTCTTAAAGAGTAATTTTTTTGAAATGGACTTTTTGATGGTTCTGCTTGTTTCTTTGCCTTTGTCAATTTTTTATAAAAAAAAAATACCTAAAGCTTAAATGGAGGTTTTCGTTGTATCAATGACATTTGTCATAACATTGATGATAAATTTTTTATGACTGCAAAGACCTGTTTGTGTGTATTCCTTACACAATTTTTGTGCTTCTATTGTAGTAAAAATTTTGGATGAAATTTGCCAGATAAAAATATAGGATACCTTTTAAGGGGTAAAAACTGAACCAAATTTTAATTTGTTAACCATATTTTACTAATTAACATACAATGTACTTTATGGTGCACAAACTAAAAAAAAATATGACAGGTACTTTCGGTACTTTTTACTTATGGTACTTTTTCTCATTTCGATAAGTACATTAGTACGTTGTGTGAACGAAGTTACGGGTAGAAGCTAATTACATAAAAAAGAAAAAATTGGTTGGAAGGTTGCAGCAATAATTTTTCAGCTAAATTTTTTACCACAAGTAAGTATTTATGAATATGTATTGTAATGAAAATTGCCAAAGCATCGCACTACTAATTCATCATAAATGTGTTGACATTTTCAATTTTTCTTATTGAAAAACTATAAAGAAAATTAAATATTTTCAATTTGAAATTATCTTAATTCACCCGGGCACTTCAGTTCAAATTTATTAAATGGCGCGAGCCAAACTTTTTGTAAATTTCATTAACGAAAACAACATCTGCGCCCTAAAGCATCCTGTGAAAAACGATACTATTCATAGTGATAATTATAGAGTTTATAAATAATAATAATTCAAAAAACAACAAAAAAAAAAAAAAAATAAAACAAGAAAACATTAATAGAACTCATCCATCAAACGTATGATTTGAGAGAAATAAAGAAAAAGTATTTCCGTTAATTTGAGAGCCGAAATAACAAAATCACAACAGGCGATCTTTATGAGTAGTTCGATGTATGTGTGTATTGATGTATATATATATATTTTTTATAACTACATAAAGCAGATGACAACTATAGTGCTCATATGCATTTGTTGCCAAAAGAATGAAGAAAGAAATTATATAAAACGCACCCTAAATACGCAGTTTTATACATTGATTGAAATAGAAAGACTTGATTAAAATATATATGTACATACACACATCTATGCACACAAACAGATATACCGAATTTTTTCAGCAATGGGTGCCAGATTTAAAATATAAAATGAAAGAACTTCCGGTTAAACACTATAATTATTTTATGGCGACGTTTTCAACATTTTTTTTGTAGTTGTTGTATTACTTAACGCTCTTTACAAAATTGCTTAGAGTTTTTGTTTAGTTTTATAATAAAATTATTAAAAAGGGTAGTAGGAAATTATACATTTATGTGTATATAAAACCAGATTAAGTAATTTTTTTCAAGGACAAATAAGATTATATTTGTATTTTGAAAAGAATTAAAATTAATAAATCCATGTTAAACATTTATAGCATTTGTAATCTATTTAGAAAGAAAAATACAGATAGGCGGTGGTAAAGAAGACAATCCAATTTCCAAATAATTACCACTCCGAATGAATGATAAGAGTTTTAACTCCCTCTACATGTATGCAGATTTCTTTGAATGTATTTCTCAGGCCACAATATAACCTTGTACTTTATTAGTTGAATGGATATGTATGTAACGAAGTGTACGAGTGGCAGGACAAATGCTAGCAAATATTCTGCATCCGTTTTGACATGTGACAATATTGGTAACCTTTTCATTTCTTTAATCTCAACCGTTTGGCATGTGTGCCGTTTAGCGTTTATATTAACGGCTGCTACAACCACTGCCACTATTTTTTTGAGTTTGTGGCACGATTGTAGATATGTTGCATACTGCATGCTGTAAAATATTGTATTGTACTCGTATTGTAAATTTTTTCTAGAATTCTTTGCACCAATTGCCCTGCCATGATGGGGCGTTACTCTACATACGCCCAATAAATGACTTGGTTTTACCTTGTAATGATTCCTAATAGATTTTTATACGTTCATAAATGTTGTTTAAAACAAAAACGAAAATATTTCGTTGTTATTTTTTTTTAGCAAAAAAAATTAATTAAACAAAAAGAAATAATGATAAAATAAATTTGGTTGTTCCTGTTTCAAAATAAATCGTTTATTACCGATTGTAAGGATTTTCAGGAGTTTATTGCTTAACAAAAACAGACTGGAGTTGTAGTATTTTTTTACAAAAACATGAGAAATATATACAGACTAGCATAATAATTAGATTGATTTTCTAGCCGACATGTCCCGGAGATGGGAATTAAAACTGCGTTTACAACTGACAATACTGTCTTGACAAAAAAGAAGACATACATATGTATTTGTTTCCAAATTGTCTGTTAATGGTCTGCGTGACGTAGGTGTCAACAATAGTTAGGACAATTCATTAATAGAAGCTTTGCGAGAAGCTGAAATTGACGTGTAGTAAAAAAACAACATTGTATATGACTTTCAAGTGATATTTTTAAAAAAGTAATAATATTTTGCCAATAAAGTAAAGTGGGCAAAACACTCCACATAAAGTTATATAAATTGTCGTAATGTATGTATGTATGTATATGACTTTCGGTACGGTAGTATTAAACCTTCTCTTTCTTTGTGTGTAGGACTTGAGCAAATGACACTGATAATTAATTGAATGATGCAAAGTTTAAGACCCATGTAGGTACTGTTGTAAATGACATAAAATAATTTCTTTGGGACTACATCAGATTGACCGGCATGCCACTTCGAAAACAATTCTATAAAACTATAAATAGAAATTAATTTCAATTCAATTTGTCTTTACAATTTTGATAAATATCCAATATACAATGTAAGGAATTTCTTTAATATTTTAAGTGGGCGTGGCACTTCCCATACATAGGATCTTTTTATATGAAGATAATTATAAAACTATTGCAATGTATACTATTGTATATTGGTTTAAAAAAATATTAAAAATGTCCAAGACAAGTGGATGTGGCACCTAACACATAGATATATATTTTTAAATCTTGGTAACAAAGTAAATGACCTGAGATTTTCTAGAAATTACTTCGATTATTAAGTGCATTAATGTAGAAAAAAGCAGTTAAAAAAAGTAGGCGTGGCAGTTCTTATATAAAGAAACATTTAATTTGATTTTATACGTACATAAAACTAATGCAGCAAAAATATTTTAAATTTCGTTAACTTTGGCCAATTCATATTGGCTTTAATAAAAATTAATGAAGTAATGTACCAGTGGGCGTGGCACCTGGCCCCATAATAATTTTGATATATATATATTAAGATATAATAAATTTTTTGTAGTTAATCAGTTAATTTTCTGGATAATATAAGTGGGCGTGGCACCTTCCACATATAATGAAACATAATATTGATATATTTTTAGAGCTGTTTAATTAAGAAATTTGAAATTTTATGCAATGCGCACGCATTAGACATATGGCTGTGTGTATGTGCCACCTTCACAAAATTTTTTTGTAGGGTAGCAAAGTACGCTAGCTCTTAGCTAGTTATTTATATTATTCAAGACCGATTACAGTCTATTGATAGAATTATTTCTTCCATATAATTAAAAAAATAAATATTAGAAGAATTATTTTGGCATCGTAAGGCAAGGAAGCAAGATAACAATAATTGAGCCGTTTATTTTGAAAGTGGCATAAGTCACTTTTTTTGTTGATAGCAAATTTTTTACAAATGAAAAGATATCGTTGAATTTTATTTAGTGTTGCCATTAACTCGATTTTTTTGAAAAAGTGACTTATGCCACTTTCAAAATAAACGGCTCAATTATAAAAATAACAATTAACTCTGTCGTAGGACAAGTTAGTAGAACAGGGAATGATCCTAATAATTTGAGGTTTCATGAAAATTGTACAATATATTCCGTGTTACATTGTAATCTCTTGATGTAATAAATATGATTATTGATATGTATGCAAAATATCTTTTCAACTTTTATTGCACGATGTTTACAAATTAACATCAAATACATATACAATTGTCATATGTAGTATGTACTGTCGTCATACAATATACAACGTGGTAAAAACAGAAGCAGTCCTTCTTTTTTTTCGTTTCGTAGTTTTTTGTTTTTTTTTTTTTTTGTCATGCTGCTGGGCGTATACTGTTAGCTCGAGCATACCTTCTGCTTCCTACTAGCCAGCCTCTAAGTCCAGCCTACTAAAATATTTGAACAACAACAATAACTTAAGTAAAACAATAATATGAAAATATTAGCAAAAGTGTTGCTGCGTCTTGCTACGAGAGTATTAACAATAAATCCGCATACACTGACGCATGAAAGCAAACAATAAAATTAAAAGAGTTTTAGGAATTCATATTAAGAATTTGTTTTAAACGCGTACAAAAATGTCACTGGAATGAATATTTGAAAAAAGTGCAAAATAATTTTACCCATATGAGCACATGTTGTTTGTGTTGTACATACATGGAACGTGCTGCATAAAATAATAATATATTTATATCCCATTACACTTCCTTCCATATTTTGTTGTGACTTATTTTGGGTTTCTGGACGGATTTAAAAATTCGTATGTTCTTATTTTGTTTTTGTCTTCTTTTTATTTTCAGTTTATACTCTTATTAGTTACGCCTTTTCAATACTTTGAATTATAAGATCATTCTTCATCCTTCATTATTAATGTTAAATATTATGTGGGCAGTAGTTTGTAAAAGTGTGAACAATTTATTGCTTTCACTTAACAATTCCTTCTTTTTTTTTTACAAAGAATTTTAAAATTTTTGCAGACATATTTTTTTTTAATATGTGGGAGTTGAGACTTTAAATAAGACAATTGATTTTATATTGAAGAAGTTATTCAGAGAGCTATTGTGTTTTATGGTTTAAATGTTTAAAAGCAAATTTAAGAAGAAATTAAAAAATATATCGAATGTAGTGGAGAGGATATAACGAATACTAAAATAAATCAAAGCGGTGTAACCACACTACTGTAAACATTAGGCTATTTCTCAATTCTAGCCATTATAAGGCGTGGTTGGCCTTGAACTAACAAAGAAAATATGAGATAAAGAAACGAAAGGAAGTGGTCTTTGTGAGATAAGTAACTTGTAATGGACCTCTTTTTAAAATATTAGATTAAATGATTTCTATGGACATAAAAATTATTAGTCTATCCGAACTCCAAAATAATATGTTGAAGATGTCTATAGCTCCGGCAAAACAGCTTTTTAATGGGTTACAAAATTATGAGTGATGCGTATTTATTTTAATATTTTATATGTTAAATAAGGACATCCTGGTAATGTATAAAATAATTAAATACTTATAACATTCCCAGAGAGTAGTTATTTGCGAAACTTAACTCTAAATCCAAAGTAAATTCCCACTTTAATATGTGATAAAATAAATTTAAGTATAATTTTTGAGTACACGATGATTTTTAAAATTAAAAAAAAATTATAAGAATTTTTCCAATCTATGTATACAATAAAAAAAATGAACTGAAATTTTGGAAATTTTATTTAATTTAATTCTTTTCTGCACACCATGATAAAAGGTACATGCATAAAATGTCTGTCCCACCCTGTAATAATGCAACTTCTTGTTTCACTAGAACAAAAACCAATTTATGAAGAAGTAGAACCCCCCGTTTTTAACAGCTAGTGAGGGTAAATTTTTTTTAGAATAAAACGCACCACCCTTTTACAGAGCAAAACATTTTTAAGAAACGAACACTTCAGTGCACTTTTTACATGGCGGTGTACCATTTTCTTGTAGAAAAGAAATCACCATAAGTTAAAAATGGTTGTCGTACGGCGTTAAATCAGTAAAATTTTCCTTTTTAGGAATACAAATTTCGTCTTTAACAAAAAATTTTTACTAAAAAATAGTTCAGTGTGTATTAACGAATTAGTATAAATTTCGTCAGGTGCGCTATCTGATATCTGTGAAGTATGTTCATATCCTTGCTATGTGGTTCTTGATCTTGCTGTCCATTTTTCATTTGCTACCTCTTACCAGCCAACAACTAAATTCGTAATTTCTTACATTACCAAAAATAATTCTTCCAAAGTAGTAAATAGGTTAGGTTAGGTTAGGAAGGGTAGTGTGAATACACATCCACTCGGAGACACAATTGGATCCATTGTGATTCCCTTCATTTATAATTTATTGACTAATTAGTGTCCTTACTGTCCAAGGAGATACAAAGAGCCGTTATCATCCATCATTCAGCTATTTAATTCCCATGATAAAGCCCCTGATATCATCAAGTTTGAACTTCGCGATATCACTCATGGAAACGTCTGCTCCGCCACTTTTGCCTATGGCGTTGCAACCTTGGGCAATGACAGATGATATGCTCTATAGTTTCTGGCTCCTCTTCATCCCCACACATCATACAGAAACCCGGAGTACCATTTTTGCAATGTCCTGGTACCCAACATAGCCTAACGCTAAATTTTTGCATAAGCAAGTTGAGAGATAGCCTACACTTGCTGACCAGCTTCGATTTGACACTATGCTCCTTCAAAGCTTTCAGCGCCGCCTGACTGTCAACGTAGAATGTTCCCTGTACGCCTTCAGTTACGTGTTCTGTCACTAGTTCCGTGGCCCAGAGGATCGCTGGATCTCAGCCTGAAATACACTACATTCGTTCGGTAGGCTGAAAGACCTACAAATGTCCGTTCCTAAAAAATAGACGTCAGCACCCGTGCCTGTTTCCATTTTCGATCCATCTGTAAATACCACGCAGCCCTCATACAGTCTATCAGATTTGACCCAAAGATCCCTATCCGGAATGACTAGTGAAGGCGTTCTACTAAAATTAGTCTCAACAACCTTGGAGTCCGTAAAACCAGGGGATATGGTCTCCCGTCTACTAAAACTAATCTTTTTCAAGAGTGCGTAAATAATGAACTAAAAATATTTTTAAAAAAATTTATTTTATATACAAACTTATGTAGTATATTGAAAAAATTTCCAATTTGAGAAAAATAGTATGAATTCAAATTGAGTTTTTAAATTTTTATGAGTAAAGGTATGTTCACATTGGGGAAACATTTGATGAAAAATATTAAATATTTGATTGCTGTAGTGTGACCATAAAATATTTATTAGAGGGAAACAGCAAAACAGCTGTGTAATGGCAAACAAAATTATTTGCTGCCAAACAAAAATGTGTCTAATGTGAACAAAGTGTGACCACTAAACGGCAAATATTTTTATTTATTTTGGGAAAACAATTATTAGATCTTACAAAATTTTTGTAAGAACAAACAGAGTCAAATAAAAAATATCTACCTTTAGACAAAATGCTTCAATAAAAGATTTTTACGGCTGATATTTTTTTGGCTGCTTTGTTCGGCATGCCTCGTGATTCTCTAAAACTACTACTGCTGCTGGCTGATAAAAACTTTAAAAAATTATGTTGCTTCCTTCTGCGAGAAAAGCGAAAAATCTCTATAAATTGTAATATTTTTAAAAAGCCAAAATTAAATAAAAACAAAAAAAAATTAAAAACAGGCAAGAAGTTTGGCAGAATTGCAAATCTCGCGAAAAAGCGACAACTTGCGAAAAAATTATTAAATATCAATAAAGCCATAATATTAAAGAAAAAACGCTAAAGAATTAAAGAATGCAAAACAATTCTTCCTAAATCGAGAATATGGCGAAAATTTGCAAATCCTGTTAACGAAAATTATACAAACCCCTAATTTTGCACATAAATTAATCAGAAATCGCAAAACTGTTAAAATAAAAAATAAATGGTAAAAACGCGAAAAATCACACTTCGCAAAACAAAATTGCTTATTACTTGTGTTGAAATGTACAAATCGGTGTTGTCTCAAAATTGACGACGAAATATGGAATAAGCGTGAAAGTAATATTTTTTGTGCAATTTGCAAAAATATTTTGTTAATATTACTTTTTTGTTGCCCAACTGCAGAAACTAATCATTAGCAACGAAATGTTTGTTAAAAAACAAATTTATGTTTTTTATGGTAGTTTTTTCTAATATTTTGTTAAGGAAAATATTTGTTCAAGTGTGACCACCGGGAAAATATGTTTTCCCATGTTAGCACCTGCCGTTGTTTGACAGCTGTTTCATCAAACAAAATGGGAAAATAAATGTGCCTAGTGTGAACACAAAACAAGTTGTGTATTTATTTACCTTAATTTTTGTTAAACACGAACCAACATATTTGAAGCAAATGTTTCCCCAATGTGACCGTACCTTAAGTCATTTCGTAAATTTATAAAAAAATCTATACATATACATACGTATGTATGTAAATTTGTAATTAAATACACATCCCTGCAAACAATTGGAAGATATCGCCTAAAGCAATATTGCGGCAATATCCCGAAATTGTCATCTAGAGGAAATTAATCGTATTTGTATTTTGTATTTTCTTCCTTTTATCGTTTTTAAGAAAATTGCACAATATATGTACATATGTACATATGACAGAAAAATAACTTAATTTAATTTTTATTATTTGAAGCAAGGCGACAGAATAAAATTTTACGTACAATAACAGCAGCCCCCTGGTATATCCGAAACCAGCGAATTCACAAAGATCTTGATGTTCCGTTGGTGAAGACAGTATTTTCAAAATACACTAAAAAATATATAAAAAAAACTTGAGTTGCACCCAAATGCACTTGCACGCAATATTCTACATTATAGAGGCCACACCCGGCTGAAAAGAAGGGATACTCCTTTTCTAAGCCGTATACGAGAGATTTAAAGCTACAAAAATTAACCGCTGAAACTAAAAAAAATTTGGTTTAGCATTGGCTAAACATATGTATATTAAACTTTATTTTTATTTTTTAGATTTAAGGTTTGAACAACTTATTGATGTTTCAATTTATAATAAAATTATCAAAAAAAAAAAAGTTATTTAAAGCATAAAATTTATGAAAAAGACCGTAATGCCAACGATTTTCAAAATATGAAACGAAGATCGGTCGAAAGTTTAAGCGGTTGAACCGATTAGAGAGAAGGTAAGTAGTTGGCCCTCTATCTCCATAAATGAATATGCTTAGATATGTATGTATTTATGTATGTACATACATATTTGAAAATGCAAAATTTTCTTTTTATTTTCCAAATGATAGTTTAGCGATATTTTCTTGTTGTCATATAAGTGGTTTATCATCTGGAAGAATCGCATATTGTATTGCTTAGAAGTATTACTATCGAGACACATTTCTTCCCGAAATAAGTATACAATATATGTATGTATATAATATATACAATACGAAATCGATTATTGCCGCAATAATATTATTCGTCCAGGCAGTACGTTTGACAATATATGAAGTGTATTTCTGTGTTTGCTTGAATAGATATTTTTTTAATTTTTTTAAAGGAAATTTTTTTACTAAAATTTAGAACACGATTTTTTTTTCTGTACATACTTACATATATACATACATACATAAAATTTAATATGTCTATATTTGTGCGTTGCTTGTAGAGAGCCAAACGCTAAGACCGATCATTCACTTTTGTAAATAAATGTTTTTAATTTGGTTTAAGTTTTATGAAAATCGTATGACTTATGTGGCCATAAACTACAACACAAAAAATGGCCTTGCCTATAAAAACAATTTTTAATGCATTAAAAATTTAGTCAATCAACATGGGGATGATAACACATTTGGATGCGCCGTTTAATTCTGTATTTATAAATATGAACATTTGCTAGAATGTCGTAACTCGATTAAAGTGATTTTGTCAAAAATCCACAGCCATATACATACATTCATTTATTTAAAATCTCTCTTATTGTGTGCTTAAAAAAGCTTATTTATCTTAAGTTGCAATTAGAAAGGCCCTAACTGGAATTTTTGGATTTTTTTTTTTTTTTTGGTAATTTCAACACATTTCACACACATCCATCCTGTCACAGAAATTTAAAGCAATTCTATAATCACAATTACTACAATAAATTAATGAGAGAAATAAGCACAACTCATTATTTTGTAGTGCATTGGGAACTACTACTTATTACCATCACAAACATCAAAAGTTACTCCAAGTATTTTACAAAATAAGAAACCCTGCTGATGATTTTTAATTTTAGCTACCTGCAACAGCAAAACATTGATAGAAATAATTGCACTGCATCAGGAACAATATATATAAAAAAAAATGCTACAAATAAATAAATCAAACTATTACTAAATTGGTTTTGATCGACATACAAACGGGAAAAAAACTGAAAAAGTTAAATAATGCAAATTTTTGCATTTATAAAATGGCAACAATCATGAAAAAACATTGTTCGGCTGCCTGACTGTGGCCATGGAACTTGCTTCCCATACCGCCAGCATATTTAACACAATACGGCAAAAAAACCAAATCAAAAAACTAAGAATAAAAATATAAAACAAACTAAGAAAAACTGAAATAAAATTCCCCACTGAAAAAAAAAATATAAAATGTTGGCGATGAACAACAAAAACAACGAACGAATCACACGTTTAGAATGCACAACAGTGAAGTCAAAACTGGCAATAGTCTGCAAAAACGCCTTACATAGAGCTTGATTACCTTGTAGCACGCCATCGCTTAAAATAAAATTAAAACAAAAGAGTCATCAACGCCAACATCCATCCAATGCCCGTAAAGCAAACTAAATTCCAAATAAAGAAAAAGAAGAAAAAAAACGACAGAGAAAACTTAAGAAAACCATAAATGGATACAAAATGCAATCTAGAAGCACCACAATGGCCGCCAACAGTTGTTGTTGTTGTTAAGCTAATGCGTTTCGCTGTGACTCTTACATCTAGAATAAATGCTTCTATTAGCAAATGTTGCTGCAACATTTATGTGTTGCTGTTTGTGCTACAGGCAACACGCTCATAATGGTTTATTTTTCTTTATTTTATGTTTTTGTGCTAAAAACCATTTTAATTTTCTCTAATTTTGTACTCTCCAAATAATGGCGCATTATTTAGTTGAGTTTTTTCACTTTTTTTGTATCTTTACAATCATGCAATGCCACTATTATTGCAACCGTCATAAATTAAGAAAAAAAAAAAAAGAATTAAACTGGTTGCAACGGCCGGCCATTCGATATGAAATGTACATGAGTTTACGTAAAATACATTAACATACACAATTGTGCTGGGGATCTCATCATAACACAACAACTATAAATATTTATGCATACACGAACTGATGTTGTTGAACGACTTCTGTTGTTACACTTTAAGTTGGTATTAATTTTGGCCCCCCCATCTTCATTTATTTTCTCTCGGATATTTATTTTTCATTTTAAAACCCCAGTAGAAAATTTTCACTCTGATCAGACCTAGAAAGTGTTATTTTCCTTGAGTAGAATTTATTAACAGGAGATTGGGAGTCTCCAAGAAGGCTTGTTTAACCTATTCACGAACAAAATATTTATTTATTCATTCGATAGTTTTCTTCATAAAATGAGGACGACTATGTACATATATGGATGTTAGTATGTATTTATGTGTGTATGTGTGCATATGATATAGATAGTTTGAAATTTGTTTTGGTACTTTTGTAATTATTTTAATCAAGTTAAGGGAGTTCGAAGCACTGTACTTTTTTTTTTTAATTAGGACCAGCACTCAGGGGATAACCCCTACGTATGCAGTGCACTTTGCCGGAACTCAGGAAGAGGGATAAGGTAGAGAAGATAGATGTTAAAATTTTAGAAGACCTAACTCTTTCACAACTCTGCTTTGCGCGTTATGTTAATTTTGAAAGCTTCGCAAAATTTTTTGGTCTTTATAATATGGGAAAGAATTCTTGGAAAAATTTTGCCAAGCTTACAGGTTGCCTAGAAATGAGATGGAATTGTACCTATCAAGAACTTGGTCCTTATTTTGATCTCTGTACTTTTTACGACCGAAATTTTTTGGATAGGAACTTGGCCTTATTTTCACATTTATGTTTTTGTGCGGATAAACTTTCCGTAGTACTGGTGACATCGTCAATAGATAATCAGTATAAATTTACTATAGACATTTCCTGCAGGGTTATTTCTTATCTTACATAAATGACGTGTATGTATTTAGTAGCAACTTTAATCGCTTATAGCTCCCAAAAAAATTAAGTCACAATAACTCATTCTCGTTCACTTCTTTAAATAAATATTTTTGTTTTGTAATAAATTTTGTCAAAATCGCTTGAATAATGTGATCATAAAGTCCATCACAAAAAACTGAATTGCCTTTTAATTATATAAATAAATAGATGTAAAATTTCGAATTTTTCTGATATTATCAGACTTTTTCAAGACATTTTGTTCGTAAAGTTATTGGTTTCTATTTGTTTTATTAATTTATTTTGTATAGGATCAGCTATCAATTACACAATGGATTGTGCCAGAACTGGGGAAAATCGATATGGTAGAGAAGATAGATTGTGGTAATGTAGAAGAACAATTTAATCTTTTACAACTCTGCTAATGCGCTTTTTGTTAATATTATTGCAGCGACTCTGGTGTTAAGTAGACGCATTAACTATTTGCGTTGTTCTAATTTAGTTAAAAAAATTTTGTTCATGGTAAATATTTGACGTGAACAAAAATATTTCACCTCTTTTTCCCTATAAGGATGATTGATAAAATAACTAAAAAAAAAACGAATTATTATAGACTTCTTTGCTGTAGGGTGTAACAGTTTAATTGAGGTCTAATTCCTGCACAAGGATTTTAGTATTTGTATAAATAAGATAATAAAAATTTTTAGTACACCGACTTCATTTTACAAAGTGTAAGATTTCCTACCGGTATCGAAAAATACAACTTGTAATTGTGTATATAAATGCCTTGTCCCGCCATCAGCATTTGCAGTTTGTAATATGTATACTTTTCAGTACACGTCCATGAATATCAATAATTATAATTATGTTTTCTTATCTTTAGAAAATAATTATCACACATATTCATAAGATACATATCATTGATATGTTTTGATATTTTTCCAAGATAAAGATCTCTTTTGGAAAACAATTATAAATTAACTTCTTATAAAAAATAATAGTTATTATAAGAACTTATAGAAAATTTTATAAAAATCTTGACATTCTTAGTTAATCTGTGAATAATAAAATTATTACATTTATGTATATAAAGTTATAATAACCTTTAAAATAGAGAATCTAATCTAGTTACTTTGATCAGTTACACTGTACATAAAGGAGACAACTTAGGAACTGAATGTAATCGCTTTTGTATGAATTGAAAATTAGTAAATTTTCGCTAAAGAAAATCTTAAACGAAAAACAAAAATTTATCCAAATAAAATCGAAACATGCACAAATGAATCATTTGAAATTTCATTGGAAGTAATAAAAAGAATAAAAAAAAAAATACAAAATATATTTCCGTTTGTGTTGCTTTAACAAAAAAAAAATTGTTTCTTTAATTCTCCAATACTGTAATTGGAGGATTTCAATAATAATAAGAAGAAGAAGAAATAATAAATATGTATGTATGAAAGAAAAAGAAATTTTTCAAATTAATTCAATTGCAGCCAGAACTCATGCAATAAAACTGAATAAAGAAAAAAGCATAAATTCAAAAAGAATTCTTGAATTAAAATCTAATTTCAGGAAACCAAAGTGTATTAAAAGAAATGCTTCTTCAATTAAGTTTTGAGAAAGAGAAAGAGTTATAAATGGACACCTACCGATTGATTCAATGGGAGAGAAACGGCTGATATATATTTCCATGTCTACTGATTTCAAAAACAAAAAACAAAATGGCGTCCATTAATATAAAAACTGTATGTATGCATATTTTTAACTTTGTTTTTTTTTCAATAATTTATTCAACAAACGAAAAAAAACAGTAATGATAATAAAGTTAATTAACAGGAAAAATAACAACCAACAACAAGAAGAAAAAAAAAACAAGAAAGTCAAGTGAAAAAAATTCTGTTTTTGAGGTTGTACACTAAAGTTACCGGTGTACGTAGATACATACATAAATACGTACATACATAAGTACAGTGGTGCAATTTCACCAAACTTTTACTATTAATTCCCTTATTCATAAACGATTGATAAATAATTTTAATAATTGTTTATGAATAAGGGGTTAAGGAATACATCATGATTCCAATTTTATAAACTATATATAAAACTATATTATAAACGAACTGTTTTTACCCCTCATAACTTTGCTCCTCTGACTCATATAACTATTAAACGGGCACTTTTCACCTGGGGGGACTAGGGTTACCCTTCTTTGTATGGGGCACTTCCAGTATAGCTAGAAAGCTAAAATTTGGTACACATTTTTAAACGGGCACTTTTCGTCGGGGGGGACTATCATGCCCCTTCTTTATATGGGGCACTTCCAGTATAGCTAGAAAGCTTAAGTCTCGTACACAGGTAGGTCCTGATGAGAAATTAACAAAAATAATTTTTAAACGGGCACTTTTCACCTGGGGACTAGGGTTCCCCTTCTTTGTATGGGGCACTTCCAGTATAGATAGAAAGCTGAAATTTGGTACAGAGGTAGGTCCTGATGAGAAATTAACGAAAATGATTTTTAAACGGGCACTTTTCATCTGGGACGACTATGGTGCCACTTCTTTGTATAGGGTACTTTCAGTATAATTAGAAAGCCAATATTGCAATATTGCCAAGCTTATAGGTTGCCTAGAAATGACATGGAATTGTAGCTATCAAGAACTTGGTCCTTATTTTGATCTCAGTACTTTTTACGGTCGAAATATTTTGGATAGGAACTTATTTTCACATTTGTGTTTTTGTGCGGATATAAATTACTGTAAATTTAAAATCGTTGTGGAAAAGTATCTTAAATTTTAAAATGTTTGATAATTTTTTTTAATCTTTTTCGTAAAATTGGAATATGCTGGAAGAACATAGAATTTACCACAAAAACTAAAAAAACTTGGTTAAATATGAAGCGAAAAACGAAATATGTCAAAATATGCAAATATATGCACTAAAAAATCGATCAAATTTATATAAAATTAAAGGAAAATAATTCATATTATTAATATATTACAAAGCAGGGGCGTTTTTTTATGTAAATAGGGTGGTGTTGGCCGAAGTGGTTAGCGCGTTGACTTCTAAGCAAACAATGACTTGGGGCCTGGGTTCAAACCCTGGTCAGAGCAAGTCAATCAACATCATTAATTTCTCTAAATGTACATTACTGCGACATTCTATTAATTCTTGTCGGACTATTTAAACTGATGAAGGCATGGCACTGGTCACTAAAAAACTGTTCCGACAGAGATTGATGCAGTTCCAAGCCCTCCTTCGTCGGTTAGCAGAAACATCGGCGAAGTAAAACAATTAATAAAATGCCTGCTAATACAGCTTAACAAAGTTAATACGTCCACTTAACACCGAAGGCGCCTCAACACTGCTACAGAAAAGTTAACATAACGCGCAAAGCAGAGTTGTAAAAGAGTTAAGCCATCTACATTTTCAACATCTATCTTCTATACCCTATCCCTCTCCCTGAGTTCCGGCTCAATACACTGCTTACGTAGGGGTCATCCCTTGAGTGCTGGTCCTATTAAAAAAAAAAAAATACACACTTAAATTAAAAAACATAAAGAAAAATAACGCATCGGTATGTCATCGGATATTCAAAAATATGCACTAATAAATCTATAAAATTAAATGAAAATTATTAAAGCTGTAAAAGAACTAGAAATAAATAAAAAAAGTTATGGCCATTTTTCAGAAAATTACTTTAAAATTTCAAAATTTTTTGACAAAGGGGATATAAAAAAAATAGAAATTTTCAAGAAAACATGCAAATATGTAATAAAACGTAACAAAAATGCCCTGAATATGCGGTGTAATAAAAAATATGCAAAATGATGGTGTAGAGCATAAAATATGCAAAAATATGCAGTAAAAAATTGATGCCAAAATTATCAAAAACTTCTGAAACGTATCAAATCTGGGTCTGGGTCGACAGTCATAGCTCTGAAAAAAATATGCAATTACATGTTTCCCTGATGATGACATTTGACATAAGCAGAAATAATAAATAACAAAGTTAAAGACATATTTAGAGCCTTGTTAATAATAATTTATCAAACAGATTTATACATATACAACGTTCATAAACCTATTATTTGATTATTTGATATATTGAGCATTAGATTTTCAAAGAAATTTTTCCAATAAACCTTTAATATATGTATTATTGCTTTCAGAAATATTTTTAAGGTATTATTTTATAAATTTTGTTGTTAAATAATCGAAAGTTTTTTGTAATACAAAAAAAAAATCATCTTTAAAAATTAATAAAATTGTGCCACTGTGCAGGTGGTCAAAAGCAACAAAAAAGCATAAAACGCGCAATATCTTGTGTTTGGCTACCGCACTGCATTCCATATTAACTTGTATTTTTCAACATATTTTTTTTCAATGGCTTTGGATTTTGACCATTTTCTTGGCGAACCAAACAACCAACTCGTAAGTTAAATTTTTTTTCTGCCAGCCATTTTCGTTTGTTAGCTTTTGTCGTTGTTGTTGTATTTGTATTTAATGGTGGCTACTTTTAGCATCCGTTCTGCATTCATTTGCGTTTTTCGCCAACATTGCAATTGTAAATTGCTGCTGCTATTTTGCAGTAGTATTTTTTTTTCTCAAAACTTATACCTGCAATTATGTTTGTTGTTGTAATTTAAGCTCTTATTTCTTTTCGTATTTTTAATTTAATAATTTGCAGTTGCAATAAATGGATTTAATGAATGCAGTCCCATTAAATATTTTTTCTTGATCTCTTTAGTTTTTATTGCTGTTTTATTTTAGAAGTGAAAAATATAAAACTGGAATTTGTTATAAATTATTTGGATCATTAAAACTTCAAAAGAGCTTTTCTTGATACGCACTTATTTATCTTCGAGGCAATTGATTTATTTGCAAGCAACTTTTTTTTATGTATTAAAATGGTTTCCGTATTAGATTTAAAAGTCGATACAAAGTAATTGCAGTTTTTATTAAAAATTGGATGGATGAAAAAACAACCAAAAAAAATTTCTAAATTCTTACCAAACGAAAGTCGGAAGCTTCTCTTTAAATATGTATACTAATTTGTTGATCACATAACTGATGTACACTGTGCACCAATTCACTGATAAAATGTTATCAGTCCCAAGCTCTATTCACGCCTAAGACAGCGGATCATTCTGTAGACGTTTGTAAAATTTGCCTTAACAAGGGAAAGATATGGACCATTGGATGTGGCATCTACAATTCTATACCGAATCATCTTAGTTAAAGGTGACACTCAGAGTCTCATTAATTTCACTGAAACTTTTTTGTCCAAAACTCAATAATTCTGCAGCTTTCACCTAAATTGATAATAGAGAAAGCAGCGTGTGCAGCAGCATTAAAAATTTGCAAAATAATTAAGTTAATTCAGTAATAAAAAAATATACCAACAGTAGAGTATGCGCCGGAAAATAGACATGATTGCGGCAAAATTTTTATGATTCCTGGAATAATCTATACATGTTACAAGAAAAAAAAAACTACATATTGTCTTTTTCAAAGACTGTAGACCTTAATAAGGTTGCGATAAACAATCTCATGTGTACATTTAATGATCACACTATTAACATTAATAAAAATGTCAGCGTGATTGTATATAAAAATATAATTTTTGTTTAAAAATTTTAGTTATTCTGCAGCAAGAACATTATTGCCTCGCCTGGATGTTAACAGAACTAAGAAACTGCTGAATTTCCCTAAGATTTACTTGCACAACCTTGTAGATGCAGTCCCAGGATACTGCACCTTCGGTACACTCGGTAGACGCAAGGGTCTGCCATATAATTATTAATGTTCCAGCTGTATTGAGGAGGAAGATGACGAAAATATCAAGCACCTTCCATGCCTCTGTCCAGTTCTTGGGGGATCACCGCCTTTACTTTCTAGGTAGTAGATCCTTTAGTACTCTCTTTAAACTTTCAGCACCGGAACTTTAGCACTTAAATTCCTTTTTCAAGAGCAGTGGCTGGTTTCTCTCGCAGACTACCCAATAGCGGGCTTGGTATATCCGTATCTCTTTTATCTCTATTGCATCTAATTCTCATCTTTTCTTGACCTTCCTCCGTCTAATCTTCCCCATCTTCTTCACTTCTCTATTTCCTACAGGTAGCACAATGGGTCCACATCAGGACCCACGTGGGCTGGAGTCTAATTTCATTTCATAGCAACCAGCTAAACTAACCTAATTTACTCTGTAGCAATAATATGTTTCTACAACAATTAAATTTTATCAATAGCTAGCTTATTTGTAAACAAGTTATGGTTAGATAACACAAATGGCCGTCTGTTTGTTACAGAGCTTTAAATCCTGATCTTAGTCGAACGATTTTCTGTTGGTTCCGCATTTTGCTGGTCAGCTGTTAATTTTTTTAGTTCCCTTGATGTAAAAGAATACGTAGCAGGACTACAAAATATCAAAATCAAAACATATATCAATAAAAATGTGCGTATGTGTAAATAAATAATATATTTAAAGAGTTGTATTATTTTATTAAGATGCAAGGTGATCCATTTAAAATATTGTATGTTTGCTTCCTAACTATCTACCAAAGTATTAAAAAGAAATTAAAATATATGGCTAATTACAACCATACTATTTTTGAAAGCAAACATAATATGTTTAATTTTTATCGTACAATAAATGTTGTCCAACTAAATGTGTGCCTTGATTGCATCATATTATGCTGAAATTAGATATAAATATTGTCACGTATAATCATGTTCTCTTTATATTATGGTTATCTATATCATATTTTTGTTTCTTGCAATATTTATATCTTAGCATGACACTCTTACAACAAAATGCACGTTGAGAAAAGTTTCATCACAATAAATTTGAAAGAAAGTTTCATTCTAGTTACCAATAAGCGCATTCCATATGTTCACTGCAGACTAAAGAGCTCAAGCCAGACCCAAACAGTTTTAGTTTGTTCCTAAGAATTTCTATAACAATCTTAAAATTGATTAAAATTTTTCTCTAGATATTTTAAAATATCAAATATAAAAATGTCATGATCATCATCAAGAGAAAAATAAAACAAAAACGCAAAAACGTTAAAACAACTTTCAAACGAACACAAACTATTTTTCCCAGCATCTTCCCAGGGTGCCAGCATTATTTTTTTAATGATAAATGTATACGCTTGACTTTGTTTTAACCGAATCAATTCAATCAATTTCTTACGGTCAAACCCAAAACTTTTCACATTATTTAATTCATCATTAGGGAAATTTTTAAAATCAGTCGAAATATAAACATTTAATAAAACAAGTAAGCGTAACCTTTATTTAGCCAATAATATCGAACACCTTTTTAACAAAATTAAAATGCTGTACGAGTATTTGTTTAAAATGAAAATTATATCAAAAAAGGTGCGTGTAAAATTAAGAAGAAACGTTACAAAAATTCAAGCGCCATTGCAATCATAAAATAAAAGCAAAGAAAAAAGTAAATTCACAAAAATGAATTATAAAAAAATATGAATGAAGTAGAAAAAAAAAACTTAAAAAGAAGGCGTTTACCGCCTCCTAATACGGTTGTCATGCCACATTCTGCATTCAATCGAACACAACAACACCCTGTATACATTGTAAGCTGTTAAGGGTGCAAAACAGCCATTGAGGGGAAAAAACGCGTAATAATTTTTTTTTATTAATAACAAAAAATTTGTATGAATGAAGAAAAAAAATTTATAAAAAAGAAATATAAACGAACAACCCCTTAGAAATATTTAAACTCACACTTTTAAAGTCTGAAACTCTTGAATGAGGTGAAAAAAGAAACCATCATCTAATTCTATATGATAATTACACAGGAAATAAGAAAAATTCACAAAATGCATACACACACACACACACACACGTAGATGCATACATACATATGTATTTATATGTGAAAATATTTAAATTTCAGAAATATGTTTTGTAGTCTCTGTGTTCAACATTTAATTCATAAAATTTTTCTTATGAAACATTTATTCCACAACAATTTTATTTATTACTTACCAGACATGTCTGTTGCATATTTTGAATGGATGGATGTTGTACATCTTCAAGATGTGTTGTTTGTATGAAGAACTTGAATGGCAGCTGTAATTGAAACCAAAAGGTGTTAAATATTAACACGTGTTTGAAAGAGGACGAACGGATTTTAATTTTTTAATAACTGAAACCAAAAAAAAAAAAAAACAATGTAGCAATTGAAAATAATTACAGAATTAAAAATTAAATATATTTTTTAGAAATACAAGAGATTGTTTTTTTCAGGGAAATTGAATGATATATTTTTTTCTGTATCGAATTCAAGCATCACTTCTTTTCTATATTGCACGCGGAATTATCCAAGCAATTCTGAAAGTTTTCAAAACGCCTGTAATTTGGAACAGATTCATATGTGCTTGAAAAATGTCATTAGCGATCTTGGGGGAATTTTTTTCTTAAAAAAGTGTTTGCTCTTTAATGTTTTGGTGTTTATTTTTTTATTAGACTACAAAGTAATGCGTGGTACTTATTTACCATATTATTGTACCATGTTTAATAATGTGTTGCTACTAGAGTTTTCAACCGATTAAGAATAATTCGATTAATCGATCAAACAAAACGAAACTCTTGTTCGAATAAATTTAAAATGCCGATTTTCGAATAACGAATAAATCGAATAATTAATGTCAATTAATCGAACAAATTTTTTTCAGTTTGAAATGCATAAGTAAAAATTTTTTAAATTTGTTATTTTGGATGTTTGTAGTTGTTGTCGAACTGCGCATACCTAGTAGTCGTGCTATATTTTGAATGAAACGTTAAAAAATTTTTAAGAATGGGGTTTTTTCACTCTCAGGTGAATAAGTTAGAAATACACTTAAGCCAAAAAATTGAGCTCGGCTTGGAAGTATTTTTCCAAGAACAAATGAAAAAAAAAAAACAAAGTCACATATAACAAGTGTTCTAAAGTATACAAAATTGTTGGATTATCAACAAAAAAATTAATAGTTCTTTTGCAACAGATTTACTAAAACGTATTAAAATAAGAATAAATGAGAGAGGTATAACATTTTTAAATACGTTAATATATCTTAAATTCTGGAAATTTTTCGAGCAATTAAAGGTTTTTTGAAATATTCTTCATAAAGTGAAACTAAAGAATATTCAAATGAATTATACTCCAGATTATTTTATGTTGAAAGTAACTACAATAATTCAGATGACACTAATAATATAGAAGATGTTACTAGTAATGAAAATAACAATCTTTTATGCGAATTAAATAATTATATTAAAAGTATTAAAAATTCAAAATTCAAAATATAAAAAAGACTTCAGCGGTATATTAGAAAAATCTAAAAAAACATAAAAATTAGATAAACTATTTTATGCTCTTCTCACAATATCACCTACCTCGAAAATTAGCGAAAGAGTTTGTTCAAAATTTAATTTAATAAAAACCAAAACCAAAAATCGTTTGAAAGCTAAAAAAATTGAGTCAACTTTTATTTGTAAAAGATTATTTATTAAGAACAATCCAAATTGTCTGATTTCACAAAAAAAAAAAACATTTGATATTTTTTGACTGAATGAAGCATGTTTATTTGAATTAATAGTTTTATGTATTTTTGTTAATAAAAATATTAAGTATTTTATTTTAAAGTTTTTTGTAAGAAATTTTTATTTTTTGTCAATAAATTTTTTAAATCATTTTTTATTCGTTGTTCTCATCGATTAGTCGAATAATTTTTCAGCTTTAATCGTTTGATCGAACGAACAAAAACAATTATTTGAAATATTCGAACAAAGTTGAAAGGCGAATAATTGACAACTCTAGTTGCTACAAACAAAGAAAATATATGGTTGTGGCATGATTGCGGCATCATTAAAATGATTCCCGACATGGTATATGGTTGTGAAAAAAAAATATATTACGTACGACATCAAATGATCGGGAAGCCTAATATGCTTACGATAATTAAACTGATGGTTACATTTAATCACGGTATTTTTGGCAGACATACAAATTGCCAAATATTTGCATATACTAATAATATTGAAGCTAAAACTATACTGACTAGAGCCACAGTTTATTTTAAGATGGAAAAATTTATATAAAATTAGCACCATATAAGTCGAAGTTAATTTGCCTGCAAACAAATTATATTCATGACTTTGCTTTTAAAAAAGTTTTCGTATCCCCCTTCCTTGAAATCCTTCTTAATATATTTGAAGTTATTCTTCAAGGTAAACATTTTGGATTTGATTTTATTTTGAAAATAAAATATTTACACTAAATTATATTAAAAAAAATTCCTTGAAAATAGTTTAAAAATTTCTATATTTAAGTATAATTTAATTAATATTTTGATTTTTTTTTTAAATCAGATAAATATTTTCTTCTAATAAAAAAAATCAAATGTTTAAAATGTCACTTAAAAAAATTCTATTTCAAAAGACTTTTTATATTATTTGTGTGCGCATTTTCTAAAAGTAAGAATGTTTTCATTGTTCAGCAAAGATGGCAGATGTGACGCACATTACGAGATTTTTACTAATTTTGCAATAAACTCTGAACTAGTTTTTAGTAAATATTTTTCTAGATTTTAGTAAAAATTTCCTGTTAAAGACGAGATTTGTATTTCCTTTACATCAAGGAGATTTTTACTGCGTTTCTGTAAAAATCGACATTGTCGCCATACGACAGCCAATTTGAACTCAAATTAAGTAAAATTTTAGTTAATTTTTTTGAGTGTATTTTTAAATACATAAAACAATTTAATTTTTTTAATATGTAGTACGAGTTGAGTCTAACCATCATAGTAAATATATTGCACTTAGATTATTGTTGCCTCAACCATGTTTCTTCTTACCAGCCGTAATTAAATAATATATATGTAAATCACAATCTTATTGGTGTTTGTTAATTAAATAAAATGTTTACACTTAAAAATTCAGACGATTTCAAACGATTGAAAACCTTTCACATAAATAGACTATTGAACATTTTCAATCGTCTTCAATCGTCTCCTTCTAACAGGCAGTAAAGTAAATCTACATACACAATTGGCAAATATTTGTCTGGTTTTTATATTACAAAATAAAATTACTTATACTACAAAAATTTGGATTCAAAGGAAATAAAATTTCAGTTTGTCTGTTTGTCTTTTTTCGGCAAATATTTAATAAGTGTGAACTAAGCTTAAGTCAGCAAAACTATTCAAATCTAAAGGACGACATATTATGAAGTATATCAACCCATTAATTGGGACCTGGGGCAGAGGAAAATGGTCAACAAATAAAATACACCTAAAGTTCCTAAAATGAAACTTCTCAAAATGGATTGGCTTCATTTAAAACCTTTCCATAGCAAAAGGATTAAAGTAGGTTATGAGGTATGGAAAACAAGATTTAGACATTTTTTTGTATCAAAATAATTTTTATAAATTTTTTTATCCCCAGAGTACCAAAACCCGAATTTTCCATTAACTTTAAAACATGTCACTAACAGTTTATATGTAGCAGCTTTTTATATTATTAATTTTTCTGAACATTTGACTTTTCCATAAAAATTAAAAAGAGCAAATGAAATCTAACAGCAACGCTTTGTATTTTGTTGCTAAATTTTACAATACAGCTACGATTATTTGCAGTTGCTCTTTCGCAATGCACCACAGACTGAATACCGCCGATGTGTTTTATATATTTACATAGACATAATTATGAACTTGTATTTGAAATTTAAAATTTTATTTGCTCCTGACTTGAATTAAATCAAATTTTAAATTGTTTGCAGTTTAATTCATAATAGAGATGTACTCTGTAGAACCGTTCGATTTTAATCATTTGTTTCACGCGAATTTTTTCGGAAAATTCATTGTTGGTACAGTGAACTGAAATAATTCGATTACTTGCAGATTCGGTTCTTGTATACAAATATTGTTGAATTTACAAAATGTACTTTATTAAATTATACTTTGTTTTTATTATATAATTTATTTTAATCAATGAAGTTTGTTTTTATATGTTTGTAAATACAAAAAAATATTTTTTATTATTAAATAGAACACTTTTATAAAACAAGGTCGGGTTCTATAATTTCAATAAATATATTACAATATTCGGAGATATGCAATTTTTACTAATAAATTTTTAATGATGAAAGATTTTTATAAATTTTGTATTTATTAACACTCAGATTTTTGTCATAAATCTTTTAAATGAAAGGTACTTGAATGCACTTTCCTATAATACCAGCTGCTTGAATATAAATTTTTTATTACGAAAGATATAAGCAACTAAGCAAGAGTTCTGCACTGTGTAACTCTGAAAAACTGAGATAATTTGTAAATTTATTAGCTTTAACAAATTACTTTAACTGATTAGAAAAAAATGTGGGATACAATTCACAAAAAATTTTACAACCAATTAAAATAATTACGATATCTCGTAAGCCACTTCACCAAATTTGATCAAATTTACAGCATATGAAGCAGTTTTTTTAACGTCAAATATGTAAATGAAATTTGAAAATGAATTTCAGAAGTTCTTTTGGAGTTATGAATATAAAGCGCTTATATGAAATTTTTCGAAAATATATCGGCAGAACGAATCGATCCATTTAGATCAAATTTTTTGCAAACGTTAATTTTGCGTTAAGATGTTAATTAGATTTGGATTTGATAGATTGAATAGTTTAAAATTTTACAAATATTTTTTTTTTTTTGAAAGATCGATTTGAGAAAATTCTCAAAATGTATTGATCCGAATCGGTTCATCTAGCTGAGGTCAAATTAGTTCCATCAGAAGAAGTTACATATATGCACAGACACACATATACATACACCAATACCCCGGCTGGCGTTGCTAATTGGGAGCGGAGGAACGCGAGTATGATTTTCAATACATTTGTATTGATTTTCATTTAATTGGTACCGAGATTCATAATTTTAGCTAAAAGCAGATTTTTCAATAAAAAAAAATAAAATTTTTTTAATTTATCAACAGCCTTTTCCCCTGATTTAAAACATTTCCAAATATCCAGTTTTTGTGCTAAGCTTATTTTCTTACTTTTATGACTCATTGTTGCAAAATATTTAGTCTAAACTTCAAGTCAGCTAAAACTAAACTAACGATCTTCAACTTGCACTTCGAAGTCACAGAAATTTTAAAAAGAAGCATCTTCGAAACGGCGGAAAACGGAGCGACGCAAACTGGGGTATTGGTGTACATTGAAACATAACCATAAAAATAGTCCGAATAGAAATCAGCAATTTCTTATTTTTAATAGCGGGAAGTTAAAAACCCTACAAAGCCGCGTCGTATAATATCGTGCAAATATTTGTAAGACAAACGAAAATTGTTGTAGTTTTGAAATTTTCGTTGCGATTAAAATTAATTTCACAATTTTATGGTCATTTTCAAATAACTTCATGCAAATACCATGAAAAGTAATTGCAAAAAAATTTAAGTAAATTAAACACAATGTAGTTAATTATGTTGATCCACGCTATGAAACATTTAAAAAAATTTATCAAGAATGTGATATGCTTTTTTTACATTTTTTCCAAAGTATTATAATTGTTTAATTATTGAAAAGCAACGTAAAGCTATAAAGGCTGGTTTTTTTTTTCATGTCATGACTTGTTTTCATTTTTAAACTTATTCTAAACATGATTTCTTTATGAGGAAAAAAATCTAAAAAAAAATTTGAATAATTTATTTTATATACATTAAAACTACTTTGTTTGGTGTCAGTCAGGGAAGGATAGTGGATAAGAAATAAAAAATTATACAAAAACTAGCCTATCTCGGTGTGCTTCGCTACCCCCGCTCGTTATAAAATAAAATTTAAAGTATTTATAAATCCTATTATGAAAATTTAATGACGATCGGTCCAGTAGTTAAGACTATATTACGATTTTTAATTTTCCTAAAAAGGGGCGTGGTCCCACCCACTTTTCTCCTGGTACGTATTCCAAATTATGCCAATACCATATGTACCAAATATTATCGTCGTAGGTAAAAAAATGCTCAAAATATGGCGATTTAAATTTTTGGGTTACATGGGCGGTGCCAATCCCCTTTGTCCAATCATAACTTCATATAGCCTATAATTCATCCGACAGTTCCAGTTAAATACTGTGAAAATTTCAAGAAGATCGGTCCAAGGGTTTGGCCTCCTATAAGGAACAAACAAACAAACAAACACACAAACAACCAAACAAACAAATAAACAAACACACATACGGTTTTATATATTAAGATATTTAGAATTGAAATGCAAATTGAAATCAATTAAATAAAACTAGAGGCAAATTTTTTTAGAAAATTGGAAAAAATAACGCTGTAGCTTTTAAAAACTTAATAATCACTATTTTATTTAATTAGGTATACTTCTGCTTAATTGTTGTAATACTGCTGCTCCCCAGTTAAAATAAAGAGAATCTCACATTTAAAGTTGTTTTTTGGCTTTAAGTTGTTTCCAATTATTTCAATACCGGCAACAATTTTAAATTGATAGCTACTCGCCGTGTGCACAACTTTTGCTAATTGTCGCTACTCATTCAACTACAATTAAATTGTGGTCAGTTTTGCAATTTACAAATTAATGGCTGCGTTTTAACATTTATAATCACTTTATAATTGTTTGAAACAGAGTACGAAGTCGCATCGGCGCGGCTGGCGACTTATCAGCGGCTTACCACCCAGCCGATTATTTAACTGCTCTTTTATATAAGAAGATTTAGTTAGATAATAAAGCATTCCCAACGTATGTCATTTGAATTTCTTATTGTGGTCGTATTCTGCACTTCTAGGTGATTTTCATTTATGGAAATTCCAAATTCTTCTTCTAGCTGTAAAGATTCAGCTATTTCATTTGTTTGGAGAATAATTAATTGAGTATAAAAAATCAAAGGTGGACGACCTAAAAAAAAATATCGAAAATGCGTATCTTATGTTGACTCTATAAAAATTACTTTTTAAAAAAGTTGAATGAACAGTTAGTGGAAAAATTATAGCCTGGCATCGAACGATCAACTGTTTTATTCAACTCGGTTGTACGCCCAGTTGCAACGTGTTGGAGCCGCATAAGTTAGTTAGTTACAAAGTAATGCACTGGGCACAATCGGTTACAATACACTACCCAGAAGTAACGTATGCATAAAAAATATTACCTTAAAAATCGGCGTGAAGCCGTTCAGCCGTTCAGCCGCCGCCGACGAAAATATTTGCACTTTCAGCCGCCGCCGAAATGTTTTTGTCGGCTTGCTACTCTGGTTTGAAATCGACGTGTATTTAGCAGTTCGCATATCTGTATATTTGCAAAAGCTGAATCAGGAATTCAAAATGTATCCGTTATATGCAGGGAAACCGGAAATATTCCTTTGTAGCTGTGCTAAATATGTCCATTAAATATGCAGCAAATATTTTAAAATATGCTTGAAAACTTACAAAAAGGACAAACAAATCATTTCGTTTGTAATTATCATATATTAATTTCTAATACTAAGATTTTGGCTCGTTATGGTCAGACAGTCGATTAAATAATGCCAGCCAGATTTTTACCTTTATCGGAATACAAAATATTGGACACCAAGATTTCTTATTAATATATCACACATTTTTCATATTTTTTTCATAGAAGTGAGTAAAACTTCATAAATAGTTCAAATATTTACAAAATTCGATTTTTCTCTTCTAATATTTTTTAGTAACTGCAAATAAACGAAAAATCTCCAAAAAAAAAAGTGGCTAATATTAATTAAAAACCGAATTTTGAATGTTCCGAATAAAATATGCAAAAATTTGCTGTAAAAAATATATCCCTGATATTATGTGAAATTTTTTAAATATGTAATTAAATTAGGAAATAATCAAAAATATGTGGAATATTTTAGAAAATTTAGGTAAAAGCTAATTACAGTTAATTTAAAATCGTTAAAGATAACTTTTTTAAATTTGAAAAAAAAAAACTTATGGCAAACACAATTTTTTATTATATTTTAACGTTTAAAAATTTTCAAAATATGTGACCTTCTCCGAGAAAAGGGACCTACACAGAAAAAAATATTAAATTTGTTTTTCAATTAACTCTTTAATTAAATATATAAAAAAATTTGATTAAATATTTAATTTATTTCATTAAATTTTTAATTGTAATAAATAATTTTAGTTAATAAATGTATAAAAATTTAATTGATACTATTAATTTGTTTACTGGTGCAAATTTAATTAAACTTTTAATTGATATCACAAATTTTTTAATAGAAATCAATTTTTATTTTTTTCTGTGTAGTGTGTCAAAAAAACGGGTTTCAACTTAAGAGTGGATTCTGGTACCTAAAAGGGTGTAGAATAAGATGAGTTAGATTTCTGCTAAAAATTTATTTACCCCATAAAAACGTACAAAACGAACTTGGGAAAATCAATAAAAATGAGAATCACATTAAAATTTTACTTGTTTTGTTTTTTTGGTTTTAAGTTGTTTTTTTTTTTTTTTGTCAGTCTTCTAATTTTTTTTGGAGTTTGGGCTTTTTTTTCGGTGTTTCGTGATCTGGTACTTTTATTTTCTTCCGTCTGACAATTTCCGTTTTTTCTTTTTTCGGCGCTTTGACTTCAGCTTTCTTTTTCTCGTGATACGGTGCTTCAATTTTTTTTTCTTGCTGGCAGGTTCAGATTTATTTATCGATTTTTTTTTTCGCTTTGGGTTCACTCCGTTTAGGAGCTACAAAATCACGTTTCTGTGAATCAGTACATAATACCCTGACATTCTCATACAAATACCATTTGGGATCTAACGATAAACGATAATAAATAGCAAAGGTATTGCCACACTAAAAGTCGAAATAAATAAGTCGATCTCTAAATTAATTAAAAATTATTAGGAAATTCCCCATGTCTGATTGTGTACTACTAATAATCAACAAACTCTCATAGTCCGTTATACTCAAAGTATTTTACTTTGCAATTATAACGTATTGTTATTTTCTCTCAATATTAGGGATATTCACATCACTATGATGATCCTATTATTTGGGAATAGCTCGTGCCCAAGCTGAATTAATATTTTATATTATTATTACGAATAATCGAAAAAGTGTTTATTTTGGCTTCTGTAAACACTACAAAAGAAATAATCAAAATATTTAAGAAAAAACAACAAGTAAATATAAGACAAAAATTCAAAATATTCCGTAAATATGACGGGAATATGCAAAAATAAGTCAATCTCTAAAATGCCTAAAATTAAATTCAAAATAGTCGGTAAAGATGCGGTCTTAATGTATTTTTGCTGTAAACACTAATGGCGTTTTCTAATATGTTGCATTTATTCTGCCTTCTACATATCTCTCTGTTCTTTTCTGCAAAATATGTGCTATTTTAAAAGTGTAACGAGTACTTTTCTCATGATGTTACCCTTAAAAAGAAAAAAATGTTACATGTTCAACGCTCATTTTAATTAAAGGGGCATAAGTGCAGCATTATATTAACCACTGGTTTTGTTATTGTTTCTTTGCTTTATTGCAACACTTCCTAGAAGTCGTGGGAACATTTAAAAATGTTGCCAAATCACATGTAACATATATGTAACATTTTATTTTTAGAAAAGAAAACGCCATAAAATATGTAAAAATATGCACTATAAAAATTTGATGCGCAAATGGCTAAAAACTTCTACAACGTATAAGCATATAATTTGGGTATACATTCATAGTACAGCAAAAAAAAAAACATACAATTACATATTTGCGGTTTCTCTGACAATATGATTGCAAGGAATTTTAAGGCGTTGCAAATTTTTGAAACCGCACTTCTTTAACAGCCACTACTAAAATATGTGTTCAAATTGCTACAAACAATATGAAAGCTAAAATATATGTAAATTTAAGAAAACTCCGAAAAAAAAAATAAATTCGTCAAGCTTGACCTGTTTTATTGTTCCATAACTTTATTTAGTTTCTAATTTGTAACTATGAAAATATTAAAAACAATTATATACAAGTTCAAATAGCCATATAACTCTTAATTTATTACTGCATACCATATAATTAACATCAATAAAATAAAAACTATAGAATTGTTTTATTGCCATTTGTAATAATGATCCATCTTTTGTTTCATATAATTTCCATTTTCTGGGGAAAAAATTAACCAAAAATTAAATATGTTTATTCACCTGTTTGTGTTTAACACCAATTCACTCGCCTTTTATTTCATTTTTCACAAATTCCATGTTTTCTTTAATTTTTCAAATGCGTACTACTTTCGATGGCAAAACTACAATGGTTTTAATTAGTTGAAAAATAAAACAATTTATTTTGAAGAAAGAAACCACGCAATTAAATAAGAAAAAAAAATTTATAAAGAAAAGCTGTGTAAGTTTGTGCATAAATAAATTTATTAACGAATTCATATTTATTTATTATTCGTATTGTTTATCTAGACCATAATTATGGAAATGTAAAATATGTTGTTTTAACTGACATAAAACATGCACAACGAATTTATTTTAACACTATAATTGGTTTTAATTTAAAGCAGGTCTGGCCAATAAAACTAGAACATAAAGGAAATGGACAGAAATTGAAGTTGTTTTCTTTAGTTTTCTCAATCATAAAAATTTCTTCGATTTATGGTACAGACACTATTATGAGTCTGCAAAGGAGACTTCTTGTGAATGTAAAATTTACTTATCGTAATTTAAATTTTTAAAATCTAAATTAGTTTGTACAACAAAAGTAGCACATCGCAGCATTTTAACAACTTGAAAATAGAAAAATTGTTATAAGCGAATATCTTTAAGAGAGTTTCGCTCATGGTCATGGAATTTTTTATTGCGTTATTTTTTCTTCTTTAATTGTGTTGAATAAATTTTTACAAAACTAAACTGCAAATAAATGTATACGAAATGAAGGCTAATTAAAGAAAATTAAAAAAAAGGAAACAATGAAAATCTTCTGCTGGGTTATTTAATAATAATTTTAAGATTTGAAGAAAAAAAAATGTTAATGTTTAAATGCTCATGGCGATTAGAGAAGTTCTTGTTTTCGGCATAATGAAGAATTCATTCGAGAATTTTTTTTTCTCATATTTAAAAATAATTAAAATTTAGGGAGGAGTTGCACAATAAGCAGGAACAAGTATTATTCTCTTGAAGGGATAATTTCATTAAAAATGATTTCAACAGTCGTCATAGATGCAGGGGCTCCCAAAACTAGCAGTTTTTTTTTTTCATAAAAACTTTAACAAACTTCGATTTGGTGAAATAATGTAAAATTTTACTGTTTGGCCCAACATGTCGAACGAATTTTTCTTTTGTTCAAAATTAAAACTAATTTGTCGTCGTGGGCCACGCAGTTAATTTGCGTTTTTCTGTATTCGATTTTGATGATATATGGCTTGTTTTATTTGGTCACACTAGTGGTTAATGTAGAAAACTAAGTATGGTTATACAAAATTTATTGAAAAGAAAAAAAGTACCAAAATTAAAAAAGTACCAGAAGAAAGAAAGCTCCAAAAGTTCAAGACTTTTCTCTTTTTCCATGCAAAAAAAAAAAAAATTATAAATAAAGGTGCCATAAGTACCAATATATCCCGCTTTTATCCCCTTTATATGCACATTTAAATCGAAACTATCACATTTATAATATTTGTAGGATACATATTCCCAAAAAAAAAAACAAACAAATTATTTAATTATTCTGCTTGAAATTCCTAAAATAAAATTTTTTATTTGTAAAACCTCCCTAATCCGGCAGGATATAGTTTCAGCTATTATCCGTATTAGTGGATCGTCCATAATGTATAAATACATAAAATTCGTTTTTATTACCGAACAGAAAGATAAGTTCATATAAAAATTCATTTGTATTTAATTCATTTACAAAAAACATAAAGAAAAATGTTGGGTGTTTGTAACGGATTTTCATCATAAAGAAAAATACTAAAAGTGATCAAAAATATTCATTTTACAAAATAGGGAATTTATTCGATTCCAAAAATTTTTCTGTGAATTTCAAAATTAATCAAAATTGGTTTTGATTAATTGATAAATTTTATTTGTACATTTCTTAAATACTTTCAAAAATATAAATGTTCGGATTACTGGATAGTCCGAATTAGCAAGTGTCCGGATTAGGGAGGTTGTACTGTACACTAATTTTTACAGTTTTTTAAGGAGTTCTCTTATTCAAAATTCACAACAAAGTTTGTTTATTGTAATTTAGAATTTAAAAGCCCTTAACTGCACCTTTTATTGTTTTACAGGAAATGTTAAATAAAATCGTTACCTATCAAAATATATATTCACTTATATCAACAATGCTACAACAACTACAAACATTTTAATTGTCCTTGAACAACAGAACACCGCAGGTTAATAATTCATCATTCCAGCTAAATGTTCAATAAAAGAATTTCTTCTTTACAATTCGCCAAACCATTTGAAACTTTAAGGTCAAATCATTTAAAATTTATTGATTCGTCATTATCAATAATTTGCAGAATAATTACACGAAAAAACAATGAAATTTTATGTCTGTTTAACATGAAATCTTTCGTCTTTAAATTGATAAACATTTTGGAATCTCTTATTTAATATTTTTTTTTTTGCTTTATTTTTTAAGTAAAGAGTGAAAGCACTCCAAGGTCCTTTAAAATCAACTTTGAACAAAAAAAAAAACCCAATAAAAAGTGATGTTAAAAGCATTAAAAACAAACTCTCGGATTAAGAAAAAGCCATAAAGGTGTATCACGTACAAGTCATTTGCAGACTTGTGTTATAATTTGTGTACATAAATACTTTGCAAAATTGGGCAACGTGGTTGGTTGATCGTATAAATAAAACAACAAAATACAAGCGCACAGCAAAGAAGAAACCGTTTGGGCTTTATAACGGATTTTGGTCTTAATTTTTATGAAATACACGCATAGGAATTCAAGCAGAAAATAGAGTTTTAATTAAGAAACTATTTTCAAGTCTTGAAAAAGCAACGCTCATCATGTGGTCAATAGAGTATTAAACATTTAAGGAATATTTATTGTTTGTGTTTAAAGAAACACGAATATAAACATTTATGTGAACACAAACATACATTTGAATTTCAAGGCTAAATTATTTTTAAATGAATGTAAAACAATTATGTGGTCAGTTACATTAAATGAAAAATAATTTCTATAAACATGTTCCAGAAAAACGAATAAAGATGAGGTTGCGGTTAGAACAAGTAAGGTCTGGGTTAACATTTTTATATACTAGTATGAAGAAAATAGTATGTGGCTTAAGTCTTTTGTTTTGCAGAGATGGGGAAAATGTAGTACAACACTACATTTGAACAATACATGGTATTATAGAATGCCTTTGCATAAGTAACGATATCAGTAGCCACACTGCGGCCTTCATAATATTTAGTTACATCAAGTATTTTAAAATTTTATTTAGATATGGATAATTGTTGTTGTTGGTTTAGTTGTTTTACTCGTTCTTTACATTTAAATTTAATAAACCCGCAACTGCCAAAACTTATTTCTCACCAAACTCACCACCAACACAATGTATTTAAAAGAGTACACACCACCGTAGAAAAGAAAACAACAAAGAATCACGAAGCAATAACATAAACGAAAAACAGTTGCTGTAATCCGTGCTGCCATATCCGAAGATCATTTATCGATAAGAAAAGTTTTCCCGGGTTCAAGAGATAAGAATATTATAAGAATAATAACAAATATAATCGAATTCTTTTACTATTTCGCCCTTCATTGGCGTTACCTTCAAAAACTCGTAATAATTTAAACGAACTATTTTTTTTACTTGATTAAGCCTATTAAAATCATTGGGACAATACAACTTTCTCTTGATTTTGATGGCATACAGGGCCCAAATCGATACATTCTAGAACGTAGGACTCGTCACGTAACCACTGTATTGGATTAGAAATTACGTGCCAAGTTTTACGATCACGGATCTAACGATTTAGGCCCATTATTGAAAATTAACTAAAAATTAAACGACGTATATAAGGGTATAATAAAATTGGGTCCTTTTTTAAACACGTCTTTCATCGAAACCTAAACTATATTGAATATATCGAATTTTTGTAAAATTTATCATCAGAAGGAGCAGTAACTCTTGCAATATAAACATATTTACTGTCATTTAATAATTTAATTAAATAAATTATGGGGATTTGGTTATTTTAAAATAAAATTAGGCTGACCTGCATCAGTCGTAGGTGACGTGAAAATCCTTGAAAGATATAAAAATGGTAAAATACAAACATTTATACATATGTATTTGCTTAAGATATAGAGACCGTATATTCCTAAAATTATAAAAAAAAAAATCCCAGTAGCTTAGTGTCAGGTCTGAAGGGCCTATGTACCCAATATACACTCAGGTGATTTGATGATAATTTTATAGCAGATTCTTTCAAATAAGTTTCGTTGAATCCAAACTAGGAATAACATGGAGACACCAAATTTTTCTTAAAATTTTCATAAATATTTATTTTTTAGAAAACTGATGTTTTTACAGTCTACTTAATCTTTAGACTAACTGCCTACTTCACCTAAATTTTTTTCATGCATACATTTTAAGCAAACACAAATTCTAGAAGTTGGTTTTGTTTTATATAGTATATTTGACCGAATTAAAAAATTCTTTAGAAGATCGACTAACATCTTTTGTTTAAAAAAATAGTCAAATATTTATAAACATATGTACACACATATATATACATATATAAATTGAAATGTATCGTTTGATATGAATATAACGTAGTATCTCTCTTTATACATCGTTATACTGATCGGTATACTCTCATGTTTTAAAAAATTGTACTGATGAATTGGTGTCTAGCTACCAATGAAATGCATATAGATTAGCTAACCAATAAAAAAATAAAAATTCTTGAGTACTTGCTCGAATAATATGTTGTATGTATTTATATAAAATAAATTTTGAATTAGAGATGATTTTTTAAAGGCAAAATCAGTCAATTGAAAGTATCGAAAAAAGTATATGGCAGCACTGTTTATTATCGACAGATGTTCTTTGACGTTTCTTCGTTTTCTTTCTTCTTTTACCACGCGAATCGTTTGACGATTGCAGCCGGTTGATATTTTTGTGGAAAAAAAAGTAAATAATTTTAATAACTTTTACTGAAAAACTAACAAACTTATTGCAATAACAAATTAATTATTTTATTATTCAAAACAATTGCATGCAGAACTGAAAACCTAAATTGTTGAACACAACGATTTAAAGTTAGGTTATGTTAAGAAGCAACAACCAAAGATGCGTTTGCCAGACAGCTAAAATAATTTTATTAAAATTGCTTTTGTGGCATTTAAACGTTTCTGTATAGAAATAAAATATTATTTAAAAATAAGAGTGCATGAAACTTGATAGTGTATTCTTATATTTTATTTGCAGTTAATTTCAAAGGTCACAACTAGACAACATGCCTCCCAAGAAACATGAAGAACCTGAACGTAAACCATTGATTGGTCGTATTGGTACGAATCTTCGCATTGGTATTGTTGGCGTGCCAAACGTAGGCAAGTCGACATTCTTCAATGTTCTGACAAAGAGTGCGGCACCAGCTGAAAATTTTCCTTTCTGTACCATCGATCCGAATGAGAATAAGTATCAATTTTAGTTTACAAAACACTTTTTAATATTGGATGTATGTATGTATGTATGTAATTCCCTATAGATTTGTTGATAGTTGGTGGTGTGTTAACAATTTTATAAAATTTGTATAAATTTTAGTAGCTCTCAGGAAATAGTGTTCTGATCTACATGGTATAGAACCCGCCCCACAAAAACCGCTAATTGCTCAAGATTTCCATAATTAGTGTCGATACTGGAACTTCTCGATAACTTCAAGTCAAATCGTTCGAAATTAAAAAATTTTGAAACATTTCGTAAAAAAATTAGATTTATTTAGCTGAAGTCCATGTAGTTTTATTACTCTTAAAAAGTTTCTCAATATTTAATCAATCAGTCAAGATTTTTCAGTAATAAAACTGCGGAATTTTTCGAACATATCTGATTTTAATATCGCATGCGAGAGTTTTCTATGTATATTGTACGCAAATCATAGTAAATTTTAGACTTTATACCAAGTGGCATTATAGTAACCAAACTCCTTGACCTCAAGCAATCAAACTGTATGGAAAATAAAGACAAGCAGGAGGGCGTTAACAAATGAAAAAGGTCTAAAATTTAGTATAATTTGTGTACAATACACCGAAAAAAATTAATTTTTCCAAATATTTTACTTTGTTGCATTTTCTCTGAAATCGTTTTTAAGTAAGTTTTTGCAAATTTCCACCATTTTGGCGATTTTCTGCATTTCTCAAAATTTTGCCCATTTTTAATAAAAATTATGGTTTAGTTTTGCCGACGTTTTCGGTTTTTTACAAATTTCGGAACTTTTTATTAATCAGTTTTGCGTTCTATAATCTTTTACATTTACCCAAGATTTAGCGAATTTTCGCCATTTTCGAGATTTCTACAATTGTTTTATATTCCTTCAAATTTTAGCGATTTTTAATCATTATTATAAATACATAATATCTTTAAAAAAGTTTGCAGTTTTTCGCAATGTGCGTATTTTTTGCAATGTTTTTGGCGTTCTTAAATCTTTAGGGACTTTTAATCAATCATAAATGGAAAATTCTACAAATTTTTGCAATTTCACAATATTTGCGATTTTTTTCCGTGTGCTAATAATTTTAGCAAATTATAATCTTGTTTGAATTGTTCTTTCGAATTTTTTTCAAATTGCGCGAAAGGCCTGATTGTATCCAAGGCAAAAATATTTAAGGCATGATTTTGCAGAACTTTTTTGTTGCACATTTTAAAAAATATAGGTATCTATGGGACTATTCAATACATTTTAAAGCAATTTATTGCAGACAAAAAATTAATACAAAAAATGTTTGTAAATCGGCAGCCATACTACGTTCGATTTGAAATATGCAGTAAGAAAAAAATAAAATATAATGTTGCATCACACCTTGCTTTTTTAAGGATTTCATAGAACAAAATGAAAAATTAAAAAAAAAGGAAAACCGATATGAAAACTTGTATATATGTACATACATACATACATACGTACATAACGAAAACGAAAATTGACATGACGTTTTCAGAACGGAAATATTGAAATTAAAATAACTTCATAATTATGCAATTCAATAAAAGGATACTCTATATTTATAAAACGGACAGGAATTCTACATTTTAGAGACTGAACACTTTAGATCGATATAGAAGTTTGTAAATATGTACTTTAATTATAATCGATAAAGAAAGTAGAACAAATATTCGTTAAATAACATTGAAAAATTCACTACTTTATTACTATAAATTTCATAATTATTCATTTTGGAAGACTGTTTATTTAAAATCTCAATATTATTATTATTATCAAAAAATGTAAATGTGTAAATGCAAAATTATATTTTATAAAAGAATTATAACAATAGAAATTTCAAACATGATAAAATTACTAACAAATAGTTATTGTATATTATGGCTTTTCGAAAGGAAATATTTCCGACTTAAAAGAAGTGATTTATTTTTGTATCTATTTTGTTATTCATAATATTTCCTTAAAAATAATCAAACTAATATTTTTAAACCAAATTTAAAATTAAACATTTAGTTGAAGGCGTAATGCAAAAATACAACTGTTTAATACGAAAATTTCGCATATTATTTTTTGTTATTTTGTGATATTTTTTCCTAAACTCCATTAAAAAATGTTTTTTTTTTAATAATAATAGTAATTTTGCTTTAAAAATGAACAAAAATTATTTAGTATAATCTAAATGCTGCCCAGCAGCTCAATAAAGACAAAGAAACGCGTTAAAGAAAGAGGAGAGGGAGAGAGAAAAACGTTTAATTTAATAAGCTGCCGTTGGCCACTGTAACCAAGGCGTGGTTGGTTGGTCTTTCACCGTATACTTAAATTATTTTCTATATTCAAGATACATATTTTTTTCCTTTTTATTTTCAATATTGCAAATAAAATGTAAAGAACGTACCAAGAGAGAGAAAAAAATTATTAAACGTATGCAAATTATTATTGAATCTGCATTAAATACATTGACTTTTTGCCATATTTTTTATTCCTTGTTTTGTGTAAAGTGGCCAGGAAAGGAATACTTCTTGTTGATGGTTCTTTTGGTCGATCATTATATAGAATATAATTTTTATTTTTTTCTTTCGTTGTAACTGTGCTTTTTTGTACACTTAAAAATGCTACATGGCCTGGCATGGCTAAAGGCAATTAGCTCTTTTTTTAAGCAGGTTTTTGCATGAGTTTTTCTGTTTATTATTTTTTTTTTTGTGCATTGTGATTGAACAAAATTATAGAGAAAATTGCAATGATTTTTATGTATGAATTCATTTGAAAAATACTTCAAATAAAATTGTTTGAAAAAGCTGTAAAATTTTGTTGCTAATAATAATATTGTACTGCGAGCGGGCTTAAAACGTTTTTTTTTCTTTTTAGCAAAATTTCGCCTATAGTTTTTCAAGTGCAGGTGTTTCTTAATAAATGTATTTAAAAAGTTTTAGTTTTTTTTTTGGACTACTGATTTTTTTTTTTTTTTTTGTATAAAAGTAACTGTATTCGTATTTATTCAAAGTTAAATTAGGTCATTGTTAGCATAAACACATTAGAAATTTGGAAGCGGAGGGGTTTGGATAAGGAATTAATTGTTTTCAAGTGATCACATTAATGTTATATTCATTCGCGAAGGCTATTTGTAGTCTTTCTTTTTATGTATCTATAAAATACTGTAATCTATTTTTATGTAAAACAACTGAAATTATGGCCGTAAGTGTGTAAATTACCTCACCAAAGTGAAATTTATATGGAGAACACAAATAAAATTTCAAACTATTTGAAAATTTGTTTGTTATTTTTCATAAAAATTTTTCCAATTTTTAAAGGTTGAAAATATTTAATAATTGTTTGCTGTAGTGTGACCATAAAATATTTTTGAATGGCAAATAGTAAACCAGCTGTTTTTGAGAAAACAAGTTTATTTGTTAATAAACAAAAATGTTCCCAATGTGACCGCTAAAATGTAAATATTAAATTGATCAGAAATCTCAAAACTGTTAAAATAGAAAATGGAAAGAACGCAAAAAATTGCCTAATCACTTATCATACAACTGTCTTAAATAGATATCGACAATGAAACAAATCGGTGTTGGATCAAAATTGACGATAAAATGTGAAATAATGGTGAAAGTAATAGTTTTTGTGCAATTTGCAAAAATATTTTTATTTAAAAACTACTTTTTCGATATTTATGTATAAATTAGTGTGACCGTAAAACAATTTCCCTATAGATTTGAAAACATTTTACAATTAAGTTGTGAAATTTTATTTTTAATTTATTTTAAATTTGTCAGGCTTAAGTTCGTTTTCTTTCCAGATTTTTCTTTCTAATATAAAAATAATAATTTAATTTATAAAAAAAATTAATTTTAGAGAAAATGAACTTAAGCCTGACAAATTAAAATTTCTTTGAAAACATTTTATTCAAATACTGAAAAAATATTTTAAGCAAATGTTTTCCCAATGTGACCGTACTTTAAAGTTTAAATTGATATGCCTACACAAAGAACTTCGCAATGTTTTTTCTTTCTTCGAACTGAGTTAAATCTTGACAGGTATGAACCAAACTTGACATATTAAGAAAACAAGTTCAAATTTCGAATGTTTTATATATTTTAATGTAACGCTAGACGAGAATTTCTATAAATATCGCTAATAACTGTATAAGGGCTTCTCATATAATTGATTACTTAAGTCAGACATTTGCACTATGGAACTTTTTTCATAACTAAAAAATATGTACAACTTTAAAATTCGAATCGAAAATTCGAACCGTAAGAATATAATTTGGAAAGTTAAGTATATATTTGCCTAAGAAAGAGCTTGAAATTTTATTTAAATTATTACTCCTAGTCGCTATATCTATACTTTTTTATTCTATAATTGAAACAATGCATTAATCTTCTTTATTTTTTCCTTCCTTACGTAGGGTTCCAGTGCCCGATGATAGATTTGACTACTTGGTTAATTACCATAAGCCAGCTAGGTAAAATTCTTAAACTTTAAACTTTCATTATTTTTATCAATTCAATCTATTCACTAACTGAAAATATTTTGTGGATTTTGTAGCAAAGTACCAGCATTTTTAAATGTTGTTGATATTGCCGGCTTAGTGAAAGGTGCTGCTGAAGGTCAAGGTTTGGGCAATGCTTTTCTTTCGCACATAAACGCCTGTGATGCTATTTTTCACTTGTGTCGTGCTTTTGAAGATCCCGATGTGACACACGTTGAAGGTGAAGTAGATCCTGTACGGGATTTGGATATTATTTGTGAAGAATTGCGTCTAAAGGATGAAGAAAAATTGCTGCAATATTTGGAAAAATTGGAAAAAGTTGTTGCCCGAGGTGGTGATAAAAAACTTAAACCAGAATATGATTCTCTATTGAAAATCAAAGGAGTTTTGATCGATGAGAAAAAGCATTTAAGATTTGCTGATTGGAATGTTCATGATGTAAGAAAATGTAAAGATCTTAAGGGTGAAATGTTTCTAACTTTTAGGTTTTATTTCTTTTTAGATTGAAATCTTAAACAAATATTTGTTTTTGACTTCCAAGCCCTGTATTTATTTAGTCAATTTATCAGACAAAGATTTTATTCGTAAGAAGAACAAATGGTTGATCAAGATTAAGGAATGGGTTGATAAACATGATCCCGGTGCCATCATAATACCGTTCTCTGGTGCATTCGAACATACTTTGGCCGAAAAACCCGATTTGGAACGAATAGCTTACGAAGATGAAACCAAGTGTAAATCGCAATTGGATAAAATAATTGTTACCGGCTACAAAGCATTGCAGCTGGAATACTTCTTTACAGCTGGTGCTGATGAAGTTAAAGCCTGGACCATACAGAAAGGTACCAAAGCACCACAAGCAGCCGGCCGTATACACACTGATTTCGAAAAAGGTTTTATTATGGCTGAAGTCATGCATTTTAAGGACTTTAAAGAAGAAGGTACTGAAGCGGCCTGTAAAGCGGCTGGCAAGTATCGTCAGCAAGGACGTAATTATATAGTAGAAGATGGTGACATAATATTCTTTAAATTTAATGCCGGTGCTGGTCTTAAAGATGCCAAGAAGAAATGATATCGTTTAGTTATAGTTTTATTTACAATGTTGTACGTTAATTTGATTTTTTACACGCAAAGCTTTTTTAGTAATAATAACATATAAACTTTGTGCGTTTGTGTGTGTAATGTGTGCATAACACAAACTCCCAGTTTGTCATCTAAGGACATAAAGTTAAATATACATATGAATGTATATTGCAAAAGAAAATCGCTTAAAATATATCTTATAAAATGCTACGTATGTATTTGTGACCAATAAAGAAAGAAGGACAAATGCGTCTATTATTTTTACTAAATTAAAAAAAATAAATAAATAAATGTGGCTAACGGTTAAACCGTAAATGTGCAAAGCTTGAAGGAACGAATAAATTAATTTATACGTTTCAGATTTATCAAAAACATTGTTTTTCCAGGGTTTAAAAAAACCAATATATTTAGTAAAAATTCCCCTCGTATTCCATAATTTTATGTGAAAACTAGAAAAATATTTACTTGATTACAAATAAGTTTCCAGTTAAAAAAAAAAAAAAAAATTGTACTTGACAACTAGTAAAATTTTTTACTAGCACACAAAATGAAAATAAATTCTCTGTAATATATTGTTCAGCAACAATTTCTTGTCAATGAAACCTAGCCATGCACACAAAAAACACATATTTTGAAAAATTGTTTGGGTTGCTGGTTGTTGATTCAAGGAGAAAAATTTTTAAATACTAGTCATTGTAAGATCGGCATGTTTCTCAACTTTGTTGGAACAACTGTTGGATTGGCATATATTTTATTGTTTGGTATTTTTGATAGCGGCATATTGTATGAAAAGAATATTTTGTATGTGTGTGTTTTTGCATTTTTGTGTACATGGCTAGTTTTCATTGACAAGAAATTGTTGCTGAACAATTTATTACAGAAAATTTATTTTCATTTTGTGTGCTAGTAAAAAATTTTACTAGTTGTCAAGTACAAATTTTTTTTTAGAAAACTCGAAATTTATTTGTTATCAGGTAAATATTTTTAGTTTCTCTACTATCAAAAATGAAAACGGACCATATTTTCTCACTAGTCGCTACTATAATAAATAAAAATAAGAAAACTAATTTTTAACCCTGAACATAATAGTAATAATTGCTTGCATTTATTTGCATGAAATGTGTTGAAATCACAAAAAAAAGAAATAGAGAAAAAAAAATGCATGTTAGGGCCTTTCTAAATGAGACCAACGATATATAATTTTGAGAGCTTCTTAAATATAGTACAAAATTCCGAAGTGGAAGTAGGAAAACACTAACCACAATAATGCGCCTAGTTTTGTGGACGAAATTTGTGTGAATCTTGACAAATCGTACCGAAAATAATGGTGAATAACTTGGTTTTCATAAAAAATTAAATAAAATAATTCCTAACATCCCTAACTTATGCTCTAAAATATTAATCGATATTTGGTCCAAATACAAAAACTGTTTAGTACAGCCCTTTACCATAAAATTTAGGATTTTCACAACTACGGTTGTAAGTAGCACTAGTGCGTATCAGACTCACCAAATCGTAATACAAACTTTAATTATGTGCCACTTGAATAAAATATTTCCTGAAAAACTTCAGTATTATTCTCTCGTTCTTTTTTTAAAAAAAAGTTCCTGAGTTATGATCATTAAACAAAGAATTATTTTAAATTTTAATTAATTAAAAACGTTTCACCACTTTTACAGTTTTCTGCAGCATTGAAAGGGGATTTTAGCATTAAACCGCGTTGCTGCATATATTATCCTTCCAATTCGATCAATGTACAACCGTCGGTAGTCTCGTATCATTTAACTGTTGCTCTCCCGCTCTGTAAAAGTTCCACTCACTATCAAGTACGCTGAAATCCTAATCAAGTAAAACACTCAAGAGCCTAAATTCCTGCTCATACTTTTCATGCAACAACGATAATAAAGTATGGTTTATAGTGTGCACTCGCGAAAATATGCAGCACCCCAAAATATGAAAACTTTTTTTCTTCCATTGGCTACTCTAATATATGAACTTGGTGCGAAAGACTTTAAAATGTGAACAACTTATTTTTATGAAAAGTAATATTATCAGGCTCAAGTTCAGTTTTATTGAATTAATGAAAATTCAAAATTAATAAAGGTTTGTTCACATTGGGGAAACATTTGATGAAAAATATTAAATATTTGATTGCTGTAGTGTGACCATAAAATATTTATTAGAGGGAAACAGCAAAACAGCTGTGTAATGGCAAACAAAATTATTTGCTGCCAAACAAAAATGTGTCTAATGTGAACAAAGTGTGACCACTAAAAGGCAAATATTTTTATTTATTTTGGGAAAACAATTATTAGATCTTACAAAATTTTTGTAAGAACAGAGTCAAATAAAAAATATCTACCTTTAGACAAAATGCTTCAATAAAAGATTTTTACGGCTGATATTTTTTTGGCTGCTTTGTTTGGCATGCCTCGTGATTCTCTAAAACTACTACTGCTGCTGGCTGATAAAAACTTTAAAAAATTATGTTGCTTCCTTCTGCGAGAAAAGCGAAAAATCTCTATAAATTGTAATATTTTTAAAAAGCCAAAATTAAATAAAACAAAAAAAAAAATTAAAAACAGGCAAGAAGTTTGGCAGAATTGCAAATCTCGCGAAAAAGGGACAACTTGCGAAAAATTATTATATATCAATAAAGCCATAATATTAAAGAAAAAAACGCTAAAGCCTTAAAGAATGCAAAACAATTCTTCCTAAATCGAGAATATGGCGAAAATTTGCAAATCCTGTTAACGAAAAAATTACGAACCCACAATTTTGTACATAAATTAATCAGAAATCGCAAAACTGTTAAAAAAAATTAGTTTGGCAGAATTGCAAATTTCGCGAAAAAGCGACAACTTGCGAAAAAATTATTAAATATCAATAAAGCCATAATATTAAAGAAAAAACGCTAAAGAATTAAAGAATGCAAAACAATTCTTCCTAAATCGAGAATATGGCGAAAATTTGCAAATCTTGTTAACGAAAAAAATTACAAACACACAAACTTGCACATAAATTAATCAGAAATCGCAAAACTGTTAAAATAAAAATAAATGGTAAAAACGCGAAAAATCACACTTCGCAAAACAAAATTGCTTATTACTTGTGTTGAAATGTACAAATCGGTGTTGTCTCAAAATTGACGACGAAATATGGAATAAGCGTGAAAGTAATATTTTTTGTGCAATTTGCAAAAATATTTTGTTAATATTACTTTTTTGTTGCCCAACTGCAGAAACTAATCATTAGCAACGAAATGTTTGTTAAAAAACAAATTTATGTTTTTTATGGTAGTTTTTTCTAATATTTTGTTAAGGAAAATATTTGTTCAAGTGTGACCACCGGGAAAATATGTTTTCCCATGTTAGCACCTGCCGTTGTTTGACAGCTGTTTCATCAAACAAAATGGGAAAATAAATGTGCCTAGTGTGAACACAAAACAAGTTGTGTATTTATTTACCTTAATTTTTGTTAAACACGAATCAACATATTTGAAGCAAATGTTTCCCCAATGTGACCGTACCTTAAGAGTTTTTTTTTATGTTGGAAAATATTATTATTTATATCCAATCAGTTTTTTTAGCAGAACGTATCAGTACTGATTTCAAGGCCGCTACACCTCTCATCAGCGTTCAATTGTCCATCTTTACAATTTTCGTAAAGTGGAAACTAATTGAGAAGAATATCAACTATTTAACCAGTTTTCAAGAGAAATAGAATAATTTTTAATTTTCATTAATTCAATAAAACTGAACTGGAGCCTGATAATATTACTTTTCATATGTAAATCAATATACATAAGTTCAAATAATAATTACGTTTATTCGTAATAATAATAATATAAAACTTATGTTTATATTTTTAACAGATTTTTATCAAAACAGTGATTTAACAGGCTTGTGGATAAATTCTGCTTCAACTGCATAATAATTTTCGATTTTCCTATTTGCTGTTGAATTGCTTTCAGCTGTCAATAAAAATTTCATACAAATTAGATGTCATTCGCAAATATGAACAATTTTGCAAACTTGAACTGGCTTGGTTTTAATTAGTTCATATTATCGCGAGCGCACTGTACATATCTAAGTATGTATATGTATGTGTAAATAAAAACTAAAAATAATGCAGTAAATTCCGGCAACTGTTTTTTAATTTTTTTCCTTCTATTTCACATCAGAAGAATTATTTGGCCACCACTACATCAGTTTTTATAATGAAACAATAAAATTAGTTATTTCCTGGAACCGGACATTGTGAAAATAATGTCAAACGGATGTCCAATTAGCAAATTCCTATGATTTTAAATCCGGCAATGTAATTTACGGCAATTTTTAGTTTTAAATTTTAAGGTTTTTGCCTACACTAAAATCAGATGCCCCCTATGGTATAATTTTTGATGACACTACTAAAAGATAAAAAAAGAAAACGAAAAATCTGAAGGCAGAAAAACGTGCTACAACTTATTAATATTTTACTGAAGAATTTGGTCTCGACTATTTTCTCTTGAGTGATTTTTAACGTACGGGAAAGGTTTTAAAATTAAATTGAGAGAACTGTCGTTATTAAATAAAAATATTACAAAAAAATATATAAAAATAAATACAAAAATGCTTTCTTTCGAAATGCAAACCAATAGCAATTATTCAAGACCTGAACCGCTTTTACATTTTAAAATTTACGCAAAAAAAAACTGGCACAAAGCATATGAAAGCTTCGCATGTAAAATTAAAAAAAAGCACTTTTGGATTTTCGCCGACGATATCTATATTCATACATATGCTCCCATCTAAAGGATAGGGATTATACCAGTCTTGCTTAAAAGAAATCAGTCAATGCCGGCAACTCTGTTCTACATGATAAAAGGAAAATAGTAAACCATTTTTCCAGGAAGCACAAGCGGATATTGGAAAGTCCAAAAGATGTGTTAAAGCTTTAAATTTGAGAAATTATATAAGCTTTTTATCGTGCCTATCTGTTCAGCAAAAATTTCAAAGAGGTTTTTGTCTTGACTCATAACTGATGCACCAAAGTTTACTTTAATTGGCTTTAAAATTAATCATTGCTACTGCCATCTTACTTCAAAACCCGCTATTAAATTTTAAAATTTACGCAAAAAAATTGGCACAGTAAAACACATACATTCATACATCCATATGCAAACTTTAGCCCCCTTCCAAGTGAACCATTTTAATTTCCAGATATTACAACAAACATACTAAAGCAGCCATTTTGATGGGAAATCATTAAGACTTTCCAAAAATCATAAAAATTTAATGCACAACAATAAAAAACACAGTAAAATGAAAAAGAAATAATAAAACTTACCAAAATTTCACGATTCAAGTCTAGCCATTCATTCATCATTCAATTTATATTAAAAGAAAAACATGTAACACAACACCAAATCGAGAAATAATTGAAATACATAATTAAAACAAAGAAACACAAAAACTTAATGAAATTGCAACAAAATAAATCAAACGATATTTAGCACAAGCAAATGGTCTTAATTCCTCCGCGTCCACGCAATGACTGATTTTGCAAATAGAAATGAGCTTTTAAGTATCTATAACTAAGTGCTGCCAGATTGATTAACAAGATAATCTTTAGTTTTAGATAAATCGTGTAATCGAAATTGGAGTTTTAATTGTTTTAACGATGTTTCAAAATAAACAAGATATGTATAACACTGATCGATGTGCTTAGGAATCCATGCCGTAGCCAGAGATATGCTTGCAAAGGGAGAGAGGCTCTGCATGATACATAACACTCAATTCCGATTTATCTACATGAACTTGCTAGTTGTATCCTCAAATAGGAAGAGGTTAATTCAGACGAGAAACGAGGGAAAGTTAAGGAAAAAGAGACTACGACTTCAGACTGTATACTGATAGATCAAGGAAACTCTGCGGTGTTGGCTTTAGTGAGTTCTCGGATAATTTAAGAGAAAGGAAGGCACTAATTCTGACTTTCTGATAGAACTAGTATATTGCAGGCCTAAATATTGAATATAAGTAAATCCGACAGGGTTCTGATTGACAGGATAGTCCAAGGGAGAATCGTAATTTTTGCCGCCAGATAAGCGGAATTTGTGTGTGTATCTCATATACTTATGTATATTCTGCAAAAACATAAAAGTTATGCAACATAAATTCTTGAGTATATCTCAAATAATTTGCTTTATTTTTTATAGCCAGCCAGTATAAATAATTGCTAACTGGCACAAAGCTGCATCCCTAGAAATGAAAAATCGGGCTGACTTTTATATGAACAACTATGATTAATCGGACCGAAAGATGTGGCTCTGCTACAACTTTTAACTGAATATGTCATGTCCCATAGTAGTAGTAACGCGCCACTTGCTTTTCCCCTCATATTTTTTTCTGCTGTTGTGTTGATAAACGCTTAAGAAATTATTGCATGTACAACCTAGGAAAGTTTTAAAACATTCGTCTAAGTTACCTGATTATATGTTTATTGCAAATCGACGGCATAGATCTTTTACCGAATATCGGCTCCGAGAAATGAGATTCAGACATGCATAAATTAACAGTGGACTTAGAAACTATAAATTATAATATTTTAATTCATACATGATATACATACCAAAATTATATTTTTTTAATGGGTATTGATGTATTTCACAAAATTGATTTTAAGCGAGGTATTTCGTTTAAAATTATATATTCATCCCTATCATGAATAGATAGTGAAATTTTTGTACTCGTGAAATTTTCATTTCACTTGAAGGGATAAGTGGTATCATGAATCTCCCGCGAAAAATTATTCCCGGTAGTTCTCAGTGAATGTAAAGAAGGGAAGAAGATTAAAAAAATAAGAAATCATAAAACTTTTTGTTCAAAAATATACACTGTCATATTTATTTTAAAGAAAACCTCAAAAATCAAAACAAAATATTCAGTGTTGGAGCTTTAGATTGGTTGCTCTGTTTGTTTATTTCATTCTAACCTTTATGCAGTTAAATAATTCGGCTACTTTTTGGAAAGCCAACAAAACGAAAATATTCCAACAATTAAATTGTTGAGGAATACATCAGTTTGTGCCTTATTATCAGATCTTTTCATTAAAATAAACTTTCTAAGTTTTAATATTCGATATATAAGAAGAAATACATACATTTTCTGTTCTGTTTCCCATCAAAAATAATGTGAATAAATTGAAGGGAAAAGTGAAAAACTCGTGGGAAAAAATTTTTCACGATAAAGGGAATTTTTCAAAGTGAACATTCTTTCACATTATTATTCTGGACTGAATAAAAATTTTTCATGCGAGTTGTTCACAATTGCAAAGACGTGAAAAGTGAAAATATTTCATGTGGAAAATTATTTACGATATGGTTGATTGTTTTGCTGTACTACATAAAGAACTAAATAAAAAACCTTAGAAAATGTCCTATTAGAGAACAAAATCGCCTAAATGACATGAAATTATCAAAGCCGGCAGCCTTGCAATAACTACTTTTAATTCAAAAGCTTGCATAACAATAGGCTTCCAAAGCTTTTTTAAGAATAACTGGAATTTCGTAAGTGAACAATGTTGCCGAAGCGTTGATTATAAATGCAATCACAACTGAAGAGAATCTATTTATCACATAACTGTTGCTCTAGTGCACTGAAACGAGATTACAAACACTTTAAAAATAATCAAGATTGCCACTTCACTCCCCGTCGACAATACATGATTTGTCATCCTTGGAAATTCCCAAATTGAATAGATCAATGTTAATCAACATATCGATGGTTTAATAAATTTTTTTACTTCAGAGGGAAGGGAAAAATCTTAATAAACAAGTATTAATGCAATTTTTAATGAAAAGAGACATCAAATCATACACTTCGATTTATTTTATATATTAGCGCTTTTGAGTTTTCTCTAGCAGATTTATCTAAATTTTAAAATATGTATATACAATTTTAACATGTGCTTAGGAATATATCCTTATGCTAGTAAAATTTTTAGAATTCCTTACACTAATTTCTTTTTGCAGAACTATTTGTTAGATAAAGCAAAGGGTCCAATTTAACGGACACTCTTAGTTGCATGTTACCATTACTAAACATAAAACTTTACTTTTGATGGCGAAAGGAAAAACGTGATACAAAGACAGTAAATTGCTTTTATTTGGAGATTTCAGGAGACTATAAAAATGTGTTTTTTATAGGAAGCGACAAAATAAAATTATTTAAAAGGAATATGTACTTATTCTCAGACTACTACATAGAAAGATTTTACCAAAATATATGGTATAGGAATAATTGCTTTAACGTTTATATATCAATAAATATTTATATATGTACTAGCTGATCCCGGTGTACTTCGCTACCCCCCTCGTTATAAAATAAAATGAAAAGTATTTATATATATGCTATTGTGACGATCGGTCCAGTAGTTAAGCCTATATTACGATTTTTAATTTTCCTAAAAAGGAGCGTGGTCCCATCCACTTTTCTCCCGGTACGTATTCCAATTTATGCCAATACCATATGTACCAAATATCATCGACATAGGTCAAAAAATGCCCAAAATATGGCGATTTAAATTTTTGGGTTATATGGGTGGTGCCACTCCTCTTTGTCCAATCCCGCCCATATTTGCAGCAGCACTAAAAAAATGCACACCAAACCGACGTACCAAATATTGTTCAAATACCGTTTTCAGGAGCAGAAATAATAGATTTTTAATTTGTGGTTTGTATGAGAGGTACCACGCCCCTTTGTCCAATCCCGCCCATATTTGCAGCAGCACATAAGAAATGCACACCAAACCGACATACCAAATTTTGTTCAAATACCATTATCAGGAGCAGAAATAATAGATTTTTAATTTGTGGTTTGTATGAGAGGTACCACGCCCCTTTGTCCCATCCCGCCTATATTTGCAGCAGCACTTAAGAAATGCACACCAAACCGACATACCAAATTTTGTTTAAATACCATTATCAGGAGCAGAAATAATAGATTTTTAATTTGTGGTTTGTATGAGAGGTACCACGCCCCTTTGTCCAATCGCGCCCATATTTTCAGCAGCACTTAAAAAATGCACACCAATCCGACGTACCAAATTTTGTTCAAATACCGTTATCAGGAGCAGAAATAATAGATTTTTAATATGTCGTTTGTATGGGAGGTACCACGCCCCTTTGACCAATTGGACCGAATTGTAAATCTAAACCATCCAGGGACCAACTCAAATACACACAAAAAATTTCATCGAAATCGGCCCAGCCGTTAAGGAGGAGTTCAGTTACTAACACACTTTCAGAAGAATTATATATATAAAGATGTACATACATAAGATTGAGGAAAGGGATTATACCAGTCTTGCTTAAAAGAAATCAGTCAATGCCGGCAACTCTGTTCTACATGATAAAAGGAAAATGGTAGACCCGTTTCCAGGAAGCTCATGTGGATATTGGAAAGTCCGAAAGGTTTGTTAAAGCTTTAAATTTGAGAAATTTTTAAGCTTTTTATCGTGCCTATCTTATCCGCTTAAATTCTAAAAGGTTTTTGTCTTGACTTATAACTGTTGCACCAAAGTTAACTTTTGCTAGGCTTTAAAATTAAATTGATGCTGCTGCCATCTTACTTCAAAACCCGCTATTAAATTTTAAAATTTACGCATAAAACTTGGCACAGTAAAACACATACATTCATACATCCATATGCAAACTTTAGCCCCCTTCCAAGTGAACCAATTTAATTTCCAGATATTACAACAAACATACTAAAGCAGCCATTTTGATGGGAAATCATTAAGACTTTCCAAAAATCATAAAAATTTAATGTACAACAATAAAAAACACAGTAAAATAAAAAAGAAATAATAAAACTTACCAAAATTTCACGATTCAAGTCTAGCCATTCATTCATCATTCAATTTATATTAAAAGAAAAACATGTAACACAACACCAAATCGATAAATAATTGAAATATATAATTAAAACAAAGAAACACAAAAACATAATGAAAAATTGCAACAAAATAAATCAAACAAATATTTAGCACAAGCAAATGGTCTTAATTCCTCCGCGTCCACGCAATGACTGATTTTGCAAATGGAAATGAGCTTTTAAGTATCTATAACTAAGTGCTGCCAGATTGATTAACAGGATTATCTTTAGTTCTTGATAAATCGTGTAATCGAAATTGGCGTTTTAATTGTCTTAACGATGTTTCAAAATAAACAAGATACAACACTGATCGATGTGCTTAGGAATCCATGCCGTAGCCAGAGATATGCTTGCAAAGGGATTACAGGCTGTTAACATACTACACATACGGAGGCTCTGCATGATACATAACACTCAATTCCGATTTATCTACATGAACTTGCTGGTTGTATCCTCAAATAGGAAGAGGTTAATTCAGACGAGAAACGAGGAAAAGTTAAGGAAAAAGAGACTACGACTTCAGACTGTATACTGATAGATCAAGGAAACTATGCGGTGTTGGTTTTAGTGCTTTCTAGGATAATTTAGGAGTAAGGAAGGCACTAATTCTGACTTTCTGATAGAACTAGTATATTGCAGGCCTAAATGTTGAATATAAGTAAATCCGACAGGGTTCTGATTGACAGGATAGTCCAAGGAGAATCGTAATTTTTGCCGCCAGATAAGCGGTATTTGTGTGTCTATCTTATATACTTAAAATATATTTTAATAATAAAGTAAGTAATGACATTAAAGAAATAAATACATAAATATAAATAAAAAATGCAGGCCAGTTTATTAAGAAACCACCTTACTTCAAACATAAAAAATAGCCTTTTCCAACTTTAAAATCGTCGCAATAATGATCTAAAGATCATAAATTTAAAGCTTTACAACATCTAATGGGCGCTATCAAGGTACATTTATTTACAAGGTAGTATGAATATCATAACAAGTACAACATTACAAAAACAATATGTTATTTTATTGTTCTTTCAGACTGCTCCTGTTCAATAGTGCTCTGATTTTCTATTTCTTCTTTTGCTTTTTCATAAATAAACTTTAGTACAAATTTGACAGCAGCAGGCAAAATTAATTAAATCGGCTGAGCCATCAACACTACCATGTAAGTAAAAATTCCTTGGACTCTCCATTATCTACACAGAGCCAAAACTACCTAATAGAATCAAGAAGATTGTCTCTATGAAACGCTTTTGAGCTAAGGAGAATCCAAGCAGAAGTAGCCAAACTAACAATATTGTATTTTATATAATGGCAGTACATACCATACATAAATAAGTAAGTCGTTGGTGCAGCAGTAATTAGTCAAGACAAAAACCTTTTCGAAATTTAAACAGAAAGCAAAGACTTGTTAAAGAACTTACATTTAAAGCTTTAATTATCTTTCGGACTTTCCAATATCCACATGAGCTTCCTGGAAACGGGTCTACCATTTTCCTTTTATCATGTAGAACAGAGTTGCCGGCATTGACTGATTTCTTTTAAGCAAGACTGGTATAATCCCTTTCCTCCATCTTATGTTTGTACATACATATATAAATATTTATTGGTATTTAAACGTTAAAGCAATTATTCCTATACCATGTATTTTGGTAAAATCTTTCTATGTAGTGGTTTGAGAATAAGTACATATTCCTTTTAAATAATTTTATTTTATCGCTTCCTATAAAAAACACATTTTTATAGTCTCCTGAACTCTCCAAATAAAAGCAATTTACTGTCTTTGTATCACGTTCTTCCTTTCGTCATCAAAAGTAAAGTCCTATGTTTAGTAATGGTAACATGCAACTAAGAGTGTCCGTTAAATTGGACCCTTTGCTTTATCTAACAAATAGTTCTGCAAAAAGAAATTAGTGTAAGGAATTCTAAAAATTTTACTAGCATAAGGATATATTCCTAAGCACATGTTAAAATTGTATATACATATTTTAAAATTTAGATAAATCTGCTAAAGAAAATTCAAAAGCGCTAATATATAAAATAAATCGAAGTGTATGATTTAATGTCTCTTTTCATTAAAAATTGCATTAATACTTGTTTATTAAGTTTTTTCCCTTCCCTCTGAAGTAAAAAAATTTATTAAACCATCGATATGTTGATTAACATTGATCTATTCAATTTGGGAATTTCCAAGGATGACAAATCATGAATTGTCGACGAGGAGTGAAGTGGCAATCTTGATTATTTTTAAAGTGTTTGTAATCTCGTTTCAGTGCGCTAGAGCAACAGTTATGTGATAAATAGATTCTCTTCAGTTGTAGTTGCATTTATAATCAACGCTTCGGCAACATTGTTCACTAACGAAATTCCAGTTATTCTTAAAAAAGCTTTGGAAGCCTATTGTTATGAAAGCTTTTGAACTAAAAGTAGTTATAGCAAGGCTGCCGGCTTTGATAATTTCATGTCACTTAGACGATTTTGTTCTTCAATAGGACATTTTCTAAGGTTTTTTATTTAGTTCTTTATGTAGTACAGCAAAACAATCAACCATATCGTAAATAATTTTCCACATGAAATATTTTCACTTTTCACGTCTTTACAATTGTGAACAACTCGCATGAAAAATTTTTATTCAGTCCAGAATAATAATGTGAAAGAATGTTCACTTTGAAAAATTCCCTTTATCGTGAAAAATTTTTTCCCACGAGTTTTTCACTTTTCCCTTCAATTTATTCACATTATTTTTGATGGGAAACAGAACAGAAAATGTATGTATTTCTTCTTATATATCGAATATTAAAACTTAGAAAGTTTATTTTAATGAAAAGATCTGATAATAAGGCACAAACTGATGTATTCCTCAACAATTTAATTGTTGGAATATTTTCGTTTTGTTGGCTTTCCAAAAAGTAGCCGAATTATTTAACTGCATAAAGGTTAGAATGAAATAAACAAACAGAGCAACCAATCTAAAGCTCCAACACTGAATATTTTGTTTTGATTTTTGAGGTTTTCTTTAAAATAAATATGACAGTGTATATTTTTGAACAAAAAGTTTTATGATTTCTTATTTTTTTAATCTTCTTCCCTTCTTTACATTCACTGAGAACTACCGGGAATAATTTTTCGCGGGAGATTCATGATACCACTTATCCCTTCAAGTGAAATGAAAATTTCACGAGTACAAAAATTTCACTATCTATTCATGATAGGGATGAATATATAATTTTAAACGAAATACCTCGCTTAAAATCAATTTTGTGAAATACATCAATACCCATTAAAAAAATATAATTTTGGTATGTATATCATGTATGAATTAAAATATTAAAATTTATAGTTTCTAATTCCACTGTTAATTTATGCATGTCTGAATCTCATTTCTCGGAGCCGATATTCGGTAAAAGATCAATGCCGTCGATTTGCAATAAACATATAATCAGGTAACTTAGACGAATGTTTTAAAACTTTCCTAGGTTGTACATGCAATAATTTCTTAAGCGTTTATCAACACAACAGCAGAAAAAAATATGAGGGGAAAAGCAAGTGGCGCGTTACTACTACTATGGGATATGAGATGTTCTACATATTCAGATAAAAGTTGTAGCAAAGCCACATCTTTCGGTCCGATTAATCATAGTTGTCCATAGAAAAGTCAGCCCGGTTTTTATATCTAGGGATGCAGCTTTGTGCCAGTTAGCAATTATTTATACTGGCTGGCTATAAAAAATAAAGCAAATTATTTGAGATATACTCAAGAATTTATGTTGCAAAACTTTTATGTTTTTGCAGAATATACATAAGTTTATGAGATAGACACACAAATACCGCTTATCTGGCGGCAAAAATTACGATTCTCCTTGGACTATCCTGTCAATCAGAACCCTGTCGGATTTACTTATATTCAACATTTAGGCCTGCAATATACTAGTTCTATCAGAAAGTCAGAATTAGTGCCTTCCTTACTCCTAAATTATCCTAGAAAGCACTAAAACCAACACCGCATAGTTTCCTTGATCTATCAGTATACAGTCTGAAGTCGTAGTCTCTTTTTCCTTAACTTTCCCTCGTTTCTCGTCTGAATTAACCTCTTCCTATTTGAGGATACAACCAGCAAGTTCATGTAGATAAATCGGAATTGAGTGTTATGTATCATGCAGAGCCTCCGTATGTGTAGTATGTTAACAGCCTGTAATCCCTTTGCAAGCATATCTCTGGCTACGGCATGGATTCCTAAGCACATCGATCAGTGTTGTATCTTGTTTATTTTGAAACATCGTTAAGACAATTAAAACGCCAATTTCGATTACACGATTTATCAAGAACTAAAGATAATCCTGTTAATCAATCTGGCAGCACTTAGTTATAGATACTTAAAAGCTCATTTCCATTTGCAAAATCAGTCATTGCGTGGACGCGGAGGAATTAAGACCATTTGCTTGTGCTAAATATTTGTTTGATTTATTTTGTTGCAATTTTTCATTATGTTTTTGTGTTTCTTTGTTTTAATTATATATTTCAATTATTTATCGATTTGGTGTTGTGTTACATGTTTTTCTTTTAATATAAATTGAATGATGAATGAATGGCTAGACTTGAATCGTGAAATTTTGGTAAGTTTTATTATTTCTTTTTTATTTTACTGTGTTTTTTATTGTTGTACATTAAATTTTTATGATTTTTGGAAAGTCTTAATGATTTCCCATCAAAATGGCTGCTTTAGTATGTTTGTTGTAATATCTGGAAATTAAATTGGTTCACTTGGAAGGGGGCTAAAGTTTGCATATGGATGTATGAATGTATGTGTTTTACTGTGCCAAGTTTTATGCGTAAATTTTAAAATTTAATAGCGGGTTTTGAAGTAAGATGGCAGCAGCATCAATTTAATTTTAAAGCCTAGCAAAAGTTAACTTTGGTGCAACAGTTATAAGTCAAGACAAAAACCTTTTAGAATTTAAGCGGATAAGATAGGCACGATAAAAAGCTTAAAAATTTCTCAAATTTAAAGCTTTAACAAACCTTTCGGACTTTCCAATATCCACATGAGCTTCCTGGAAACGGGTCTACCATTTTCCTTTTATCATGTAGAACAGAGTTGCCGGCATTGACTGATTTCTTTTAAGCAAGACTGGTATAATCCCTTTCCTCAATCTTATGTATGTACATCTTTATATATATAATTCTTCTGAAAGTGTGTTAGTAACTGAACTCCTCCTTAACGGCTGGGCCGATTTCGATGAAATTTTTTGTGTGTATTTGAGTTGGTCCCTGGATGGTTTAGATTTACAATTCGGTCCAATTGGTCAAAGGGGCGTGGTACCTCCCATACAAACGACATATTAAAAATCTATTATTTCTGCTCCTGATAACGGTATTTGAACAAAATTTGGTACGTCGGATTGGTGTGCATTTGTTAAGTGCTGCTGAAAATATGGGCGGGATTGGACAAAGGGGCGTGGTATCTCTCATACAAACCACAAATTAAAAATCTATTATTTCTGCTCCTGATAACGGTATTTGAACAAAATTTGGTATGTCGGTTTGGTGTGCTTTTCTTATGTGCTGCTGCAAATATGGGCGCGATTGGACAAAGGGGCGTGGTACCTCTCATACAAACCACAAATTAAAAATCTATTATTTCTGCTCCTGATAATGGTATTTAAACAAAATTTGGTATGTCGGTTTGGTGTGCATTTCTTAAGTGCTTCTGCAAATATAGGCGGGATGGGACAAAGGGGCGTGGTACCTCTCATACAAACCACAAATTAAAAATCTATTATTTCTGCTCCTGATAATGGTATTTGAACAAAATTTGGTATGTCGGTTTGGTGTGCATTTCTTATGTGCTGCTGCAAATATGGGCGGGATTGGACAAAGGGGCGTGGTACCTCTCATACAAACCACAAATTAAAAATCTATTATTTCTGCTCCTGAAAACGGTATTTGAACAATATTTGGTACGTCGGTTTGGTGTGCATTTTTTTAGTGCTGCTGCAAATATGGGCGGGATTGGACAAAGAGGAGTGGCACCACCCATATAACCCAAAAATTTAAATCGCCATATTTTGGGCATTTTTTGACCTATGTCGATGATATTTGGTACATATGGTATTGGCATAAATTGGAATACGTACCGGGAGAAAAGTGGATGGGACCACGCTCCTTTTTAGGAAAATTAAAAATCGTAATATAGGCTTAACTACTGGACCGATCGTCACAATAGCATATATATAAATACTTTTCATTTTATTTTATAACGAGGGGGGTAGCGAAGTACACCGGGATCAGCTAGTACATATATAAATATTTATTGATATATAAACGTTAAAGCAATTATTCCTATACCATATATTTTGGTAAAATCTTTCTATGTAGTAGTCTGAGAATAAGTACATATTCCTTTTAAATAATTTTATTTTGTCGCTTCCTATAAAAAACACATTTTTATAGTCTCCTGAAATCTCCAAATAAAAGCAATTTACTGTCTTTGTATCACGTTTTTCCTTTCGCCATCAAAAGTAAAGTTTTATGTTTAGTAATGGTAACATGCAACTAAGAGTGTCCGTTAAATTGGACCCTTTGCTTTATCTAACAAATAGTTCTGCAAAAAGAAATTAGTGTAAGGAATTCTAAAAATTTTACTAGCATAAGGATATATTCCTAAGCACATGTTAAAATTGTATATACATATTTTAAAATTTAGATAAATCTGCTAGAGAAAACTCAAAAGCGCTAATATATAAAATAAATCGAAGTGTATGATTTGATGTCTCTTTTCATTAAAAATTGCATTAATACTTGTTTATTAAGATTTTTCCCTTCCCTCTGAAGTAAAAAAATTTATTAAACCATCGATATGTTGATTAACATTGATCTATTCAATTTGGGAATTTCCAAGGATGACAAATCATGTATTGTCGACGGGGAGTGAAGTGGCAATCTTGATTATTTTTAAAGTGTTTGTAATCTCGTTTCAGTGCGCTAGAGCAACAGTTATGTGATAAATAGATTCTCTTCAGTTGTGATTGCATTTATAATCAACGCTTCGGCAACATTGTTCACTAACGAAATTCCAGTTATTCTTAAAAAAGCTTTGGAAGCCTATTGTTATGAAAGCTTTTGAACTAAAAGTAGTTATAGCAAGGCTGCCGGCTTTGATAATTTCATGTCACTTAGACGATTTTGTTCTTCAATAGGACATTTTCTAAGGTTTTTTATTTAGTTCTTTATGTAGTACAGCAAAACAATCAACCATATCGTAAATAATTTTCCACATGAAATATTTTCACTTTTCACGTCTTTACAATTGTGAACAACTCGCATGAAAAATTTTTATTCAGTCCAGAATAATAATGTGAAAGAATGTTCACTTTGAAAAATTCCCTTTATCGTGAAAAATTTTTTCCCACGAGTTTTTCACTTTTCCCTTCAATTTATTCACATTATTTTTGATGGGAAACAGAACAGAAAATGTATGTATTTCTTCTTATATATCGAATATTAAAACTTAGAAAGTTTATTTTAATGAAAAGATCTGATAATAAGGCACAAACTGATGTATTCCTCAACAATTTAATTGTTGGAATATTTTCGTTTTGTTGGCTTTCCAAAAAGTAGCCGAATTATTTAACTGCATAAAGGTTAGAATGAAATAAACAAACGGAGCAACCAAACTAAAGCTCCAACACTGAATATTTTGTTTATGATTTTTGAAGTTTTCTTTAAAATAAATATGACAGTATAGATTTTTCAACAAAAAGTTTTATGATTTCTTATTTTTTAATCTTCTTCTTACCTTTTTTACATTCACTGAGAACTACCGGGAATAATTTTTCGCGGGAGATTCATGATACCATTTTTCCCTTCGAGTGAAATGAAAATTTCACGAGGACAAAAATTTCACTTGCTATTCACGATAGGGATGAACATATAATTTTAAACGAAATACCTCGCTTAGAATCAAATTTGTGAAATACATCAATACCCATAAAAAAATATAATTTTGGTATGTATATCATGTATGAATTAAAATATTAAAATTTATAGTTTCTAATTCCACTGTTAATTTATGCATGTCTGAATCTCATTTCTCGGAGCCGATATTCGGTAAAAGATCAATGCCGTCGATTTGCAATAAACATATAATCAGGTAACTTAGACGAATGTTTTAAAACTTTCCTAGGTTGTACATGCAATAATTTCTTAAGCGTTTATCAACACAACAGCAGAAAAAAATATGAGGGGAAAAGCAAGTGGCGCGTTACTACTACTATGGGATATGAGATGTTCTACATATTCAGATAAAAGTTGTAGCAAAGCCACATCTTTCGGTCCGATTAATCATAGTTGTCCATAGAAAAGTCAGCCCGGTTTTTATATCTAGGGATGCAGCTTTGTGCCAGTTAGCAATTATTTATACTGGCTGGCTATAAAAAATAAAGCAAATTATTTGAGATATACTCAAGAATTTATGTTGCAAAACTTTTATGTTTTTGCAGAATATACATAAGTTTATGAGATAGACACACAAATACCGCTTATCTGGCGGCAAAAATTACGATTCTCCTTGGACTATCCTGTCAATCAGAACCCTGTCGGATTTACTTATATTCAACATTTAGGCCTGCAATATACTAGTTCTATCAGAAAGTCAGAATTAGTGCCTTCCTTACTCCTAAATTATCCTAGAAAGCACTAAAACCAACACCGCATAGTTTCCTTGATCTATCAGTATACAGTCTGAAGTCGTAGTCTCTTTTTCCTTAACTTTCCCTCGTTTCTCGTCTGAATTAACCTCTTCCTATTTGAGGATACAACCAGCAAGTTCATGTAGATAAATCGGAATTGAGTGTTATGTATCATGCAGAGCCTCCGTATGTGTAGTATGTTAACAGCCTGTAATCCCTTTGCAAGCATATCTCTGGCTACGGCATGGATTCCTAAGCACATCGATCAGTGTTGTATCTTGTTTATTTTGAAACATCGTTAAAACAATTAAAACGCCAATTTCGATTACACGATTTATCTAGAACTAAAGATTATCCTGTTAATCAATCTGGCAGCACTTAGTTATAGATACTTAAAAGCTCATTTCCATTTGCAAAATCAGTCATTGCGTGGACGCGGAGGAATTAAGACCATTTGCTTGTGCTAAATATCGTTTGATTTATTTTGTTGCAATTTTTCATTATGTTTTTGTGTTTCTTTGTTTTAATTATATATTTCAATTATTTATCGATTTGGTGTTGTGTTACATGTTTTTCTTTTAATATAAATTGAATGATGAATGAATGGCTAGACTTGAATCGTGAAATTTTGGTAAGTTTTATTATTTCTTTTTTATTTTACTGTGTTTTTTATTGTTGTACATTAAATTTTTATGATTTTTGGAAAGTCTTAATGATTTCCCATCAAAATGGTTGCTTTAGTATGTTTGTTGTAATATCTGGAAATTAAATTGGTTCACTTGGAAGGGGGCTAAAGTTTGCATATGGATGTATGAATGTATGTGTTTTACTGTGCCAAGTTTTATGCGTAAATTTTAAAATTTAATAGCGGGTTTTGAAGTAAGATGGCAGCAGCATCAATTTAATTTTAAAGCCTAGCAAAAGTTAACTTTGGTGCAACAGTTATAAGTCAAGACAAAAACCTTTTAGAATTTAAGCGGATAAGATAGGCACGATAAAAAGCTTAAAAATTTCTCAAATTTAAAGCTTTAACAAACCTTTCGGACTTTCCAATATCCACATGAGCTTCCTGGAAACGGGTCTACCATTTTCCTTTTATCATGTAGAACAGAGTTGCCGGCATTGACTGATTTCTTTTAAGCAAGACTGGTATAATCCCTTTCCTCAATCTTATGTATGTACATCTTTATATATATAATTCTTCTGAAAGTGTGTTAGTAACTGAACTCCTCCTTAACGGCTGGGCCGATTTCGATGAAATTTTTTGTGTGTATTTGAGTTGGTCCCTGGATGGTTTAGATTTACAATTCGGTCCAATTGGTCAAAGGGGCGTGGTACCTCCCATACAAACGACATATTAAAAATCTATTATTTCTGCTCCTGATAACGGTATTTGAACAAAATTTGGTACGTCGGATTGGTGTGCATTTTTTAAGTGCTGCTGAAAATATGGGCGCGATTGGACAAAGGGGCGTGGTACCTCTCATACAAACCACAAATTAAAAATCTATTATTTCTGCTCCTGATAATGGTATTTGAACAAAATTTGGTATGTCGGTTTGGTGTGCATTTCTTATGTGCTGCTGCAAATATGGGCGGGATTGGACAAAGGGGTGTGGTACCTCTCATACAAACCACAAATTAAAAATCTATTATTTCTGCTCCTGATAACGGTATTTGAACAAAATTTGGTATGTCGGTTTGGTGTGCATTTCTTATGTGCTGCTGCAAATATGGGCGGGATTGGACAAAGGGGTGTGGTACCTCTCATACAAACCACAAATTAAAAATCTATTATTTCTGCTCCTGATAATGGTATTTGAACAAAATTTGGTATGTCGGTTTGGTGTGCATTTCTTATGTGCTGCTGCAAATATGGGCGGGATTGGACAAAGGGGCGTGGTACCTCTCATACAAACCACAAATTAAAAATCTATTATTTCTGCTCCTGAAAACGGTATTTGAACAATATTTGGTACGTCGGTTTGGTGTGCATTTTTTTAGTGCTGCTGCAAATATGGGCGGGATTGGACAAAGAGGAGTGGCACCACCCATATAACCCAAAAATTTAAATCGCCATATTTTGGGCATTTTTTGACCTATGTCGATGATATTTGGTACATATGGTATTGGCATAAATTGGAATACGTACCGGGAGAAAAGTGGATGGGACCACGCTCCTTTTTAGGAAAATTAAAAATCGTAATATAGGCTTAACTACTGGACCGATCGTCACAATAGCATATATATAAATACTTTTCATTTTATTTTATAACGAGGGGGGTAGCGAAGTACACCGGGATCAGCTAGTACATATATAAATATTTATTGATATATAAACGTTAAAGCAATTATTCCTATACCATATATTTTGGTAAAATCTTTCTATGTAGTAGTCTGAGAATAAGTACATATTCCTTTTAAATAATTTTATTTTGTCGCTTCCTATAAAAAACACATTTTTATAGTCTCCTGAAATCTCCAAATAAAAGCAATTTACTGTCTTTGTATCACGTTTTTCCTTTCGCCATCAAAAGTAAAGTTTTATGTTTAGTAATGGTAACATGCAACTAAGAGTGTCCGTTAAATTGGACCCTTTGCTTTATCTAACAAATAGTTCTGCAAAAAGAAATTAGTGTAAGGAATTCTAAAAATTTTACTAGCATAAGGATATATTCCTAAGCACATGTTAAAATTGTATATACATATTTTAAAATTTAGATAAATCTGCTAGAGAAAACTCAAAAGCGCTAATATATAAAATAAATCGAAGTGTATGATTTGATGTCTCTTTTCATTAAAAATTGCATTAATACTTGTTTATTAAGATTTTTCCCTTCCCTCTGAAGTAAAAAAATTTATTAAACCATCGATATGTTGATTAACATTGATCTATTCAATTTGGGAATTTCCAAGGATGACAAATCATGTATTGTCGACGGGGAGTGAAGTGGCAATCTTGATTATTTTTAAAGTGTTTGTAATCTCGTTTCAGTGCGCTAGAGCAACAGTTATGTGATAAATAGATTCTCTTCAGTTGTGATTGCATTTATAATCAACGCTTCGGCAACATTGTTCACTTACGAAATTCCAGTTATTCTTAAAAAAGCTTTGGAAGCCTATTGTTATGCAAGCTTTTGAATTAAAAGTAGTTATTGCAAGGCTGCCGGCTTTGATAATTTCATGTCATTTAGGCGATTTTGTTCTCTAATAGGACATTTTCTAAGGTTTTTTATTTAGTTCTTTATGTAGTACAGCAAAACAATCAACCATATCGTAAATAATTTTCCACATGAAATATTTTCACTTTTCACGTCTTTGCAATTGTGAACAACTCGCATGAAAAATTTTTATTCAGTCCAGAATAATAATGTGAAAGAATGTTCACTTTGAAAAATTCCCTTTATCGTGAAAAATTTTTTCCCACGAGTTTTTCACTTTTCCCTTCAATTTATTCACATTATTTTTGATGGGAAACAGAACAGAAAATGTATGTATTTCTTCTTATATATCGAATATTAAAACTTAGAAAGTTTATTTTAATGAAAAGATCTGATAATAAGGCACAAACTGATGTATTCCTCAACAATTTAATTGTTGGAATATTTTCGTTTTGTTGGCTTTCCAAAAAGTAGCCGAATTATTTAACCACATAAAAGCTAGAATGCAATAAACAAACGGAGCAACCAAACTAAAGCTCCAACACTGAATATTTTGTTTTGATTTTTGAAGTTTTCTTTAAAATAAATATGACAGTATAGATTTTTCAACAAAAAGTTTTATGATTTCTTATTTTTTAATCTTCTTCTTACCTTTTTTACATTCACTGAGAACTACCGGGAATAATTTTTCGCGGGAGATTCATGATACCATTTTTCCCTTCGAGTGAAATGAAAATTTCACGAGGACAAAAATTTCACTTGCTATTCACGATAGGGATGAACATATAATTTTAAACGAAATACCTCGCTTAGAATCAAATTTGTGAAATACATCAATACCCATAAAAAAATAAAATTTTGGTATGTATATCATGTATGAATTAAAATATTAAAATTTATAGTTTCTAATTCCACTGTTAATTTATGCATGTCTGAATCTCATTTCTCGGAGCCGATATTCGGTAAAAGATCAATGCCGTCGATTTGCAATAAACATATAATCAGGTAACTTAGACGAATGTTTTAAAACTTTCCTAGGTTGTACATGCAATAATTTCTTAAGCGTTTATCAACACAACAGCAGAAAAAAATATGAGGGGAAAAGCAAGTGGCGCGTTACTACTACTATGGGATATGAGATGTTCTACATATTCAGATAAAAGTTGTAGCAAAGCCACATCTTTCGGTCCGATTAATCATAGTTGTCCATAGAAAAGTCAGCCCGGTTTTTATATCTAGGGATGCAGCTTTGTGCCAGTTAGCAATTATTTATACTGGCTGGCTATAAAAAATAAAGCAAATTATTTGAGATATACTCAAGAATTTATGTTGCAAAACTTTTATGTTTTTGCAGAATATACATAAGTTTATGAGATAGACACACAAATACCGCTTATCTGGCGGCAAAAATTACGATTCTCCTTGGACTATCCTGTCAATCAGAACCCTGTCGGATTTACTTATATTCAACATTTAGGCCTGCAATATACTAGTTCTATCAGAAAGTCAGAATTAGTGCCTTCCTTACTCCTAAATTATCCTAGAAAGCACTAAAACCAACACCGCATAGTTTCCTTGATCTATCAGTATACAGTCTGAAGTCGTAGTCTCTTTTTCCTTAACTTTCCCTCGTTTCTCGTCTGAATTAACCTCTTCCTATTTGAGGATACAACCAGCAAGTTCATGTAGATAAATCGGAATTGAGTGTTATGTATCATGCAGAGCCTCCGTATGTGTAGTATGTTAACAGCCTGTAATCCCTTTGCAAGCATATCTCTGGCTACGGCATGGATTCCTAAGCACATCGATCAGTGTTGTATCTTGTTTATTTTGAAACATCGTTAAAACAATTAAAACGCCAATTTCGATTACACGATTTATCTAGAACTAAAGATTATCCTGTTAATCAATCTGGCAGCACTTAGTTATAGATACTTAAAAGCTCATTTCCATTTGCAAAATCAGTCATTGCGTGGACGCGGAGGAATTAAGACCATTTGCTTGTGCTAAATATCGTTTGATTTATTTTGTTGCAATTTCATTAAGTTTTTGTGTTTCTTTGTTTTAATTATATATTTCAATTATTTATCGATTTGGTGTTGTGTTACATGTTTTTCTTTTAATATAAATTGAATGATGAATGAATGGCTAGACTTGAATCGTGAAATTTTGGTAAGTTTTATTATTTCTTTTTTATTTTACTGTGTTTTTTATTGTTGTACATTAAATTTTTATGATTTTTGGAAAGTCTTAATGATTTCCCATCAAAATGGCTGCTTTAGTATGTTTGTTGTAATATCTGGAAATTAAATTGGTTCACTTGGAAGGGGGCTAAAGTTTGCATATGGATGTATGAATGTATGTGTTTTACTGTGCCAAGTTTTATGCGTAAATTTTAAAATTTAATAGCGGGTTTTGAAGTAAGATGGCAGCAGCATCAATTTAATTTTAAAGCCTAGCAAAAGTTAACTTTGGTGCAACAGTTATAAGTCAAGACAAAAACCTTTTAGAATTTAAGCGGATAAGATAGGCACGATAAAAAGCTTAAAAATTTCTCAAATTTAAAGCTTTAACAAACCTTTCGGACTTTCCAATATCCACATGAGCTTCCTGGAAACGGGTCTACCATTTTCCTTTTATCATGTAGAACAGAGTTGCCGGCATTGACTGATTTCTTTTAAGCAAGACTGGTATAATCCCTTTCCTCAATCTTATGTATGTACATACATCTTTATATATATAATTCTTCTGAAAGTGTGTTAGTAACTGAACTCCTCCTTAACGGCTGGGCCGATTTCGATGAAATTTTTTGTGTGTATTTGAGTTGGTCCCTGGATGGTTTAGATTTACAATTCGGTCCAATTGGTCAAAGGGGCGTGGTACCTCCCATACAAACGACATATTAAAAATCTATTATTTCTGCTCCTGATCACGGTATTTGAACAAAATTTGGTACGTCGGATTGGTGTGCATTTTTTAAGTGCTGCTGAAAATATGGGCGGGATTGGACAAAGGGGCGTGGTATCTCTCATACAAACCACAAATTAAAAATCTATTATTTCTGCTCCTGATAACGGTATTTGAACAAAATTTGGTATGTCGGTTTGGTGTGCTTTTCTTATGTGCTGCTGCAAATATGGGCGCGATTGGACAAAGGGGCGTGGTACCTCTCATACAAACCACAAATTAAAAATCTATTATTTCTGCTCCTGATAATGGTATTTAAACAAAATTTGGTATGTCGGTTTGGTGTGCATTTCTTAAGTGCTGCTGCAAATATAGGCGGGATGGGACAAAGGGGCGTGGTACCTCTCATACAAACCACAAATTAAAAATCTATTATTTCTGCTCCTGATAATGGTATTTGAACAAAATTTGGTATGTCGGTTTGGTGTGCATTTCTTATGTGCTGCTGCAAATATGGGCGGGATTGGACAAAGGGGCGTGGTACCTCTCATACAAACCACAAATTAAAAATCTATTATTTCTGCTCCTGAAAACGGTATTTGAACAATATTTGGTACGTCGGTTTGGTGTGCATTTTTTTAGTGCTGCTGCAAATATGGGCGGGATTGGACAAAGAGGAGTGGCACCACCCATACAACCCAAAAATTTAAATCGCCATATTTTGGGCATTTTTTGACCTATGTCGATGATATTTGGTACATATGGTATTGGCATAAATTGGAATACGTACCGGGAGAAAAGTGGATGGGACCACGCTCCTTTTTAGGAAAATTAAAAATCGTAATATAGGCTTAACTACTGGACCGATCGTCACAATAGCATATATATAAATACTTTTCATTTTATTTTATAACGAGGGGGGTAGCGAAGTACACCGGGATCAGCTAGTACATATATAAATATTTATTGATATATAAACGTTAAAGCAATTATTCCTATACCATATATTTTGGTAAAATCTTTCTATGTAGTAGTCTGAGAATAAGTACATATTCCTTTTAAATAATTTTATTTTGTCGCTTCCTATAAAAAACACATTTTTATAGTCTCCTGAAATCTCCAAATAAAAGCAATTTACTGTCTTTGTATCACGTTTTTCCTTTCGCCATCAAAAGTAAAGTTTTATGTTTAGTAATGGTAACATGCAACTAAGAGTGTCCGTTAAATTGGACCCTTTGCTTTATCTAACAAATAGTTCTGCAAAAAGAAATTAGTGTAAGGAATTCTAAAAATTTTACTAGCATAAGGATATATTCCTAAGCACATGTTAAAATTGTATATACATATTTTAAAATTTAGATAAATCTGCTAGAGAAAACTCAAAAGCGCTAATATATAAAATAAATCGAAGTGTATGATTTGATGTCTCTTTTCATTAAAAATTGCATTAATACTTGTTTATTAAGATTTTTCCCTTCCCTCTGAAGTAAAAAAATTTATTAAACCATCGATATGTTGATTAACATTGATCTATTCAATTTGGGAATTTCCAAGGATGACAAATCATGTATTGTCGACGGGGAGTGAAGTGGCAATCTTGATTATTTTTAAAGTGTTTGTAATCTCGTTTCAGTGCGCTAGAGCAACAGTTATGTGATAAATAGATTCTCTTCAGTTGTGATTGCATTTATAATCAACGCTTCGGCAACATTGTTCACTTACGAAATTCCAGTTATTCTTAAAAAAGCTTTGGAAGCCTATTGTTATGCAAGCTTTTGAATTAAAAGTAGTTATTGCAAGGCTGCCGGCTTTGATAATTTCATGTCATTTAGGCGATTTTGTTCTCTAATAGGACATTTTCTAAGGTTTTTTATTTAGTTCTTTATGTAGTACAGCAAAACAATCAACCATATCGTAAATAATTTTCCACATGAAATATTTTCACTTTTCACGTCTTTGCAATTGTGAACAACTCGCATGAAAAATTTTTATTCAGTCCAGAATAATAATGTGAAAGAATGTTCACTTTGAAAAATTCCCTTTATCGTGAAAAATTTTTTCCCACGAGTTTTTCACTTTTCCCTTCAATTTATTCACATTATTTTTGATGGGAAACAGAACAGAAAATGTATGTATTTCTTCTTATATATCGAATATTAAAACTTAGAAAGTTTATTTTAATGAAAAGATCTGATAATAAGGCACAAACTGATGTATTCCTCAACAATTTAATTGTTGGAATATTTTCGTTTTGTTGGCTTTCCAAAAAGTAGCCGAATTATTTAACTGCATAAAGGTTAGAATGAAATAAACAAACAGAGCAACCAATCTAAAGCTCCAACACTGAATATTTTGTTTTGATTTTTGAGGTTTTCTTTAAAATAAATATGACAGTGTATATTTTTGAACAAAAAGTTTTATGATTTCTTATTTTTTTAATCTTCTTCCCTTCTTTACATTCACTGAGAACTACCGGGAATAATTTTTCGCGGGAGATTCATGATACCACTTATCCCTTCAAGTGAAATGAAAATTTCACGAGTACAAAAATTTCACTATCTATTCATGATAGGGATGAATATATAATTTTAAACGAAATACCTCGCTTAAAATCAATTTTGTGAAATACATCAATACCCATTAAAAAAATATAATTTTGGTATGTATATCATGTATGAATTAAAATATTAAAATTTATAGTTTCTAATTCCACTGTTAATTTATGCATGTCTGAATCTCATTTCTCGGAGCCGATATTCGGTAAAAGATCAATGCCGTCGATTTGCAATAAACATATAATCAGGTAACTTAGACGAATGTTTTAAAACTTTCCTAGGTTGTACATGCAATAATTTCTTAAGCGTTTATCAACACAACAGCAGAAAAAAATATGAGGGGAAAAGCAAGTGGCGCGTTACTACTACTATGGGATATGAGATGTTCTACATATTCAGATAAAAGTTGTAGCAAAGCCACATCTTTCGGTCCGATTAATCATAGTTGTCCATAGAAAAGTCAGCCCGGTTTTTATATCTAGGGATGCAGCTTTGTGCCAGTTAGCAATTATTTATACTGGCTGGCTATAAAAAATAAAGCAAATTATTTGAGATATACTCAAGAATTTATGTTGCAAAACTTTTATGTTTTTGCAGAATATACATAAGTTTATGAGATAGACACACAAATACCGCTTATCTGGCGGCAAAAATTACGATTCTCCTTGGACTATCCTGTCAATCAGAACCCTGTCGGATTTACTTATATTCAACATTTAGGCCTGCAATATACTAGTTCTATCAGAAAGTCAGAATTAGTGCCTTCCTTACTCCTAAATTATCCTAGAAAGCACTAAAACCAACACCGCATAGTTTCCTTGATCTATCAGTATACAGTCTGAAGTCGTAGTCTCTTTTTCCTTAACTTTCCCTCGTTTCTCGTCTGAATTAACCTCTTCCTATTTGAGGATACAACTAGCAAGTTCATGTAGATAAATCGGAATTGAGTGTTATGTATCATGCAGAGCCTCCGTATGTGTAGTATGTTAACAGCCTGTAATCCCTTTGCAAGCATATCTCTGGCTACGGCATGGATTCCTAAGCACATCGATCAGTGTTGTATCTTGTTTATTTTGAAACATCGTTAAGACAATTAAAACGCCAATTTCGATTACACGATTTATCAAGAACTAAAGATAATCCTGTTAATCAATCTGGCAGCACTTAGTTATAGATACTTAAAAGCTCATTTCCATTTGCAAAATCAGTCATTGCGTGGACGCGGAGGAATTAAGACCATTTGCTTGTGCTAAATATTTGTTTGATTTATTTTGTTGCAATTTTTCATTATGTTTTTGTGTTTCTTTGTTTTAATTATATATTTCAATTATTTATCGATTTGGTGTTGTGTTACATGTTTTTCTTTTAATATAAATTGAATGATGAATGAATGGCTAGACTTGAATCGTGAAATTTTGGTAAGTTTTATTATTTCTTTTTCATTTTACTGTGTTTTTTATTGTTGTACATTAAATTTTTATGATTTTTGGAAAGTCTTAATGATTTCCCATCAAAATGGCTGCTTTAGTATGTTTGTTGTAATATCTGGAAATTAAATTGGTTCACTTGGAAGGGTGATAAAGTTTGCATATGGATGTATGAATGTATGTGTTTTGCTGTGCCAAGTTTTTTGCGTAAATTTTAAAATTTAATAGCGGGTTTTGAAGTAAGATGGCAGCAGCATCAATTTAATTTTAAAGGCAATTAAAGTAAACTTTAGTGCAACAGTTATAAGTCAAGATAAAAACCTTTTTGAATTTATGCAGAACAGATAGGCACGATAAAAAGCTTAAAAATTTCTCAAATTTAAAGCTTTAACACATCTTTCGGACTTTCCAATATCCGCTTGTGCTTCCTGGAAACGGGTCTACCATTTTCTTTTTATCATGTAGAACAGAGTTGCCGGCATTGACTGATTTCTTTAGATGGGAGCATATACATACATACATATGTATGAATATATCGTCGTCGAAAATCCAAAAGTACTTTTTTTTTAATTTTACAGGAGAAGCAAAAAGCAATTACATATAAAATAAAAAGTACTTTATATATCTATAGAAACAAATTATGCAATACAAAATTTCCAAAGAAAAATAAATATTTGTCAATATATATTTTAATATATGTATGTACATTTGTATGTACATATGTATGTATGTATGCATGTTTGTTTATTTTTAAATCAATTTTGATATCTTTTGCTAATACGCACTTTCCTTTAGATTAATTGTTAAAAGTAACGTAAGCTTTATTTTGCTTTTACTTTTATGTATATTTTTCTATATTTAGTAGCGGCAGGGCTATCTAGTTAATTTTAATAACAAACCTGTTACGGTAATTGTTGGTACAGCAGAAGTTAGTCAAGACCAAACCGTTTTGAAAATTTAAGATATTGTTGGCTCAAAAAACAATGGGCGCGTTCAGCAGAAAAACCTGCTGCTAAACAGTTCAGATGTAGCAGCTTTTGATTTGATTAATTTTTCTAAACGAACTGCTCACTTTTTTGTCAAAAATATCAAAAAATTTGACTTTTCAATTCAAATTATTGAATTTTATTTTGTAAAAAGATTTTATAATATTTATTTTTTGAATTTAAATAAATTAAAATTTAAAAATGTATTATGAAATTTGATTCAAAAGTCAAACTGAACTGAAATATCGTAATTTGATGACATGTATCGTACTTTTTCCTTATTACCTAACACAGTGAGCGCTCACTCAACATGTTCGCTCATCGCTCAGTAATCGAAGCATACAGCAGATTGTTGAGCAGCTGTTGTGTAGCAAACTGTGTCTGCTGAACGCACCCGATGTAAACTAAAAAGCATACTTTTTTTTCGTTAACTTTAAATCTTTTAAAATTCTATTGAATTTTGCAATTTTCATGTCCGCCTCCAGTTTTATTCCTCTTTTATCATGTAGAATAGAGTTTCCGGCGTTGTTGTTTCTTTATGTAGGATGGGATATTATACAAATATGCATCCCATGTGTGTACACTGTACATACGATGTATACATATAGTTATGTACAAAATACTTCAGCCTCGAATTTTTGTGAGGAACGGTATTTGTGGTTCGGCAATGTAATTATGATTTTGTGCAAATTATATGTAAAACATCGATGATTGTAAACCTAGCTAAAACTATAATGGCAAGTTAAAGCGGAAATTCATGGTGTGGTGAATTTTTCATCTTTGTATTTTATGTCATAATCACCTTAAATTCGTTTGGCTCAACTGTTAATCTTTCCCAGCAAAAAATTCAACTTCGCCTGAAACAGATTTTTGTTAGAACGCACGATATTTGTTTTTCTACATCCTGTGCTTCAAAATGACATGCATTTTGTCCTCACTATCCCATGTGCGAGTTCCCTGTTTTTAACATTAAACTGCGTTTCTTTCAAAATATCGAAAATGCATTAAAATCATATCTTTTCGTCTTATTGTGCCATCCAATTGTAACATCGTTTAGCTTTGTTGTATCGTATCGTGTACACTGTCATGGATATCTCTACCATCTTTTATGCGATAAGTTAAATTAAATTATTTTCTAATTGAAAAAATAAATTTTGCACATCTTCAAAAGCACTTCCAGAAATTCAGCTGCGTTATTTATTAATTGCAATGCAAAACTCCTAATACAATTTTCTTTAAATAAATATTTTTTATTTTCGAAATGTAAGATATAATGAAAATACATTTTCAAACGGCTAGTTGACCTGTCAACACAGCTGTCATTATCATTGAATTCATTATGCTTTCCAGCGTTTAAATGTTTCAGATTTGTTTACTATCAACTGCAAATTATTTAAATTTATGCAATGCCAGTTATTAATAAAATTACTGCGTGCACACATACAAACATACATTTTAATTACTTTAACTTAGTTTTAATTTTTTCGTCCTTAAAAATTTTGTTTACAATTCATTTTTACCAAAAATAAACAGCTTCGCAAGTAAATGGAAATCTTAGGTGTACTCTTTTTTTTTGTTGTTTGTAATCGTAATATTGTTTTATTTGCCAGCATAGCTCCTTTGAGACATTATACGAATACAAGAAATAACTATAAGTACGTGTGCAAGAGTACAAATAGAAAAAATATGTATAAACATACATACATATAAACTTTCTCTAAACTTTTCTATTTTCAAGAATCAGGATGCACTTAAGCTGCTCCCCTCTTGCACATTCACTGCTACACATTATGAGTTTTTTATGTAACTTCTGTTTGAGTTGCATACTTCTTTTCTGTTGTTGCTACGTTTTCATGCCTCTACCTCAAAACCAAATGACAATTTACTTAAGCCAACCTGTGTATACAAACAAATACATAGAAAATGTACTCAAAATGCAATTTTATGCTGTTTAACTTTTCTATTTGGTTGTTTTGTGTTATTTGTAGTGTATTATTTTGTGTTTATTTGTATGTTTGTGTGTGTGTGTGTTTGTCTTAACTAAAAAGTTTTTAATCATGATGATGCTAAATATGACAACCAACATAAATACAGAAAACATTACTTCTCTTTCCGTTTTGTTGTAGTGGCAAATAGGAAAATATTTACAATTTTTTTTCATATACATGTTTTTTTTTGTTGGCGCATCTAGCTGCAGTTCTTGAGCATGCAATAGATACATATAATGGATATGGTCCAGATGTTTAATAGAAATTTTCAAACATTTGTAAATGTTTAAATTTTTACCACAAAGCATGAATTATATATGTATTTGTGGTAATTTTTTTTTTTATTTTAAGCTTATTTTAAATATGGCTGTTAGATCCTTTACCAAAATTGTTTCGTGCTTAAAGTTTCATAGATAGTTAAGCGCTATGTGGCATTAAAGCATACAAAAAAAAAAACAGGTTTTGTTATTTGACAAACAAAAAAAAATAAACAAATTATATGTGTTAAATAAGTTCACTATTTACATTGTCAGTTAATTTATTCGCAAATTTTGAAAACTATAAATACTTAAACATGTTTATTAATATCGCGCAAAATAAAACTCTATATTTTTGCAAAAAGTTTTTTGATGATGGGTTTATTTAAACATGATATAATTGGCATATTATTAGCATACTTATATGATTTGTTGGTAAGAATGGCAGTACAAAAATATTCTACAAGAAAAAGGAATTCGAGTAAAAAAAATTAATCTGCACATAAAAGCTGTATAAGGAAACTGATGGGAGTCTTAACAGTTAGAATGCACTTAAATTAGTGTAATTTATTTTGTGCAAGTGGCAACTCTGAAATTTGCCAGCTGTCGGATATAAAGGGTTGGCCAATTTGAGGTTAGGAAGTAAATTGGCAGTCAAATGATGTCAATGTCAAGAATTGAGCTGTCATACTTGGACATTTATTTAGTAAAAAGTTGGGAAATATTAACCATGTAAAGCTACACTCTTAAACAAAGAATTTTAATTGTGAAAGTTTACTATCAAAATAATAAAAAGTTTACTGTATCACTTCGTAAAATTCTAGCAGCTTTTCTTCATAAGGGGCTGTGCACATATTACGTAACGCTCCAAGGGGGTGTTAAAGATTTGTTACGGATTGGAAATTTTGCACTGAAAAATTATTAAAAAGGGTTTGGTTGGGGGGGGGCGGTTCTATAAAATCTCTGAAAACAGCGTTACGTAATATGTGCACAGCCCCTAATCAGGCTCTTTCTGAGACCGCTGTGCGTAATTTAATCGCAAAATTCGAAGCTCAGGGTACTATTGCTGACAATAGACCAAAACAATCGGGTGGTGTTGGCTAAAATGGTTAGCGCGTTGACTACTAAGCAAACAATGACTTGGGTGCTGGGTTCAAACCCTGGGCAGAGCAAGTCAATCATCATCATTAATATCTCTAATTTACATTAGTGAGACATTGTATTAATTGTTGTCGGACTATTTAAGTGATGAAGGCATAGCACTGGTCGCTAAGAAACTGTTCAGGCAGCGATTGATGCTGTTCCAAGCTAATGTACTCAACATCGCCTCCTTCGTCGGTTAGTAGAAACATCGGCGAAGTAAAACAATTAATAAAATGTCTGCTAATACGGCCTAACAAAGTTAATGCGTCTGCTTAACACCAGAGGCGCTTCAATACTGCTGTAAAAATTAACATAACCCGCAAAGCAGAGTTGTAAAAGAGTTAATCCTTCTAAATTTTCAACATCAATCTCCTCTACCCTATCCCTCTCCCTCTACCAGAGTTCTGGCACAATCCACTGCATACGTAGGGGTAACCCCCTGGTGCGGGTCCAAAAAAAAAAAAAAAATTTCAAAATAAGTGAGTTTTAAAGCCAATTTACTTCCGAACCTCAAATATGCCCACCTTTTGTTTATTGCGTTTATTATATTTGAAGCAATTTACGAAAGAAAAACGCATTATGATTGTAAAAACTTCTTTTATTTTATTTATCGCCAGCGCAGATATTTTCATTCGAATCGGTATCGCCGATATGATGTAATTGATGTAGAATTAGATAATATTCCTTATGCCGCTATTAAAATTCTAATATTTAATTAAGTAAAACTTGTGAAAATTAGTAAATAATTTTAGTTTTGATTAGATGAGTATGTAATCGATTTAACCACTTAATTAATTAAAGCCAAATTCAATACAATTTTTAATAAAAAGTTTTTTTTTTGAAATATTTTTTTTACATCCAACTGCGTTTTTCTAGTTGATTCAATACCAGAAGCCCCAGCCCAGATACGTTGTTTTTGTTAACGAAAACAAGTTATTTTATTTTGTTATTTTACAACATTTTATACGAACAATTCTTAAGAATTTATGTTTAAGAAAATTTTATTTATTTGTTATGGTGCATTTTGTCGTCGGTTGCTAATGCCATAATCTTCATAATCAGTAGACCTTAAACCATTTTGCTTGAGAGTTTGTGTATAAAGGTACGGTCACATCTGGCAAACATTTGCCCACAAAAGCGCAACCACTAAATACCAATGAAAAAGTTTTTGATTTATGAATTTAATTATTAAGTTAAACAGCATCTAATAAGATAAGATTCTATTACATTTTCTATAAATTATATAGGAAACTGTTTAACGTAATAAACAGGTATCTAAATCAAGAGTTTTGCCATTAGTATTTAGTGGTTACGCTTTTTTGGGCAAATGTTTGACAGATGTGACCGTACCTTAAGCAAAAGTGATGTTACGAATATCCGTATTCGTATTCGACTATTCGCCTATTTCAAAATATTCGTATTCGCCAAATTCCAGCGAATTTTTCTCGAATAATTTGCACATACTTTTTAAACGAAAAAAAATACACATAAAGTTTAAAAAAGTACATAAAATTTACAAAAATATATTAATTTTTGATAGTTTTTCCATAACGAAAACACTTTGTCTTTAACGGAGGATAATACCTTCTTTAAAAACAGACACAAATAAATATTTTGCAACTAGCATTCAAAAGTCTTATATGCATATTTATATCACGTTAAGTTAGTAATCAATTCTCAGTAGAGGAATGTTGGACTTCAAAGATGGAGGAACTAAAACTTAATATGCGAAAGACCACAAACACAGGTGGCTGTGCCTGCCCCATCTGCGAAAATGCATATGTTTTCCCAAACAGCACTGAATTACCAATTAAAAGCGCAAACAGACTGAGAAAAACGAAATCTGAAAGGATGCTAGTAAAATACTTTAAAAATGTTCAGTAGAGGTCTTCAAATTCGGCAACTCAATGTCATAATGTTAAATACATAAAGTAGTGTGACATTTTTTTTTCAATTTATGTAGCGCTAAGCCTTAAAAGTAATATTTGTAATCGTATTCGGCGACTATTGTTTCAAATATTCGTATTCGCATGCATATTCGCGAATACTAAAAATTGGTATTCGTAACTTCACTACTAAGCAAAAGGGTTTGAAAACATTTTAATACGGTATAATATGTTTTAATGAGTTTTGAGCAACCAGCCAAGTGCAGCATATAGATAGCTAACCCATAACATTTATATAAAATTTTAAATTGATATTTATTAAATTTTTAACTCAACCCTTTAAGTTTTATATAACCATCTAAATCAGATTTAGTAATCAGGAAAAAATTGAAAGACACTTTTTATAATAAAGCATATTTTTTTTCGATTTACTCGTATATGCAGCATTTCTCATTTAACCCTACTTCCACAATTTTGTTTAAGCCGTTCAATTCTTCACGCAATTCGTCATAGAAAGCAAGTTCAGAGTTAGATGTAGCTGAAAATTAGAAAAATGATTATGTCAGTATGTGCTTAAGTGACCAATGAGTTCTATCGCATTTGCTGCAGCTGCCATTCAAACAAAAAAATGTTGTTTATAATTAATTTTATTCATAATATATGATACTTACCTTTAGCAATGTTAAAAATATACCAAAATGTAATAAGTCCAGTTAGCAATAATTTTAGATGATTCATTATTCTTTGGTTTTTATTTTAATATTTTTAGTTTTAAGAAAACCTTTTTTACACTTCAGTTACAACTGCTGGGGTTTAATAAAAAGTACTTGAAACATAAATTTTTATATGAATTCTGAAAATGATTAAATTGATATCTAGAAAAAAAAAATGAACATATTTTATAAACAGGAAATACAAATAAGACACAAAAAAAAAAACGAGGAAGGTTATTAAAAAAAAAAATTCTGTTTTAGTTAATTTTATTTATTACCTTTGAATAATTTAGTGTAAATCCCACTAAAAAAAAAAAAAAACAATTGAAAACAATCGAAAGCAATACAGAAAAGTTTATGACGAAAATGGTCAAATGTAAATATTTAGTTTTTCAATTTAGTTGAATTTTAACTTTTCAATACAGTCATTTTAAAAGTCGAAAACTTAATAATTAATTAAAATTGTTTAACTAAACATTTGAAATCGACTTGGAAATAATGCAATTATGCAATTAATTTGTGATCATGCTAAACCTGTAGCATCAACTATATTCTTTGAATTTCCTCCAGGAGAGTACAGCAACAAAAACCAAATATTTTCTCTTTGTGCGCGGTACTACACCCACATATGACTATTCCGTGTGCTCTTTTCTGGCAAGCAGTAAATAAAATATCATGTTTCTCACTTAATTTGCTCCAAAACTATTTCAGTATTACTTTTCATTGTATGAAAATTATATTTTTTCACGCCCAATTATATTTTTTTTTAAGAATAATTTATTAAATTAACGGATTAACTCTTAAAAATAGTAGATTATTTACTTCATTAGTTTATTATTATATGGTAGGTTCTACACCCACTTGACCAATTTTTTATAAATTTTCTCAGCTGAATTATTTCCCTAAATATCATAGAATTAAAAGTTCCTTTATATGGGAAGGGTCACGCCCACTATGTTTTTTTAAATTAGTTTTCTCTAGTAGATTCTACAAAATTTCCGATCATGTACTTCAGTTTTTTTCCTTTTTCCAGTTTTTAGTGCATATTTTTGCATATTTTTTACTATTTGCGCGGCATAGATTTACATATTTCCGTTTAAGGTAAAATATTTTAGTTTTTTTTTTTTAATATTTGCTTATTTTTTCTGAATACTTTTACTTATGTTACTTTTTCTTGTTACTTTTACAAAACGGAACCAAATAATAGAGGAATTTGGCAGTAATATTTAAATTTTAGAAATTTTTCTGAAAATTACCGCATTTCTATGACATTAATTTCGAGTTTTTTTTCACAATTTTTATATACATAGTTTTGAATTAATTTTAGGTACTTAAGAGATCAATTTATTTTGATGTTTTATATTTTACAAAAACGAATAAAAGAAGTCCAACCATTTTTATTTTGGAAATTTTTCCGTGTCTTTTTCAAATTCAAAAAATTTTTATTAATGATTTCAAAATTGTTGGAAAAATTATGCGAAATTTTTTTTAGTTTCTTTGTTTGTTTTTCTAGCATCTTTTAAAAATTCTGAAATTTTAATATTGACTTTAACAAAAAATATGGGATACGGTTGACACTGTGGGTGGGTGTCTTCGCGGTAAGGGCAACCTTTATATAAAATTTGCGGCATCTGACGCTGTATTTTAAGTTGCCAAGAAGTGGGCGAATCTTGAAAATCAATTTCAGAAAATCTTTTACACTAATTAAAATATAATTGTTTTTAATTTAAAAAATTTTCAACACCGCCAATAAACCGTTTTTGACGAATTTGATGCAGTTTTTCAAGCTTAAATTTATAAACGAATTTGAAAAATCAATGCGCGTAACGTTTTTGGAGTTATGAATCGATTTCAATTAAAATTTTTTGGTAGTCAACGTTGTTTTTTGAGTTTCAGAGTTGATTAGATTTTGCATTTGATCGATCCATTAGTACATACATTCGCACACACACACATATATATTTATTCATACACAAACAAACATACATCGACATGGACATTATCGCAAAAATAGTCAGAATAGATTCCCATAGGCTCAATACGTCGAGATCTGACAAGACCACGATTTTTGAAAATCCTATTTTTTATTGCGAAAAGGTAAAACTAAAAACAAACTTATGTTTTGCGATCAGTAATATTTTCAAATTTAAAAAGTATTCCTTTAGTCATTTTGTATTTATTGCAACTAAATTTTCTAAATATTTTCAATATTCAATCGTTGTTTTTAAAAAGTTAATTTGCTGTGTTAAGAATTTTTAATTCGTTTGAGGGAAACATTTTCAATGAATTGTTTTGCATATTCTACTTCTTTGCAGCAAAATATTGCTTATTTCGTTCTGCATACTCGAATATAAAATTTACATCTTTGGCCATTTTTTATAGTTTATTGATTGAAGTTTATTAAAGAGAAAAATATATGTAGCATAAGATTATTTAACATTTCACATTATAAGACCAATTACAAATGGAAAGGTCTTTATCAAAAACTGTTCCTGAACCACATTTAAAATTATAACGTTTACCGTTGCTGCATCGATAAAATTGAGCGCAGTCATTGCGATCACGAAAGAAACCGTCCGTTGTGCAAGGCATAGGTTTATCAGAAACTAGTGTAAATAAACAATATTTGATAAATTAAAATTTTTGTTGCTAATAAAAACATCTTACTAACGTAGAATTGCATTCAAGTCATTCAATATATCCTGAGTGTCAGCAAGAAGTTGGCCAATTTCAGATGTGCCTGAAATTTCAAAATATTTACAAACAATTATTGAATATAATCTATATTTAGATCATGTGTATGTATGTAGTGTTAACGTAACAAGTAACTTACTACTATCAAATTAATAAATATTAAAATCAATATTTTTTAGTTCTTACAACATGTTACAAACGTTAAGTTTATTTCGCCATGCCATATAGAAAACAGTAGAAGACACAGTTAAGGCATACTAATATCTTACTTACCTTTAGCAAGATGAAGAATACACCATAATGTAATAAGTCCAATTAAAAATACTTTTTTCATTTTATTATCTTTTCTTTGACTATTTAGTTAAACTTACTTGAACAATTTATTATTAATTTATGAAAAATGCTCCCTTGAATCAGTCTGTTATACTCATTTAATTACTACTGTTGTAATTATTTGATTAGTTGAATCAATAAAAATACAAAAATAAACTATTCTAATGTACACACGGAAATACAAACAAGTGATATTATTTTTCAAATAGATATTTTTGTGTACAACAAGAATGAGCTTTTAAAATACGTCAAACACCTTCGAACTTATAAGTTTTTCGCGTAACAGGTTTTGATACCTTTATGTGCTTGACAGGCCGTCCACACCAGCAATAAGTTTGGCAATTATTGCCGTGGCAACCGTCAAATTTGATTGCCGACACAAGATATTTGCGTGTGGACCGCACGAATATGTGTTCAAACACATGTTTAGCAACAATTGCTAGAAGATATTGCTGAGCAATTATCTCTGAACACATGCTGTCAAATTCAATTGTGATTTCTATGAAAATTGTTTTTAATGGGCAAATAGAATAAAAAAATTAAAAATCAAACGTATAAATACATGAAAACCACAAAAAAGTGAAACATTTTTAAAATAAACAATCATATTATTAATAATGCTGAAATTTTTTTTTACAATTAAGCCCGTAATTAAAATTTACAATACAAATAATATACAACCTTCTTCAGTAAAATGTTCATATTTGTTTTCTAAGATATCTACGATTTCCCTACCACAAGTACATATTTTAACACTGGCAATTTGACGTCTTAATTCTGCCGACGTTATTGCTTGTATTAAGACACATGAAATTGCTGGTCTAGACGGGGGGTAAAGCAAAAATCATCTTAGCATATTGAGGGGTGAGTTTAAAAAACACTTTGGTCGCAGACTAGACCAATTGATAATTGGAAAATCTGAGACTGATCTATGCGAAACTCTGAAAAAGACGCTGCAACACATTTTCTGGCGGTGAAGTTTCTAGTAGTATCTTGAATTATCCATTGAGAACCTTAAAATCGAATTGCGTTCAACTATTATTATAATCATTATTATGAGAGGCAGTAAGGACTGCGCCCCGCAGGATCTTTTGTGCAGCCGAAATGCAGTGCGACCAGGTAAATATTGGTTGCTGTTCTCAATTCAAAGAGTGGTTTCCCTAAAAATCTACTGAAGAAGCCAACCAACGGTATGGCGAAATATCGATATAAAAATTAAAACATTTTTATATAAAAAACGACCTAAAGCTTTAAAAATTATTATACCATTACAAGCAATCTATATAAATAAAAATGAAACGTTGTCCGTTGCTAAGCGCATAAGTTGAGAACGGCTACACCGATTTTGCAAATTTTTTCATCTTATTGCTTAAAGTGCTCCGAGAATGGTTTATAGCACAGAAAATTGACCACACCCACTCTTACGCCTACTTTTTCTATTTATCTAAAATCGAAGAACGGCGCGACTGATTTAGCTAATAACAAAAAATGTCGTGTATCGTAAAGCATTAGAATGAAAGAAATGGTTAAAGTGAACCAATCGATACAAAACATATTTTTGTTTTGCTACTCAAACGTCGTTCTTATATTCGAAGTGTAATTAAAACACTTTTAGAATCTCTGTGATCTCAATTCAAAATAAAACGTGATTAAAATCTTTACAAAAATAAAAACTGTTAAAATGATCATCAATCAGAAATGCATTTTTTCCCTTAATTTTTACTTTGTTTCCATATTTCCAATAGCTTTTTACAAAATTATCACCAACAAAATTATTTACATTTAGACAGGACAACGTCTGTCGGGTCAGCTAGTTTTAAATAAATATGGAAATTCTTAAATTGTATAAAGAAACTTTATGTGATATAAAAAACATTCAGTTTAACATGAAGCATCAATGAAAAGTCGCACTTTCCACTGCCTTTAGTTAGCAAATATTTTATTTTCATTAGGGTTATACCGAAATCTGAAATTTGTTTTTTATACAAATTCTCCCGAAATGGATTCATAGCGAATAAAAATTTTTTTTTTGTATAATTGATAAGTTTTTATTATTTTGTAATTCACATAAGACATTTGAAAGTTGTCGCATAAGCTGCTAATGCATATTTTTGCACATTAAGGCATAATTTTGGTTATTTTCGACTATGCAGCATATACCTATATACATATATACATAGGTTTTTTTTTCTGTTTTATGCAATATTTGATTTGTTTTCCTGAATAGCTTAAATTTGTAAATGTTAATATGGACTTTTACCAAAAAAAAAAATATATTAAAAAGAACGAATTGTGAGACCAAAAAGTTTTGAAATTTATCTGAAATTTTTCCATATATATAAATTTTTTGTTACAGCTATGGGCACATGTATCAAATATTTGTCGAAAAAAAAAAACGTGACCAAGAAAAAAAATAATAATTTATTTCTTGCATTTATTTCTTTCTTTTTTGTAAAATAATTAATTTTATTTTATAATATAAAAACCATGTTAAATGACAATTAGCCTAAACAAAGCTAGTGGTTACATATTTTTGGACAAATATTTTATTTATTTTTTTTTTTTTAATTATGACCAGCACTCAGGGGGTTACTCCTACGTATGCAGTGCATTGTGCCAGAACTCAGGGAGAGGGTTAGGGTAGAGAAGATAGATGTTGATAATTTAGAATGCTCAACTTTTTTTACAACTCTGCTTTGCGCGTTATGTTAATTTGTATAGCAGTGTGGAGGCGCCTGCGGTGTTAAGTAGATGCATTAACTTTGTAAAGTCGTATTAGCAGGCATTTTATTAATTGTTTTACTTTGCCGATGTTTCTGCTAACCGACGAAGGAAGGCGATGTTGTGTACATTAGCTTGGAACTGTATCAATCGCTGTCGGAACAGTTTTTTAGTTACCAGTGGCATGCCTTCATCACTTAAATAGTCCGACAACAATTAATACACTGTCTCAGTAATGTACATTAGAGAAATTAATGATGTTGATTGACTTGCTCTGGCCAGGGTTTGAACCCAGCACCCAAGTCATTGTTTGCTTAGCAGTCAACGCGCTAACCACTTTAGCCAACGTTTGATAAATGTGAACGTAGCTTTACAGCCGCGATTTTAAATTGATTTTAGTTTATTAGTGCATATTTTTGCATATTTTGGACTAGAAGGCCTATTTGAGGAAACATTAATTTGGGTGTTTTCCCGCATATTTTAAAATCTTTTAAGCCTTAATATCCTTTGTTTCCAATAAAAAAAAATATAAGAAATATGTTTTGCAAACAATAATATTTTTCCAATTTAAGAAAAAACACATTTCCTTAACGATTTTGCATTTACTGCAAATAGAGTTTTCCCACTTTTCTCAAAATTTTCAATATTCATTTGATTTGTTCTCAATATACTAACAGATTTAAGAATTTTTAATTATTTTTTGCATATTTTACTCTTAACAGCATAATTTTGCTTATTGCGAACTTCAACGCATATGTGGGCGGTAACTTTTTTCTCACAGCTTTAATAAATTTTTAGATAATTTTATTGATATTTTCCAGCAAAAAATGCGACTTTTCAAGATTTCTCTCTTGTTTGCAAGTCATGGAAAAGACAAGAAGAGAATAATCGAGTTTTGAAAACATTTATAGAAATATATGAGATTATGCTCACTTATCGGAAAAAATATGAAAAATTCAAGTCCAATATTTTGTATTCGGAAAAAAAACCGGCTGGTTTTGTTTCCCATAACCAGCCAAAATTTTACTTCGTCTGGTGTCAGGAATGAAAATTGTATAATTTGTCTTTAGGGCATATTTCTGTTTTCCCTGGTTATATTTTTAATTAATTGTTATCATCAAAAAAGCATTCATCGTATAAATAAATAAAAGAGAAATATGTGTGTATGTAATCAAATTTCTTTAAAAATTATTTTAAGTTTCTCCCGCCAAATACAAAAAAAGGAAAATTAATAGTATTTTATAGTTAAAATTTAATATCGGACAGTTTGATAGCTTGAATAGCTTGATTCTAGTAACGTACATTCTACATTATCAGGCCAATCACAGACTGATGTATATTGATTGAAATACGCTCCATGACCACATTGGTAATGAAAAACTTTACCGCTATAGCAACGATAAAATCGAGAACAATCGCAAGAATCCGGGAAGTAGCCATCTTCATCGCAAATTATTGTTTGTTCGGACGATTCTTCTTCAACTAAAAAAAAAAATAATCAAATAGATCTGATAAATCAAAGATTTTTCCAAAGTAGATATCCTTACTAACTTAAGATTGCATCTAACATATCATTTAACTCTTTAGCTTCAGCCAGAAGTTTATTAATATCCGAAGAGTAGTCGCCTGAAAATAAAAAAAAGGCAAGCGAATGCATAATAAAAATAATAATAATAATTAAAATAATAACACGAATACAAGTAAATTTGTGATGAGAATTAAATGTGTTTGCGAAACTTTGGAAGAATCCGTTTAAAAAAGAATATTTTCTTTCACTGTGAGCATGGCAATTTAATATGTGTAAAATTTACAGTATATTTAATTTATATAATACTCCCACTTACCTTTAGTAACTGCGATAATGCACCATAATGTAACAAGTCCAATTAGAAACTCCTTTAAATGATTCATTATTTTCTTTCCTTATTTCAATATTTAACAAAACTAACTTGAACAATCCAACAACTAATGAAAAGTACTAACTCACAAATTCCATCGTGGGTTTTTATACTCCTCTAAAAGCTTTACGGTTTTGATAAGAAGCATAGAAAAATATATGATCACATCACTGATATAATAAATTCACTTAGACGGAAATACGAAGAAGATTTTTAATTTTAATTTTTTACAATTTTATTGCAGGTGAATGTCTTAGCGAGGCTAAATGTTAGAGTATTCAACTGATTAATCGTTGGTGGGTTAAACGATTAATTATTAGAGTAATTTACGCTGTTCGAAATTTTTATCAACACTGAAAATTAATGATTAATTAATGATTATTGGGAATTAGTAGCGCTTCTGTTAAAACTTTAAATGTATGGGCAGTGCCATGCCCAAAAAAATTAAATAATCTTTTTTGAAGAACTTTTATTAAGTCCCCGTCCAGACTTGCAATTTTATTGGCTGCCATTCTTCGTTTTTTAGGTGAGAGTGGTAAAAAGCTTGGGGAGGAGTACAGAGTTTCATGTGCTCGGCAATTCCCTTTTGCATTGCGATTCGTACTCGGTTCTATGTGTATTTGACGTTTTATTGTATTTCTTCAATTATAATTATATGAAAAACAAAATAAAACGAAAATTAAATTAATATGTGATGCATTACAATTTTTTAAGTTCAAAATATTGAAAAAAAAATTTTCTGTGGTGGTGTAGATACAAAAATTGCAAAATAAGATTTTTATAATTTGGACACTAATGCAATTTAAAGACAGAATTTTGAAGAATTGCAGACAATAAAATTGCAAGTGTGGACGTGGACTAAGGCGATTCTTAGGAAACTTTGAACAAATAGTAGCTATCGTAATCATACAATATTATGATAGGAAAAGTAGGCAGTTTCACGCCCAAATGTAAAATGTAAATATATTTTTTAAATCTCCTTTTAAACCGATTCTTATGGAACTTTGAATAGAAACTTAGTAATTATTCTTCATGACAATATTACAGTAAAACTCTTTTAATTAACCCGTTTTAATTTTTGCGATATTGAAAACGAGTTATATTTGCTCTCTTTTTTCTTTACAAAAGTCCACTGTAAATTACTTTTCGCCTAACAATCCATTACCTATTATAACTTTAAATATGTTTTCCTGAAATTTATTTACCCAAGAAAAAAATATTTTGGCGATAAGATTGCAAAAGGTCTAAAAATGTATTCGTATAGAACTTTGTCAAGCTAAACGATTTAATTTTTTTGGAGTTTTGAACGAAAAATTCAAACACTTGATCTGTAACCGGGTTTATTTGTAACCGGGTTTTTTTGTAATCGGGTTTGTTTGAACCCGGGTTTGTTGGTAACTGGGTTTTTTTGGTAACCGTGTTTTAGGCAAAAAAAAAAAATACTACCACCCTAGAGTATCCAATACTCTTATCCTTTTCCTGACTACAACAGTAGGATTTGCTTCTCGTAATTAAAGAGTCAGTTTTTGTGTTGTTGGATCCTAATGTGCGGCTTTAGTAGTTCGATGGTCGTAATTAGTTGCCTAAGCCACAGTATTTGTTTTGTCGGTTGTCGGCTATCGATGGCTACTCCCATAGCAATCGAGTGAGGCCATAGGCACCGCGACCGAAAATCATATTTTGAGAAGTAAGTTGCTAGCAATATTCTGTTGTTTGTAAACGGAAGCAGACTTTTGAAAATTATGTAAGCTGTTCTTTATTTTAATCGCTTCTTACAGTTTAATAATTACCCAAGTTTATATTCAAAGATCTGCAAACAACTTTTGATGGTTTTTCTTGATTTATTATAAAGCGAGTTAAGTTGGCCGACTAAATCTTTACATCTAATTCGGGTATTTTTAAGTTTTTAATCGAGTAAACATTATTCGAGTGAATAACCTAGTTCATACATGTATGTTTGTCCATTATAAATTAAAAAAAAAAAAACAAATAATAAATTTAAATAAAAATGCGCATAAAGTTGATAAAAACAAAAACCCAAAAACCACATTGTTAAATTTAAACAAAACTATTAATAACAACTGTTATCATGATCCAGATAAAGATCGACTCATCTACGGAATTGATAAAGAAATCATTTAATCGCTGATTCACTAACACTAACGTTTTCGTAAAAATTCATATGAAAAGTACTCAGTTTATAAAGTTTATTTTCGCTGATTTTGAAATAATTTTTTCTTGGCCATAAATTTTTAAGAGCTGTTTCCACATAACGGACGAATGGTTTGGATAGAAAAATTTTTATGGGAATCACTTAAAAACAGAGCGTTTTAAAAAAATTAAAACAAAAAATACTGCAAACAAACCTGTTCAAACAAAGCAATTAGGTGCTGTTTATACAAAACGAACAAGTGATTTGAGTGCAAATTTTGTATGGGAACCACTGAAAAAAAAAACTGAGTGCTTTTTATACAAAATTTACATTTAAATCATTTGTTCGTCTTGTGTAAACAGCACCTTAATGTGGGGTTTCTAAAATACAAACAATTGGTTTGAGTAGAAAATTTTCAAGAAAACTTCTGTTTTTGGAGTGATTCTCATACAAAATTTCTACACAATTCATTTGTCTGTATTGTGAGAAGAGCACATAAGAGTGTGTCTTATATACATTTCACCCAGTCATATGTTGAGAACTTTATATGTATATTTCTAAAACATAACACATACATACTCGTATGTAATAAATATTTTTAAAATTGTTGTGAATTTTCAACACGATTCGTCTTCAGACAAATCCTAGAACATCATTTCAAAGCTTAAGTCTTCAGCTCTAACAGTGGCTTCGATAAACCGATTTCACGTACAGACAGACGGACAACTTCCCTTTCTGAAATGATCCAGAATATATCGCACTTGATCAACAAGAGGGCATTAACTAGCAATTGGTAAAATTTAATTTTTCGCAAGAAATTGATGTACAGTGGTCTACCCATTGTAAAAATTTTACACCATTTCCTCTACTCTTTCAACAAAAAAAAAAAAAAAAATAAAGTTGTATTAAAAAAAAAGTTTTTTGCCTCTAATGAAAATTTAAAAAATTTGAGTTAATACCCTTTGCTTGATCAAGTGCGATATCTAGTTTATGGATCTCATAAGAATATTGTGGAAATTAAACACAGAATGACAATTCTATAAGCACACTTTCCATTTTTAGGTGAAGCATAAAGAAATACAGTAATATGTGAATTTCCCTAATATAGAGTAAAAACAACAAAAACGTTAAAATACAAAGTAGAATACTTTGATGATAACGGACTATGAGTTTGTGTTGATTATTAGTTCCAAAACAGTAATGAGGGATTTTCGTACTAACCAGCACTGTTTCATTGTAGAATAAAAATTGAATTAAAAATTAATTCTCATATTCTATTTCTGTTGAAAACTGGTTAAATAGTTGATATTCTTCTCAATTAGTATCCACTTTACGAAAAATTGTAAAGATGGACAATTGAACGCTGATGAGAGGTGTAGCGGCCTTGAAATCAGTACTGATACGTTCTGCTAAAAACTGATTGGATATAAATAATAATATTTTCCAACACAAAAAAACTCTTAGTAATTTTGAATTTTCATTAATTCAATAAAACTGAACTTGAGCCTGATAATATTACTTTTCATATGTAAATCAATATAAGTTCAAATAATAATTACGTTTATTCGTAATAATAATAATATAAATTTATAAAGAAATAATTTAAAAAAATCGGTTCATTAATGGAGGATAATTAATGTTTTCAGGACACAACTTGACCATTCGTTTTCAAAAGAAAAAATTTCAAAAAACTTTAAAAACGAATATTGGACGCATAAAAAGCAGTTATTTTATTTCTCCTCAGACGTCAATGACTTTTTAAATACCTTAACTAAATGCTAAAAAAATTCAGTTTTTCCTGCAATAAACTAACACTTTTTTTAAAATACAAAAGCAATGATGTTGCCGACGATGATAACGATAATGATGATGATGAAGCGAAATTGATACACTGTAAAATGGTAAAACATCTACGAAGATAACAAACAAATATTTTATATGGAATCTATTAAATTTTAATTTAAATCACGTTCTCAACGTTGGCTGAAAAATAAGCTAAAAATAACATAAACGGAACAACAATAAAAAAATTGTATAGAATCAGAAGAGCCATAAGAAATAAAAGGAAAGAAAAAAAAATATAAAAAAATATTTGGTCACAATGTTAATGTTGCTAAAGGCAAAAAGGTTAAAGGGAAAATAAACAGCAAAACAATGAAATGGAGAATATTTCTTTGTTTTTCTTATTCTCAGCTTAACTATGAAGTAGAACTTTTATTTTTTTTTTGTTTTTTAAATTTTTTGTTTGGACAGATTTAATGGTGGAAGATATTTAATCTTTCAAAATAATAGATTTCAACTTTTATCTGCCATTTAAAAGAACATTTTGCTAAAATACCTGTTCTCATTTACTTACCCACCCCATCTATTGTTGCATGATTGCTGCTGGCTTTGCTGGAATTCTAAGACAGAAAAGTCAATGTCTTTTATATAACTTACACTATATTCACATTATCATCATCATTATCATTATCATCATCATCATCAGTGTCCTTCTCTCTGCTGCTTGGCCAATATTATAAAATGGCTAGAAATGCCAGCAATCTGCTGCTTATGGCTGATTTATAATATCGTCACGTTTACGCTGAGATTCGTGTTAATCGTAACGTGTTGTAAAGCTTAAGCCATTATGTCGTTTACGTTGCCATTTATTTTTTGTCTTAAAATGTAACAAATATTTTAAATTTCATTAAACATACAAATAATTTCTATAGAAAAGTCGTTGTAACGAAAGTATACCAAATTATGTCCCTTTTCACTCAGCAAACAAAATCGAAATTTAAAACACGTTTTAGTTTAAAACAGAGGAAATATCTATTTCGCAATTATCTGTTTGTTTAATGATTTAGACAACAAGTTGGTTTTCCCTTCTCTCTTTTGAGTATACACAGGCACACTTACACTCAATTTTGACTGGTTTTTTTTGAAAATTAATTAAGTGCAAATAAAGTTTAAATGGAAAATTTTCTAAAAATTAATAAGATAAATTTCATGATAATCTTACATTGTTGATTTTTTGTTACAAAATGTTCTTAGACGGAGAAGTCAAAGTTAAACAAATTGCACGTTACCTTTTTAATACAGGAAACAACTTAGCATCATATCCGCCAACAATGACCCCTCCCTGCTTTCGCCTTTTTAACAAATATTTCATTACAAAATTTAAATCTCTATAACAAATTCTTAACAATAATTTTCACTTATTAATTTCCGGTGTAAAATATTTGAATTTTATCAAACGTTGGAAATATGAAAATGAGAATATGTATTCTACAAGTATTTTCAAATACGCATTTTATGCATTTATCATGCAAACATTTCGTTGAAAAAGCAATAATTATGACAGCAACCAATCATTTGTCGTATTTTATGAAAATGACAGCTGCATCATCAGCACAACTGTTGTTAACAAACCGATGAAAAATCGAAAATATGAATTACGCTGTTTTAAGAATTCACATTTATTTGCCACCCCACCCGCAATGCAATAAACAATCGAAACTAGTTCTAGCACTTGCACATCTTAGCGCCATTTATCTATTCCTTCTATTCCTATTCTATTGCATGTGCTTGGAAAGTTAACTATTGGTTTTTTTTTTTTTTTTTTTTTTTTTTTTTTTTTTTGTAAATGACAACAATCATTGTTATTACAACACAAAAGAAAAATAGACAAAATATTGAAGCATCATCTATCCATTCATTCAAGCATTCTCACATCTACACATTCAAATATTTATGTTTTAACCCATTAAGAGGAAGGCAGGTATTTTTTTAAGACTGTGGAATAAGATTGTTAAAGTTATTAATTCGGTTTAGGTTCATAATCATCTGTGTCTTTTCACCGTTGAGGTATTCAATGACGAAGAGACAACACAGTTTTGAACTACATGGCCTATGCGGACGATATATGATTTCATTCGCATAAATTAGCTGATCTGGAGGAGTCCATGGGTGCCATTCATTCAGTTAAATTAAAATAAATCTTAGTAGGTGATCAAACCTACGCTATGGTATACCGATTTCGCTATCACGGCAGCATGGTATCAGCCGATGGTGGCACTGAGAACGATAAAGAAAATAATATCAGTAAATTTAGAGCAGCTTTTGGAATGCTATTACTAATCTGGCACCCCCTCCGAAGCTGCGAATATTTGAATCGAACATAAATGGATGTACTAAGATGAAAGTTTCCGTCATCATCACCAGACTTTTAAAAGTCTTCGTAAATCGTTGCCTAAGACAAATGGTCAAAATTTTTTGCCGACTGAAAATTTCGAACGAGGTACTATTGAGTGGACCTAATCACTTGGAGGTAGTTCCAGAAATAAGCATACACAAATGGCAATGGAGTGCTCATGGACTTCGCCATGAGGATTGCAACATTTTCAAGCAAGCACTGTGGTGGAATCCATTTCAACAAGTCGGGAGGAGAGTTGGAAGGCCACGAATTATCTGAAGACGTTCCATAGAAGCTGAATTGAAATCTCCAAATTTAACATGGAACGAAATGAGAATTATACGAGTACGATAAAGAACCGTATTGTTATATCGTACTAAGGAACATTGTCGAGTTGTTGTGCTGGTTTCATAACTTGATATTCTAAAATTAATTTCCTTAAAAAAAATTTAGTTTATTAAAAAAATCTCACTGAAAACGTTATTTTGTAAATTCTAGTACTGATTAATAACTTAAAAAATTTCTTAATCGTTCAATATTATTTATAAAAATTTGCTCCATTTAAAATGGGTTAAGTGCGATTCACAAGTCAAATTTTACTCAACTGTTTCCCATAGAAAAAAATTAAAAAAAACGAAGGAAATTTATTTCTATCACACATAATTCGTTCATTTCTAACATAATTTATTGATGAATGCTTAGCTTTTGTATTGTTTCCACATCATGCTGCTGCATTTGATATACGAGTATAAGAGTGGCCATTTTCAATTCGAAAAATTAATTTTTCATTTTCAAAGTGAACAATTTAATCATAGAAAATGTTTATGATGATAAGTTACTGATAAACGATAACAAAAAAATATATAATATTGTAACCCAGTAAGCAATCATATGCAGATCAATTGCTATGCAAGTCTTATTTTAATATATAAATGTTTGAAATGTGTTTGTTTTATATTGTAATGGGAGCTTGAATTCAAGTAGGACTAGCCGTGAATTACAATTTATTTCAAGCCTCGATTTGCAGTTCATTTGTCATGTCTTTTCATGCCATGTTCTGTAATGTAATGAATATCATGCCATGTCATTTAATGTCATTTCGTTTCATGTCATGTCGATTTCCGACATGTCATTTCATTTTATGGCAATCTATGTCATGTCAAGACACGTAATTTCATGCCATCTGATATCATGCCATATCACTTCAAGCCATTTGAAGTCATTTTATGTCATGCCAAGTCATTTAAAGTCAAGACATGACATATTATTTGAAGTCATGTTAAGCCGTGTCAATTTATGCCCATAATTTCATGCTATATAAAGTTATGTCATGTTACATCACGTTTCAGTCTTGTCATGTCATTTTTTTCTATATTTAGTTAAATCCAAAAATTAGCCATGTCATATCAAGGCATGTTACGCCGTAACTCTTCAAGTCCTGTGATGACATTTTATGTCTTGCCAAGTCATTTCGTTAATTTATGTTATGACATAATACTTCAAGTCATTTGATGTCATTTTATGTTTTGCCAAGTCATTTCGTCAGTTCATGTCATGTCATTTCATATTATTTCAAGTCATGTTAAGGCATATCATACCGCGTCAATTTATGCCTGTATCTCCATAACATATAAAATTATGTCATGTCACGTCTGCCCATGCCATTTCCAATCGTCTCATATAAAAATGATTGAATTGTAATCACAGATATCTTCTTGTACAAAATATATTGTACTTCATATCAATAAATTTTTTGTATTAAACATCTCATTAATTAAAGTCGATTGCAGAAATTTATTTAATATTTTAATTACAATTATTTTCATTTATTTAATAACCTTGAATTTTAGCTTTTAGACAACTAATTAATATTAAACCATTTGTAAATTATTAAAATTCCTTCTATGCTTTTCAATTAATATTATAGAATTTGTACACAAATTATGTTCATTTTGAATATGATGCATCATTATTATGTTAAATACTTGACGTTTAATTAAACATTCCTGTAGGAGTAACTGCAATATAATTCACAATGTTTAAGCATTTTAGGGATGGTATTCAAATAATACCAAAGTTCACTAAATATTTTTATTTGTGAATAATCATTGATTGCAAAACTTGTAAATTATTTTGTATAATTAATTAGATCATATATTTATACAAGAAAACATCAAGCATTTCCAGAGAATTCCCTTCTTTGTAGCTTTCATATAAAGAATAACTTAAGTTGTTCTAGACAGAGCAATTTAATAGGAAGAAAGCACACAAACGTTGTAATATTGAACGGTTCGGAAGTTTTTAAGAAAACCAAAATTTTTTGTTAAATCTTCTAACAAACGAAATAGTTTACAAAAATTGATTGTTAAAACAGCTTAGGTCCGAAATAATGTTATTGGAAAAAAAATTGGATTTTCTAAAGTTTAAGCTTAAAGTTAGCGACATGCATAAATTAAAATAAATACCATGCGAATTGGCTACATTTTCGATCACATGACACTTGTCATCATTGTGATGACAACATTTACATTAGTTATTTCTCTTGCTTTCAATTACAATTATGAGAATTCTGTCATCAATAAAATGATTCCTCCAAAAAATTTAAATATTCTTGGTTTTATTCGTTTCTACTTTTATTTCACTTTGAATTTTTTTGTTTTCATCATGCTAGACATAACTTAAGGCACCGGCGTAGAATGGGGTCTGAGTTTGATAATCTAAACACTTTCTTTTGTATTGAGCAAGTGGTTTCAGCCTCGCTTATTTATTACATGCATTTTAATAATCGATAGTACATTGCCAACATATGGTGACTGGGTGTCATCTATGTGAAGACGAGATGTCATATTATTGTTCGCTTACATCTGCAGTCGTATCTACAGTCTTGCAGATTTAATTATATGATTTTCTTCATAATAATGATTATGAATGTTCTTTTAGATTAATGCGAGGTAATTTTTTCATAGTTTTAAAAAAATATTCTTTAATTAGTAAAATTAGTTTAAAAAAACACATGTATAATTTTGTTGTCTTAGCCAAGATGACACTTAAAACATGACAAAAAAATTCTATGATTTCTTTAATCATCCAATTTGATGTTAATATTTTCTTTATTAATGATAATTATTGTAAGATTTGTGTCACTATTCTGATGACAGACCACAATAGAAACAAAGATGAATTCTTCTACATACATACATGTATGTATAGCGAAAATTGTGCATACTTTACAAATTGTAATAAAATGAAGTGCATAATTGAAAAATTTTTTGAATAATACCGTAGTTACATTACGCAACTTTGTTGCATGCAACTGCTTGTTTTTCAATAAGAAAAATAGAATAGAAATATAAAATGTATTGTTATCTATTTCAACACTCTCAATTAAAATGTAAATACGTTTAAAAAAAGTTAGTTTTTTGTCCAAATAATATTTGTATTTAATTACACAAGAAGCTCCATTTCGTATTATTTAAATGTTAAACTTAAAAATAACAAACGGAGAGAAAATCTCAAACAAACATTTCAGTTAATGAGATTGCACTTTTGAGATGTTTTTTTTTTTTTTTTTTTTTTGTAAATTTTATTCTGTTTTAGCGTTAATAAAGATTTTTCTTTTCTTTCGTTTGCCGTTAGAAGCAAGTTGGTGTATTTATACGAATAACATTTTCTGCAACAACAGCTTTAGGTACAACATTCATATATTATTTATATACTTAAAGCGGATTTTGTATATATGTACTATGTATGTATATACTCATGTGTACATATGGTAAATATCCTATACTATATCGCAAAAGTTAGTTTGTAGTAACGTGGATTTAGCTAAAATTAATTCGAATTTAATGTAGTTTCAAAAATCAAAAATCTGCACCAAAAAATTATATATTTTGCAGATACCATTACAGTGCCATTTTTAAGACTGGTATTTTCGAAAATAAAGTTTCCATATAATCTTGTCTTTTTCTTCAGTTCCTATAAAACTGACCTAACTTCTTTACGATGATTAAATGAGTTCTTGTGTGATGGGTACGAATATGAATCGGGATCGTTCCAACTTAAAAATCTTGAGAGAACTTTTAAAAGTTTTTGTATGTTACGTTATGAATTGGCTCAATGCCTACTATACATGCAGGAATTCCATTGGGAGGAACTGGGGTCTGCGACCGAAGGTGGTAAATTGGATTTATACATCGGTTGTCAGGCCGTGGATTTCTTATGGATGTGTCGTATGGAGGGAGGCGTTGGGGAAGGAAAGCCATAGGAAGCTGCTTGCTAAGGTCCAGAAGTGTGCTTCGGTGGGTATTATTGGGGCCCAGAGGAGCACCCCTCTGGCTGCCTTGGACGTCATCCTCCACCTCCTTCCCATTGAAGAATTTGTGTTGAGAACGGCGGCAAGGAGTTTGCTCAGGCTTATGGAAGCCGGCTTTGTAAGGCCAGGATTTACAGGTCATACATCACTCTTGAAAAAGATTAGTTTAGGCAGACGGGAGACCATATCCCCTGGTTTTACGGACTCCAAGGTTGTTGAGACTAATTTTTTTAGAACACCTTCACTAGTTATTCCGGATAGGGATCTTTGTGCGGTCCTTACAGATGGATCGAAAATGGAAATAGGCACGGGTGCTGGCGTCTATTTTTTTAGGAAGAGACATTCGTAGGTCTTTTAGGCTACCGAACGAATGTAGTGTATTTCAGGCTGAGATCCTAGCGATCCTCAGGGCTACGGAACTAGTGACAGAACACGTAACTGAAGGCGTGGAGGTAACATTCTACGTTGACAGTCCGGCGGCGCTGAAAGCTTTGAAGGGGCATAGTGTTAAATCGAAGCTGGTCAGCAAGTGTAGGCTATCTCTCAACTTGCTTATGGACAAGTTTAGCGTTAGGCTATGTTGGGTACCAGGATATTGCAATATTGAGGGAAACGAAATCGCTGATGAGCTGGCAAGAATAGCGTCAGCATTAGATGTGGCAGTTAGTAACAGGTCGGTTAAACCTTCAATCGGTCACTACTATAGGGAAATCAGTAATTAACCATTCCTGGAGAAATAGAGAAGATTGTAGAGTCTCGAGGTCCATATGGACAGAACTAGACTCAGGTAAATCTGATCTACTGCTGAGTATGAATAGAAAGGTTTTGAGAGTCTTAGTGGGCGCCTTGACTGGTCATTGCTCGGTTAGAGCGAGGACCAGCATATGGGAAAATGGCACTCTGGATTTCTGTAGGATGTCTGGGGATGAAGAGGAGCCAGAAACTATAGAGCATATCATCTGTCATTGCACAAGGCTGCAACGCCATAGGGAAAGATGGCTGAGCAGACGTTTCCTTGAGGACATTAGTGATATCGCGAAGTGCAAACTTGAGGATGTCAGGGGCTTTATCATGGGAATTAAATGGCTGAATGATGGATGATAACGGCTCTTTGTTTCTCCTTGGACAGTAAAGAGACTTATTAGTCAATATATTATAAATGAAGGAAATCACAATGGATCCAATTGGGTCTCCGAGTGGATGTGTATTTCACACTACCCTTCCTAACCTAACCTAACCTACGTTATAAATTTTTATTCGAACTATATTATGTTTAATCAAAAAAATTGATAATTGTCAGGTTTAAGTTCGTTTTCTCTAAATAATTTTTTTTTTTATAAATTAAATTATTATTTTTATTACAAAAAAAATCTAGAAGCTCGTAATAATCTAACAGACAAAGAAAAATTAGACTGAGCGGAGTGTTGAACTGACATCATGATGTTTCGATACCAACCACAGTCTCTTCATCAGAGTTGTTTACCGCTTAGACCTTACTGCCACCACGGCAGCTGCAATCATTCTAAAGCTAAAGATCCACTATCATTAATTGAATTTGCTGAGTCACTCACATAAAAGTTTTTACATTACAGCTTTATTATTTTTGGAACTTTAGTTATTTTTCAAAGTATATGTTGTTTAGGTTGAGAAACACTTCATTGTACACAAAAATGACCCATGAGCCAGTTTACGGTCTTAGGACTTAACTTTTGCAATGAAAAATAACATTTTAAGAAACTTGTTTTAGAAAAAAAATATCACACAAATTGGAAATCGGACTAAATTTAAGTATTTTAGGATTGCCTTAAATACGTGTGGTGACTTTTTAATCTGAAATGTACTTAAACCAGTCCCAAAGCTGCCTCTGTTCAATACCACAAATGAGCATAAAAAAAAAAAAAATATTTGCTCATTTCACAAGCCTAGTTGTATCGCTTATTGTTGTATATGAAAAGACAATTTCAAAAAAAAATTCTGTCAAGAAAAATAAATTGTTCTAAAATTTGTTTTTGTTTTGAGAAATTATGTTTGAAATTGTATTTGCATATACAACAATAAGCGATATTCTAATGGGCTGAGTTGTCTAAGGCGATGTGTGTGACAAACGTGTGACTCTATGTTCAATACCAGCAATGAATTTTTTTTTTAAATTAATATGAGTAAATAAACAAATTTAAATTAGCCAGGGATTAAACATTTTAATTGAATTGTGTTCCTAATTCCAGTAAGCTGCAAGATTTATTTTAGGCAAAAGAAATTTTAGACGTGGATTCATTAATCCCATCTGACGCCGTTAATTTTCGCTGTAATCAAACCGGTTTCTGTTTTGAATTAATTCTTTTGGTGTTTAAATAATCTGTAAATGAATTAAGCTTTCTATACTTGATTCAAGAAGATATAAGTATATTGGGTTTGATTTAAGTAAGTTTGGGATTATAATTTGTTGGTGGGGGACCACCCGTTTGAGATGTCGTTGTCGAAAATATCGTTTTAAAAATTTTTTTTGAAATTTTGGACAATTGATATAAATTGGTTAGAAAGATATCATTATAAGAAATGTTAGACAAAAAATTCTCATATTCTCTGTGTTTTTACCTTCAAGCCTGATCTAGGCGCACGGTAGTGCGTCAGGCCAAGTTCGGCCACACAGTGTGTATATTTACATGAAACCATTCGAGCTGTTTTTACCCCCCTCATAACTTTGCTCCTCTTGATCATAATATAATGAAACTTGAAACATAAGGTCTCCCCACAGAGGTGACCTCACAGGTTAAATTTGAAAATTGTACCATAAAAGCTTCCCGAGATATTAAGGTGTGAAAAGTCCATATTTTAGTATATATTCACTAACTCACTGACTCACTGACTCATCAATATTATTGGGCACTTCCAGTAAAGCTAGAGAGATGAAACTTGGTACATAGGTAGGTCTTGGTGAGAAAATAACCATATAAATCTGAAAACGGGCACTGTCCACCCGGTGAGGACTAGGGTTCCCCTTCTTTGTATGGGGCACTTCCAGTACAACTAGAAAGCTGAAATTTGGTACACAGGTAGGCAGAGAGGAGAAATTACCGAAAATGATTTTTTAACGGGCACTTTTCATCTGGGGGGACACATATGCCCCTTCTTTGTATGGGGCACTTTTAGTAGAACTAGAAAGCTTAAATTTCGTACACAAGAACTTGGTCCTTATTTTGATCTCAGTACTTTTTACGGCCGAAATATTCTGGATAGGAACTTGGCCTTATTTTCACATTTGAGTTTTTGTGCGGATAAGTTTTACATCAACTTAAACATTTCTATTCGAGCTGTAACTTATCAATACAGCCACGTTGTTCATTTATACAAACATATTCGTTTCTACACAGAAAGCCGTAGAGTAAAGAAAAACAAAGAAGATGCAAAAAAAAATCTACACCTGTTTTGTCTTGTTTGATGAAAGTAAACAAAATGCTTTACACTTGTAAAAGTTTAGTCCAACATGGTTGCAAGGAAACTGTTTATATGAATGTATATAGCAGATATTGTCCTACACGACACAAGCATGCACACATACAACATGCAATTTTTAATGCAGTTACATGCTCCAGCAACAATAATAATAATACAGCAAATTTCATTTTAAGAAATACCTACAATGCTTCTCAACCTCTTCCCTGAGGCAAACCGAAGAAATCGCAATAAAGAAGAAGAAGTAGAAAGGAAAGTGTGAAAAGCACAAAACCTAAAGGAATGAAAATGGTGCCGTGTTGTTCTAGATGTTATTGTGGCCGCTTTTGATTTGTAAACCACACGTTTTTACTAAAGATTTTTTTTTGCTTGTTTTAGTTTCTGCTGCAAGTAAACATATTCAAGATAAACTGAGCTTCATTGTGTTGCCATCTACAATGACTTTTAGGTCTTACGGTTGCTTCTACGTTCTTGTTCATGAGAATTCTTCTGGCCCCCTGGTAAATGAACAACAACAACAACAATTGCAAAAGCAGTTATAACAATATTTAACGCTTAAGAAAGAAAGAAGAAAGCTTTTTAGTAAATTGCAATGAAATTAAAATGAAAAAATTTACTAGAAGTGCTTATAGAAATTTTAATTTTGGCGTTTACATTACTTATATTTGTTTTAAAATGTTGTTTAAAAATGTCTGTCTTTGGTTTCCTTTTCAGTTTTGTATTTTATGCTGTTGCAATTTTCATTAACCCAGTTAAATATAGTTTTTCAACTGGTGTGTCCAAGCTTAAAGTTTTTAAGGGGACCATAATAAAATTATGCTTTAGATTAAGTTTTATTGTATAAATTTTTATAAAAAAAAAATGTTTGTGTGTGTTGCTTGTGTGAAATTGGCACTTAAAAATCTACTGATGACAGTCCAATTTTTTGTATTGCGATTATCCGATGCTAAGTATGAAACTGAAAGTAAGTACCCGGCAAAACTTGTGTTGAGATAAAATGTTAATAAATATACTTTTCAGTACTTCTACTTTGTCATTGAAAGCAAATAGTTGATGGAACTACTGTAAAGTATTGTGTACAGTGTGCAGTTTGGGGTTGAACAATATGTTTTTGGGTAATTGCCATAAATTACCAAATTTTTGCAGGGTATATTGTTAAACTGATCAGTTGTGGATTGGGAAGGATGATTTCGTATTTTTATTAGTTGCAATAAATTCATGTTTGTTGTCTTAATTTACACAGGGATTCGAATCAAGCTTCTTCTCTATTAAAATTAAACGCGCCAGCCACAAAGTGCAAGCTTTGCCAACAGCACCAACTACTTCAAGTGTAAAGAAACTTAACGAAACTGAGATCTGAGCTTCTTCTGCGTTGCTTTATATACTGAAAGGAAAATCTTCATTCAGACCATGAATTTCTTAATTGCATTAATTATATTTTTCATTGAAAGTCAGCTAATAAAGCCTTTCATTGGATCAGTGAAGAATGATTCACTGTACTTATGAACTTTATTTTGGCGGTCATTTTATAAATGGAATGAAACTATTTCAATACTTCAAAAAAATAGTTTCATGAATTAACCTTAATTGTTTCATTGATTTAATGATGTTGTTACATATCAAAAAAGAATTTGATTCATTAATACTATGAAAGTTTTTCATCTAATAAATTACTGTCACTTCATTAAATTTATGGAATTGCTTCGTTTTTCCAATGATTATAATTCATTAAAGTAATGATGAGATTTTTCATAAATATAATTAAACAGGTATACCATAGAATGATTTCCTACAACAAATTCAATTGCTAAAATAAAACGTTTCTAAATACTTTAGAAATTCTAAAGTTTACTTTACTTAAAATTTACTTTCGCTTTACTATAGACAGCTTAAAAGCGAAAGTCCACTTAATAAAAGGTTTTCCAATAAGAGTGATATGATTGTTTTAAAAGAAAAACACACTTATTGTTAAGGAAATTCAAAAGTTTTTTATTTAATGTGAAGTACAATCGATAGAATTAATTTCTAAATAAAACGTCATTCAAATGACCTGCACGACTTCTTCTGCAGGAACGAATTCGATGAATCCGACTTTCGATCACATTTTCCACTAAATCAAGTGAATGGCACGTTCAATATTGACTTGGCACTTAAACATTTTCAACAAGTCGACGAATAGCGAGCAAACGTGGACGACGATTATTACGTCCATAAAATGGCAAAAGCGCACGAAAAGTTTCAATTTGAGAACGATTATTTTGATAATAAAACTGAATAGTTTGTAAACTTTGTTCTTTCGTGTATCCCTCCATGATGAAATTCTAAACACTATCATGATTATCATTATTAATTTTAATAATGAGTGTTCGGCTTGAGGCAGTGATGTTATACACATTTTTGAAAAGTCTTTACGCAGCACTTAAAAAATCCCTATTTTTCCCTACGCGCTCAAAAAATTGTCTTTACAAAAATCCCTACAACTTTTAAATTATAATATATCAAACAATGCAAATAAAATCTTTGTGTTTAATATATAAACGTTTTTTTGAAACTTGTTATACATAATGAATTATTCTATCAGTCTTTTTTTATAAATTAAAAACTAAATAAACAAAAATTGAAAAACATAAAAACAAGTGATTTAAAATCACAATTAGTTCATTGGTAAAAAAAGCGAAATATAAAAAATATGTATTTTGCACTTTTGAAATTTGCTAAAAAAATTGTTTGCCCGTGTTATTTTTGACTGGTGATTTCCTGACATGTCGTAAGGATACCAGTTTTTTTAAATGAGTTTCGGTACATTGGAAGGTATAACAATTTTTACATTCGCCTTGTTAAAACGAGCGGACAATGCAAATTGAAGTTAAAATTTTATGACTTTTCTTAGTGCGAGCATCAGTGATGATGGGAAAAATTCTCTCCCTGTCTGTATTGGCATGTGGCAGTGATAAACCAAACGTAGCTAATTTCGAAAAAGGGGGAAAATGAAATTTTCATTAAAATTGTTCATTTTGGTAACTGTACTCCAAAACTTTTCGATGTCCATATTTAAAAAATCACCTATTTCTTGCTCTGAAAAAATAAATTTAAAAAGGATCTCCACTCTTGTAGAAGAGAATTAGCGTCCACTTTTATAATTTTCGAAATATTTTTAAATGAAAATTCATTTTTATTTCCTTTTTTTTCAATGTAATTTCAAGGTTTAAGAACCCTATTTCTCTGAAAATTTCTGTTTTGAGGGGTAATATTTGATGTATTTCTTCCAAGACCAAATTGTCAAATTAATATATTTTTGCCATATTATTGAAAAGTCCCTACATTTTAATGATTTCAACAAATCTGTCATTTTTTCCCTACGGTCCTTTTTTTGGACGAAAATCCCTACGAGTAGGGATTTTTCCCTACATATAACATCACTGGCTTGAGGTCTTATTTAATAAATAAGAAATAAATTAAAATTATTAGCAAAACTTATATTTAATATTGTATAGAACTAAATATTGTATAGAACTAAACTACACAATGAAAATATGGAAATAGATCTGCAGTTTCTAAACAGCCAGTCCGGATTCTATAATAAAATTTACTACGACATTTAAACAGTGTTATTGAGTTTATGTTGTATATATTTAGCGGAAGTGGCTCTGGGGATTATAAAAGATTCAGACATATATCAGCCTGACAAAAAAACAGGAGATTTTCCAAGTAGGTATTCCTATTAAAGAAGTAATGGTCTCATATAAGTACGGTGACCATATTTTTCGACGAAAAAAAAAAGGACACTAAGATTTAAATAAAAATTATTGGTATTAACCAAATTACATAGATATATTTTATATCAATAAAATAAAAATATAATTCAAACAATGTATTATTAGTGACTAGTACAAATAGTTGCATATGTATGTATGTACTTATTTTAATGTTTAAAACAGAAATTAAATATGCCTAGAAGTTTACACGTCGTTAAAACAAAAAATTAATGAATTAATCAAAATTAACAAAGAAATTAAATTTAGCCAATAATGCAAAAATAACAAAATTCAATAAATAAAAATAACTAAAAACAATAGTTTAAGGTTTATAATCCTAATAGATAATTATCTATTATTGATATTTTTCTAAAGAATGTATTTTATGTATTTATCAATGTTATTTGATAAAAACAATTTAAATTCTGCACAGTCCATTTGAAAGCCGACAGAAAATTTGACACATTGAATATACACTTTTCACTGTTGCCAGGCAATTCCTGGTTATAAATTTATATTGTATTGAGTTTAAAATTCGGTATTTTGAGAATATAAAACTTTTAATTTTGGAAACTAAAGAAGAACATTAGCCATCAAAAAGAGAGGACAAAAAAAGGAGAATTCAATTAAAAAAAAGACATTTTATTTTGTTTAAATTTTAAAGGACGTTGTGTAAAAAAAAGGACTGCCCTTTAAAAAAAAGGATTGATGGTTACCGTACACATAAGGGATGCTTTAAAAGTTTTAATTATTGATACTATCGGCTAAAATTACGTTGATCGTGATGTACTTAATGCAAAAAAAGACATGTGGCACTCGGGGACTGCCGCGGCAAAGCTATTGCACAGCATTTTTATCAACTTATGCAATTATATTATTACATTTTGTTCAATAACTCCGTTGTTATTCTTGCAATACTGTATGTTAATGAAATCAAGATCAATAGCATACTTTAAGGCTTAACATATATTGGGCGATTTAAATACTTAAAAAAACAAAAGACTTAAGAAACAAACTTAGTGTCAGGTTTTTTCGTTTCAAAAACAAAAGACTTAAGAAACAAACGTTTCAAAATTTCTTGATTCGGTCGCCTCAAAGCTCTCTATAGAAGATATGCAATAGCTTAAAAAAAAACAATAATATTTCTTTTTGGAAAAATCCCGCAATTCCCAAAAACTTGCGAAAAAAATCCCCAAAATGGTTTTTAAATATTTTTATCGTATTTTTGTGATTTTATACTCTATGGAATTTTTTTTCAATCGGGCTGCCCACTTATAAACTGTAAATTTATTTTTATTCCAGATATTTTTAAAAATCTCCCAATGAGCAAGTTTTACATTTTTGCGTGTTCTATTGTGATCAAAATTCACATTGGAGAAGTGGCAAACTGAATAGTATTAATAATTTAATAGTTATTATTTATTTTAAAATATAGTTTAGTTCAAAGTTTTATGGAAATCTTCACTAAGGTTTTTCAATGAATCTTTAAATCTTGACTGTTAAGATGACCGATAGCAAAGCAACGAAGATGCTAAAATTTGACTGATAGCCGAAAATTTTTCTAGGTTGTCCTCCTCTGTTAAATAACAAAATCTCCCCTTGGTGAAGAAATAATAAATTGTAAAAAGCGAGTAATTACCAAAATTGTTATTTTACCACAACAACCGACACTTACTTATCTACCTACTGACTTAACATTTCCTCTTTTATTTTCATTTATTTATTCACTATTTGTTTGGTTCTTACTGTCGGCATCAAGAACTTCTATTTTAAAACACTCGTACAGACAATTAAGAAATACTTTATTAATGAGTTCAAATATGCAGAGCCAGGGATAATCCTCTCTTGAACAGTTATTAAGTGGTAGAGATAATAAATTAAATTGTAATAAATACAAAGAAAAAAAATTATATATTTAAATTTCCATAAACTTTAAGGACTAACAAAAGCAAGTAGCCGGTTAATACTAATAAAAAAATGTCGATGGTTATTAAAAAACGCAAACATTTGCAATAAAAAAGTTTTAATTAAAACAAGAAATATGTATGTGTATATTATATTTCCCTTTATTTACATTTGTATATGATGCAATAATACAATGTTATTAAAAATAGAGTTATAATGTCTTTGTTTCATATGTATGTATGTATTTTATATTTGTTAGTTTTTTTCATTTTACTGCAGTTTTTATTATCCGAGAATCCCTTATGAATCCACAAATGTGTAATATGTAATTGTTATTGTAAAGTTTTATGTATAAACAACAACACATACACACTTTAAAGATTTTTGTACACTAAAACCGGGAAATGTATTCATTTCCGGTGTCAGTGTCATCGTTTTATAGCATGAACAATACTCTTGCAGTGGCAAGATCAAGCATGTATGGATGCATGCATGCATTGTCAGTTACTAGTTTGTACGACTTTGTTTGAATGTATGCTGCATTAAAGGTTATAAAAATTGAGTGTTGTGAAATAACGAACATATACTAACAGAATCTATAGCACACACATTCTTTCATACAAATATGTTTTATATATTTGTTTGTTTGTTTGTTTGTTAAACAGTGCCCCTACAACAATGGAATGGTTTTGTTTGGGCACTAAAAAAGATTGTCCAGATAAATAAACTTTATTATACATTTTGGAGCACACGTTCTTTTTATATGAAAAAATACAAAAATATATCAATATTATTGTTAAAACCAAAAACAACAACAACAATTTAGTTTATACTTATTTATGATGATTTTATTAGTTTTTTATACACAAGAAAAAAATTCAACTTTATTAAGAATAAATCTACGTTTGCAAGCTACAAACCGCTTAAGTCATTTTATATTTCTTTTTTCTAAAGAGCAGCTTAAAATCTTTAAAAGTCGCTTTCGATCAGTCGGCTGTTTATTTTTCTTAAAAACTTTTCCACACTTATTTTTAGCTAAGAAACGTTATTATCGTTTTGATTAGGTTACTACAAACAAACTAATGTATATTCTATATATTCGATCCTAATATTATTACCATTTAAAAATTTAAAAATGTTAAAAAATTCGGGGTATCATTCCATAACAATAAAACATTAGCAACAAGAATATATTATATTTATAATCAACTTATAGTTATAAACAAGCATGACATACAATACGAACCATTAAATTTATAGTAGTGGAATGGTTGCGACAATAATGTCATATAAATTTATGGTTGTCACATAATATTTATTATTATTTTAAATACTCGTATGTTTGTTTGTTTGTTTGTAATATGATTTGACTTTAGCTATGTTGTGAATACAACCATGTTTTTTTATTTTCAAGTGCTAGTTTCACTTACTGGCAAAATTAAAAAGAAAGCATACTTTTAGGATCTTCAGATGATAACTGCTTCAAAATTTACATATCGATGGCTTAATATAACAAACGGCATAATTCGATTTCTTGTTGCTTTACAGGGAAATGGAAATAATTATTAAAATCCGTTAAATTTCAAGTATAAAAAAGTTTTAATACAATTTCTTAATAAAAAGAAGCAGTAAATCTCACTGTTAAATTTATTTAATTTTGAAAGCAAGGTGCTTTTGGTAAATTTTCCTAAAAGAATATGCAAAAACTATATTTAAAAATAAATAAACTTACGCCCTTTTTATATTAATAAGGACTTTAATGTAAAGTTTTTGTGTGAAAAAAGTGTGATAATCGGCACGGGCACGCTTTCAAATGCATTTAGAAAATATTCCAAATCTGAGGAATGTAAAAAAAATTTGTTATACTGAAAGTAAGGAAGTCCGATTCCGATGTACGAGGTCGGTTCAAAAAAGAAGTCGAATTTTTAAATTGTGCGGCCTATGTGCATTCATTCGTTTCACCTGTTTAGTTTGTTGGCGAGATGCATAAAAATTAGAAGTATTTTGAGTGTTCGGCGATTTTCTGCTATCGAAAAATAAAACGAATCAATGAATTTGAATTGGAATTAAATGCTTAAAAATTACGTTTATTTGTAATAATATAAAAATGTGCTTAAAAATAATTAAAATAATAACAGTGGCATACAGTAACTGTACTCTGGGTCAGAAATATATATACAAGTGGTACATGCTTTTTATAGAAAGTCGAGAAGATGTGAATGACGACGATTGACCTAGAGGCCCCGTAGCATCAAGAAAATATTAAGAAAGTGAAGAAAATTGTTAATGGAGAATTGTCGCATTTAACTATAAGAAATGTTAGTGATGATGTCAATATATGGGTTGGCTCATTTCATGCAATTTTTTCAGTAATTTTAGACTTGCAGCGTGTGGCAGGAAAGTTTGTTTCGAAATTACTGAATTTTTACCAACAAAAAACCCGTCGCACCGAAATCAAGCCTGATACATGGACTTTATTAGATTTGGCTTCATGCTACTTTTTCTTGTTCCCAATATTGGAGTGACCCATGCAAGGACGTTGTTTTTCAACGGTTGAGAAGATAAAAATGGAATTGCTAAGGGAGCTCAAAAAATACATATCAGAACTGCTTCGTGGGCTGTAAAAAAATGCTGGCACAAGTGTATTATACTTGACTCGAACTACTTTGAGGGAGAAAAAAATTAAAATTGATGAATAAGTAAATTCTTGAGAAAAATTAAAATTCATTCTACTTTGTGAATATACCTCGTATGTAGTTCAGTAAAATTAAAAAAAAATTCCAGAAAATTCCATAAAATTTTAAGAAAGTATTTAAGACTCATAAACTTGTTTCAATTAATATTCAAATAGGAAATCAATTAAATTTTATCGGATATTGACAACCAAAACAATTCGTCTATTTTCTTATTTTCGACCAAGAGTGTGTTTTTCTAAATTGAATTATTTTGATGGTCAATTTTCCATGATAAATAAAAATGCGCCCTAATTTTTCTCTCAGCGTGAAGAGATAAGCCCATATTAAACTAACAACTAAAATTCAAAAACAAAATGCGAATTAAAAAAAAAAGATCTGTATTTAAGGTTTCAATACGACAACAAAAGCGGGTAAAATGTGCATACAAATTTACAATGTTCTTTTAATTTCCTGTTATAAAATTTTTTATTGTGGTTGGTTGTATTTCTATTTTTTTTTTTGTTGACAATTAAGTTCATAATTTGTTGTGTGAAATCTACAGTAAGGTTGTGAAATTTTCGTATCATCCACGTCACAAATTTCGTTCGGAATGGTTTTTTGTGCCATACTTGTTAAGGTAGGAGCGTGGCTCCTCAGTTAGGTGGTTCGCTGTGCAACTAAACACTTTTTGCCATGTATTTTGGTGTGTTGAATATAAAACTGAGTCCGTATTGTTTATCAATTTGTTTTCGTTCTGGTTTTCCATTTCCACAATTATTTCAAAAGTAAAATGTAATTAAAGAACGTTTTGTCCTACTCAAGTAAAAGCAAACTAAAACGAAAAATATATAATCATTATATTTGGGCCGAGACGTCATAGAATTTGTGCCAAAAACTCTATGTATTTCAATCTTTATTAAACATCAAAAACTAAGAAGGAATTTTGTAAGTTTTTGTCAGATGAAAGATGATTATGTTGTGAACAACACGATCTATATATCAATAAATTCCTTCTACAACTTTCAATTTTATACAACATTGAGTGGACGGAGGTCAGTGGCGGAAAATTACAATTTCTATAAAACACACGTGCTGCCATACATCAATGTTTTATAGCTGTATGAAACAATAATGTTGGTATGGCTTCAATAATATTGACGAAATTTTATCTTAGACAATTTGGTAGAAATTTCTTTTTAATTATTATTTATGAATTGTTGCTTCCCTAATAAAAATTCTATCCGAATTATCTGCATATATGTGATAGTTTTTTCAATTTAAAATATATTTTAGTTGATAATAAAATTTACTATTGTATAATTTCAGTGACAATTTTCTTGTTTATTGTTTTGTTTTTAACTAACATTTTAATTGTTTAATAGTTTTTGGAGTCAATAAATCAAATTCTTTTGTTGTTGTTCTCAAATTGTAGCATTCGGTCACATAAACATAGTGACACACTAAATAGTCGTTTGTTTTTAAAGTACATTTAAAGAAAAAATAACAATTATTTACAATTTAATTACTATAGGTAGTGATACATAGTATAGATGGCACTGCACATTGCACAGTGGGGAATTTGTGACAAAAAAAAAAAATATGTAGTAAATAAATCTGCAGTTTCCAAATGGGCATTGCAGTGCTAAAAATAGCAAAATTGTTCGTATTTATGGGTTGTCGCTTACAGCTTAGGAGATATTCGACAAAAAGTATTACATATATATATATCTTTTTTATCTACTTGGTCCACTGTTATGCTTATGGAAGAGTCAAAAGTGGACTAAAACCTAATGTTTAAAAAAGGCAACCCGTGGCTGTTTAATTTAAAACTTTGTTCTTCAGCAGAAATATATGCGTCAATTAATTAGAAATTAAAAAAAATTTTGCAAAAGTATGTACTCTATATTAATAAATTAAACATTTTGAGCATATTAAAGAAATATTTTTTTTTTTAGTAATTAAAAACAGAATAGCATTTTAATATCGACCTGTTTTTATTGAAAATAACAATTTTCTCAAATTCCAAAGCTGCAGTAAAAAAAATTAGTGTGCATATATAAGTTTTTTGAGAAATAATCTCTGCACCAACCCATAAATTAAAAAATATGGAGTTAAAACTATAAATCCCATTTTGGGGATTTTTTAAAATTTCTTTGGGAATTGAGTTATTTTAATATTTTTTTTTTAAATATTATATTCTCCTTAGTAATAACACCATTTTATACCTCAGTGCAAACTTTTAGTTGAAAATATTGAAGGAAACTTTTGTTCAGCTGAATTTCGAAATTAAAACCAAAATGTGCAAAATCACTTAATCTTTATTTATGCTTTTTTAATTTTTTTTTCGAAGATAGTTCTATATATATATATATATATGCGCAGAGCACAGATAAAAATTATCTTAAAAATATTTTTTATTGATGGAACCAACATTTTTTTAAAATAGAGTACATTGTAAAGATGTTTTTCTTGCGAATTGCAAAGCTGCAACATGTAAATAAATTACATTAAATTAAGGCCCAATGTTCTCTTAAAATATTCCCAAACCGAAATTTTTGCACCTGGATTAAAATAAGAAGAAAAAAAATTTCAAGATACTAAAAAATACCATTATTGAGATTTTTTTAATTTTTTTGGGAATTATTAGATTATAATTTCTTCACATTAACTAAATCATTTCCGAAGAGGGTGAGAATTGTAAGCTAAAAATAATGATAAATTAAAATATATTATTGTAATTTTGGTAATAACTGAATTCAAAATTTGTTAAAATTAAATTTAAATAACTGCCCTACGGGAAATGTTGTACCAATTGTCTAAAACATACCTGATAGGTTAAAATGGGAATGATACAAAATGTGCCTGAGTTGTGACTGGTGAAAAGAGGACATATCACAAAACTAGCACAAAAGTGCTAACAAAATTCAATCACTCAGTGTCTCATCGAAAGATTTTAAATAAAATCATTTGAAAAACTCTCAATTTTAGCATGCCGAATTTGCTTTCAAAAATTCTGAAGTTTAAGTAAAAAAACCTATGTACTTATATATGTACATACATAAGTATGTATGTACGTATTTTGAAATTAAAAAAAAATCCCATGGAACTATTAATTAATAGAATTAATGTTTATGATATTGTTTGTTTTAAAAGCTTTTTGTTATATTGCCTTATTCATATTGAAATGTTCATTTCTTATATTTTTTATAAAATGTGTTTAATACCCGCTTTAATATAATTTAAATGAAGTAAAAAATTTTTTTTTTTAAATACATTTTTTGCATGTAAACTTATTGTTGTGAAGCATTTAGACTCGTTCGGTGATACTTATGTCATCGAAGGACTAGATTTTATACCAGGCTTTAAGGAACTATTTTCTGACATGTTCATTAGGGACTAGTTTTAGACAGGTTACTGTAGGACAATCCTATTACCGGTTTTTATGAAACTATAACTGAGACTAGTACTTAGGAAACCACCACAGGACAAGTACCTTAAGTTTAGGTCTAGGACCTTTCACCAGGTATCTTAATTATGTCAATTGACCCTCTCTAATGACAACGCCATGTTAAAGTTACCAGTCCCTTTAATATAAAGTTCCTGAACTCGAACCGGTTGCTAGTCCCTGGGAACCAGTCACGTGACGTGTCATTTGACAGGTTATTTTCCCTCTAGGGTGGTTACTCGACAATATAACCGACACAATCGGTCGTATTCTAGATGGAAATAATTTTTTTAATGAAGACATTATTAAAACGTTTTAAGAAATCTTTTAAAGTTAGAAAAATATCACAGCTACAATTATCCAAAATATTTCGTTTACTTCCGTCAATATATATTTTTAATTTGGTATAAATCTTCTCAAAATTGATCGAACCAAAAAGTCAATCACAAAAAATGGTCTTGCCTACTAATTATATAGATATTAAAAATTGCTAAGACAGCCCCACTATATCGTAAAAGCAAGACTGTTGCAAATGTTGTACAGTTTTCAATATACGTTAACAACATTAATAACCATTTCCGGTATACATACAAACATATAAAAATAATCTATTATATTTTTTATATCTTTCTTGCACAAATATTTACATTTCACCACCTTATATTTATCTGCAGCACAATATGTTTTCTTAAATTCCCTCAAGTATTATAAATTCTATTAAAACACGCTCTTTCCATTATTTGCCAACATGCAAAATCATGTTTTGTCGCCAGAAATGTTCTACACGACACTGTTTATGTGCATTTGTAGCTCTACTTCCGCTTCCACCCAACGCCAGACCACTACATTTTCTTTTTGTGTCTTTTTTAACGTTTAACAGAAATTTGTTGAAATTTTTGTTTTCTCTTACAGTTGTTGCTACAAGTGAAACACTAAAATATTAACCTTAACATTTTTATATGTATTGCAAAAAAAAAAATAAAAAAATTGAAAAACTATAGAATATATAAAAATAAAAACTACTAATATCGAACCCTTAACTAACGGTCAGTGAATTGCTTTACCGTAACCATCTAGCAAATGCAGTTTAGGGGAGAATGGTTGTGGATTTTTAAGTAAAATTGCTGCACCGACCAAATAAAAAAAAAAAAAAAAAAAAAACACATAAAGGCAACAAACTAATGTCATTCCTCATAATTAAAAGACGTACTTGCTATTTTTCAATAACAACTATAAATCAACTGTATGGATATGTGTATGTAGTCCATTCGTTATACCAAGGGAATCGTTATAAATTGCAGCTACATACAAATACACTTTACAAAAACACACACACATACGCACATAAACCTTAGAACATGTATTTGTGAATATATAGCAAATAGTTTAAATAATAAATAGTGTAGCGCATGATGGGTGGTTGTGTTTTTCAATAAATTTTTTTTTCTTTTTAAATTTTTCAACCCGAACGTTTAATGCCAGAGGGGAATTTCTTACCAAATGTTTTTATGCATGTATGTATGTATGGGTACTATATGTAATAAAGCCCTGCACAAATACGTTTGACATGTGGGAATTTTTTAAATACTCTACTGTTGTTGTTGTTGTAACAGTGTTGTGCGGGCTCTGGAGACAATCTGGGCATCTGGCTATAGTGCCGGGGACTAGCAGTCAATCGAATTTTCGCTCCGGAACGACCCGAATCCAATTCGGCTAAGGATTGTCAACTCAGCGACAGTTGTATCAGACGGAAGTTTTTTCCACAGGTGAGCAACTCATGCCAGCGAGCTTGCTCAGTATCCTATTGCTCAGAGCTAACATAGAACAAAATCCAGGCCCCCCAAGTCTGGTATTGTTCTGTGTGCCATGTTCGCTTAATGCGAAATATCACCTCTGTGAGGTGTACAATTTGCGATGGCTGGTGTCACCTGAAAAACCGTTCAGGTCTCACCAGCCACCGAGAATGGACACCAAGCTTTGTAGCGAGCTGCTGCAACGCACACCAAACAAATCCTAGCAGTCACCCTCTTAACATAATCCCACATACTCCCCCCCCCCCCCCCCTTTCCTTTTAGGTCTGCAGTGAATGCAGATTTCGTCAACTAGTATAGCAACAACGAATGCTTAACACAAGCCAAAGACATTAATATTTCTGATGGTATTTGAAGTTTTAGAAAAATTTTTTCAGCTTCTCTAAAGTATGTCACGAACAAGAACTGTTTGCGACGAACGTCAGTACTTTCATCGTATTTCGCATTTTCAGAAACAGCGTTTATTTTTGTTGTTGTATTAGAATAAATGTGTGTACAGTACAGTTAAAATGTAAGACGTGTTTGCATTTCAAATGTTTTTGTGCAGGGCTTTAATATGTAAATAAATATGTGAGCATGAGTATGAGTTATATGCTCCCTACGAAATTTAAACCCGACAACATTTTGCCATTTACCAACAACCCCAAATTTCTCCTCTTATTGCTTTTAGGAAAACCTCTTTGTAGTAGGATTTCTGTTAAAAAGTCTATATAAAAATGTTCTTTTAATATAAACTGGCACTTAAGCAAATATAAACTTTTCAATTCTAAGATTGCCAAAGTTTCAATAGAATTAATTGCTCAGCGATTTATATGAATAGCAGATATGCATCTAAAAGATTTATCATTGTAAATAATTCATAGCCAAATATATATAATTGAATATATAAAGGATAAAAAAATATGACATTTATTCGAGCAAATACTCAAGAATTTATGTTTCTAAAAATTTCATTTATATGTTGCTTTTGAAAAGTTCCAAAACCCATTTACTCATACATTTTGCGAATTACAAGGCACAGGGAAAATAGCTTTTCAAAAAACTTTACAAACATCACAAAAACCAACTTCTTCATACTTTATTCATTCTGAGTAAATGAGTTTTGGATCTTTTCAAACATAAATGGTAAAGATCTACTGATGAGTTGGTATTTAGAACTCAACGCAATGCATATAGATTTGCTAACCCACAACAAATAAATAAAATATTTAAAATAGAAAGGATATTTAAAACAAAAAGTTAACAACAGTTTCTTAGTAGACTTACAAACTTTGAAAAAAAATTTTATGTATTTAAATCGCATAATATTTGTAAAAGTTATTAGATCAACAAAAAAATTTTGACACCCAGTAAGATCCCACCACGTTTTTCAATAGGTTGATCAGTTACTCAGTTCTTTTAAAGCTTAACCGGTATGATCTTTTTTTTTTTGGCCAAAAGCAACACTGTAGTCATGTATCATCCAGAGTATTCACCAGATTTGTCTCCCTGCGAAATTTTTCTCTTACCAAGATATCAGAGACCCATGAGGAGGATGACGTTTTGCAACGTTTGAGGAGATATAAACTGAATCGCTGAGAGTACTCAAGGACATACCAAAAAGTGAATATCAGAACTGATTGGAAGTTTGGAAAAAGTGCTGGCATAAGTCTATTATACACCAGGAGTGGACTTTTTTGAAGGAGTCACAAAAGAGAAATTAATGAGTAAATAAATTATTTTTGAGAAAAATTAAAATTCACCTTAAAACTCTTATGATGGGATCGAACTTTAAATTACGTTGAGATTTTTTAAAAAGCAAAAGGGGCCTTGTATTTAATTTTCCTTTTTAATAGGATCTACACGCATACATTTTCTTCATAGTTTTCCAGCATCATCCTTCAAATATTTTCCCGATCATCGGCAGCCCTTGTTTTATATTTTTATTTTCATAAATTTTTTCAACCATAAATACAACAAACTAAACCAGAAAATTTACCATCAGTGTATTTTTACAAAATCTTGTGTACAAAACGAAAATTGAAAGCCATAAAATTTTTGTGCTTAATTTATATTGATCATAAAAATAACCAACAACAACCATGCAAAATATCTCCAAAAAAAAGCACTATAAGATTCCTTAAGGATTTCTTCAGTTTATTTAACAGATTATGACTGACTACAAAAACAAGTGAAAATGAGTAAAAAAATATATGAAACAAATCTCTAAAAGTTTTATATCATCAAATTTATGATAATACACAACTTGAAGTACTCGTACAAGTGAATAGTTTTGGAATTTAGAAAACTGATTTTTTTTCGCATAAGAAATATATATCGTCAGCTCATCATTGGTTTAGTGGAACAAGCAAGAAATCTTACAGGAGAAAAAAAAATTGTTAGTATTCTTTTATTAAAAATGAAAGTATTTTTTGTGCTGCATATATGCATTTTGGTTCTTCAAAAGGCAAATTAAAACAGACACACGTACTGCTTCAGCCATTTTGGGTCTTGGCTGGAATCGAACCTGTGTTCTCCAGTTTAATATTCGACTACCTTAAAATTGTTGCTATGTAGCAAATGGGAAAGAGGGTATTCAAAATGTATTGATTCCATAACCAACTAAATTTTGTTGTAAATGATCGGTGCACCAAAGCAATAACGTGCCAACGAACTATGCTGCATAATATTTGTTAAACATTAAAAGTTTTTGTATATACTATATCCAAACATATGTATGAATGTGTACACACACATATGTACATACATATTTTAAATTGATTTTTATTATCGTCTTTAAAGATAAAGATAGCTAAATATTTACTTTTGAATAACCCGCCTGTACATACATAAATATGTACATATGTACGTACAATACATACATACTATATTGGGACTTAACCAAAACAGTTTACGTTCGATGTGTCGACCATAAATTTGTTGAGTATTTTTTATTTTTAATTTTTCTTTATTACACAAATAAATTGTGTTTGTGTCAAATATTGTCATATTGACAGCTGAGCCATGATATCGGGGGGAGAAAAAAAGTCATCAACAACAACAGCAACAACCGGGAAAATATTGTTTCGAAGAGTTAATTTATGTCGTTGGCTTTAACTATTTTTGTGTTTTGTTGTTTTTTGTTTATTTTCGAAATTATTTCTTGTTTTTATTGTATTTATTTTATACTCCCACTGACTGACTGCATTTGAAAGGTTTATTTTTCACAATTTAATTTCTCATTGAAATCATCTATACTCGTAAATCATATACATTTTTATGAATTATAAAAATTGCCCGCATGCAAACAGGCATACATACATACATTGCACATACATATGTATGTATGTATGTATGTATGTATGCATGCATGTAAGCGATATATATTTTTATGTCGTCAATTAAATAAAATATGACAAATTTGTTATAGAGGAATAACATTTTACAAGCATTTTTAAATGAATTGTGAATTAAGAGTTCAATAGTGGCAAATTGTAATTATTAATAATTTGTTAATAGTGGCAAAATTAAAGCGGCCATTGTTGCAAAGTTGCATATAAAATTTTAAATTTTAAGCTTAATTGTCAAAATAAAAAAAACACACATTATGACTAACTTTTTGTTTGGTAATGAAGTGAGAAAAAAATTAAAAAAAATTTTAGTGGCTGCAATTTTGAAATTTTTATTTTGAAATTTAATGCATGTTCAGGGGCCAAATCACCGCATACGATATCGATCAAAATATATCGAAAGTTTTCAGTTTGGTATTATCGCATACGATATCGAATGAATTGTATCGTAATTTGACGCATCGTATGCCATAATTTGCTTAGTCGACACGTATCGTAATGGTATTCGATACGATAGTTAATTCGATATCGAATGAGGTGATTTGGCCCCAGATGTTTGTTGTAGCTCCTGCTTTAAAATGAACTAAAAAAATGATTGATTTATGTACGGGCTGTCTCACAGCTGTAAATGAAAAATGCAATAAAACTAAATCCCTTAACATTCTACCTTACAATTTTATTATCTTCATACTTCTATTTGTGTAAAAGAAAAAAAAATCCGCATGAAAAAAGTATTATGTTACTTTTAAGCCACTTTTATAAAATGAAAACTTAAATCATATTGCGTGTTTCCATATTATTTGTAGACTTGTCAACATTACAACAAATAACACAACATGCAACATGCAACAAAATTCACAAAAAAAAATAAATTGTAAAAAAAAACTACTAAATAAAATGCCATTTTATATAATTTTATTATACGAGTATTATAAAAGAAAGTAGTCAGATCGAGACATGATTTTAATTAATTAATTGTTCTGGCACAGACACAGGCTCGCACGATATTGAGTTACTGATGGTGTAAATTAGGAATTGTGTCTAATTCTTGGACAAAGAAAATAAAATTTATAGATTTTTTCCGTTTATAAAATTATGACATTTCTCAAGCTCGTGCTCGTGGTACGGTTGAGACAATAACTATGTGTTTCCTAGTATATGGTTGCGAAAAAATATGCATATTGGTTTTAAAATATTGAAAATATTAATTAATTTTAATATTCATAAAAATTAAACTGTCAAGTTTATTTATGCACAAAATTAAAGCAAAAAAGCAAGCAACAGAGCACAAAATAAGCCAAAGAATAAGCAAAAAAAGATCAAATAAGCTTCCAAAAATTAAACAATGTAACCACTTTTGATTTATTTTATTATATAATTTTTTATTGTTTTTTTTTTTATTTTCAAAAAGAAAAAATCGATTATCGCATAAAACTGTAGAATAAAATAAAAAAATTCATTCAACATGATTGGATGTAGTAGGAGCGAACTTAAACAATAATTATTCACTTGGAAATAGCGAATCAATGTATTCATCAGCTTCGCTTTTGTTTAAAAAAATATTATTTTTATTTTTAACTAATGTTTGAATTTTGAAATGTTTCGATTCATAACTTTTTTGAACTTTTCAAAAAATACTTTTTTTTTCAAAATTTTTCATCTTTTCTTCCACATTTTCTATAATAGACAAATTTTCTTTTAAATAAAGTCCTCTTCTTTCTAATTTGACTATACTTCGGAAAATGCACTCGAAATTATCTTTTATGTAACGGGAGATCAGATTTTAAAGATGCATTTTTAAATAGAGCTTTTGCTTTATATATTGATTGCACATCATCATCGGAAAGTGCATTTAACACATTGCAAATTTCTGTATAGTTGTCACAATAATAAATAACACCTTTAAACCAATCTAGTTTGCAATGTCAAGAGTTAAAGAATAGAAAATTGCATGTGTAAAAAAACGACAAACTTTTGCTTTTTATTTGCAACAAAAAGATTCAAAAATTATTTTCAAGGGCTGCCAAAGTGCATTATAAGCAAATTTAAGCAGAATATATCAAATAAAGCAATTTTGCAAAAAAAAGTTCAAAATAAGCGAAATCAAGCTTTTCCAGCAAAAAGCTTAAAAAACTTGCCCTGGTTATTGCATTTGGAAACATGTCTATGTTGGCAGAATTCTTGCTACAACTATAATATAATTATTAGCCAATAATAATATTGTTTGCCACGTATGTGCTTATTGTTTTTTTTTATAATACCAGCACTAAGGGGATGACCCCTACTTATGCAATGCATTGTGCCAGAATTTAGTAACAATTGTGGTGGTAGAGAAGATAGATATTGAAAATAAAGAAGGCTTAATTCTTTTACAGCTCTGCAATTGCGTTTTCTTTTAATTTTTAGATCAGTGTTGTGGCGCCTCCGGTGTTAAGTAGACGTATGTATATCAAGTTTTCTTAACTTATGTGAGCAGTCCTTTTATTAATTTATTTAGTTCGCCGACGTTTCTGCTAACCGACGAAGGAGGGCGTTGTTGTGTACATTAGCTTGGAACCGTATCAATCGATAGCGGAGCAGTTTGTAGTAGTGACCAGTGCTAGCCAGCATCACTTAAATATTCTGACAACTATTAATACCATGCCACTCTAATGTAGATTAGAGAAATTAGTGATGTTGATTGACTTGCTCTGACCAGGGTTTGAAACCAGGCCCCAAGTCATTGAGATACATAGCTTATTTGCATTGCGAATTGGTACCTTAAATAAGATTTTAGTTTGTTTTCAAAATAGTTTCTCTTTTTCCTCTTTGTAACCAACAAAACAATAAACTAAAAAAAAATACGAAATAATAAATAAATGTCTTTTTTATATTAAATTCAACGGAATGAATCAGACATATTATCATTATATGATTTCTAAAGCGTTATACGAGTACATATTTGTATACGATTATATCGATCCAGATTATGTTCATATACAAATCTATATATATATAAAAATAAGTTGTCCTATGTTCGTGATTTTATAACTCGAGAACCGATTTTCAAACGAGTACATGCGTCGGAAAGGTCTTCTTTCACTGATAGTTTATGTGTTGTTTGCATGAAATCAGTGGTTCCGGAGATATGGCATTTAGATTAACCAAATATTTGGGTGAAAAATAAGGAATAATTCGTTGAATCATCGAATTTATTCCTTGTTTTTCACCCAAGGAACAGGTTCTTTGATTCAACGTATGGCAATCAATTCATTGGCTTGTTGAATTCAACGTACCAGTTTGTTGAAGTTAAGAAACCATACGTTGATTTTTAAGAATTTATTCCTTGATCCAACGTATACATACAACAAAATCAACGTATATTGCTTAAAATCAATAAACAGGTTCTTTGAATCAAATTATATCAGATGGGCTTCATTAAGTTTCTTACATCTTCACTGCTGATACATTTTCCTTCTTTTTGTATTAAAAATATTGTTATGTTTCGAAGTAATAAAAAACCGTAGATTAATGTCAACACAATTTAATCTTCTTAAATGTTGAAGCGAATAACAGAAAAAGAATAAATAAATGGTGCAAGAAAACGCCATAATCATTTAATCTGTAAACATTTATTTGTGAGAAAAATAAAAAGAATAAAGATGAAGAGATACAGAGAGATACAGATGTAATAAAAGGTGTATAAATAAAATAAACATAAAAACACCTTCTTAAGATTAAATGTTTTTTTGTTCATGTAATTTTAGTACCAACAAAAGCAAAAACTATTTCTAATGTTTGCTATTTGAAGCCCTTTAATTCAACAAAATAGAATATAAACATTGAATCCAAACATAAAATGTTCAATGAAATCGATCGAAAATAGAATTAAGGAAAATAGGAGTATGTAATATTTTTTTTATTTTACACATTGTTGTTTTCAAGTATTAGAAGTGCTTTAAAGCTTGCATACTTCAGCTACCATAATTTTATTAAAAGGCAGTATGAACAAATCTTTAAACTTGTGTGATGTTTCATCATGACGGCCCATTGATTTGAGTGTAAAAAAGTGAGCGCTTCTTATAGAACTTTTAGGCTCAAAGTATTCGTCCGTCATGTGGAAACAGCGCACTGGACTATTAAAATAATTTTTAAATACATAATTTTGTTGTTTCTGACAAGCTTTTTATTGAATGTATACATTAACATTATATTGACAGTAAAAATATATATTTTTAAAAATCATGATTTAATTTTTGTGTATATAAAAAATGGTTTCAAAATTCTCGTATTCTATTTCTATTGAAAACTTGGTGAAAGAATATCAACTATATTCTTTCCCAATTAGTATCCACTTTATATAAGTTGAAAAAATGAACGAACGAATGCTGATGAGAGGTGTAGCGGCCTTGAAATCGGTATACTGATACGTTCTGCTTGTCTGATTAAAATAAAAGATTTTCCAATAGTGATGATATGATTTTGAATTGAGGTTTCGGCCATTTGTAATATGTCATGATCTGTCATTTGTTTTTCTTTTTATTCAGAAGTGTTTACAATTTCATCATGGAGAGATTTTCGCAAGAACAACGTTTACAAATTATTCAGTTTTATTATAAAAAAAAATAATCTCTCTGAAATTGCAACTTTTCGTGCCTTGTTTCCATTTTATGGTCGTAATAATCGTCCAAGTGTACTCGCTGCTATTCGTCGAATTGTTGAAAATTTTGAGCTAACATTTTCTTTACACAATTTTCAAGTGCCAGTAAGACAAAGAAGCGCTCGAAGTAATGCAAATATTGCTGCCGTTCAGGAAATTGTTGCTGAAGACCGCAATTTATCGATTCCAAGACGTTCCCATCAACTGGTACTGTCTCAACCCACAACATGGCGGATTTTGAGAAAGGATTTGGGTTTGCATCCGTATAAAATTGTATTCACTCAAGAACTGAAGCAACACCATCAACAGATTATTCGCTGTGGCGTGCAGCCAGAGGACTTAAAAGGCCAGTGATTTGCAAACCTCCATTACGAGCCTCTAATGGTGACTGGGCAAGAACTGATGCTGAAAAAGGTGATCTATTTGTTAAGCACCTAGAAAAAGTATTTACCCTGAATATTTCTGCTGATATTGTTGAACTGCCACCAGTCGTCTCTTTACCAGAAATACCGATGAGATTTAACATGACGGAGATTGAAAATACTATTACTAGTCTTAACACCAGAAAAGCCCCAGGTGTCGACAAAATAAGCAACAAAATGCTTCAACAACTGCCTTATATTGCAAAAAGAGTTATACTCTTCATTTTTAATAGTATTCTACGGCTGCAATACTATCCTGCAGAATGGAAGGTTTCGATGATTATTATGATACCAAAGCCCGGCAAGGATCATACGAAGGTTGAATCCTATCGGCCTATTAGTTTACTGTCTAACATTTCAAAACTATTTGAAAAGCTGTGTATGAGCAAGCTGATGCCTATAGTGACTAGAAGTGGATGCATTCCAGGTCATCAATTCGGTTTTCGCAGAAAATATAGCACTATTGAACAAACTCACAGACTTGTGAACGTAGTTCGAGACACCTTTGAAAAAAAGAAATATTGCTCTGCGCTCTTTATAGATGTTTCTCAATCTTTCGATAAAGTATGGCACGAAGGTCTTATCCACAAATTAACACGAAATCTCCCCGCAAACATCGTCAAGCTTTTAAAAAGCTATCTAGAGGAACGAACATTTGTTGTTAGGGAAGGCAATTTTTTAAGCCCTCCGCAGTCGATCGAAGCCGGAGTTCCCCAAGGCAGCATCTTCGGTCCCTTACTTTATTTAATTTATGCCTCTGACTTACCGTTAAGCAATAACATTCATACATCAACATTTACTGATGATACAGCTTTTTTAAGCGTCCATGAAAATCCAGTAGAAGCTTCCATCAACTTACAAGGGTATATATCCAAATTGGAAAAATGGCTCAAACAATGGCGTATAAAAGTTAACGAGCAGAAATGTGTACACGTCACTTTTACGTTGCGAAGGGAAACATGCCCGCCTATACAAATCAACACCGAGACTATTCCGCAACATACTGTAGTCAAATATCTAGGCGTTCACCTTGATCGCCGTTTAACATGGAAATCTCATATAGACGCAAAGTTGATGCAAATGAAATTAAAAACAGCCCAAATTAATTGGCTTATGGGAAGAAATTCTATACTGAGCCTAGACTGTAAACTTCTACTATACAACGCGATCCTGAAACCAATATGGTCCTATGGAATCCAGCTGTGGGGCACTGCCTCAGCATCGAATGTAGAAAAAATTCAAAGGCGACAAAATAAAATTCTACGTACAATAACTGCAGCCCCCTGGTATGTCAGAAACTATAGAATTCATAAAGATCTAGACGTTCCGTTGGTAAAGACAGTATTTTCGAAACACGCGAAAAAATACATTAAAAAACTTGAGTTGCACCAAAACCCACTTGCGCGTAATATTCTAGAGTATAGAGGCCACACCCGGCTTAGGAGGAGGGACACTCTTTCTATCAGCCGTACACGAGAGATGTAAAACAACAAAAATCAACCGTTGTAACTAAAAATTTTGTTTAGCATTGGCTAAACTTATATTTAATATTTTTTAGATTTAAGATTTGAAAAACTTATTGATGTTTCAATCTATTATTGAAGATTCAATAAATAATATACATACATATCAAAAAAAAAAAAAAGAACTGAAGCCATTGGACAACATTTGGTTCCAACAAGACGGGGCTACGTGCCACACAGCAAATGCAACAACTGAATTATTGCGAGAAAAGCTTGGAGATTCGATTATTTCAGGAAATTGTGATATTGAATGGCCTCCAAGATGTTATTGTGGGGTTATTTGAAGTCATTGGTCTTTCAAAATAGACCAGACTCTCTTCAAGCTATACAAGTCAATATTGAGCGTGCCATTCATGACATACGACTTGATTTAGTGGAAAAAGTGCTCGAAAATTGGGTTCATCGAATTCGTTCCTGCAGAAGAAGTCGTGGAGGCCATTTGAATGACGTTTTATTAAGAACTTATGGCTTTTTCTTTTCTACACACAAAATGGCACCTTATTGAAAGGTACATATATAAAATGTCTTGCCAACCTTGTAATAATGCAGTGAAAGAACACTAGAACTGAACACAACTTATGAAAAAGTGAAACGCCCTGTTTTCAACAACTGACAGCTAAGTTTTATAGGGCACTATCAATACTGTCGATTTTTACGGGGCAAAAAGTGCAATTCCTTCCACCCTTAGTGAGGGCGATTTTTTTAGAATCAAACACACTGCCCTTTTAGAGAGCAAAACATTTTTAAGAAACGAACACCAAAGTACATTTTCTGTATGGAAATGTACCATTTTTTTGTACAAAAGAAAGCACCATTAATTGTATCGATTGTACTTCACATTAAATAAAAAACTTTTGAATTTCATTAAAATTAGGTGTGTTTTTTTGTTTAAAGAAATCATATCACTTTTATTGGAAAACCTTGTATTTGTCGAAAATAATGTCACCAAGAAAGAAACTAATAATTTATTTCCTTCAATTCTAAAATTTTTTTATATTTGATTTCGCATTTTTATAAAAACTGTATAAAAATACTTTTTTGTAGAATAAAAAAAAATTATGACATTAATTGATGAAAAGTTTTTAGAGAAGTTCAACCAAAAGTCAATTCGTCTACCGTGTGTGTTTTCAGCGTGATAAACTGAGACAGATATAAAATATAAGTCGACCTAGCCGACATTCTTCGGCATTACATCTGCATGTCTTACATGTCTGCACTGCGGTGAAAAACTTGAAAAGTGGTCTCCAAAATGTTCCATTGAAAACAACAAAAATATTTTTGGACCCATTTTTTCTATTTTGGGGACATTTTTCCTTGTAGCAATTTTTCATGGTGGAGCCCAACATTTTATATTAAATATATTTATCTTTTCTTCTGTGTGATTTTGCAAGTTATCATTCCAGCATCTGCAGATCGTAAGCTAAACAAGCAGCCGAAGAAAAAAATTATATTAGGTGTATTCAATGTATGGTGTAAATGGTGTTGCGAAAGAGCAAGTTGAAGAAATCGTAGCTTTTTTGTAAAATCCAGCAACAAAATACATAAAGAGCATTTGTTCTTTCGCAATACCATTTGCACCACACACTGAATACCGCCATTATGAAAATATATAAAAACGCGAAAACGAATTTAATACTTAATGTTCGTCCCAAGACACGCTTTACCATTAAATGCAATAAATAAACATACAGAAATAACAGAGCCAAAGGGATGATAAGAGCATTTAAAAACATCATCTATGAATGTCATCTATAGAAAACAAATAACAACATTTTCTGTTGCAGCCGATTTTTGTCGTTTTCTTTTATCCGATTTTATTGATGCCTTGAGATATTTCGATTGTAAAGAGACTAAGAAAACAAAACAAGCAAATATTTAAAGAGTTTACTTTGTAGCTTATAGATAATAATACGAGGGTGGTCTCCCATATTTAGAAGTCTGTTGACTTAAAGAAATGATTGAAAAACTATTATTATAAATTGTAGTTTAAAAGTGATTTACAATAATTTATTAAGAAATAGTTTTCTAATTTTCTTGACCTTTTTAACTCAATTTCTCCTGAAGAAGCCAACCAATGGTGTGGCGAAATATCGAGAAATTAAAATTAAAAACATTTTTTATATAAAAACGACCTAAAGCTTTAAAAATTATTACACAATTTATTAAGAAATATTGGATAGAAATTTTTTAAATAAATTTTAAATTTTATATAAAAAAGGGAATATTTTACTTGAAAAAAAAAATTGCAAACTAAAAAAGCTGTTTTCTAATTAAACGTTTAAATAAGCCTGTTCAGTAATCAAATAATTTCATCGAAATAATCAAATAATTTCATCGAAATAATAAAATAATTTCATCGAAACAATAAAATAGTTTCTCTAAAACCAAAACAAATACAAACTATATTTTAATTTTAAAAATTATTTATTTCCAATAAAACAATGAAATAATTTCGTCAATACTTTAACGAAATTAAGACGTTGAATCAATCAATAATTTTACTTTATATATTTGTGGATTTTTTGACTAAAATAATTTGAAGAAAAAAACTTCTAAAATTTATAACAGATTCATGCAGAATATCAATATGAATGCAACCATATAAGTCAATCTCAAACATGTTATTTCTTTTACACTTTTTAACCAATTTCTGTGTTATATTAATAAAAAAAATTTGAAGAAAACTCAGAAATGGAAACACAGAAACAGACACACAAAGTAAATATGTACGGAAGCAGGGTTTAAAATTACTTTTCTTATTTTTATTTATTATATTACTGACTAGTGAGAATGAATATATGATCCATATCCATTTTTCTAAGGAGAGAAACTAAAATTATTTACCTGATAAATATTTTTCTAGTTTATATATAAAATTATGAAATATGAGGGCAATATGTATTTAGTAGATATATTATGGTGTTTTATTTTCTATAAAAAAATGGTACATCTCCATGCAGAAAATGTACTTTGGTGTTCGTTTCTTAAAAATATTGTGCTCTCTAAAAGGGCACTGTGTCTCATTTTAAAAAAATCGCCCTCACTAATGATGGAAGGCATTGCACTTTTTGCCCCGTAAAAATCGACAGTGTTGATAGTGCCCTGTAAAGCTTACCTGTCAGCTGTTGAAAACAGGGCGTTCCACTTTTTTATAAGTTGTGTTTAGTTCTAGTGAAATAACAAGCTGCATTATTACATTTTATATACCCTACAAGAAATTGCTGATGGAAACTTATTTACTAACACTCTTGCAGCTATGACTAAGTTTACATCAGCATTAGTAAAATACTGTGGAGTGAGCGGAGTTCAGATATATGTTTTACTATAGTTCACGAAATCCACAAGTATGAAAGAGAAACAAAATCACACGTACACGAATGTTTACATCCGTTTTTTCATATTGCCCTTAATAAAATGATAGAGAATGGGTATACCCATCAGCAATGACCATCAGATGATGCATTAAATGACCGTCATTGTTCTTGTAAAGATATATAAGTATCTTTCAATAAGGTGCCATTTGTGTGTAGAAAAGAAAACACCATTAGTTTTTATATGTATGGAAGCTATTGAAAAGGCTTACCTGGCAACGTTGACTATACTCGCCCCTTTTTAGGAAAACCAAACCCTTGGACCGATCTTCCTGAAATTTTAACAGCATGTTACTGTGACTCTGGAAGGAATAATAGGCTATGAAGTTTTGATTGGAAAAAGAGGCGTGGCACCGCCCATATAACTTAAAAATTTAAATCGCCATATTCTGGGCATTTTTTGACCTACGTCGATGATATTTGGTGCATATGGTATTGGTGGTATGTTATTGGCATAATTTGGAATACGTACCAGGAGAAAAGTGAGTGGGACCACGCCCCTTTTTAGGAAATTTAAAAATCGTAATATAGTCTTAACTACTACCGATCGTCATTAAATTTTCACAATAGGATATATAAATACTTTTAATTTTATTTTATAACGAGGGGGTACCGAAGCACACCGGGATAAGCTAGTAAATGTATAAAGTTGATCCAATAGTTATCTTTGTGAGTGTGTGTATAGTATGTACGTTACAAAGTATTTTCACAAATACATAGAAACATACATAGAAACAAATTTTTTTGTAAGCAACAGAGGTGATAGAAAAATATTTAAAGAACGTGATGAGAATTTATCGATGACACTGCTGCTGTATTATATCTCAGTCTCTGGAAGAAACTATCGAACAAAAATATTGAAAAATTTTGGAGACAAAAATCCAATCACATATTCATACATACATATGTACGAGTACATACATGTGTAAGTGAGCAAGTAAATTTTGTGAGTATGTTTCATTATGTTTATTTTTGTGTTCTTTGATGATGTAATGAAAATTTTTGTTGTTGCACGTAATAGTTTTATGTTTCTAGGTTTTTCGAAATTTAAGATATTTCTAATAAAAGAAGAACAAAAATTGAATTTTTAAATTGTATAACAATATCCATTAAAGTTTATGATGATACATACACACAGTTGTCTTGCCCTCAGGTACATAACGCATGGAATAGAAATAAACTTATGAAGCATATGATATGCCAGACAGAGAGTGAGAGATGATGTTGTTGAGTAAATAGCTTAAGATAATAGGTATCTTAAATATTTTATTTTACATCATCTATTTTAACGATAAGTAAAAATTGTTATATAATATGAAATAATAGTTTAAAGACCAATTTCTAGAGATTTAAATCGTCTCGTGTACTATTCATGATGAATAATATTTTGAATTTCTTTGTTATGGGTGGTGTTGGCTGAAGTGGTTAGCGCGTTGACTACTAAGCAAACAAAGACATGGGGCCTGGGTTCAAACCCTGGCCAGAGCAAGTCAATCAACATCATTAATTTCTGTAATGTACATTAGTGAGACATTGTATTAATTGTTGCCGGACTATTTAAGTGATGAAGGCATAGCACTGGTCACTAAAAAACTGTTCCGACAGCGATTGATGCTATCCAAGCTAATCTACACAACATCGCCCTCCTTCGTCGGTTAGCAGAAACATCGGCGAAGTAAAACAATTAATAAAATGCCTGCCAATACAGCTTAACAAAGTTAATGCGTCTACCTAACACCGGAGGCGCCTCAACACTGCTATAAAAATTAACATAACGCGCAATAACGCGCAAAGCAGAGTTGTAGCCTTCGTCATTTTCAACATCTATCTTCTCTACTCTATCCCTCTCTCTGAGTTCCGGCACAATGCACTGCATACGTAGGGGTCATCCCCTGAGTGCTGGTCCTAATTAAAAAAAAAAAAAAAAAAAAAAAAATGGCAAAGATATTAATCAGTGGAAAATATTTTTAACTTAGTGACTTACTTTTGCTCAAATTAAGTTGGAGATCTTCGCTACAGAAATTGACGATTGAAGAACTTAAGTCAGGTAACTGACACATCGAAGTTTAGCATACTCGTTAGGTTTAGTCTCTTTCTACATTTTCCTGTATTAAAATTTAAAAAAACTGCAGATTGCTGGTGCCTAATATGAAAGCATTGACAAACCATATTATTTGAAGTCAAATTTTGAAAAGAATTGAAATTATCAATTTTCCTTCAATCGTAATGCTGCAATTAAAATGACGCACAAACGTCATATATTTCAATAACATTTAATTGCTAATTAATCAACAAGTAGCCATCGTTAATACACTTCAAAGTTATTATGTACTTCTAGTGTTTGTTCTAAAAAACTTTTACATTAAAACAAAAAAAAAAATCCCACAATAAAAGAAAAGAAAAAACTTTAAACTTTTTAAACAGCCACTTAATAAAATACATAAATAATTCATTACATTACCATTTGCTTCATCTCAAACTCAGTTGTTATAAATTTAACCATCTGGTAATGCGAATGTGGTTGATTGTCTTACGTGGCAGAGCAACTTTATTGAAGCATCACTTGTTGCTGCTACAAATAATAAACTTTGTTTTTCATATAAATATAAATTTACTTTGGCTTTAATAAACTCATATGCAAGTTTAAATACTTTTTACAAAAAAAAAAAAAAAAAAAAACGATAAATACAAGTGGCAGAATTATGTTGGTTATTTAATATTATTTTGAGCCTTTGCTGCAATAGAGTCATAACTCATAAAAATTTTATTTTTGAGAGTAAATAATGCAGCTATAATTTTCATTTTTCTTAATATGTAAAAATTTCCTTAAAATGCAACAATAACTGTCGTCATATCAGTGGTGCCAACTCTTGCAACATCAAAAGCACTGTGAGCCCATGGAAATAGGGTAAAAAAGGGTAAATATTAAAAAAATTTTGGGTACAAAAGCACTAACATAATTTTGTTTTGGGTCTGGTGGATCAAAAGACAGCCTTGGCTGCGCTGAAAAACTTGCATATGGATCTAGTGCTTTTTCATGTTTTTTTTTTTTGTGCGACTTTGTCGGAGTAAATCGATTTATCGTGAACTTATTTCACAATTAAAACAATATGCTTCTAGTTCAGCTTTTGCTGGTCAAAGCCACCTTTTAATAGCTGGATCATTTTCCCAATCTTTTCTATATATTTGATTTTCCATCTAAAGGAAAGCTATTGTTAGATGATGAAATTTAACACATATAAAATCAATGAAGAACTTACTTTTAATAACAGTTCAGCATTATAATAACCAAGGCACTTTCTAGCTTAAATTTGCACAACACGGATATGTACTTATGTTAAAAGTAAAATCATCGCTAAACAAATAAATCATAAAAATTTCTTCACGAATTTAAAAAAAAGATGCTTGACAAATTCTAGAATTTAACAGTTTGCGAGTACTACTAAATATAAAGATGTAGGAAAATGGAAAATGGTTTAGTGCCAAAAATTTTGATTATTTAAAACGCACTTAAAAGCACTGTGAGAAATTGTTAAAAGCACTATAAATACCCGTATTTAACAAAATTTCGGGTATTGCTTAATTGAAAAAGCACCAAAAAAAAAAATACCCGAAAAGCACCAAAATGGCAACGCTGCGTCATATCATTCTTTTTAATGTTTAAACATTTTATAAAAATATTATACCAGATGAATTGAGAGAATTTAAAACTGTAAACTCCTTTTTTGCAAAAAAAAATTTTTTTAGTTATGATTCTTTTGCAGTAAAGGTTCGATATGAGATGTATAAGAGTTTGTTAAATAAGTGCTGGTATACGCTCTTGTAGCTGTAACACACTAATACATTCATAATTGTTAGCATCGTAAACATACAAGTGATGAGAGACATAAACAAAAATATTCTAATGAAATGTTTTTTTTACACTTAAAGAAATTATGAGAAAATACTACCTTTAAATATAATCTCTTTAGATAGATGCAAGTATTTTGGAAGCTATGCTTTAATATTTTATACACGCAGAGAAAAAACTTGATTGCAAAATGTTCATGTCAAGTTAGTATATCTGCCACAACCAAATAATTATTCTTTGAAGCAAATATTGTTGCATCAAACATTCTTCCAACACGGATTTCAAAAGGGATGCTCTACTTCTACAAACTTGCTTCACTTTACAACCATAATTAATCGTGGATTTTTTCATAGAAATCAAACAGATGTCGTAAATACAGACTTCAGCAAGGCCTGTGATAAGGTAAATCATTTACTACTTTTGAAGGAACTATGTTTGTTGGTGTTTACAGAACCTGCTATCAAGTGGATTCAATCATATTTATCAAACAGGACACAAACTGTTTGTTTCAATAACATATTATCAAAATGCATACAGGTTACTTCATGTGTACCACAAGGTAGTCAGTCTCCTAGGCCCACTGCTATTCTCTTTGTACCTTAATGACCAGCCGCAAATTATAAAATTGTCAAATATCTTAATGTACGCGGATGATGTAAAGATTTTCATAACCCATAAGCAGCTTTTGAATCAACAGCGGCTTGAAATGGACTTGGATTCATTTTATGAATGGCGCAATGTAAATTTAATGGAGTTAAATTTAAAGAAATGCAAACTAATGCGATTTTCTAGAAATAATTCAAATGTTATAAATTATTTGTTAGGTAGTTATCAAGTAGATACTGTGACTAATTTTATTGATCTGATCGTTTTATTTGATCCGAAATTGAATTTTGTTCCTCACATAACAAGTGCAATTAATAAAGCTCGAGCTACACTTGGATATTTAAAACGCTGGGCAAAAGAGTTTAACGAGCCATACATAACTAAAACACTTCACTTGTACGCCCTATTTTGGAATATGGCTCGATAATATGGGATCCGATCTATCAAATTCAATCAAATGCGATTGGGTCAGTTCAAAAGCAGTTTCTGTTGTTTTGTCTGCGTGGACTACGTTTTAACCCTCTCAACTTACCATCATACTCAGCTAGACTTGCTCTTATCAAGCTGCAGACTCTAAAGAGCCGTAGAACTATGCTGAACGTGTCATTTATTACGAATGGTCTTAAAGGAGACTTATGCTGTGGATTTCTAATAAATGAAATTTCTTTTAATATACCCCATCGACCATCACGTTACTTTATACTACTACAGAGCTAACTATCCTGATGCTGACCCGCTTAGAAAGATGTGCAATAATTTAAATCAATTTTATAGATTTATTGACTATTCTTCAAATATCAATGTTATAAAAAATTTAATTATCATTTTTCTAAACAAATAACATGTTAATGTATGTGTATAATTGTGTCTCAATTCTTTGTTAAATTTAATATTGTTGTATTAGCATCATTTTATTTTATTTTCTTTTAATGTGACAAAAAAAAAAACAAATAAATAAATAAATTATTAAAATATTTGATGCGACAATAAAATAATCATTCTGCGTTTCGTCCCAGAAAAATTGAATGTATCAAAAAAAGTATTTAAATTTAATTTGTCCAGAAAAGTTTATTCGATAAATATTTTCAAATAAAAATATTTAAAAAAAAACATAATTTGATTTAATTTAATTTAATAAGTATTTGTGCGTGCATTATTCTTTTATCTAAGCAAATTGTTTACATAAAACAGCAAAAAAACATATTCATAGTTACTTTAATGCGCTCCAATTTCTTAGCGTTTGTAGAACATGCTATGTTCATACAATGGGATTGTGAGAGGGAGATGTAAGAGGACTATATTATGTTCCTTGGATGAAAGCTGCAAAATTTAGTAGACTCAATCATTTATCTGAACATGAAATGATAGTTAGCGATTATGATTCCATCAACCATGTTTTTTCTTTGCGTGTAGCCATCCAAAAGTTCAAGGCATCCATTAACGGAACTCATTACAGCTATAAGAATTCAGCTAAAATTATGCTTACTTTGCTGCCATATAGTCACAAGACAAAAATGATATTTTTGTGTTAAGAATGCAGCATAAATTATCATACTCATCTTTATGATGTGTAAAAATTTCATTCAAATATCTTAAACAGTATATTTTTTTTAAAGAAATATAAAATTTTCTTTCAACACGTTTTCTGCAAAATTATTGTTTTTTTAGTTATGACTCTATTGCAGTATATTTATTCACTGTAAATATTCTTTTATATGGATTACAATAAAAAATCCATAACAATTGCAAAATTGTTGAAAGACAACAACTATTATTGTCTTCTAATCATAGTATGATCAAAAAGCAAATAGTACTTAGTGTCTGTTTAATTTATTTAAAAAAAAATAATTGTCTTATAATTTGTGTGTATGTATGTATGTATGTATACATGTATACTCGACAGCGAAAAACATCTACATAATTTGTTGTCAGATTATGATCTGCTCAAACAACTATTTTCTTTGCGTGTACTTACTTTGTATGTATGTATGTGTTATTACAACATATTTATGTTGGATTATGTGAATGTTTTTAGTTAATAGTGTTAAGTTTTTAATAATTGCTAAGGCTCACGATATGATAAAAAAAGATATTAACAATTACAGAAACAACAATAAAAAAATATATATAAATAAGTTGTAACAAACAACACATAATTAAGTTACCACAACATTGTTTCAAAGTTGTTGTTGTGGTTGCTTTATGTTTATTTTTTTTATCTTAAATGTTTGTATAGAATTCATGTAACTTTATTTGTCATAAATAGTTTTATACCGTTAACATCATTATATGTATATATAATAGTTGTTGTCATTTTATATGTGTATGTGTGATGAAAACGTTAATAATATCCGCAGATAGTGCGAGTATGTATGGATTTAAATGAATGTGCAAGTACGAGTATATAATTTCTTTCAGCGATGTTATCATTTTAATGAAAAAATGTTTTTATAAATAATAAAACAATCATCATGATTGTTATCATTAAATATATGAATGTTTAACAAATGTATACGTTGTAATGAAAAAGACAAAAAACCAATATCAATAATTCTTGTTTATTGTTTGTGACATACATCACATGCAGTTTTTACCACTGTACATGTGGACACTTAGCAGCAGCACTGTTAAACAACTTTTTTTTGCTTATTATTTTTTTTAATACAATAATACAACACTAACTGCCGTATGTGTAACAAAAACTTAGCAAGAAGTTAGCATTAGTGATAACATTGAAATGCGTTTCATGAATTTTTATTAAAAATCACTGTAGAAGGTTGGCATTAAAGGTCCAAAAGACCAAATGAAAACCGTGACTGAATTAAAAAAAAATCAAAACCAGAAATAAGCTAAAAAAAACGCAAAAAAGCATAGAAAAACGAAAAAATTCGCTGAAATATAAAAAAACACTGAAACGTAATATTTCGCCAATAGGAGAAAAGCAGAGAATAAAAAAAAACGCAACTTGAAATACTTTTGCGAAACTAAAAAAGCGAGAAAAAAACGTTAAAATATCATATAAGTACTAAAAAGTAAAATTTTCCTAGAATTGAAAAAATTGTAGGAGGAAAAAATAAACAATTAAAATTGCTAAGATTAAAACCGCTAAAACGACAAAAAAATCGTTAAAACGATCTGAAAAATGAAGACGTTTTTTTTTTGCTAACGGGAAAATATAGACAAGAAGAAAAAAAGATTTATTGAAACATTAAAGTAAAAAAAAAAAAGAACAGCAAATCGAGAAAAACGGCAAAGTTAAATAACGTTGAATTAAATAAGAAATTGCGAAAATAAAAAAGCACCAAAAAACGCAAGAAATATCAAGAATTTATCTGAACGAAACCTGCAAAACTGAAAAAGACGGTGAAAGGAAAAAAGTGAAGATGAAAAAAGCATCAAAAACGCAAAAAATATTAAGATTTTTTTTTAGACTGGAAAAATGTTGCTTAACTTTAAAACGCTGAAATAAAGAAAAAAAAAAAAAAAATAAAAACGCGACGCTGGAAATAGCACTAAAATGCAAGAAATATCAAGAAATATTTTTTTGGTCGGTAGAAAAAGGTTGCAAAAAAAAATAGAAATCAAGAGCTTATCTTGATAAGAATTTGTTGCTTCTATAAGTATTCGAATGAAAAAAAAAAAAAAAACATTATTTAAATTATAGATTAATGCTGGGTTTTACAATGGTTGGATCCCATGAAACCCAAAAAAATAACAAAGGCCAGGAGTCACTGGACGGGACAATGAACGGCTGATTGACTCTATTGTCATTTTAAATATTAAATGTGTATTAACACTGATGGGCACAGATGTCGGGTAAAGATTGCAAGATTTGATTGAAGAAAGATGAGACTATAGCGTACGCTGACCAGTTTTGGCTGTAAGACGAATGCAGCTTGAAGTAAAGAAATCTTAGAATAAAAGAAATGCTAAAATGTAAAGAGAATAAGTTGGTATTAATGGTTTTCAATATCTATCAGTCGATAAAGAAATTAACGAAATCTTAGAAGAATCGCTGCTCTATCGTAGATCAGATTGTCACAGCAGAGCTGAAAAAGGTGGTGGTAGCCTTTGTATCCTTACGGCTTTATTATATGATTTTGCATGGCCACAACATCAAGTAGTCCTTCAGTATTAAATTAATCATAAAAATTGTTTAATTTTCTGTATAAATTCTGTTTTCAGAATTTTAGTAACACGAAAACATTTAATTTAAGTATTTCATGTTATGTTTTAATTACTTCACTTATTATCCAGACACAACTGAAAACAAATAATAATTGTTGTATATTAAATATAATTTATTTTTCTATTTTTTTTGTTTGCCAATTCACTGCTATTTGAAAACAAACTCATTGATTGAATAAATAAATTATTAATGCAAAATTAAAAAAAAAAAAAAAATATAACAAAATGAGATTTATTTATTAAAACCACTTGAATTTATTTTATCCAAATCGCAGTTGCAGTCTATAAAATACAATTTGTTGTATAACTATTCAGCGCATTCATTCAACCACAAAATTTATATAAAAAAAAAATTAAACCCATAAACATTTATATCTATATACATATTTATTATAATTATGCGTTGGCTTGTCGGTTAAAACAACATTAAGTGTCATTATGAAACAAATTTGCGTTTAATTTAACAACAACAGCAAATTAAACAATTTCTGGGAAAGACACGCGGTTGTACAGATAGAAAAACTCAGACAAATAGGCAGGCAGCTGCTGATGAATAGGCAGACGAATAAAAAATAATATAATAGAGAAAAATAATTGACAAAATATGATACTGTTTGTTAAACGTTTTTTTTTTCTTATTGCTTTCTTCTGCAATTCTCTATTCATTCACTGATTGTTGTATTGCATTAATCAAGTTCGTTAATTCAATTAATCATGTTCACACTATAAAATAATTTATTTTTTTCCGTTTCTTCTGTTGCATGTCAGTGCATAAAAATACAAACATAGCATTTATCAAGAGAATGAAATATTGTATGGGTGGGTGGCTGTGCATATCCCAGCCAACACAATGGTAATCGGTTGATATTTTATTAACTATCCATACAGTTTTGCAAACCACTGTACATGTGAAAAGAAATTTTCAGTTAAAATCCAAACTTGTTTTTTTTTGAGAATGCATGAATAGAAACTATATGGTTGAGGTGATCATACATAGTCAAGGATCATTATATCATTGAGGTGTAGCACAGTGATTTTTTTTGAAATGGAATTTTCCTTAGGCCCTAGTTTTGTAAAACGCATCACCGAAGTGACTTTTATATGGAAAAACAAAAATTCAAATATTTAAAAATTTTGTTCATTGTTTTCATTAAAATTTTTGAAATTTTTAAAGGCAAAGCAACGCCTTAATTTCTGTGCTTTTGTTCGGTGATGATATTGTATGAAAAACAAAAACTAAATTTTTAAATATTTGAATTTTTGTTTTGGCTTTCTATATAAAAGTCACTTGGTGCCTGGAACGCATACACTTACAAATTCTTGGGCTATCGCAAAGGATTTGAAATTTTCGATTGAACCATTTTTTTGGAAATAAAGAAATTTGGTTTGTGGATCACATGCATACATATAAATAGAGTATTAGAAAAAAAAAAAACTCTTAACTCTCTAAAAAATTTTAATCCCAAATTTATATTCTAGAGACAAATATACGAGTGTACACGAGTTGAAAGTTTATTCTAAAAATTTGTAAGGGATCTTTAAAAGCTTAGAAAATAGCGTCACATACATTTTTGCAGATCCTGAGTGTTTTCTTGATGATAAAAAGAATCCGAAAAACAAATAAAATTATTTGTATATTCTCTTCTTTGATCCGAAATTTGAATTTATTTGTTCTGGATTAATTAATCTATGTGCTGTATTGCGTTACAGTGCTTAGTCCAACTCATCATTAGCTCTTTAACCCAATGAAATGCAACATATGAGTTAGCTAACCACACACAACAAATAAATGAAACAAATTCAATATGAAATCTTTCTCTATATGTATATATGTTTGCTGGGATGCACTTTTTAATCGTTTTGAATGTGTTACAGTAACCATTATATGACAGCAGTAACTAAATATTTATTATTATTTGCCGATTGAATACGATTTGATTAAAACAATTTTCTATAATCACATTATAACAACAATTGACATTTAATAAGACACTTTTATCAGAGACATATCAGTTGAGTTAAAAGTTTATTAAATACTATTTACAAATGATTTTATTATAGATTTTTAATAATCACCTTTAAATATGTTTTCATATGTTTTATAACATTTTTTATTCATTCAACAAGTTATATCTGTTATACATGTGTGTATGTGTGTCTGATTGTGTTTCTCTGTAAATATTTAAGTAATTTAAAACTAAAAGCTTTCGGTATTAAATAATGCCTTGGCTTTCTATCCAAAGATTTGAAAAACATTCTTCATAATCAAATGTCGCTATATATCAGTAAAAAGAATTTGTTGTCTGACAAGCAATCAGGTTTTCGCCACAATCATAGCTGTGTTTCTGCTTTACTGAATGTAACTGAAAACATACGGCGTGAACTCGATTTAGGAAAAATAAATTTCTTGGTTCTTCTTGATCATTCAAAAGCCTTTGATACGGTTGACCACAGCACGCTTTGCATGAAAATTCGACACTTTTTTAACTTCTCGTCAACTTCCACATGACTGCTATCTTCATATCTCATTAGTCGTCGGCAGTTTCTGTATTCGAACAATATTCAATCTTCGGTATTAAATATATCTAGGGGAGTGCCCCAAGGGTCAATCCTTGGACCACTCCCTTTTTCTATTTATGAAAATGATTTGCTACAACAACTTTTGCATTGCAATATTCAGATGTAAGCGGACGATGTACAGTTGTACTTAAGCACAGTGTAGCCAGGTGTGGGGATTTCTCCCCGAATTGGGGATTTTAGCTGGTTTTTGGGGACATATTATCGTGGGGAGGGATTTGGGGATTTTTCAGTTTCAGTATACCCATTACCAATTTTGCTTTATTTTCCATTTTTTTTCATACATATACCCTACCAGAAATATATTACCTCTACTAACACACTCAAACCTTTTTACCAACACTTTTGCAATAATTTTACGTTGCAGAGTTGTGTTTACTTGACAATTGTCATCTTAGTCTTTCTAATGGTCATTTTACTGGTAATATAACTTCTCATTTGATCGGTAAAATGATGATTATTTATCAATCATTTTTATAAATGGAAATCCCAAACAGACAAAAATATTCTTATATATTTGAAAGTAAAATTAATGTAAAAATAAAGAATTTTAGAAAAATATATAAATAAATCCGTTGAAATATGTGTATGGAAACTATTAATAGCACAGCAAATACAAAAGGTAAGAAACAAAACGGTTATTATTAATTTCCAACTGAAAATATAATTCTTTTTTATAGATTGTGGCTAGACGAAGAAAGTTATGTTGCGGCTGATGATGAAGATGCCGGTGAGAACCCTCAATATAAAGAAGATATGGATGTGGATAGTCCTAAGGAAGTGGTGCAATATATATATAATAAATTATGTGTATTTAGTTAAATAAAATAATAACTAAATTTATTTAAAGTTTGTTTATATGTATATTTTATACAGTCACAAGTGACTGCTTTATCCAAAGTCAATGAGTGGTAAAATGTGACTGCTTTATCCCTAGTCAATGAGTGGTAAAATGTGACTGCTTTATCCCTAGTCAATGATTGGTAATCTGTGACTGCTTGTTGACTAGCAAAAAGTATTAGAGTGAGCAGTACAGATATATGTTACTCACTCGAGAAAAATTCACAAGTGCGAGAGAAATGCAAAATCACACGTACACAAAATAAGAGGTAAAAATCTTCATATTGCTCTTAAGAATGTGACTTGAGGTTGTGACCACTTAAGGGGTTATCAATGACAGCAAATTTACTTATCAATAACCCTTCACGTTCTGGTAGGGATATGTTTATGTATCTTGGCGTTGTTCCACTTCATATTTCGATTATTTCAAGGCGATGGTATTGAACAAACAATTTGTTCAAAATTTTTAAAAGCAGAATTTATTGAATTCGATATTGCCAAAATTAATGTACTAATTGACGATAAGGAAAGTAATTAAGTTGTTGCTAAAATTGATGTTGGCATAGAATGTTCAAAGAAATTAAAAGCAAAAGGAGCTCAAACAAATTTTTTTAAAATTATTTAACTGTACTAGCAAAATAAATGCTTAAAATATTCACTGAGAGTATGGAAAATTTTGAGTTATTTATAAATTTACAACTCGAAAGCATAGAAAAAAGAATAAATTTGATTCCGTGTATGGAAATTTAAAATATTCTATGGATTCAAAAGTTCCATTGAGCACATACGAATGCATTAACTTAAATAAATGTATGTAATAAAATTAATAAAAAAAATTGTTTTTTATGATGCTTAATATACATATCTTTATTGGGGACAAAATTGGGGAATTCCAGTTTTAAAATGGGGATTTTTGGGGACAATACTCTTTAATTTGGGGACATTAGACAATATTTACCTGGCTACACTGCTTAAGCAGTCCAGTCGTCTCTGTTGCTGAAAATATTTCAAGACTAAATAACGATCTTAATAAAATTTTTTGTTGGGCAACTGCAAATGGACCCTCACAAATAAAAGTGTATCATAATTCGTAAGAAGACAATCCATCATATTGCCGATGCTGATGTCTTAATAAACGCAGAAAAAATCACCATTGTGAATGCTGCCAAAAACCTGGGAGTAATTTTTAATAACAGTCGTACCTGGACAAACCATGTTAACTCACTCGTAGGTCAGACTTACACAAAGCTGATTTGCCTTTGGTCTTCACAACACTATACACCATTCCATATAAGACAACTTCTAGCAAAATCTTACCTTGTTCCTGGTTTAATCTATGGTTGTGAACTTTTTGCAAGCTATGACTTTATCAGCAAAAAAAAGGCTAAATGTTTCATATAATAATATTATAAGATATGTTTACGGATTTAAAAGACATGATCATGTTTCTCTATTTTCTGTATGGAGTTCGTTCAACAACCTTATTAATATACGAGTGATTTTATTTTTGTATAAAGTCATTTATTCAGAAATGCCGCAATATCTTATTGATAAAATCAGGTTTGCCAGGTCAGATAGGGGAAAAAAGATTATAATTTCTTTCCAACTGTTGTGCAACTGTTGCCAGGACCACATTCTGTCGCTGGTACGAATGCGGTAAACCGAAGACTTACGCAAGTTGCAATTCTGGCAAATTGAATTCATTGAATATTCACTTTTAAATATTTTTGAGAAATCGTTGGCTTTAAAATAGATAACAAATGACATAAATAAACTGACAAAATTGAAGATCAAAATCATTCAAGAAAGTTTATATACCAAAAGGCGCGAATTTCCCTTCTTGGTTATAGGCATTGTAATCAAATTTTAAAAGACAGACAAACTGTCGGGATTATAGAGCCTGCAATATTAAAAATTAAGCCATCGCGATAATCGGGCAGTCGCGATAATACGTAGTCGCTAATACCGAGCTTGTGCTGTACATATATTTTATATACGAGTATGTGTCAGTTTCAGTTAAATTGGGTTAAATGTGTTTACTTTTCTACATTCATAATGGAAAATTATTGTTGTTTGTGTTTGAAAAAATTTTTTTAAAGGCTATTTTTATGCTTTGTAATTCACAAAAAATATATTTGTGAGTTTTTGTATAAAAAGATGAGCTTTGGAATTTTTTAAACATAAAGGGTAAAACATCTACTGATGAACTGGTATAGCTACCAACGAAATATATATCTAGATATTGCTAACCCGCAACTAATAAATAAAATTTTAAATATATTATTTATAGTTAAAAAATACCCGTCTTCAATTTTTTACATAAGTTATCTGCCTCTCATAATAACTCTTAAGATTTTTCTGAAAATCGCAGTTTGTTTTACATGTAACTCACATCAAATCTAGAAATCGATAGTATTAAACTTGAGCAAATATAGAAAAAGTAATAATTGATTTGTATGGCGGGCGATCGACATTCTCTGCATTACCTCCAAGATTTTTCCAGTTTATAATTCGGTAGTCTCAATACTTTAATTATGCAGATACATATGAGCCGTTTATTTTGATAAAGGCATAAGTCACTTTTTTTGTTGATTGCAAATGTTTTACAAATGAAAAGATACCGTTCAATTTTATTAAGTGTTGCCATTAACTCGATTTTTTTGAAAAAGTGACTTATGCCACTTTCAAAATAAACGGCTCATATGTACATATGTTAAAATTGTTTTGTAAGGGGAGCCCTTCATTTAAAAAATGTTTGTGCAGATTTCTCAGTCGTCACCATGACAATTTCAAAATATTAAAACAATCGATCGATCTTACCGTAACATGACAAATAGACATGTACTACACGGCGTTTACTTAATATATAAAGCCAATTAATTATTTGTAAATATTAATCATTCGCATCAAGCACAAAACTATACAGCCTTTGTGAGACGCAACCCTAAAAGTAGGCAACATAAAAGCTTGATGTTAAAGAACTTATTACATTAGTTCCATTATTGCTTATATACTTCAATGTAAGAGCACACACTTGTTTAACGGTAAATTGTTACTGATTACTAACAACAAAGAAAGTAGAACATCAATAGAAATGTGTATGGGTGAGTGTGTGTTTAAATCCTGCATTTTGTTGCTGAATATAACAACAGGAATTTTTCTATTTTTTTTTCTTTTTCTCATAATTTTTCATTTTTAAAAACTGTTACATCTGAAGGAAATATAAGATATTTTTTTTATAATTACACATGCATACATACATACATTCCTATATAGTAAGTTGTTCTCGTTATTATTATTATTATTATTAACGTCGATGTTGTTCCTGTTGTGTTGTTTGCAGCAACAAAACAAAGAGAAAAAAATGTGGAATGAAACTCAGCTCAACGTATGAGAACAATATGTTTTAATATCATGGAAACATCAAAATTTTACATGGTGTTGCTTTTGTTGTTGCCAATATTATTGTTCCATTTTTATTGTGTAAAATATGTGTATTTTTCATGTAGAGTATGAGTTTGTTTGGAGTGTGTTTTTGTAGTTTTTTTGTTTTATGTAAAACAACTACATCCAAGAGCAATTTTTATTAAAGGCAATATTAAATTATTTTGCATATACGAGTATGATTTTCAAAATACTTTTATTGGGGTGATGAAAAATTACAAATAATATGCTGGAATTTTTTAACCATATAATTCCATTTTTCAATGAACGATGAGAATATGTAATGAATATCAAAAACAATAATTACTAACTTGAGCTTTAATATGATTAGATCCATGTATCTGAGAAACCTTTCTATGTTCCCTTTATAATAAGAATTTTTAAGTTTTCTAATTATGAAAATCACTTTTACCCCCATCCAATATTCTCTTTTTAAAACAAACGAAACTTGTACTTGCACAACATTATGCATAAAAAAGTCACCTAAAGCAAAGACTAAAATATATACCGAGTAATAAAGAAAAAGTGGGGGAAAAAATAAAAACGTTGTTCCCGGACATTTGCCAACAACTGTGCAAACGCCAGTTTGAGTGTATTTTTCCCTACTTAAGGCTTAATATTGTCACTGGTGCTGCAGTCTGATGCTGGCGCTTCTACAGATTTCGTATGTTTTTTTTTTTTTTTGTTTTCGTATATGTTTGTGTGTAATATTTTTCGCTTATTTTTAAATTCATTATTTTGTTTCTTTTACAACAGAGAGTTGTGCGTGCGTGTTGCTATTAATTGTTGTCACGTGTGCTTTAACGAATAAGGGTGATATTATAAAAAAAAAAAAAAATCGGAATATGATTGACTTATTTTCCAAAAATTTTATAATTTTATGGCGGTTAATTGTTTCGAAAATAAATATTCAAGTTTTTGTATTTTCCAATGAAAGTTTTCTAAAATTTTTATACTCTTCAACAAAATATTTATCATTTCGTTAGTAATTTCAACAATATTCTAATGACAAGTTGAATGAGCTATATCCGTCTGTCCATCTGTCCGTCTATAATCAGGTTTCCGTAGATACCAAAAAAGTTATGACCTTAGATCTTGAACAGTTGCCTTAGGCATTCTCTAGAGACGTTTTGTATTGAAAATCAGCAAAAATTAAGTTTCTTGTCTTATATTTAATAATAAAGGGTTTTTTTTATAGAGTGTCACAACTTTGAGTTGGTATCACTACTTTATTTGAGCACCCATTTAACAGCTGATAGTTGCTTTTTGTTTAGTTTGCTTTGAAATTTTATTATGAATCGACTTACACCAGAGCAACGCGTGCAAATTCTTGAAATTTTTAATCAAAATAATTATTCTTTTCGTCAAAATCACCGTGCAGCGGGCGCTACAATTGATTTACTCAAATAAACTTTAGTTGAAAAAATAATTTCACGTAGTTGGCCACCAAGTTTAACCCCATTAGATTATTTTCTTTGCGGTTATGTTAAATCACTTGTCTACGTCGATAAGCCACAAAAAACTGGAAATTAACATCGGCGAAATACTGCCGCAATTGCTGCGAAAGGTTGTTAAAAATTGGTGTTCCAGTTTGCGCTTTCTACGCGCCAGCCTTGGCGGCCACATGGCAGAAATCATATTTAACCCTAATCATACCGACATAAAATATTACAAATACTACCAACATGAGTCTCAGAGACACACACGTGAAAATTTTGAAGAAAAAGCTTTGATTAATTAAAAACAAGTAACTTTGGACGAATTTTTTTATTGAACACATTTTTTACATACAAAAGTTTTTATACCATGTTCATTACAAACATTATTATAACATTTTTGACAGTATTGTTTAACTATACGACTTTTTTTAGGATCACACATTTAGCATCTTTTGTGTTTATTTGTTGAACAATTAGTAACATTTGAAAAAGCTTCTTCCTGAAGAATTTGCTGCATGCACTGAACTATAGGCCGTTGTAATTTATTTCGTGACCTTTGACGTATTTGGGGAGCAATAAGTGAATGTGGCTAGGAATAGAATAATTTAGAATTTAAAATATTTTTTTTTGGTTAAACAAAACATATGTAAAATAAAAGTCAAGAAGTTTGGTTGCGGTATGCCAAATATTTGCGTTACAACATTGAATTAAATATCAAAATGTGTCTCACAGACATATATTGGTATGAATAGGGTTAAACATTAATTTCATAAGATCTTCTTTCCAATAAGGCCCGTCTCATTGATATTAAAAATATATTTCCTTGTTTTATTATGATTTAAACTTGTGTCACTCTATAAAAACGCCCTTTATATACACATATATGAATTCGTGGTATAAATTATAAATTTATTGACACGTGACGATGCCACAATCTAAAATCTTGAATTAGAGGGATTGTTGTGTATATCTACATAATTATAGCATCACCTTTTTGCGTTCAAACATCTTCTTTGTTCAGGAATTTAACTGAAAAATGGGAAAATATACGAAATCTGATATTGATTAATAAGTTACGGATCGTAACGTAATAACCAGAGAACATTAGATATTGTTCATATTTAAAGCAGTAAAGGAACTTTTTAATATCCAACATCAGTTAGATTTCAACATACACGGCTGAATAGAACAAACACCTTTTTCTGTTCGGAATAATTCACTTAAATAAGAAAGAAAAAATTGTATTTCAAAGTGAAGTGAATGATCACCTGATCACCTGATCATCTTTCGGTTTTTACAAATATTTATATGGATAAATATGTCTGTTTTGTTTTTTCAACTAAAACTGTAGTTTGTTCGAGTAGTTAAGTGGAACAAAATGATGTTGCACTATATCGTTTGGTTGTTATTGTTATTATTCTTTGTATATGTGTTATTTTTTTTTCTAGTTAAAGAATCGACATTATTAAAATTTAACTAATGTTGTTTCTTATAAAGAGAAAAATAATCTAAAAAATATATAAAAGATGAGGTTGAAGATGACGCTGATAGTGATGGCAGAAACATGTTCATACAAGTACGAGTATGTATTTTTGTTAGCTATCTAATGTTTTAGGGCATGTTTTAACGAGGACCAGTGTATAAGTTTACTACAAAGCAGGTGGTAAGAATATAGATTTCGGATGAACAAAGGAAGGATAAATGGAATTAAGTGTCTTCAGTGTTTGCGAGGTTCTTTAATTTGCCGACTCTTATTATTTTAGCATATCAAACAACTCGATAGCATCGCATCATCAAACGGAAACTTGTCCAAATTGAATATATCTTTCTTAGCTCTAGGCTACACAGTAAAAGTAACAGAAAAGGAAAATAAGAAGATTCTAACAGCTGATCTGTGTAGAGGTGACAAAAAAATATTTACATTTAAGGTTCAAGCTCCGTGCAGCAGTTGTATGTAGGACACTACGAGAAAGATGGTGGGAAATTGCTGTAAAGATCCTTTTGTCTTTGTGTTTTTGGTAAAAGGGGTAAAAACTTTCTTACAAGATTAGAAATTTATCTTAAGCGAACTTACAATTTGAAGGTGACTTCTTAGATAATCCTCCCTGCAGACCTAAATGTGTACGAGTACGTTTGGTGCTAAAAAAACGTATTTTATAATATTTGTTCTACTGTTCAAACCACTCGTGCAGGGCACTATGCCCTTTAAAATTATTTTCGTATTTATTTTTTTCATCAAACATATGGCACAATTTTAAATATTGGCAAAAAAGTAATAATAAGAAAGAACGCAAAAAAATGCAGATTTAAATTTGCACAGTGACTGGTAGTGGTGTTTATGTATATTCTTCTATTCTTTGTTATTTTCATTTTTTTTTAATATTCTAGTAAACTTCGGTATTAAACAAGCTTAAGTGCTTCTGTATTTTTGTGGAGCTCTTAAATATGTTGTTTATAATAGTTTTATAAGTGACTTTATTAAAAGAGGATTTTGTCTTGTTTACGAAATACGATAGAAATTTAGCAAGTTGAATATAAATCAATAAATTTGTTTGCAAATGCAAATGAAAATAGGATTTTGTGTGAGAAATTATATTGAAAATAGAAATATATTTTAAGAGGGGAAATATTTCTTTTCCCTTTTGTTAAATAAGGTGATGCTAATTTTTTTTAAGGCAGTCCTTTTTGTAATATATCTAAAATAATTTTATTTACTTAAAATACAGTAAAATTTTACATTTTACGACGTTTACTTAATTTACAAAACTAATTAATTATTCGTAAATATTAATCATTCGCATCAAGCAAAAAAATATACAGGCTTTGTGTGACGCAAACCTAAAAGTAGGCTTCATGTTCTTTAAAACTTAATACATTAGTTCCATTATTGCTTAAATGTAAGAGCAGACACTTGCTTAACGGTACAATGTTAATGATTGCTAACAAAAAAGAGAACATCAATAGAAATGTGTTTGTGTATGTGTGTGTGTAAATGCTGCACTCTGTTCTTGATTATAACAACAGGATATATTTTAAATTGTTTCCTTTTTTTTCATAATTTTTAATTTTTAAAAACTGTTATATCTGAAGAAAATATTAAAAACACTTGTTTTTACAATTACAAACATACACACACATATGTACATATTTTGTATACTAAGCTTTTCTCGTTAAATTTCTATAATATATTTTGAAGAAAATAGTTCATCGTTTTGGTTAAACTTGGAATACAACAAGTGATGCACTTTATATTTTGAATAATTGAGATGGTCATCTATTAAGACGTAATTTCCAGAATAATTTCGGATATTTATTAAATTTTTTTGGAATTTCAAATAATTTCTTGTGGGCACATTTTTATTGGTCACTCATTTGTACCAATTGGAAATTAAAGCCAAGAATCCATACTTATTGACTACGTAAGCCCGATTTCTCAATTGTATTTGAGAGTTTTTCTATAAAATTTATTTGTCACTCATTTGGACCAATTGGAAATTAAAGCCAAGGTTACATACTTATAGACTACATAAGTCCGATTTCTCAATTGTATTTGAGAATTTTTCTATAAAATTTTATAAAATTAAAATTTTTGTAAATTTTTGATGATCTCTACAGGAATTTGGCCATTTGTGGGCACATTTTTTCTTGTCAATCATTTGGAGCAATTGGAAATTAAAACCAAGGGTCCATACTTATAGACTATGTAAGTTCGATTTCTCAATTGTATTTGAGAATTTTTCTTTAAAATTTATTTGTCAGTCATTTGGACCAATTGGAAATTAAAGCCAAGGGTCCACACTTATAGACTACGTAAGTCCGATTTCTCAATTGTATTTGAGAATTTTTCTATAAAATTTATTTGTCACTCATTTGGAGCAATTGGAAATTAAAGCCAAGGATCCATACTTATAGACTATGTAAGTCCGATTTCTCAATTGTAGTTGAGAATTTTTCTATAAAATTTATTTGTCACTCATTTGGACCAATGGGAAATTAAAGCCAAGGATCCATACTTATAGACTATGTAAGTCCGATTTCTCAATTGTATTTGAGAATTTTTCTATAAAATTTATTTGTCACTCATTTGGACCAATGGGAAATTAAAGCCAAGGATCCATACTTATAGACTATGTAAGTCCGATTTCTCAATTGTATTTGAGAATTTTTCTATAAAATTTATTTGTCACTCATTTGGACCAATGGGAAATTAAAGCCAAGGATCCATACTTATAGACTATGTAAGTCCGATTTCTCAATTGTAGTTGAGAATTTTTCTATAAAATTTATTTGTCACTCATTTGGACCAATGGGAAATTAAAGCCAAGGATCCATACTTATAGACTATGTAAGTCCGATTTCTCAATTGTATTTGAGAATTTTTCTATAAAATTTATTTGTCACTCATTTGGACCAATGGGAAATTAAAGCCAAGGATCCATACTTATAGACTATGTAAGTCAGATTTCTCAATTGTATTTGAGAATTTTTCTATAAAATTTATTTGTCACTCATTTGGACCAATGGGAAATTAAAGCCAAGGATCCATACTTATAGACTATGTAAGTCCGATTTCTCAATTGTATTTGAGAATTTTTCTTTAAAATTTATTTGTCAGTCATTTGGACCAATTGGAAATTAAAGCCAAGGGTCCACACTTATAGACTACGTAAGTCCGATTTCTCAATTGTATTTGAGAATTTTTTTATAAAATTTTTTTGTCACTCATTTGGAGCAATTGGAAATTAAAGCCAAGGGTCCACACTTACAGACTACGTAATTCCAATTTCTCAATTGTATTTGAGAATTTTTCTATAAAATTTATTTGTCACTCATTTGGAGCAATTGGAAATTAAAGCCAAGGATCCATACTTACAGACTACGTAATTCCAATTTCTCAATTGTATTTGAGAATTTTTCTATAAAATTTTGAAAATTTAAATTTATGTAAATTTTGATGAGCTCTACGGGAATTTAGCCATTTCTGGGCACATTTTTATTTGTCACTCATTTGGAGCAATTGGAAATTAAAGCCAAGGATCCATACTTACAGACTACGTAATTCCAATTTCTCAATTGTATTTGAGAATTTTTCTATAAAATTTTGAAAATTTAAATTTATGTAAATTTTGATGAGCTCTACGGGAATTTAGCCATTTCTGGGCACATTTTTATTTGTCACTCATTTGGAGCAATTGGAAATTAAGGCCAAGGGTCCATACTTATAGGTTACGTAAGCCCGATTTCTCAATTGTATTTGAGAATTTTTCTATAAAATTTATTTGTCACTCATTTGGACCAATGGGAAATTAAAGCCAAGGATCCATACTTATAGACTATGTAAGTCCGATTTCTCAATTGTATTTGAAAATTTTTCTATAAAATTTTAAAAATATATATTTATGTTAATTTTGATGAACTCTACGGGAATTTGGCCATTTGTGGGTACATTTTTATTTGTCACTCATTTGGATAATTGGAAATTAAAACCAAGGGTCCATACTTATAGACTTCGTAATTCCCATTTCTCAATTGTACTTGAGAATTTTTCTATAAAATTTTAAAAATATATATTTATGTTAATTTTGATGAACTCTACGGGAATTTGGCCATTTGTGGGTACATTTTTATTTGTCACTCATTTGGATAATTGGAAATTAAAACCAAGGGTCCATACTTATAGACTTCGTAATTCCCATTTCTCAATTGTACTTGAGAATTTTTCTATAAAATTTATTTGTCACTCATTTGAACCAATTGGAAATTAAAGCCAAGGTTTCATACTTATAGACTACATAAGTTCGATTTCTCAATTGTATTTGAGAATTTTTTTATAAAATTTATTTGTCACTCATTTGGACCAATTGGAAATTAAAGCCAAGGATCCATACTTATAGACTACATAAGTTCGATTTCTCAATTGTATTTGAGAATTTTTCTATAAAATTTGAAAAATATATATTTATGTTAATTTTGATGAACTCTACGGGAATTTGGCCATTTGTGGGTACATTTATATTTGTCACTCATTTGGATAATTGGAAATTAAAACCAAGGGTCCATACTTATAGACTTCGTAATTCCCATTTCTCAATTGTATTTGAGAATTTTTCTATAAAATTTATTTGTCACTCATTTAGACCAATTGGAAATTAAAGCCAAGGATCCATACTTATAGACTACATAAGTTCGATTTCTCAATTGTATTTGAGAATTTTTCTATAAAATTTTAAAAATATATATTTATGTTAATTTTGATGAACTCTACGGGAATTTGGCCATTTTTGGGTACATTTTTATTTGTCACTCATTTGGATAATTGGAAATTAAAACCAAGGGTCCATACTTATAGACTTCGTTATTTCCATTTCTCAATTGTACTTGAGAATTTTTCTATTAAATTTATTTGTCACTCATTTGGACCAATTGGAAATTAAAGCCAAGGTTTCATACTTATAGACTACATAAGTTCGATTTCTCAATTGTATTTGAGAATTTTTCTATAAAATTTATTTGTCACTCATTTGGACCAATTGGAAATTAAAGCCAAGGATCCATACTTAAATATTACGTAAGTTCGATTTCTCAATTGTATTTGAGAATTTTTCTATAAAATTTTATAAAATTAAAATTTTTGTAAATTTTTGATAATCTCTACGGGAATTTGGGCATTTGTTGGCACATTTTTATTTGTCACTCATTTGAATCAATTGAAAATTAAAGCCAAGGGTCCATACTTATAGACTACGTAAGTCCGATTTCTCAATTGTATTTGAGAATTTCTCTATTAAATTTTAAAAATTTAAATTTATGTAAATTTTGATGAGCTCTACGGGTATTTGGCCATTTGTGGGCACATTTTTATTTGTCACTCATTTGGAGCAACTGGAAATTAAAACCAAGGGTCCATACTTATAGACTACGTAAGTCCAATTTCTCAATTGTATTTGAGAATTTTTCTATAAAATTTTAAAAATTTAAATTTATGTAAATTTTGATGAGCTCTACGGGTATTTGGCCATTTGTGGGTACATTTTTATTTGTCACTCATTTGGATAATTGGAAATTAAAACCAAGGGTCCATACTTATAGACTTCGTAATTCCCATTTCTCAATTGTATTTGAGAATTTCTCTATTAAATTTTAAAAATTTAAATTTATGTAAATTTTGATGAGCTCTACGGGAATTTGGTTGTTTGTAAATTGTTGCTTTTGATGCTCTTTATTTTTTCACTTGTTTTTTTACCTTAACATACAGTAGATATACTTGCTGGCAGATAAAATGTGCTCTAAATAAATAGCTGGAACTTTTGAAACTTTTTGCCTTTGGTAGTTTTTGCTTTTGGTACTTTTTTCTTTGCTACTTTTTTGGTTTTGGTAGTTTTTGCCTTTGGTAGTTTTTGCGTTTGGTACTTTTTGGTTTTAGTAATTTTTGGTTTTTTTTTCGACATATTTGGTATATAGACAATTTATGAGTTTATCAAAACGTAGCGTAAACGCGACATATGAAATAGGAATTATTGATAACCTCTTCTTGCATTATTCTCCTACACCTGATACAGTTGATAAAAAAAACTTCAAGGTTCTTAAAAGAGAAGCAAGTAAAAGAAAATTTCATGAAAAATTTAAGGCGATCAGAAAATACATCTGATGATATTAAAGCAAAATGACAAAACTTCCAATCTTCTTTTCTTTTTCGCGAAATTCTCTTCTGGATAATTGTGAAAATTCATTCCTCAATACATTTTCATATATTTTCCAAATTTGTTAATTTGTAAAACAAAACAAAAAAAAAAAGGAAGGACGAAAATCAGAAAAACTTAAATATGAATAATGTCATACATGGATAATGGAAAAAAAAGAGTTTTCAACTGAACTAAATAAAAGAGGCTGTAAATGACATACTCAAATTAAACAGTTGGTGACTGAATATAGATGCGATAATGTTGCCATGTTGGCAAGATATGCAGAGCCTGCTGGTGTGAAATTGATGCAAGTTCAAATAATTTATGCTCTCGATTTTTTCCTATTTTATTTTAGCGGTCATAAAGCAATGATAACACAACTTTTGTTGTATCTTGTAAAATTCTATGTGCCTTATGGCTGGTATGGAATCGACTTCGACCGTTGTAGTAGATTGAAGAAACTCACAACAGTTTCTTTTAATTAATTTTTTCTAAGTTTCAGTAGTTGAAATCGATTCAAGAACCGTGATAAGGCCTAATGTACATATTTATTAGCATTTGTGCATTTCCACAGTAAAGTCGCGTTCGTTACTAAAAATTTCTACACTCTTTGACTTATTGTACGATCTACGCCAAAAGAAAAAAAAAAAAGAAAGAAATGGTTTACGTGGCTGCCTGCTCCGCACAAGCATTCAAGTGGAATCAATAAGATTCCGTTTTGATAGAAAAAAGAAATAATATATTAATTTTTTTTTTTTTTTGCAAACAACCTCTAACAAAAAATTGAATTTTCTGTGGAAATGCATATATGTCAATTTACAAACATGCGATTAAATAATTAAAATAAATATGTCTTAATGTGAACTTTAGTGCATATTTTTAACAAATTTTACATTTATTTCGATACATTGCAGTTTTCTTTTACACTAAAATATTTTCATATCTTGTGCTGACATGGCAACTCTATTTCTGACTTAAAAGCAATTTACAATTTTTTTAATAAACTCATACTTCTTGTACTTGTACCTTCAATATGTGAAAAGAAATGCTTATTTTTTAATATGCTCTGTATGTATTTAAGTATATTTCAAAAACCTGGGACACGTTTCTACAGCAACACTCTGGCATGATATTAAGTCAGTTACAAGAACTCATTGTGTTTATATGTAATTCCTTTTATACAGTTTTATGAACGTCTGACTGAGTGACTGACTGACTAACTCTACTTGCTATGACTGACTTGGTTTGCAGGAGTCAACTGGTATGACAGGCTGCTAGACAAGTGCATTCTGGACTTTTTAATATCATTTGTGTTAAATATATAGTCTTTCATGCATACGCACATATACACATAATTCCGTAATACTATTTAGCATACATGGAAATAAAACTTACATCCATACACAAATGGTCGTCATAGGCGGTAGAAGAAAGATATGTTTTTAATTTTCGGATTTTGGTTCCACGATAACAAATCACATTTTATAAACATATCTACATACAGGCGAAAACAAAACTTCATATTTCATATATGCATGTATGGAGTTCTATACACATATAGGATATGTATATATGTGTGAAAAAAATATTCAGAGTCTCCTAAATTAGGGGACAAAATATTTGGAGAAAATATTTCACCATGGGTGTGCAAACAATATGCAAACCGATAAAAACTCCAAAGTTTCTATAAATATAAGAACTAATTAATAAGACAAATAGCTTTTTGTTTTGAATTTGGAAAATTTTAACATTAATATACCTATAGAAAATCTGTGCTGTTAGTGTTTTGGACAAAATGATTTAAAAACATCTCCTTTTGTGAAACCCTTTCAATGTTTGCTAATACAAATATACACATGACTGTGCACAGAAAAAATAAATGCAATTGCAATGAAAATATTGTTGATATACATTTTCATTATGCATTTTAATACTTTAACAGCCAATGCACAGTGGCACAATATGCCAGCGAATATAATTATTACTAAATTGGAAAATAAAGTAAAAAAAAATCGGATCTGATGTTGAGATACTCAAAGACAACACTCGTATCAACAAAAGCTAATCTGTATAAATTCTTAAGAACTTCTCAGATAATATAATTATTTATATTAATTTTTAATCAACTGCTACATATTATCTCGTAGGGACACTTCATACTTCTGACATTTCCTTTTAGGACGGGGCTTAAAAATTTTAATAAAAACCTTTAACAATTTTACCAGCCTCTTGCGCTTTGTTTCACTGTGCTACGGTGTTATTACTTTATAGTAAATTTGTAGTTTTTTTTTTAAAAACATTTTCACTAGATCATAAAATTGATGTATAAAGTTCTGTAATGCTTTTGTAATATGTATTCCTAAATATTTAAATAAAAAAAAAAGAACACAGTAGAAAGAACACTAAAATTGTTTTATGATTTTAATTAAACATTAAAACTGTTTTATGATTTATGTTTTATAATTTCAATAGAGAAAATTAGCTTTCTGAACTGTTGATCTGGAAGTCATTCAAATACTTATCGTTTCTAATGGCTTTTACATGGGTAAGTCATTGCAAGATGTTAAATTTTTTGGTTTCTTAATCGGATAAAAACAAAATTTTGCTAGTAAAACCAATTTGAATAAACGCCTATGGGTATAAAAAACTTTATCACTCTAAAAACGAAAATATAAAATAAACGGAATCTGAAGACTGTAAATGAAAAACACTTTGAATACAATTACGTAATTGAAACCACTCCGATCTGAAGGAGTGACTTGCCCGTACAAGTCGTTTAGTTCTGTGAAGAAATATTTTCAATATGGTATAGGATTTATTCAAATCGTTTGTCTAATTACAAGTCCCTTTATTCATAAATTTTAAAGAAGTTATTGTAGTCTTATTTGACGGATTTTGTATGGGAAGAGAGGATTTATTGAAAACTGAATTTTATCAGAGTGAAATAAGTTAATTATGCAGATCTGGCCAACTGGCAGAAATTGACTTCGAACAAAGGAACTTTTTATAATGGTATATGTGGTGCCTCAGACACATCATCATCTGTAAAAGGGACACCTTGAACTTACGATATGTGTGAATATACATAAGTGAGTATTTGAGAGGGGTTAAATATACATATCGAGCCTTTGCTGCAATAGAGTCAGAAGTCAAAAACTGTGATTTTTGAGTTAATAATAATAATGCAACATTAATTATCATATAGTGCTTCAGAATGTGTAAAAATTTCATTCAAATATCTTGCATACTATACTTTTGAGACCAATATTACATTTTCGTTTACCATTAAGTTGCTAGCGAATGCGCAACTTTAAACTCGTTTTCTGCAAAACTACTTTTTTTGAGTTATGACTCTATTGCAGCAAAGGCTCGATATATCATTGCTAGAGAAGATCCCAGAAGTTGAATAATATTTACATATATTAGTGATGTAAATGTTGCTGATAACTAATTACTGAGATATATACATACATAGGCTGCCTTGGACGTCATCCTTCACCTATTTCCCATTGAAGAAGTAGTGTTGAGAACGCCGGCAAGGAGTTTGCTCAGGCTTATGGAAGCGGGTTTTGTAAGGCCAGGATTTACAGGTCATACATCACTCTTGAAAAAGATTAGTTTTAGCAGACGGGAGACCATATTCCCTGGTTTTACGGACTCCAAGGTTGTTGAGACTAATTTTATTAGAACGCCTTCACTAGTTATTCCGGATAGGGATCTTTGGGTCAAATCTGATAGACTGTACGAGGGCTGCGCGGTCTTTACAGATAGATCGAAAATGGAAATAGGCACGGGTGCTGGCGCCTTATTTTTAGGAACAGACATTCGTAGGTCTTTTAGGCTAGCGAACGAATGTAGTGTATTTCAGGCTGAGATCCTAGCGATCCTCAGAGCCACGGAACTAGTGACAGAACACGTAACTTAAGGCGTGCAGGTAACATTCTACGTTGACAGTCAGGCGGCGCTTAAAGCTATGAAGGGGCATAGTGTCAAATCGAAGCTGGTCAGCAAGTGTAGGCTATCTCTCAACTTGCTTATGGACAAATTTAGCGTTAGGCTATGTTGGGTACCAGGACATTGCAATATTGAGGGAAACGAAATGGTTGATGTGCTGGCAAGAATAGGGTCAGCATTAGATGTGGCAGTTAGTGACAGGTCGGTTAAACTTCCCATCGGTTACTACTATAGGGAACTCAGTAATTGGGTAATTAGCAGAACTAACCATTCCTGGAGGAATAGAGAAGATTGTAGAGTCTCGAGGTCCATATAGACAGAACTAGACTCAGGTAAATCTGATCTACTGCTGGGTATGAATAGAAAGGTTTTGAGAGTCTTAGTAGGCGCCTTGACTGGCCATTGCAAGGTTAGAGCGAGGATCAGCATATGGGAAAATGGCACTCCGCATTTCTGTAGGATGTGTAGGGATGAAGAGAAGCCAGAAACTGTAGAGCATGTCATCTGTCATTGCCAAAGGCTGCAACGCTATATGCTAAGATGGCTGAGCAGACGTTTCCATGAGGGCATTAGTGATATCGCGAAGTGCAAACTTGAGGATATCACGGGCTTTATCATGGGAATTAAATGGCTGAATGATGGATGATAACGGCTCTTTGTTTCTCCTTGGACAGTAAGGAGACTTATTAGTCAATAAATTATAAATGAAGGGAATCACAATGGATCCAATTGGGTCTTCGAATGGATGTGTATTTCACACTACCCTTCCTAACCTAACCTAACCTAACCTTCATACATACATACACCTTTTGTGATACTTTGGAAGCAGGCAATGAGTAGTACATACATACTTTCAAAATTACTACCACAATTTTTTCACTGTATAGATTTTGCAACAATAGTGAACACTATTAATTCGTTGTGCACCTGAAAAAAAATTTTTTTTTGTATTTGTTCTTTGCGTTATGCCGGCTGTGGATAAATATGAGTTATAAAAAATTTATATGTAAATTGTACCCGTTGTACAAGTTTTTTAAGGCAATGAAACTTATTTTACGCGTTGAATTACGAAATGCTGTGAATTGTAATGAAAAAATAACACAAGAAGAAATCGCGTTAAGTTCTTTTTATATTGTGAATTACAGTTTACGATAAACATGATCTGACAATATACATATAAATTTTCTAATGTTTAGATAAGAAATATACTTAAGAACAGTATAATTATCAAGTCTGTAATATTCAGTTATAGTAAAAAAAGGATAGAAATTTTAATGATTCAGTGACTCCTTTCTCTAACGAATATGAGAGTTTTTCGAATCGAAAAGTTTATTATCATTCTCTGAAAAACAGGATGAGTTAGAAGAAAAATGTATGCTTTCGTACTTTTATTAGGTTTGCAGGGTGACTCATATAATAATCCTACTAATATTATATGAGTCATCATACAAAAGACGAATCTAAACTCACATTTTTTTTCGATGTGTTAACTTTTCACAAGTTAAGGTAGAATTAGTTTTGACTTTCTGTTCTGTTCCGTATCAGCTGTTCGTTATTTGTTTATTGAAAACATGTGTTTTCAATTAGTTGTTCCGTTCTGTTACGGATCATTCTGTTGAATACAGAATTTTACTTACAGTTCTAAGTGACAGCTGTTTGTTTTAGTGAGCCACGTCGATCGGTCCAAAATTGCCGCGTAACGCTAATAAATTTTTATTATCACCGCCGCCATCGACTTAAAGCACATTAAAAACAAAATGATTTCTTACATAAAAAAATTATATTAATGAAAAATTTGTAGTGGGTAGAGTTTTGTTTTAATTAAATAACGTTTTTAACTTATTTTTTTTAAAATTATTCAATTATTCAAATTTTATTTTAAATTTGTGAACACCGGCGCCGCCGCCGATAATATATGTATATTCTGCAAGAAACAGCTGATACGTTTTTACAGAACTTCTAACTACAAAAATTCAACAACAGAACGGCACAGAACAGAACAGAAAGTAAAAGTCAAGGCTAATGAAGCCTTTACAGAAACGACTTAAAGGCTTTAGCTCGTATAATTTAGTTCTTACTTAAGTAATATTTGATAAGATAATAATTAAATAATAATGAAACAGACAATGAAAATTTAGACTGCACTGAAGGTTGAAATGTTATCATGATGTTTCAAGGTCAACTCCTGTTTCATCATCATCAGAGTTGCTTACCGCATTCAAGTGGTTAAACTTCATATACCCGCGCTAATTTTTGTAACACAAATACCTGCGCGCGGTCTCACAGGCCGAAAGTTTGAAGCCCTATTTTATAACTTTTTGAAACAAAACTTAAACAGATGAATTTTGTTTTAGGTACTTCACTATATGAAAAAAAAATTAAACTTGGCAATAAATTTGTTTTCATGAATTTGATTGCTTTTCAGCTTTTTACAAAACAGCCATCAAAATAAGTGGTTTTTACTCAGATACTAAAAGAACAAAACTTAAACATATTTTTTTCTCAACAAACAAAAATTAAATATTTTTTATCTTAAAAAGACTCCATGTTCAACACATAAATCACAAGTTGTGTTAGTTTTTAGCCTCATTATAAAATTAAGGACATACCACAACAGCATGTAGAAACAGCATTGAAAATCGCTGGTGTTTTTTTTTTCTTATGTATTCAAAAATAGATCTAGTGTGTCCATCCTTTCCAAGGTAAAATTCTTTGGAGTTTTGCCGATCCTCTACCTTATCTAACTCTTCGTCTTATCTTTCTTCGTTACCTTCCTGCTCAGTATTGTAACATTTAACGGTTGTTGTATATGGCAGATGGAAGTATAATCATTGAGTGCATAAAATTGAAACTCAAGCACGTCATTAGCCAGCCTTATTGCTCGTCGATAGGGGGGGTTCTAAGTTTCTATGCACTAATGGCCATCACAAATGTATTATAAATTTAAAAAAAAACGTGCTTATAAAGTGAACTCTGCATTCCGATGTAAACAAGACAGCGAACTGTTACATATATTCAAAATCAACATATAAAACAAATTGTTGATCATGTTTTACACCATCTATCTTTTCAGCAAGAAATCAAACAGAAATTATTTTAGTTATCTAGCAAATAAACATTATTATTAAGAAGAAAACGAATTTAAAAGTACATAACAAAAAGGAATTTAAACACTGGAAAATAACTTTTTGAACTAACTGTAATTATGTGTGGGATATAATTTAACTAAATAATATATTAGTATGAAATGTATTTTACTTAAATTCTAAACTTTTAGGTACGCTTTAATTTTCTTTTAATTATTAAGTATCTTCAATCCTTCCTCTTTAAAAAATTGAGCTGTGATAGATATAAAAAAACCAACCAATATTATATACCATATGAGTTAATCTGTTAAATCAAAATAATCAAAACAAATATAAGATGACAAAGAGGAAGCATTGAAAAAAAAAATTGAAATTTTGTATATAATATATAAGTATGTATATGATATCTGATATAAAAAAATTTATTATATTTAAGAGAATATATCACTTACTAATTTAAATGAGCGTAAATCGATGATCCCTCGTCGAAAGGCCTCTCGAACAGGTTCGATGTAACGATTTAAATAAATGTTGATGGATAAAACAGACCAGCAACATGTATCTCAGATAAAAACTGAGGATTCACTACATTACTATAAAATTAAGAATAAATAATATACAAAATTAAAATTCTTGTGCACCTTAAACTTTAGAAAAAACCACAAAAATCAATATTTAGCTTACTCTTATTCCTTTTTTTCTCTTTTTTTTTTATGAACAAATTAACTGCACATGCATAACTTTAAAACAATTAAATACAATCACTCAAATACTCGTTTATCCAAAACTTCAAGCAGAAACAATTTGGTATATTTCTTCCTTCAAAAACTTCTGAAAGTCAATAATCCGGTTTGCTCTCTGGTGAACACCTTAACTGCACATTAAACTTTGAATAAGCAAATGAAATATTTACTTTATCCAGGCTTTTTTTCTTTGTTGTTACCCTTTTTCCTTTTATTATTAACATTAAAATAATTGGGCACTTGGTGCCAAATCTATATAAAAAAGATTTAATCAGATGATTTATAGGTAAATCATATTTACTATAATTTACCAAACGATATGGCACCAAAGGGAAAATACCAAAAGTAAAATGCCCAACAGAGAATTCCGACTTCTTCAACGGGTAAACGTCACTAAAAATTCCAAAGCAATTATCCAATAAATATTTATTATTTTAAATAGATTTTGCTTCTCTTCTTTGTTTAAAGATAATGTAAGAAATATATTTTTCTTCCTTTTTTAACAGCTTGAACCAGACAAACTTTACTCAGAGACAGTTAAAACGAAATAAACCGAGTTGAAAAAAAATCTGTGCATTTCAAGGCCCAATTGAACTATCCAAAAAAAAATGAAGAAGTAATACCAGAATTCCACTCAACAGCAACAAAAATCTTACGAACTGTTAATCAATATCAGCATCGTGTCAGTTCTAAAAAAAAACATCTGAGTCATAAAATGACTCCTAGATGGCACCATAAATTTTCTAATCCCGCAAGCACTTCTACAATTTTCCCCCTCCAAAAATCAGACTTTGGGGATTTAATAGAAAACCAAAGCTGATACGCTTGCGGGAGAATCGCATCACATTTTTATATCCTTCGCGTGATATTTTCCTACTAAATTTCCCTTCATATCTTCCAATTCATAATTACTGTTGCCTAATTTTCGCCGAACGCGAGCTTTAACAAATGTTGGTGCCAATTTAGCGTTATATCCTTGCTCTTGATTACTTTGCTTAAAGTTTCGTCTAAAAACTTCTTGATCTTTCTTAAATGAAGTATCGGCAGATCGTAAATTATACCTTTTTTCATTTCTATCAAATTGCTTTTTCATACATTCTTCCGCTTTTTTAGTCATTATATGGAGCGAGTCTTCCTTGTTAAACTGGACTGAGCGATCTTCTAACATCTCAAGTTGACGTATCAGAGAGTAAGTTGAACCATTAGTAATCATATGCTGTCCAAAAACAAGAAAATATGGAGAAGTTCCCACTGCTGAATGAACCGCAGATCGTAGCGCACAGTTTATACTACTTAATTGCTCATCCCAATTCTTTTGGTTCGGTGACACATACGACTTAATCGCTGCGAGAATTGATCTGTTAACCCTCTCAGAAGCGTTCGATTGTGGAGCATGTACAGCAGTATAAACATGATTGATGTTATAACGATTTAACAACTGGTTAAACTGTTGCGACCGGAACTGAGAGCCATTATCTGATATTACCATTTCTGGTACCCCAAAAGTGTGGAAAAGCTCCCGCTCTAAATATTGAATTATAGGTTCAGCTGTAAATTTTTTTTATTGGCTTTAGAAAAGTGAATTTGGAAAAATGATCTAAAACTACAAAGATACCAACATAACCACTTTTAGATCTTGGATATGGTCCAAGAAAATCAATATAAATCTTTTGAAAAAACCGCTGGCTCTTCATAATTTTACCCATAGGAGGCCTTAAAATTCTATTCGGGTGTTTTGTTACTTTACATACCTCGCATTTGTTTATATAATTTTTAACATTCGTTACCAGATCGGGCCAAAAATAGTATCTACGTATTCTTTCCAGCGTTTTATTTATACCGTTGTGAGCTGACAATGGGCTATCGTGTGCGCGCCGGAGTATGTCAGGAACCATTTCGCGGGGAACCCACAACTTCCATGCTAAATTGTCGTGCAACTTCTCACCCGTAGAGTGCTCAGTTCGTCTGTATAAGATACCTTCTACAATCTTCAAGTCAGGCATGTTTTTAATGTTTTTGCCTATTTTCCGTACAAGCTCAACGTATTCATCGGAAGAAAAATGTTTAGATTTCATATCCACAAACAATCCACTTTCATCTTCAGACACATTATCCAACCATAAGGCACACAAATCATCAGAGTTTGCCCTAGAAAGTGTATCCGGGACAATGTTCATATTACCTCTCCTATGACATATGTTAAATTTATACCCCTGAAGTTTCAGAGCCCATCGAGACAACCTTGTGCTTAAATCAGTTTGAGACATTAACCATTTCAAGGAAGCGTGATCTGTTATCACAGTAAATTCATGACCTTCAATATAAGGGCGAAATTTCTTAATGCTTAGTAGTGCAGCCAGGCATTCCTGTTCGGTAACAGTATAATTTCTTTGAGCTTGGTTTAGCTTCTTTGACATGAATGCTACTGGGAGCTCATCACCCTCTGAATTTTTTTGTACTAATACTCCTCCTACGCCTGTTTTGCTTGCATCACAATGTATATAAAAAGGTTGAGAAAAATCTGGGCTGTTTAAAACTGGAGCTTCACTTAAATGACCTTTTAAACGATCAAAGGCTATTTGGGCATCATTTGTCCATACAAACTTTCTTTTATTTTTTAGTAAGTCTGTAAGAGGAGTGGTAACTGCAGCATAAGCTCTGATAAACTTCCTATACCACCCTGTCATACCTAAAAATCTTCTAACTTGTTTAATCGATCCTGGGACAGGAAAATCAACTATTGCAGAAACCTTTTCGGGATCAGTTCGAATAACCCCGTTACCAACTATGTGACCCAAATATTTTACTTCCGGGACACAAAAACTACTTTTTTCAACATTAATGGTTAAACCAGATTCTCTAACTTTCTTTGCAACGATACCTAAAACGTGAACATGCCTCTCAAATGAATCTGAAATAACTAGAAGGTCATCTAGATATATAAAAACTTCCGTTCTGAGCTGTGGAGGTATTATCTTATCCATTAAACGCGACATTGTTTGGGGGGCATTGCATAGCCCGAATGGCATAACAGTGTAATGATAAAGAGGCCGCCCAGGTACTGTAAAAGCAGTTTTCTCTCTGGAGTTTTTATCTAGCGGAATTTGCCAAAATGCGTCTTTTAGGTCTATTGCTGTTATAAACTCGGCTTTAGGGAGCCTGCTCAATATTCCATCAATATGAGGTAGTGGATAAGCATCTCCAACCGTGACCGAATTTAATTTCCTACTGTCTAGACAAAGCCTATTTTTCCCTGGTTTTCTGTGGAGCACTACTGGTGACGACCATGGACTATTAGATTCTTCAATAACCCCTAATGCAATCATTCTATCCAGTTCATCGTAAATCATTTTTTCAATGGCTGGTGATACCGAAAAGTGACGCTGTTTAATTGGCCTAGCATCTCCAGTGTCAATAGTATGGCTTAGGAGGCTAGTACGGCCTAAGCCTGATGTCGCATAGGATGGAAAAGTTTCAATAATTTGTTTCAATTTTAGCCTTTGCATTGCTGAAAGTGGTATTTGTCCTACTATCTCCTGGACTTCAGCAGAATATGTAGGCCAACCACTCGAAGTCAAACCAGTTGGCAGCAATCCGAACGAATTCCAAAAATCTATACCTAAGTAAAGATCTTTACTTAACCCAGGAACTATGTAAACTCTTAAGGGTTTTTCTACATCTCTAAATTTGGTAGTAGTATCAACGAAACCTACTACCTTAATACTATTCCCATTTGCCGTTTTGACAATTGATTTTAATTTACGATAGCAGTTGCCAGAGGACAAAAATTCTTCTGCTGCATTTGATCCTAAACAGCTTAAAGAGGCACCGGTGTCTAAAAGTCCCAATAATGTTTTACCAAAAATTATTACTTCAGCATAGGGTCGGACATCGCTTAAATTATTATTAAAAGAGCAAATAAACTGCTTACGTAAATTTTTCACATCAAACCAAAACGATCTCATACGTCTTGTTGAACGGCTGCCCACCCTTTCCTTAATACTATTTGTTACTAAATCAGATTTATGTTCATGTGAGCGAGTAAGAAAAGGTTTAAGTACTGTTTCACAATCACCAGAATGAACCTCGTATAGCTTGTCCGTTAATATAGGATTGTTTCCAACTAGAGGATTATTTCTCTTAAATATGTCTCCATCACTTTCGGTTATCTGATTTTGAAACTTTTTATTTACAATTATAATTTCTTTATTTCCACTAGTGGGGATTTCGCTGGCCTTTGTGCACTTTTTTGTGCACGGCCACTCGAGTTTTTTGATGTGCATTTCGGACAGCTGGGTTTATATGTGTCAGGACTTCCGCATCCGTAACAAAATATTGTTCGGTCTGATAAACAATCGTGATATCGATGTCCTGTTTTACGACAATTCCAACAGATGAGACTTAAAGCAGCAATTTCATCACACACAATACTATCAACATCCTCATCCTCATGCTCGCTGATCTCTAGTTCTGATACTCTTTTTTGAGTCGGGATAGGCTTAAATATTTGCAAATTATGTTTGCGTCGAATATCCTGCATAAATAATTCTCGTCGTCTGCAAATATCTCGCAGATGGTGTACAGAGTAAATCGGCATATTTAATATTTCATGCTGTATTTCCGGAAGGAGATTACGTCTAAGGATCTCAACTAAAGTACTATCCTGCAAAGATTCATTTAACCGATCTGTGAGCTCAGAAATTGAATCATAGAAGGAGTCAAATGTTTCATTGGGCTTTTGTTTACGATCTCTAATTAATTCCCGAATATCAACATCAGTTCTTGAGTCCTTATACTGTTGTCTCAAGGCGCGACATAGCTCCGGCCAAGTGATGCTTGCTACTGCTTTGTGAAAGCGCCAAAACCAATCACTGGCTTTCCCTTCAAATAAGGCGCTCAAGTTTTTACATAAGAGATCATAATTGCCATGCAGTGTTTGTAATGTCAGTGCTTCTATACGGTAAATAAAGTTTTCTACAGAAATACTGTTCGCAGTACCGCTAAATTTTATTTTCCAATTTGAAATTATTTGGAGAACTTTATCTGGACGTACGTTAAGATCAGAAGAATTTGGTGATGGGGTAGACGAGGGTCCTAATCTAGGTCCTATATTGGAATGATGTGTTCTATGAGCGGTTCCATTTGCCACTGCATTTAGAGGAGTTTCAATACCTATGTATTCATGGAAACCGCGTTGCTCGACCGCTGGCAGATTTTGAATATTATGAACACTAATATTAGCTTCACGCATAGTTTCCAATGGAACAGTAGGTACTTGGATACTGGCCCTTGCCGTGATATTAGAAATCTGCGTTTCGACCAGCTTTGAGAGTTGAGTAGACAATGCCGAATATATTTGAGATTGCTGAGAGGAAATTAAGGAAATTACCATTTCTTGAATCGATTCTAATGACAACGTCTGTGGGACACTAGAGTTATTCTCTGCTAAATTGGTAGCGGAAACGCTTAGAGACGTACTTGTTTGATCAGCGATTTGTGGCGTATTCTTGATCTGAGACCTAGTGCTAACTGAAGGTGCTACTTGAGTTGCCTCATGTCCTATTTTTACATTGCAGACAGGACAAAAAGGCCTTAGTTTGATGGTTTTAGTCAGACAGGTCTTATGAAAATTGTGGCCACAACCTGTAACCTGCAATTGGGTCTTTGAAGTGATTACATTGTTGCAAGCATTGCAATTAATGTTGCGATCTGCAGTGGCGCTAGCCTCGCCAGTTTCGACGTTACCGTCGGTGTTTGGCATTATTAAAATTTTTTTTTCGCTAAATTAACTTGAAAATTGTAGCAAAGTAATTACCTATATAAATTCTTATTATTAAACACAAGCTGTCCTAATAAAAACTTGAAAACTTAAAATTAAATAAAATAAATCAAAATAAGAGGAAATATTTGGGTTTTTTTTTTTTTTTCCCAATTGAGACCAAGACCAGAACCTACGATATGACGACCAAAGATTAACTAATTGACAGCTTTTCTATCTCAGTTATACTAAATATAATTTTTAAATAAAAAAAAAATCAACAATAAAACAAAAATTAAACTTATAATAGAACATTAATATATATATATAAAAAAAAACCTATGCGATAAAACAAAAGATACAAATGTTATGTGTATGAAAAGGCCAAACAAATTTTTGTTAATTTTCTGTTTGATTTCACGCTTTCAAAAACCGATGGCATTAATTAATCAGAGATTCCTATTACTGAAGAAAAATTATTTATGCAAAACAATCTATCAAAAACTTGCTTTGGTTATAATTTAATAAAATTCCAAAGATTTTTTTGTAATTTATTTGGTCTATTAACAATTGTGGCCAAAATCAGCTCAATGGTCCAATTATGTATTCCAAACAATCAAAAAGGCGATCAAATAAAATGATTGATTTGCTGGGGAATTGAGGTCGTTTCCATAATTAGGTTATTAAATCGCGAATTGCGATTAAAATAAGTTCCCATATACAGAATCTACCTACAGGTATAAACCGAAAAAAAAATATAATATAATATATATATACATATGTACATATATATTAAAAAGGGATCCGAATAGTGTAGCTACAAGAAGCAGCTATATATAACTGCTTCATGTAAGATGTTAATTAAATTTGAAATTGATCCATTCGGGCCCCACGTTGGGCGCCAAAAATTTATAATGTAACATTTAACGGTTGTTGTATATGGCAGATGGAAGTATAATCATTGAGTGCATAAAATTGAAACTCAAGCACGTCATTAGCCAGCCTTATTGCTCGTCGATAGGGGGGGTTCTAAGTTTCTATGCACTAATGGCCATCACAAATGTATTATAAATTTAAAAAAAAAACGTGCTTATAAAGTGAACTCTGCATTCCGATGTAAACAAGACAGCGAACTGTTACATATATTCAAAATCAACATATAAAACAAATTGTTGATCATGTTTTACACCATCTATCTTTTCAGCAAGAAATCAAACAGAAATTATTTTAGTTATCTAGCAAATAAACATTATTATTAAGAAGAAAACGAATTTAAAAGTACATAACAAAAAGGAATTTAAACACTGGAAAATAACTTTTTGAACTAACTGTAATTATGTGTGGGATATAATTTAACTAAATAATATATTAGTATGAAATGTATTTTACTTAAATTCTAAACTTTTAGGTACGCTTTAATTTTCTTTTAATTATTAAGTATCTTCAATCCTTCCTCTTTAAAAAATTGAGCTGTGATAGATATAAAAAAACCAACCAATATTATATACCATATGAGTTAATCTGTTAAATCAAAATAATCAAAACAAATATAAGATGACAAAGAGGAAGCATTGAAAAAAAAAATTGAAATTTTGTATATAATATATAAGTATGTATATGATATCTGATATAAAAAAATTTATTATATTTAAGAGAATAGATCACTTACTAATCTAAATGAGCGTAAATCGATGATCCCTCGTCGAAAGGCCTCTCGAACAGGTTCGATGTAACGATTTAAATAAATGTTGATGGATAAAACAGACCAGCAACATGTATCTCAGATAAAAACTGAGGATTCACTACATTACTATAAAATTAAGAATAAATAATATACAAAATTAAAATTCTTGTGCACCTTAAACTTTAGAAAAAACCACAAAAATCAATATTTAGCTTACTCTTATTCCTTTTTTTCTCTTTTTTTTTTTATGAACAAATTAACTGCACATGCATAACTTTAAAACAATTAAATACAATCACTCAAATACTCGTTTATCCAAAACTTCAAGCAGAAACAATTTGGTATATTTCTTCCTTCAAAAACTTCTGAAAGTCAATAATCCGGTTTGCTCTCTGGTGAACACCTTAACTGCACATTAAACTTTGAATAAGCAAATGAAATATTTACTTTATCCAGGCTTTTTTTCTTTGTTGTTACCCTTTTTCCTTTTATTATTAACATTAAAATAATTGGGCACTTGGTGCCAAATCTATATAAAAAAGATTTAATCAGATGATTTATAGGTAAATCATATTTACTATAATTTACCAAACGATATGGCACCAAAGGGAAAATACCAAAAGTAAAATGCCCAACAGAGAATTCCGACTTCTTCAACGGGTAAACGTCACTAAAAATTCCGAAGCAATTATCCAATAAATATTTATTATTTTAAATAGATTTTGCTTCTCTTCTTTGTTTAAAGATAATGTAAGAAATATATTTTTCTTCCTTTTTTAACAGCTTGAACCAGACAAACTTTACTCAGAGACAGTTAAAACGAAATAAACCGAGTTGAAAAAAAATCTGTGCATTTCAAGGCCCAATTGAACTATCCAAAAAAAAATGAAGAAGTAATACCAGAATTCCACTCAACAGCAACAAAAATCTTACGAACTGTTAATCAATATCAGCATCGTGTCAGTTCTAAAAAAAAACATCTGAGTCATAAAATGACTCCTAGATGGCACCATAAATTTTCTAATCCCGCAAGCACTTCTACAGTATCATAAGATTCTTCGTCGACCTCAACAAAATCTTCCTCCTCGCTGTCATTTTCATCCTCATACTCAGAACGCGAAATATCTTTCTCCAAAAGTAATCTGATTTATTCTTTATTCATTCTGATACAAAAAAAAATACCCATAAAACATTCAAATTCACAAAAATAAAGCATAAAATAATAAAAACAAATTATTGAATACCTTCACAGAAAGTAACACTTATACCCGCGTCGGTCTCACAGACCGAATGTTAATGAATACACCAACACGTAGGTCTCGTATAGACACGTATTATGCACTAAAATAAAGCTAGTAAAAAATCCGGCAGCTAACGAAAAACTTAACTTTCTAGCTTTTCTGGAAAAAATTTTTTTTTAAAAAAAGTGTTTCGTCGGTCTCACAGACCAACGCGCGGGTATAGGAAGGTTAAATACCCTTTAGCATTACTTATGAATAGTGATTCCCGCAAAAGTTTTTCCCTTTTTCGTTCCTCCTGTTATTAATTGCGATTTCCAAAAGGTAAAAGTTAAAGATTTTTCCCTCTTCCTCACATTTAGAATATTAAGTTTTCTCCCTAATGGGTATCAACATTAATAGAACGAGGAATAGAAAAAGGGAAAAATTCTCCCTGCATTATTTTTCATAATTTGGCAGAGTAACAAAATTACACATTAAAAAATGTTTGCTTAATAAAAAAAACATTTTTTATATAAAAAATGTTTATTCTTTAAAAGTATAACATTCATAACATAGTACGATTGATTTTATAAAATAACTTAGAGAAAATGATCTCTTAGCAAATTCAATAACATATGAAAAATATATCTGGCAGCACCATTTAATAAATGTATAGCAAATATTTCTGGCAGTACGACTTAATCGTGGAAAATATTAATCTCTTGCTATAATATAATCTGGCAGCTTTATGAAAATAAATACCAGGCATTAACAACGAGAGATTCTAAGACACACGTGGATAAAAGCAAGGCGAATTCATAACAGGTGAAGCTGAAAACACAGCTGATCTACTTTTTTCTTGCATAATGGAGGCTTGCATGTCAAAATTTGTACATGCAAGCATAGAGGCTCATATGTCAAATGTTGTTGTAATGTTGTACTTGTTGTTGTATTAATACTACCTGTTATAAATTTGCCTTGGATAAAAGTAAATTTCTATACAAATTATGAATTTTCTAGTTGTAATTATTACTGCTGTTGTTGGTCGAAACAAATTAATATGTTTCCTTTTATTCTTTTATTTTCAGTTAATCTCGTGGCATTTTATCACGATGAAATTAAAAAAGTAATCAAAAGTGTGAAGTGTGTTCAAAAATAAATAAAAAAAAAAAAAATATGCATCACAAAGGTTGGTTTTATCGGCTGATCTTTTTTCACGTCTCGTTCGTTTATTCTATATGTCGCGGTGATAATTTTTTAAATACTCCGGCTGCGTGTTAATTCTATTTTAAAATTTAAGTTCAGAAAGTGTTATTCGGGCTCGTTATTGGCAATTAGTGCCTGCGACGCAATAGCCGTGAACCTACGAAAATGACGCATTAAATGGTTTGTCTTTTGTATGAAAAAAGTGTTTTAAATTTTATAATAGAAAAGTGAAAATAAAATGTGTTTAATAAAATTTTTGTAACCTGCGGGAAGTAAATAATATTATGACACATCATCACATAAAGTAAATCAATTGGTAAGTTTGTTATTTGTATAATTTGAATGGGTTATGATGAATTTGCGAAAGCTTACATTCCCGGTAGGTATTAGCACTGTACGGTGACTTATTGTGAAATTTGACGTTATTCTGGGAACACAACTGCAAATATTCGTCGCGAATATTTGTCATCATGAATAAAAAACATTTTTGTAAATAAAAATGCACACTATAATGTCGCCGACGAAATTCCTCATACGGCACCGAACGACGAACAATTCAGTACCATGTGACCATGTTGTTTTAATGTTTTATATTTTTAACCATCAGCTGTTAACGTAACAAAATTTTAATTACAGTCTCCTTAATTAAATTTCCTTCGCAAAAGTTTGCGCACAAACAAATAAGTTTTTAACATAACAAACATGACATTCATTTTTTGAATTATTTTAACCAGATTTGCAATTCTTTGATTATTTTCGTAATATATTTTTCTTTGAAAGAAAATTATACCAATTTATTTATTTTAAAGCTGTTATTTTTTCGTCACTATTAATGTTGATATGGCGAATTTACCCGGCGAAATTTTAATGAAGAGTTCATCGTGTTGGGTGAAATTCGTCATTAGTGGCATGCGTTGTGTTCTTAGGTTAAGATATCATATTTTTGGTAGTACGATTTATTTTAATCACACTTCTCCATCTGTTCTCTCTACAAATATTTCTTTCCCAAATAAGACAAGATGTTATTAGATAATTGGTACGCATTGTTCACACCAGAATATTTTGTAGTATTCCAAGCAAAAATATTAACATCCTAGCGGATAATCTGTTGATATCTAAAATAAAGTTTCTTATGGTCAGACACATGAATGAGTGGTTGATGCGTTCAATAGCCAATGCTATAAATATACATATGTTTTATCTTTTATTTTTTTACCACAAATAAAAATGTAAAATATTAAATGTAAATACAACTGAACTCACATACGAGAATATCTGCTTGCATTGGCCGTTGTAAATCAAAAACCTCAAAGAAGTTGTATTTTGTTTTATTTTGTTGAAGAAATTCTTTGACTTTTCATTCTACGATAATAAATTATTTGTTAGCTTTATCCTTTCACTTTTTATTGTTGTTGTTACAGTGACATGCACTCTTACAAAACAAAAACAAAAAAAAAAAAAAAAAAAAATAGGAACACCACAAAAAAAAAAAAGCTGGAAATGAACAGAAGAGAAGAAATCGATTTGTATAAACTCGTAAAAGCCATTCATATTTATTCTTACCACTCTGCCTGCCACTAACTAATAAATTGAAATGAATGGATTGTGGATTTTTGCTTTTGAAGTTACTGTTTGTTGTTGCTGCTTGTTTTACTGTGATTTTCAATGAAATTCTTTATGAGATTTTTGGTATTGTCGTCGTCTCGTTAGAATAATATTGGTTAGACGATTGTTGTAGTTGTATTGTTGATTCCTTTTGTGGGATGTTCATAAATAATTTGCAAAAATCTCGAAATATTCAGAAGTAAATCATTGTGGTCAGTTTTGTCATTTTACTTATTTATTTGTTTGTATTTTTCTTTACTTTATAGAATAAATGGATTAAATAAAAGGCTGTAGGAAATAAATATGAGTATTAAATGCTTATATATACATAGAGAGATGTAGTATGTAAAACTTTTTAAGGCCATGGTGGCATCATGTTTATATCAACTATATTATGCTTCCAGCAAATAATGTCTAGTTGTATTAAACATTTGGTTGTTTTAGTATCAATTAAACGAAAAATTAAATCGAAAAATTTTACTGGTAATATAAATGTGCAAGTTTGTATGTTTGTTTCATTAAAACGTCAAAAGCAGCTCAATAGATTTGGACGAAATTTTATAGACGGTTAGCATGTTTTAAGGGGTTAAAAGGAGACAAAGTGAAAGTTTTGGTACTTTATGTTTTTGTAATATAACTTTTTAATAAATTAACATATCTTCTGCTAGATGAAACGGGGAAAAACATTTTTTGGTACTTATTTACTATAGTACTTTTTTACAGGGGATGACTACGTATGCAGTGCACTGTGCCGGAACTCAGGGAGAGGGATAGGGTAGAGAAGATAGATGTTGAAAATTTAGAAGACTTAACTCCGTCTCAACTCTGTTTTGCGCGTTTTGTTAATTTTTTTCAGGCAGTGTTGTGGCGGCTCCGGTGTTAAGTAGACGCATTAACTTTGTTAATTAGCAGGCATTTTATTAATTGTTTTACTTCGCCGATGTTTCTTTTCTGCTAACCGACGAAGGTTTTTTTTACTGTTGTGGTACTATTTCTGAAAAATTCTTATAAAATTTGGTATACGAATAGCATGTGACCCAGGCAAAATATAGCGCACTTTTTGAGAGATAAAAAGGGGCAAACTGGGAATTTCGGTAAATTATATTGTTGTACCATAAATTATAACGTATTTTCTGGCAGTTAAAACGAGAAAAATGTGTACAGTTGACACTTTTGTACTTGTAGCACTTTCTTACTCTTGTTTTTTGTTTCTCTTTTGGTACTTTTTATATTGAGAAATTCTCATAATTGAATGTGTTTAAATTTGGTATACGGATATCTATGAGCCAAGTTAAAATATAGAGAACTTTTCAAAAGGTAAAAATGGTACAGATTGGAAAAACTGGTATTTTCGGTGATTGTTGATTTTAGTAACGTTAACGTTAAATTCTACTGAAATTTTAATAAAAAAATATGTTTTATTCATTGAATCCGTTAACTACAGTGATATGAGTCCTTCGGCCATTCTAACTAAAAGGGAAAACAATTTCCCCTTTGTAACGGATTGAAAAGTCTTAAAAAACTACTTGTCATCAAGTTATATTAAGAGGTTTTAAGAACACTTAAGTTTAACAGTTCAAAATAATCCCAACAAAAAGTGCGGTCAAGCTACAAAATTCAATGTCGATCGATCAAAATATCTATCTTTACTCTTTTTAAATTTAATTTTATATGTTAAAAAAAATACAACCCGCGAAGCATTTAACTTGTCTGAAGGCAACACCCAGATCCTTTAGCCGGAATCAAACCGGCAACCTCTGGACTAATAGGTTATCATTGCAATGTATCATGGTGGCAAGTTGGCTCATGGTTCTGTGACCTGGCCTTATTTTATTATAATAAACTTAATTATATTTGTATACTTTGCAATCAGTTTTAGCAAAAATTAATTTTTCCTAACGTTTTTTTAAAAATTACTTGAAAATTTTAAATTTTTATTGGAAATTTGAAGTATTTTCATTTAAGAAATAAACAAATACATTAAAATTAAAGCAAAATCAGGACAAGAAAATAATTTTCTTCAAACTTTTTAAAGTGATGCTCGTTTGTGTTAACTTCACATTGGTCTAAAAACAAGTAACTGTCTGGCGTCAAGTGCCATTAGGAACTTTATGGAAAATATTTATGGACATGTTGTTGCATTGTTTTCCTTTGTTGTGGTATGGTATGTCTGACATATACAAAATACCTTTAGCCATTGTCAGTGTTTGCCAGTATCAAGATTTCTGGGCGAAGATAAGATAATAAATAAACAAAGTGCAGAAAAGTTTTTGTTTTTCTACCGAGTAAATTAAGTAAAACAGAAACAAAAAATAAAAAATAACTTAAAACTAAAAACTTTTCAATTGGTTTCACAAATGAACACAGAAACAAAAGAGATTGGTAGAGCATTCAGGAGCCAGAATCACCTAAAAGTTGACCGAATAATAGACATCCAAACAAATAAATAAATTATTTTTATTATAATAGAAAAGTGAAAATAAAATGTGTTTAAATTTGTGTAACCAGCGGGAAGAAAATAATTTTTGGACACATCATCACATAAAGCAAATCAATTGGTAAGTTTATTATTTGAATAATTAAATAAAATAAAATAAATTTTACGTAGGATATAATATTTTTCCTAAAAACTACTCTTTTTAAATTTCAAACAATTTGTGGCATTTAAGTCGAGTAAGGAGCCTATAGGTGTATAAACACATTCGCCACAGCAGGCTACCTACTACCATGTGTCAAAATTAGAATACATGTGTGCATATGAGAATGACAGCAAGGCAACACGGCAAAAGGTTTTTGTCCATGCTACTTTTGTCGTGTAGTCAAATTAAACTAATTTCTATTTCTGATGGCTACAAAACCAAAACGGTGTTGACAATATAGCAAAATATGTAAAGCAAATTAGCGATTAGAAATATTTTTTGTTGTAAAATAAAAAAGAAAATTATAAAATTTAAATGTTCAAGATATATATGCATCAAGAATTTTTATTAGCTTTATTCTTATATAGAATATTGACTTGAGTTAAAAATACCAACATTGTTAAAGATTTCAAAAAACTCACAAGGGAATAGCCTTTTTTACCCAAAAATGTTTGTTAAATTTTTTTCGGCGCTCTCTGTTGATGCCGCAGTTATGGGGCTCAAAACTTTAATATATTATTGATCATAAGTCATACAATATAGAACGAATATAAACGACATAGGTATCATTTCAAAATGCTTTAAATAACTCATTTAATTCTTAAAATCATCATTAAAGTAGCATAACTTACGTATTTCATCGGTGACAGCTTTCAAGTATACACCAAATAAAAGTATGGTAAGTTCTCTGTAAGTCAGATAAAAAAAAATTGTAAAATTGAATTTAACTCGCAATGGGTAAATTGTTTTAAAAAATTTGTATACCAGTATAAGGGTATTTTAGTGAAGTTTAGAGTGATATCCACATCGCTCGTATCCGTCCCATATTCTAGGAGTTATGGCCAATAAAAAAATAAGTTTTGAACCCCGTAACTCCGGAGCCAAAAGAGTTCCATGAGATGAATTTTTTTCTTAGCTTAGCTGTCAGCTGTTAAAAACAGGGCGTTCCACTTTTCCATAAGTTTTGTTTTGTTCTAGTGAAATAACAAGCTGCATTATTACAGGGTTGGCAAGACATTTTATAAATGTACCTTTCAACAAGTTGCTGTTTTGAGTGTAGAAAGGAAAACACCATTAGTTAATGTGTATGAATACTTTTAGTAGAATTATAATGTAAGAGTACCATATTATTGTTGTAGTAATACCATACTATTTTTAAAGTAAATACATTCTAAATGTAATATTGTTGTAAATGTTTTAAAAAATTTAATTTTTAGTGAATGTATTCATTGAATGAGTCAAGTCATACGCCATTTAGGTTGGGAGTTGATTTAATGTGGTCAGTCAGTCAGTTAGTTAGACAATAAAGTTGATGATATCTTTAGATACCATAAAAAGAATAAGCAATAAAACACTACGCTATAGCTGCCTTAAAAATCAAACAAAATAAATGAATCATTGCCCGAATGTACTGTTGAATGCTGTGCATTAAATAAATTTTCTTCTGAAGATCTTTCAGTACTTATTTTTCTACAAAATTTTTCTATATTTAAAGCAATAGTCCTACACAAAATCTGTATTTGTCGTGCCGTGTTATTGCCATCTAAACTCCTTAAGGGATTTGGTTTCTATAAATTTCTATAAAAACTTGAAAAGTTTATTTTGCTTTTTTTATGTTGAAAAACTATTTAAATTTATTATTTAAATTTGCTGATTGTTCAAAAATAAGAATTTTTCTCTTATTTCACACTAATGTGTCAAAGTAAGAAATTTAAACAAATTTGCTGCTTGCTATTCGTTTATTTATTTATATATTTATTTTTGGGATATACTTTTGGCATTTTGCTGTAACTTTTAATACACTCATATTTCATCAGTAGCCAGCCATTCGAGGTTATATATTTGTATTTCCCACTAACGTACAGCAGACAGATATTTGTATAAAAATTTATTGTATAAATTTCCATCAGCAACTTCCATCAACAAACTATCAACAACACCAACAGCCAGCAGTAGAAAGAACAACAACAACAATAATGGGGGCAACAACATCAACATTATTTTAATACGTGTATAACAAAAATGCTCACTTTAACTCACAATTATTACGACAGACATGCAACAATAAATTGCAATTTCAAGTCACTTAAAATTCTACAAAAAAAAAAAAAACCTAAAAAAATATAGTAAAAATAAAGTGAAAAAAGAGCTGCACTAAATGTTGAAAAAAAAACAAGCAAGAAAATAGAAATGATTGTATTTTATGTTGTATGAATAAAAATAAAATGTATTTTATATGAGACTTTACAACAAGTGACACGGCACACAAGTTGCATGACAAGAAAAAAAAAACCCAGTAAAAATAGAAATTATTCGAGAATTGTAAAAACGCTTTCTTCTATTGGACTAACAGTGGGGTGAGTGGGTGAAAAATTCTTCAAATAGAAGCAACAACTGTGACAATATCTTGAGCTATTTTTTTTTTCTTGTTATTACTTCTAATGAGTGTCATAATAAAGAGGAGAAAAAAAAAATAATAAAAATGTCGTAAAAAGTAATAAATGATGATGACTTTACAAGCACTTACATAGTTCAACAAGCGATTTCATATGTCTTAATTTAATTGACAAATATTGAAGATTATAACAAAAACCTAGATGCACTGATAACATTATTGAATTTAGTCTGAAGTCTTTGGAAAGAAAAGAAGTTGTTAGAACAAATTTTGGGCCAACAATAAAAGGTTTCCCACAAACAAACTTATGGCGATGACATTACAGCATCATTGTATTTATGTATTTATATATAAAAAAGGTTATAATTTTTAACGGCTTCGAAAAAATTTTTTTTAACAATAATATGGTTAAGGCAACAACATAACATGTTTCTTTCGAACAATAATTTTTTTTATAAACAAATATAAAAAAACAATATTACATTTAAAATAGATTAACATTTATTGTAAAATTTAATAATTTATTTTAACAATAATATGGTTACCTAAACACATGCTTCTATTTTAAAACTATACACAAATGCTAAAATTTTATATATTAAACAGATTTGCATTCGTAATTAAATTAAGTATTTTTAACAAAAATATGGTGAAGCAACAACGTAATATGGTTGCTCTTTACATAAACAACTATACTGAAAAAGCACTATTATATTTAAAGCAGATTTATATTCATAATAGTAAGATTTAGCTTCAACCATATAATTCAAGTTTGTTATGGTTGCCACAAACATGTTTTTTATGTGGGTGTTATATTTGCATATTTTCAATATGAGTTATTTAGTAGAAATGGAAATGTAGTTTCTTACAAAGAACCACCAACTTGTTTTTCTTTTCGGAGTACCAAACTTTAGTCATACTGATGTCGGAAGAACACAGCTAGAATTAAGTTTGGGATATCTGCAATCATATAAGTTTTTAAATTCAAAGGTATAATAAACGTTTTTAGCTTGGTGTTTTTAAGCTCTTGTAGTAATTCTCATTTATTTTTAGGAAGTTTTTTATATCAACATTCAAAATTAAATAGATTAAAATAGAAAATTTTTCTAATTTTTGAAAAGTCTGACTAGATTTCGTTGAAATCTAGATACGAACTAAAAGGTTTTCCAATAAAAGTTATATGATTTCTTTAAAAAAAACGCACTTATTGTTAAGGAAATTCAAAAGTTTTTTATTTAATGTGAAGTACAATCGATACAATTAAGTTCTAAGTAAAACGCCAATTTTCGAGCACTTTTTCCACTAAATCAAGTCGTATGTCATGAATGGCACGTTAAATATTGACTTGTAAAGCTTGAAGAGAGTCTGGTTTATTTCGAAAGACCAATGACTGCAAATAACCCTACAAAAAATAGTCTAATAGTGTGTAATCACAACTTCTTGGAGGCCATTTAATGTCACAATTTCTTGAAATAATCGCATCTGCAAACTTTTCAAGTTCTTCCAAGGCAAAATCAGCAAATTCACGACGTTTACGGTGGCCCAGTGGCCTTAGTTCTTGAGTGAGAACAATTTTATACGGATGCAAACCGAAATCCTTTCTCAAAATCCGCCAGGTTGTGGGTTGAGACAGTCCCAATTGATGAGAACGTCTTGGAATCGACAAATTGCGGTCTTCAGCAACACTTGCGTGAACGGCAGCAATATTTGTGGTTCGAGCGGTTCTTTGTCTTATTACCACTTGAATATTGTGTAAAGAAAATGTAAGCTCAAAATTATCAACAATTCGACGAATAGCGAGCAAACGTGGACGATTATTACGACCATAAAATGGCAAAAGCGCACGAAAAGTTGCAATTGGAGAACGATTATTTTGATTATAAAACTGAATAATTTGTAAACGTTGTTCTTGCGAACATCTCTCCATGATGAAATTGTAAACACTACTGATTACTATGAAAAACAAATGACAGATCATGACATATTACAAATGGCCGAAACGTCACTTCAAAATCATATCATCCCTATTGGAAAACCTTATAGATAGTAATTAAAATTAAAGTTAAAAAATATATTAACAGATAATTTTATTGATATCGAAATCACTGTACTCACCTTGTACATCTGTATGTATGACTGACTACTGGCATTTTGCAACATTTTTAATGCTTTTTTTAAGCGTGTTTGCCATTTTTTATATCATTTTGTGTTAGTAAGTGTGCTTTGTGTTGTTTATTTCGTATTTTTCTACACACCATCGCATATATATAGAAAGAACTAAATAAATCCACAAAAAAATAAAAAAATTCAACAAATTCTTTTACTTACAACGTCTTCAACATGCCACCCATTTTGTCTGATATTCGAAGTTTTAAAGACAAACTAAAATATATAGAAAATGTTTTTCTCTTTAATTTGTCATCATTTGATTTTAAATTGTTTTCATCTTTTTAATTTTGCTGGTTCAAATGATTTGATTTAAGTTCAAATGTTTGCCCATTGAATTGTGTCTTTTTCTTTTTTAAAGATTTCTTTCTTTTGTGACATTGTTGAGAAATTAAAAGAAGCAGAAATAGGTTTGTAAAAAAGAAAAAATCCAAAATCCTAAACAATCAACCACAAATCCCTTAACACATTTGTCAACACTTTATCAAAGTCAATAAAGGTACGGTCACATTTGTCAAATATTTGCCCAAAAAAGCGTAACCACTTAATACTAATGACAAAACTTTTGATTTAGATACCTGTTTATTATTTTAAACAGTTTCCTATATAATTTATAGAAAATGTGATAGAATCTTATCTCATTAGATGCTGTTTAACTTAATAAATAAATGCATAAATCAAAAAGTTTTTCATTGGTATTTAGTGGTTACGCTTTTTTGGGCAAATGTTTGACAGATGTGACCGTACCTTAAGAGAGTAAATAACATGAACTTCAACCCAAACACTTACATACATTCAACTGTTCCCAGCATCATTCACTCACTAGTGGTTAAAGTTGCCAAAAATTCCTCCAGCTATTTTGAGTTAATTCGAAGAAATGAATAAACAGAAAACTTGAGGTTTAATACAGTTCATGGGAATCAAAATTTATAAATGGATAATGGTCGAGTTTGAAATGCTCTTTTGAGCTGAAATTTTAAGTTTTTTTTTTTTCCTGATAAAATCTTAACAGTACAAGTGCCAAACCTTCTTTTTGCAAGTAATTTCATTTAAACGATATTAAGGAATAACAATTAGACATTAAGAAGATGTGGTAAAATTTTTTAAGAAAATTTTTCTATAAAAAATTATAAGAGACCACTTTTGTTTATGCCAGGAATTTGGGGTGCAAATTTCGATATATTTTACAAAACTTCAACTGAAAGTGTTAAAGGACCCATTAATAAATACAAAAATAAAGCAAACACTTAACAATGGGAAGCCTAGAACCAGGATAATTTTTTGTTAGTTATACAAAAATTAAAGTAATATACAAAAAACCTACACTTGAATAAAATAGATGACATTAATTTATTTTGAGTAAAAAATATCTCAAATGATAGGACGGACACTATATGCACCCTACTCGGCCCGTAGTCTTCTATCATTGTTATTAAAAGATGACACTGTCGTCGACCAGTATGTTTTGTTCTTAGTTTAGAAAGCAAAGAAAAAAAAAAAGAAGAGAGAAAGGAGCAATTCTAACTACTCAATCAACATTTTTGACAAAATGTGTGTCAATAACAGTTTTTTTTCTTGCTTTTTAAAAATTTGTAAGATTTTTGTTGGCTTTTGTTATTGCTAACTTGGTTTTGTTGGTTTTTTTGGCCAGATAACAATTTGGCCATTTTCTAAACCATTTACAGCATTTAAAGTTAACAAGAGTAAATATCCTTAACAGCATAAACGAATAAAACAACAAAATTTTTTTTTTTAACAAGAATCAAGGATAACAATAATATTGTCATTTTCATTGAATAACAAAAAAAAAAAAAAAAAAAAAAAAACAAAACAAAATGGGAGAATAAATACAAATAAACTCTTCCTTTTTCTTCTTTCATGGTTTAGAAATTTAATAGAATCCCAAAACATTTGGGGATTTTAGCAACTGACAATGGCATCTATACAAAAATTAATGCACACACGCAAACACATACACACACACACACACACACACACATTTTCAGCTTCTGTCATAGCGATACAAATAAAAAAAAAACTTAAAATATACTACATAAAATACAATCGACTGAACAATAATACAATTCAATACAGCAAGATATAGTGTGATACTTGTATCAAGAGACACATACGTGCTGATGCCTTTTAATAGTTTACACAAAATGAAGACCGACAATAGAAAAAAATATGAAATACTAAAAATTTATGAATGTTTGCTTAAACATATTCGTTTAAAACTACAAAAGAATTCCCTTTAGTATTATCGTTTCAATTCAAAAATACCATCATAAGAAAATTGTCAATTTTTATTACAATTTAAAGAAAATATATTTATTGTAGTTGTGTAAATATTTATTTATATTTATGTGCATAAAGGTACAAATGTTTCCATATGAATACTTTTGCATTTTGCTCAAACTCTTTAATTTAATGTTTTCCACAATCTGTAAGTCCCAATTCACACTATGTGCAAGTTTTATTTTTAAGCTTATTAGCTTTTAGGAGATAGAGAGACAGGAAAAAAAAGAAACGAGTACACCCTTTCATGTACTCATGAAATTCGTTTTGTTTTCATATTCGTAGTGTTAAGTAGGTATACATCCATACATACATTCATACAAAATGATGAACAGTTTAAGCAATAAGACGAGTGCTGTGTGAACGCCAATGAAAGTTCAAAAAGGAAATCGTGATAAGTTTTGCAATAAGACTTGGATAGTGTGAAATGGGACTAAGGGAAAAGTCGATATGTTTTATATAAGGGCCACTTTGAATTCTACAAAGAAGTTTTCCCAAAAAAAATTACAAGACAAAAGACGATGTATTCTATCGTTACACTGACCATTTAGCTGTCTGTGCTCTTAAATAAAAATTACGAATTAAATTTCTGCAAAATTCGTTTCTTGTATTTTAAAATTTTTGAAAAAAGAAGTGCTTCTCAGAAATGAATCATTCAGAAGCATGAAAAAATGGTGAAATCTGTAAAACAGTCATTATGCGTTGCAATCTGAATAAGGCAAAACTATGCTGTAAAGAGTAAAATATGCACAAAAAATCTATGATTAAAATAAATTTAAAAAACTTAGATCTGGAAATAAGTTGGGAATAAATCAATTAAAATTGCACACACCCTAAAAAAAAATAAGGAAACAATTAATTATAATAAATTTAGAATCGGGAAAGAATTTTTTTTTTTTAAATTAAATTAAAGTCTAAAAGTTTTCAAAATATACGAAAAAAGTACCCTAAATATGCATTGAATTTCGAAATATGCAAAAATATGCACAAAGAAATCCCTAAAATGAAATTAAAATTATGAACATAAATTTTATTGGCGTTAATTTAAAATTGGTAAGGAAAAATGTTCTGAAATTGGAAAAATTACTGAAAAACTCTTATCCTTTAAAACAAACATATAAAAATAAATAAAGGATTATATGACTGTTGAATATATGAAAAAATATGCACTTACAAATCGATGTCTAACATCTTTAAAATAAATTAAAAATTATAAAAGTAATGAATAAACTCGGAATAAATCAAAGGCATGTGGGCAGTTTTTACAAAAACTTCTAAATATGAACAAATATAAGGTTTTTCAATAAGAGCGATATGATTTCTTTAAAAAAGAAAACACTTATTGTTAAGGAAATTCAAAAGTTTTTTATTTAATGTGAAGTACAATCGATACAATTAAGTTCAAAATAAAACGTCATTCAAATGGCCTGCACGACTTCTTCTGCAGGAACGAATTCGATGATTCCAATTTTCGAGCACTTTTTTCACTAAATCAAGTCGTATGTCATGAATGACACGTTCAATATTGACTTGTAAAGCTTAAAGAGAGTCGGGTTATTTCGAAAGACCAATGACTTCAAATAACCCCACAAGAAATAGTCTAATGGTGCTAAATCACAACTTCTTGGAGGTCATTTAATATCACAATTTATTGAAATAATCGAATCTCAAAACTTTTCTCGCAATTCAAGTTGTTTCAAGGCAAAATCAGCAAATTCACGACGTTTACGGTGGTCCATTGGCTTTAGTTCTTGAGTGAGAACAATTTTATACGGATGAAAACTCAAATCCTCTCTCAAAATCCGCCAGGCTTTGGTTTGAGACAGTACCAATTGATGAGAACGTCTTGGAATCAAAAAATTGCGGTCTTCAGCAACACTTGCTTGAACGGCAGCAGTAATTGAATTACTTCGAGTGGGTCTTGTCTTATTGGCACTTAAACATTATGTAAAGCAAATGTAAGCTCAAAATTATCAACAATTCGACGAATAGCCTGCATATTTGGACGATTATTACGACCATAAAATGGCAAAAGCGCACGAAAAGTTGCAATTGGAGAACGATTATTTTGATAATAAAACTGAATAATTTGTAAACGTTGTTCTTGCGAACATCTTTTCATGATGAAATTGTGAACACTTCTGAATACAAAGATAGACAAATGGCAGATCATGAAAAATGCTAAATTATGCTATAAAGTGTGAAATATGCTAAAATATGCAATAATAATATGATATTAAAATGCTTAACATTTTGTAAAACGTATAAATATTTGATTTAGTTTTATATTCGTTGCAAAGAAAAATATATGCAGTTGCATATTTTGCGGTTCTCCTGGTTACGCCTTTAACTTGGGGTATCTGTATTGCCACTTTATTGCTTTAAGATATTTTTAGAAGTTTAATTCTATTCGAAAGCATTTAAATGTTTATAGTGTTTTCTTTTCTACTTACAAACTGGCAACTTCTTCAAAAGGTACATGTATAAAATGTCTTGCAAACCCTGTAATAATGCAACTTGTTATTTTACTAGAACAAAACACAATTTATGCAAAAGTAGAAGGTCCTGTTTTTAACAGCATTCCTATCTTTTTTACAGGACACTCTCAACACTGTCGATTTATACGGGTCACAAAGTGCAATGCTTTCAGCCATTAATTAGTGAGGGTGATTTTTTTTAGAATAAAATACATAATCCTTTTAGAGAGCACAACATTTTTAAGAAGCGAACGCAAAATAAGCTTTCTACATGGACATGTACTATTTTTTTTGTAGAAAAGAAAACATCATTAGTTTCTTTACAGCTGCCTAAATTAGTATTAAAGTTTAAGGATATACAAGATCAAAGGCAATTTAAAATTAGTTTGTATTGGAAGATTGATTTTCCCCTCTAGAAATCTAGCCATAAACAATTTTTTTTTTATTTATTATAATAAAAGAAATAATTTCGATATAAAAATCCTTTAAAAGCACATTAATTATATAAATTTTTTCTTACGTATTTGCAATAAAATCAATAAAATATTTTATTTAATGTAGACTATATAAAAGAATAATAAAATTATTTGTCATTTAATTGTTTGCTATTTTAATCACACTTTTCCTTTTATTTTTCCAAATAATTATTCAACATTTTCGTTTCATTTTTTCTCTGCTCATTCTTAGAATTAAACTTTTCCGTCGCAATCATTATCAGTTTAACAATAATAATAATACAATTATTTTAACCCTGCAGTTATTTCTTATTGAATTTGATATTTATTTCTTTTATTATTTCAAAACTACTGACACCACTTATTGCTACAGATGGTACTCAATGATTGCTTCTATTCACTCCTTCCTTCCGGCCTTCCTGCCCAGTTAAAATTCTTCAAAACAAATAAAGAAAAATAACAAAAAAAAAAAAAAAACAAAAAAAAAACAACAACAACAACAAGTGTTAACATATAAATGACAAGCATATTGTCAACATCCTTTTTGATACAATATTTCTAGTATTTTTTTTCTTTGCTCCTGCTGTTGTCTTTCTTTACAAAATTTTAAACGAAACAATGTGTTGAACGAACTTCTTACCCCAAACGAATAAAGAATTTATCTTTAGCCTGTCGCTTCTTGTTCAGAAAAAGGAAAACATTCTTCATGGTTTGTTAAACAATTTTCAACAACAGTCTGTCTGTCGGTCGGTCGGTCTGTCTCTTGTGGATTTTTTTTTTTTTTTGGCTCAAAATTGAAATCTTTAAAGCTTTTTAGTGCTTTCGATATGAAAATAAGCACAAATTTTTGTTTAAACGCCATAAAAATGAATGCTTGTTGTTTTATTGTTTATTACGTGCTTAAAATAGTCGTTAGAAATGTAAATGTAAATTATTTTATTGTTATAACCGGATAAAGATTATTGTTAATATAATGCTGTCATATTCGTTTCAACATTTTAAATTGAGGGGATGGATGTAAAACGAAATTGATATGAAACGAAATGCAGATATGTGTTGTTGAAAATTATTAAGAAAAAACTAGTCGTTGTTAAATATAAGTGACAAAATTTTCTGGCAAATAAACGAGCAATGAAAGTAATACTTTCAAATGTATGTAGATAATATTGAATAGGTCAACTTGAAGGACATTTGATATGAGCTGCTGTGAAAGTAAGAACAAAATTAATATTTGTTAGTTATTTTAATCCAACCTAGGCCAGTGTGCATTTATTTACTTAAACTCTTTTTAATATCAATCGTTTTTTTTATTTTAATTGCTTTACATTTGCTTTATGTTGAAGTTTATTCTTTCATTAAAATTAATAGAAAAAAAATATATATTTTTATTTAATAACATTGGAGTTTAATAAAAACTTAATGAATAAAAACTAAATTCTATATTTGAATGAGTGTAGCATCTGTAAAGAAAAAAGGATACCTAAAAAAGTTAAAAAATAATTTAATAACAAATTCTAAAACTTGAAAACATTTCAAGCACAACTGAAAAAGCCACTGGACTTAAATTTACAAAAAAGCTATTAAAAAATTAGCCAACAGGAAAACAGAAAAAACAGAAAAAAAAATTGTACAAAATAGAATTTAAAAGTATTTATAGAAATTTATTTTGTAAATTAATGCCAGCTCGTACGCATACTTTTATGCTGCAAAAAAAAAAGGAAATGGGTAATGTTAGCAAATTTAAAAACTTTTTTTTAAATGGTTCTACTAAAAGTGTACTAAAGGGAAGTGTAGCTTTCATGAGGCAACTCATGTGACTGGTTGCTAAGGTCTAGCTATCTCTATATTAGAACCTTATAGGAGAGGGACCTGCCACTTTTACATGCCATTATTGTTAAAATGGGTCAATAGAAGATACTACTCTGAAACTTTAAGTATGTACTTGTCCTGTATTTGCCTCTTCATTACCAGCCAAAATTTTCCATAACAAATAAATGTTATTGATATGGAATAAAATTGCTTGCACTGTTGACAATTATATCTGGCAATTTTCATTTTTTTCCAATTCCAAAAAATAGTGCAAAGCTATTTCTAATATTCGAAAGGCTTCTAAATATCTTTACTTTAAGAGCCGATCAAGCGTGACGGTTTTTCATAAACAAATATTTTACATTTTTTCAAATGAAAAGTCTACATTATCGTAATGCGTGCTAAGGAATTCTTCAGGAGGGTTACAAACGAGTAAAAATGTAAACTAATTTTTACGACTTCAATACAAAAAGCCAATCGAAGATTAAATAAAAAAAAATGTGTATGCGACAAACGACAATCAGTACTATATTCCTATACATCACACTTTTTTTTTCCATTATTTTCACTAATGGCTCGATTATGGATAGCAACCGAATTTCAGTTGCGTTGCCAGCCGGCAAGTGAAAATTTGTGGTTGCCAAAAAAGCACTAACTGAAACCTCTCAGTGGCCATCCGTAATACAATTGTCAGAAAGTGATAACGCGACTGGAGTTCGGTTGCCATCCATAATCGACACATAATATTCATCCGAAATGAGTTTCATCAACTTTTACAGCAACTGTTAAGTTTTTAACACTGCTCTGTTAACTGCAAAATTGGCTTGACTCAAATTTTTGGTTCAAATCTTTGCTAGTTAAATTTAAATTTATCTTCACACACATTTCAATTGAAGTAAACCCATTATAAAAACAAAAATAAATAATGAATCTTAAAACTGGTCTAATTAATTTTTTTTTTGGTTATGTGAGGAAAAACTTGGCCCCTATTTTCAAAGAAATTTATCCGACCGAACTGTTATGAAACTCGTAATATGAAATAATCAGTATTTTGGGGAAGCAACTTGCCCCCGATTTTCAAAAAAAAAAACATATATTAGAACAAACTGCAAGCAAAGTCCTTGAATCAGAATTGATAAACTGCCCTCTTTTTGAAGTCGATTAAAAAAGGGTGATCCCCAGAGGGACATCGCGAACAAAATTTAGACTTTCTTTTCTCAAAGCCCATTTCAAAACAGGGTGTACAACAACAAACTGCTGCTACCCGTCAGGCAGCATAATGTGATGATTTCAAAGCAATTCCTGATGGCATGTCAGCTGCCAACACACCCAAACCATCAACTGGTGTTGCAGGACCCTCTTCCGAGATGCATCCGTAAGGACTTCCGGCACTATGGTGAGGACATCAGAAACGCTATTCCACCAGATGTTACACAGGTGTCCATCAAAAGTGCCCTCAAGAAGTTGCATCAACAAGCGGTCATAGAAACAACAAACGGATACAGATGCAACAAGGTCCTTAACTAAAGACCACCCGCGATCGCTGATAGCGAACGGCAGCCTCCCAGATAATCTCGCTCAATCTTGGCACAACTTAGAGCCGGCTGGAGCAGTATCCTTAACTGCTACCAAGAGCGCATTGTCCCCGGCACTATAGACAGATGCCTAGATTGTCTCCAGAGCCCGCACAACACTAAGCACTTGTTCAACTGCCTCAATAGGTCAACCTCCCTTATCCCAATAGAACTATGGCTAAGACCAACTGAGGTGGCAGAGTTCCTCAAACTCCCAACCCCAAATCCACCAAATGACACAAATTAATATAAATAACATATTCTCTTTTAATTATTCCTACTCAATTTTACTTTCAGGAAAGACCTTCCGTTCTCAACAGCATCGGAGCTGTTACAACAACAACAACAACAGCAGCAGTTTTTACTTGAAAACCTAGTTCGTTAGAGCAGAGATTTCTGGAAAGTTACATGTTATGTTTTATAATTAAGAATAGGAATTTTACCGAGTTCAGCTTTTAAAAACTAAAAGAATGATTTTAAAAATTTCGAGTAAATTTATTTTACTACCTGCTATATTGTCTTTGCAAATATGTTGTACAAATACTCTTACAAGTGGCATGTTTCCATAAGTATATCTTAAGCACTTCCCTGTACGTGCAAATGTGTGCCACAAGACCATTCAAATAAACGACGAGAGCATACACACACACACACACACAGAGTTTAGTCATGCTCATACCCAGTGAATAGTGTTAAAATTTTGGTTTTTATATTTGTGTAAATCAATGGTCTAAAGTTTACAATAACAACAGAACATTAACCACAACAACTTGGACATGAATGATTGTATGTACGAATATGTATCTAAACCAAGAATGTAGAAAGCACACTTTTACACCAACTTGTTTGCTTAACCCTTAAAACAAATATTGCGATGAATACAAGGCCGCAGCTCAGGCGAATTTGTACAAAACCACTACAACCATACCACAGAATATAAATAGTCCTCTGAAATGTATGACCAGGATAAAAATATATGCAAGCCAACAAACAAAAATGAAATAAAATGCTTAAGGATTAAAACAATCATGCCTAAGTTAAGGCCGGACAGACAGACGAACTAAGCGAACAAATACATAAACAAATAAACAAACAAATAAAGAAACACACAAACAAACATTCCTGGGAGCTGGAGAATTCAATGGAAAGTAAAATAGAAAGAAAAACTACAAATACTATTTATAATAAGAAAAATTGTAAAATACTATTATGAAAGAATTAAATTAAAATACTGAATAGAAGTGGAAAATTATAACAAAAAGAGAATTTAACAGCTCTTAAGGATAAAACTAAATGTAATACTCTAGAGCTGAAAAAAGAATGATAAGAAAAAAAATTCATGTAAAAATTAAAAAATAAAAACCATATAATAATTATATCCATACTCGTGTTTTACACTCGTACATAAAAAAAGGAGCAAAAAAAAATTGGCACATAACAGATTAACAGAAAAAGAAAATCTACAACGGAAAGCAACGTTCGCGATAACCAACTTATAAGACTACAAACAGGACGACATGATGTTGGTAGAGCAAGAAAAAATTGAAAAAAAAGGATTTGACTGAAATATATGGACACCCAACTTGAATGAGTTGTTTTATTCACAATCAAATATCGGTACTTAGGAACATATTTATAACTTCACTGTCCTCTTATTTTTATAGCGGCCGCTATAGGTAAACAAATGACAATTTGACTGACTGGCAGACGGACAGGACAAACAGATACAAAGACAAATAAACTAACTGAAAAGCTCTTTTACAAAAACAAAAGATGCGAGAGAAAAACTAAAAGAAATCTCTCTACCATCATTAATTTCTGTCCGTGCTTTTTCTTTTCTCGAATGTGACGAAAGAGTAAAACAAAAAAAAAAAAAAACGAATAAATTGTGCTGCACGAAAAAAAAAAAAATAAATAAAATTGAAGATGATTTCAACAGCAGACAGGTTTCAGGGCTTACGGATTAAAAGGAAAAACTCATTAAAATTTTGTTACGAAAATGAATTTAAATACTCGTTTGTTCATACACGTCAACAAACCAAATAAACGGCGTGCCAGCTTGAGGATGCACAGTGGGCTTTGGTAAATTAAATTTAATGAGAACAATACAAATTGTTTCTTGTCGAAGTTCCATTTACTAATTTCAATTGTAATTGATTTAAACAAAGAAAATAAAATAGTAAACTTAAATATAAAAGAAACAATCTGTTACCCATGGTGTCGGCAAACAAACAAGCCAACAAGTCAGTGTGTCAACCATACCTTTAGCCAAAAACCACTGGTTTATAACTACTTCATCATACATTACTCCCACTACATTAAGCGCATACAACGAATTAAACAAGTGATGAGGATGATGATGATGGTTTCCACTCCCGCTTATAAATACTTCTTTTGTAGTGTCAATCTTCTTTTCATTAATTTATTCTCTTTCCTTTATTATACTTCGTCATAGAGTTGTGGTTTTAAATGAAAATCATTATAAATGCCTGCAGCTGCGGTACAATTGAATGCAGCGTTCTATTTAACAACTATTCACCCGTTAGTAACCAAGAGTATGGCTGCTTAAGTGGTGTTTGTTTGGCTTACTCCTTTTTTTTTGTTGTTTTTCGTTAAAAAAATATTTTGCAATTTTTTTCCATTTTGTCGAGAGATAACAAAAAAAAAAAAAACATTGGATTTTTAATTAATTTATATAAAGAAATGCTAGAGAAAAAAAGATATGATGAGAATATGAAATCACTGTTGTGTTCAAGCCAACTTTTCAAACACACACAAAAACACACAAAACACATACATACATGCACATTTTGTAGGATAATAAATTAAACTTTTGTCAGCTTTTAGTTTAGGATTATAAGACAACTGAAACTCGGATTAAGATGGCTGAGAAAGCTTCAAAAGGTTGCACTAATTGGTTGAATTGAAAAATTGCATGTAAAAGACTTAGATGTCAGTAAAATGTTAAAAAAATAAAAAAAAAACAAGTTGACATAACAGCTATCATGTGCGCTATAACGTTATTTACTATTGCTAGCAAATATGTAAAAAGCATTGCATGATAAAATAATGTTGTTCTTAATGTTATTGAAAAAATTTTTTATTAAGTCAAAATGGATATATACCGACTTCTCAAAAACTGGAGCCAATCTGACATTTCCAAATGTACTTTCGCACTCAGGGGACTCTGCCCTAATAGTTCGAAAAGGATTTATCGAAGTTAATTTTTTCGACTATCACAGTGTTATTGAGCCCCTTCTGCACGATGAGTTTAACGAATATAACAATTATTTTGATTAAAAATTTCAACAATTTGCACGCGTTGCTCTTGTGTAAGTCGATTCACAATGAAATTTCCAACTCAAGTTGTGACACTCTATAAAAACGACCCTATATTATTGAGCAATTTAATAAAGAGAATGGAAAACTGAATTATGTAGCGTGGTCTAACTATCACTATAACTAACAGTGTGTAGTAAGCATTGCGAGTCAACATTACCGCAACATGCAACCGTGTCAAAATGCATTGACAAACTGCAAGCAAAATATTTTGTGTGTCGGTCACTTGACACCCATACGTTTAAGCAAGTGCAGCTGCACAATGCACTTTTGAATGAATCATATTTATTAACTGCATTTGTTTATTTATAATAATTTATAGTTTAAGAATTAATTAATAAAAATCATGAGTCTTAGGAGATCCAAAAACAATAAAGATCTAAGAACAAATATATCAATAAAAATATTGTGCAAGATAATATTTCCTTAGGAAATATTTTATCCCATTTTATAAATTGTTTAAACTATTTCTTATTATTTTCTATATCTAGAAAACATCCATTAAATTTCTGTTAAAATTTTTTTATATACATTTTATAAAGAGTTTTTGTTTTTCTTTACAATGAAAGATTTCAAAATACCTTTTTAAATTATCTTCTCTTTTATTGTTGGATTCTCTGTAACATAAGAGACATTGCATATTGCCAAAAGCATTTAATATCATGAAATATTTTTCAGACTGTATAATTCGTTTTTTCCTTAATATTTTATATGTTTGCTGGCATTTACTGTTGACAAAAAAAATGTATAAGCCGATATTTATTCGTCGCTTGACAATTGACGACTGAATAAAAGAGCATAAGAATATGTTTAAAGAATACGTGTGCTTTGAGTTCTCGCAATTGTGTAGGGGCAGATCAATTTTGAACGCCAATGTTCTGGACACAAAAGACTGTTGCAGATCAACATACTAACACAATCCTTATAACGGAAGAGTTTTAGCCCAACATATCAAATAAGAGACTAGAAATAACCGCTGCTACTGAAATGACAAGTGAATTGGTCTAATTTTTTTAACTAATTTCATAAAGCCTTTGGCCAGAAAATTCATAGAGCTAAAAGTCAGTTTTCTATAAAATTTGTAGAAATTCTTCCAATTTTTCAATCGTTCGTTCCCCTTTAAAATTAACAAAATCAATTATTAGTTGTGAAAAATTTCCGTCCAAAATATTACAATATAATCATTATGCTGAATATATGCAAACAATTGAAAAACATTTCCTTAATTAAATTCGAAATTTTGTTAATACAAATAAATGAGTTTTTCTTTTTTATCACAAATATATCATTTCAAAGTACACCTACCTGAAGCAAATAAAAACAAAAAGTTGAAAAAAATATAAAAAATATATTTACTTAGAGTCAATACAAAATGAAAAAGATAAAAAGGACATGAAAAGCATTCATTTGTGAATTTTCTATTTCGTTTTTTTTTATTCAACTTTTTGTGACTTTTAGCTCATCTTTATGAATGTTGCATAAAATAATTGTATTGACTGTGAAAATTAAATCAGGCAAAAATAAGTTTTCTTCCTTCCTACTTTCCGTCATTGCGCACCATCTATTTGTATACAAGCAAATTGAAAACAGGGCATTTAAACAATTCATGGCCAAAAACCAAACAAGAATTTAAATAAAAATAAAAATATAACAAACATTTACTTAAACTTGGAAATATTTCAATTAATTTTGCATAACAATTTCATTTTATCGCTGCCTTACGTACGTACGAGGTGTGTCCTGCTGTTGCTACTGCTGCTTGGTGGCATGATTTTGTGAATGAAATTGAAGTAAATTTTATTACATTTTTAAAGGATTGGTTGGCATAAAGTACGAGTAAGAAGTGTTCAATGGAAGAGATGAGAAATTATTACAGCAAAAGCTGTCTTTGCCAAAACTACTTAAAATCAACAGAAAGCCCAAAAAAAAAAAAAAAAATAAAAAGATATAAAACAAATTATATTGAAAAGTTAGAGTCAGATTCGGTAGATAACCGCAACCTCTACAACTAATAAGTTTTTTTTTCTTGCTTTTTGATTTCGTTTTAACTTCGCGGCTGTTTTAAAATTTTGGTGCTGTTGTTCGTGTTGTCTGTATCTGTCAAGGGTTTGCAAATTGTACGGCATGGCATGATGGCTTCTTGGCCTACCTGTCAATTTGTTTATTCATGAGCTTGATTTTCTTTAGTTATTCATCAAAATGCTGAAATTTTTAACCATGAATTTTTTGTTTTTTTTTTTTTAAATTTTGGAAGGTAAATTATTTCACTCAAAGAAATTTTAAAGAAATTTTTGGCATGCCTCAAGTCTGTTTGCTTGTTTATCTGTTTGATATCTGTCAGAGTTGTTTGCATATTATTCATTCTTAACAATTTGACTTTTGTAGGAGGAAAGTTATCCGCTTCTTAGTGTTGTTACTGCAATTATTGATTTTGGCTATGCGGCCAAAAATTTGTTAAAAATGTTGTAAAATCCTTTACCATGGGAAATATTTGGCGTTTCATCAGGTATTGGTTTTTTTTTGCGCCGAAAACTTTTCTTTTCTTTTATTTATTTCATTACATTTTATAAACGTATTTGTAGAGCATAAATTAATGAGTAATTTTTGGATTTAAATCCCTTTTGCTGGCAAATGATTTTGCTTTTATTAGATATTTATGTAAATTATTTATGTAAAGTTTGTCAAGATTTTGAAAGTATTTTGAATGAAATATCTTTTGATGTTTAAAATTAAGCATTTTAGTGAGTTTTAGTTAGCACTACCCACAAGGTGATATTCGATGCCAACCCTTTATTTCGGCACATTGGCCAAAATCCCTCAGACATCGAATGTATGACCGAAGTTTAATTTTAATGACCTATGACCTATAGGTATTGAAGTTAAAAATGCATCACTTACAAATTATGCTTTTGTTGTACAGAAAATTCATATTTGATTATACTGAAGCATATCCTTTCCCACAAATTGTGTTTTCATAATGCTGACAGTTGCAATTATCGGCTGTAACTTGTGTTATGGTCCTTCGAACCACATTCAGTTTTTTCATTATTATATTTTCGCCTAGAATTTCGGTTAAGACTTTTAACTATAAAGTCCACATAAAATTATTAGGTTTGAATTGGTTTTAAATGATCAACCACTTTTACACTTTTACAAGTCCTTTTCCAAGCAATCACCCACACAAATCTGCAGACAAACATTGCTCAGCATCCACAAAATATTAATTTAAAAAAAAAATCTCTACTTCCAACATGAAACCGTCATTTTACACCTTTAAAATTATAGCTGAAGCACAAACAAAATAAATGAAAAAGAAAATTTAACGCTATTAGTACAGCCACACACTCACACACAGACCACAATGTTATTATTATTATTCGATATTTAATTATGTACGTGTATGTATGGTAGTCAGTATCAAGTGAAATGTGCAAAATAAATAATAAAAAATCCCAACAAAAAACAAAAGTTTCAAATAAAAATACAACGAATATAAAAATAACTACCGACATTCAGAGAAATTGACAACATAAGCCATCATGTTGTCTGTTAGCCAACAAACTTTACATGCAAATCTGTAACAGCGAGTGTAACTGTGTGAGTGTACCATTGCCACAAATGAACATAATCGATTTTCCGTTGTATAAATGAATAAACGGAAATCAGTCAAATGCAATATGACCGTATTGAAAAAGGCCTGCCACGCTGGTTTTAAAAAACCTGAGTGTTCGAAAATAAATATGTATATGTATGTATGTATTTATATGTTAAAAAAATACATATAAACAGATCAATCAAGGAATAGCGTTGAAGAGAAAATATTTGCCAGCAAAAAAATTGAAAACCGTCCTGTTTTAACAGTTGCAAAATATGATTTCAATTACGGCTGATTGAATTAATTTCGTTGTTAAAGTTCAACCTATGACCTTTGAATATTCAATTTATAAAATTTTAATATTTTTAATCACTCAAAAGCATTAATTGATTCAATTATGGAATTACTTGAAATTAGTTTAAGATGGTTTATCTTGCACGAAGTCGGTTGACGCGTTCGTGAGTTACGACTTTTCGTGAAAGTCGTGATGCGCTTTCATTAGGTAAATCGAAATTTATAAAAGTAAATAGCTTCCGTGCGAAGCCTGGTCGCTCAGCTTGTTGAATATATACATTAATTGAATATATTTTATGCATAATTGTTTCTATGTATGCTGCGCTGAGGTTGTCATATGCTAAGTTGGAAATATAGTTAACCATATTATTAAAATACTACGTTTTCAGAAAGTTATGGAATAATAAAATAATTTAAATTTAAATATGTTCTATTTTAAATTGATGTAGGTGTTAGATCCATGTATTAAGAGAGTCATATGGCAAAATCTTTGACACTGACTGGCTATAGCGTACTCCTGGATAGACATACATACATATGTACATCTTTCAAATTGGTTTTAATAAAATTACAGGAGCATATTTTTATTGTTTTGCACCAGCAAAAGCGCTTAATATTCTTAAAAAGTTTTATATGTTGTATCAAAACTGCGTATGCAATAAAGTCAATTTTAATGGATTTTTCCGGATTTTTTCTCTCTTAAATTTCATTAGTTTTTCTACAAAAAATATATTGTTGTTCTTAATGTCTGCCTAAATATTCGACGAAAGATTTTCCATTTTTTTTTTCATCAAAACATGAAAATGAATAGTTCAAAATTAAGCATCCATATCAAAGATTTTTATGTGTGCAAAGTTGAATTTTAAAATATGAAACTCTAGCCACCGTTAAATAACAGAGCTCTGTTAAAAATTTAACATTACTCTGAATACATAAAAAATTAATAGAGAATTCAATAAAAATTATTGTAAAAGGTTTTCCAATAAAATTGATATGATTTATTTAAAAAAAAAACACACTTATTGTTATCGATACAATTAAGTTCTAAATAAAACGTTATTCAAATGGCCTCCAAGACATCTTCCGCAGGAACGAATTCGATGAACCCAATTTTCGAGCACTTCTTCCACTAAATCAAGTCTTATGTCATAATTGCCACGTTCAATATTTACTTGAAAAGCTTGAAGAGAGTCTGGTTTATTTCGAAAGACCAATGACTTTAAATAACCCCACAAGAAAAAGTCTAATGGTGTTTAATCACAACTTCTTGGAGACCATTCAATATCATAATTTCTTGAAATAATCGAATTTCCAAACTTTTCTCGCAATTCAAGTTGTTTTAAAGCAAAATTAGCAAATTCACGATGTTTACGGTGGTCCAACGGCTTTAATTCTTGAGTTAGAACAATTTTATACGGATGCAAACCCAAATCATTTCTCAAAATCCGCCAGGGAGTGGTTTGAGACAGTCCCAATTGTTGAGATTATCTTTGAATCCACAAATTGCGGTCTTCAGCAACAATTGCCTAAACGGCAGCAACATTTGCATTACTTCGAGCAGTTCTTTGTCTTATTGGCACTTAAACATTATGTAAAGAAAATGTAAGCGCAAAATTTTCAACAATTCGACGAATACCGGGCACACTTGGACGATTATTACGACCATAAAATGCCAAAAGCGCACGAAAAGTTGCAATTGGAGAACGATTATTTTGATAATAAAACTGAATAATTTGTAAATGTTGTTCTTCCGTATATCTCTCCATGATGAAATTGTAAACACTTCTGAATACAAAGATAAACAAATGGCAGAAACATCACTTTAAAATCATATAATCCCTTTTGGAAAACCTTATATTATTTTTGGCAAGGAGTAACGATGAACGTAAAAGAAATAATTGCGGTAAATAATTTTTATTGCATTCAGTATGATTTTTATTTGTCAACTGAGTAATGTTAACCTTCTAAAAGAATTCAATTCAATTCTATGGGTCTTGTCTTGGATTTTATATATTAAATTTATTTATTATTTAGCGATTTTGGTCTTTTCAAAACAATTATATTTTAGTGTTTGTATTTCGGCCACTACATAGTGGTACTCGTTTTAAATAATTTAAAAATTTCAAAAATAAAATTACTTTTGTATTGACATCATTAAATTTATTAAAACAAAGCGTATTAATCAATCGTCTTCTTTAAATGTTGTCTGAGGATTTTCTGACAGAAAAAAAAAATTAAAAGTATTGCTTCTGTTGAAACTGCAATGACCAACTAAAAATTATGAGCTTGAAAGCTCAGGTATAATGATAAGTTGGTTTAAGCATCAAACAATATGAAGGGTTTACACCTACAAAGCAAAAAATTAAAGATTTTTATTCAGTTTTTTTTGCTCTGTACTTTTATTTATTTATTTATTCGATTTTTGGATTAATCAAAAAGAACACGCCTTAATTTAAATACAGTGAAACTTGGATAGAACAAAGTAATTTTTTTCTATCTATTATTTCGTTGTATACATGTAACAGTCAAACCTTGGTATAACGAATAATAAATAAAATCACATAAAACTCTTTATAACTGAAGTTTTTTTTTGTTATTTATTTATTTTATTTACTAATTCCATTCACTATTCAAGAGGCAAATAAATAAAAAAAAAGAATAAATATTATAATATGACACACTTGTGAACACAATTTATTTATTTATTAATTCATCTACAGAATCATATTCTTACAGATTACTTATCGTGGTTAATTATAATATTTAAATAACAACAATTTGAACATATTATAACTTATATTAAAATTTAAAAGCGGAGTAAAGCTATTACATAAATGTAAGCATGTGGCAATTGGTTCATTATTTCCATAGTTCGTTCTAAGAATGCGTTCCTCGAACATACGGTTATTTCTCAAATCTCTAGGAGGGTTGTATATGGTAAAATAATTTTTAATTTCTTGACAATTAATATTATCAGATAATATATTATAAGCAAGAATTCATGAAGAACAAGTTCTACGATCGCTTAAAGATTGCAAACCAAGAAACTTCCTCCTACCATCATAAGATGGTGTTTCAAAAGACCATATTAACTTTAAAGCAGTCTTTGAAAATATTTTTTGAATGCGCTCAATACGATTGGATGGTCCAACTTGATAAGGATTCCAGATAACACAACAATATTCCAAAATACTTCGAACTAAAGAAATGTAAATAGATTTAAGAGTATATGCGTCCTTAAAATCTTTAGAATTCCTCATAATGAAACCAAGCATACTATAAGCCTTAGAAATAATAAAGTCTATATGTTTATTAAAACTTAACTTGTTGTCGAGTATTACGCCTAACTCTTTGACAACTTTGCTTTGCTTAAAATTTAATTTACTTTATTTTGAATCTATTGTATAGAAGATTTTTAATGAATACTTCGTTGAATAAAGGTTTTATAGCTCACAGTTTCTTCGTATTTTCAGGATGGGTGTTCGTTATATCGAAGTTTTACTGCATACTAATATAAAAGTCTCCACAAAAATTTCGAATTATCTTAACGTTGTATCTTGACTGTCAAAACTCAAGGTTGGGATTTTAAATTGTTCAACTGTACGCATTTGCTAGGAATTTTGGAAAAATATGAACAATTTTAATTTTGCTAGTGTTGATATTTTTAATTGCTAATCAATAATATAACATACACAACAGCCTAGCAGTCATACACTTCAATCAATAATCGAGTAAATTTAAAACGAATTAAGCTTTCAATTATATCAGGTAGTTAGTTTGTCACTCAGTTAGTCATCCCATCAGTCAGTCTTTCATTTATCTAAAAATGTGAAATACTGTTGTATATTGTAATATTTAAAAATAAACCAACAAAAAGAATGCAGCTGAATAAATTACGGCAGCAGTTGCAGATTATAAAAGCAAATAGTATTCGCTATACGTTAAAGCCAAACCAAACAATATTTATTTATGGTTTTCGAAATAAATACATTTCGAGACAATTACTATGGTGCTCAACTAAACTGGATTATATGTATATTCGGTTTTTTTTTTTTTTTTGGAGGCCAATACTCGTATGTCATCATAAACATTCAGTGAATGTCTGTATGTTTTTTTTTTGTTTCGGTGGTGCCTGCATGCAATTTCGATGTAGTCATGCATCGAATCCTTTTTTTATTATGATGAGTGAAGGTGAAAATATTTTAGAATTTTGAATATTCAGTAAAAAAAAAAATCGATGAATGTCAGTGGTTAACATTGACTTCAATTCAAATTAAAACCAGATTGAAAGCAATATGAGTGCGCAGTGTTTGCCAATGCGTATATTCTCTTTTATTTTATTGTCAAATTATTGTTGGTGTTTTGAAATATGTATTTTCTTTCGCATTGTTTTAGATTCTTTTTCATTTCCTTATTTTTATTATGCAATATGTGCACAAGCCTAGTTGTATCGCTTATTGATGTCATGAAAAGACAATTTCAATAAAAAATTTTGTCAACAAAAATCAATTGTTCTAAAGATGTTTTTGTTTTGAGAAATTTTGTTTGAAATTGTGTTTTCATATACAACAAGAAGCGATACAACTAGGCTTGTGAGTTAGGCAATGGCTTTTGTTACTGTTAAATTATTTTTAGGTTTTAAAGAAGACTTTAATGTTATATGGAGAAAATTTAAAAAAAAAAAAAAAAGACGTGTGGCATTCGGGGACCTCCGAGGTAAAGCTATTGCATAGCATTTTTTATCAACTTATGCAATTTCAATTTAAGCTTTCTAGCTATACTGGAAGTGCCCCATGTAAAGATGGGGCACCCTAGTTCCCCATAGTATCCTATGTCCTTCTCCTGGTTCTAAGCTACCTGCATACCAATTTTAAACCAAATCAGTTCAGCCGTTCTTTCTCTTATATACATATATAAAAATCCCCTCAAAAACCCAGAAATCCCGGAAAATTTCCCGGTAAAAGGTGGCAACACTGGACAGGAATTTCCAAAAACTTGATCAAAACTCCCCTCAAAATCCCAGAAATGGCAACACTGTATAGTCATCATACATAGACTATACAAAAAAGAAGCTTTCACTTCAAAAAACAAAAGACCTAAGAAACAAACTTAGTGTCAGGTTTTTTCGTTTCAAAAACAAATTCCAAGTTTTTTCGTTTCATAAACAAAAGAAACAAACTTTTCAAAATTTCTTGATTTGGTCCCCTCAAAGCCCGCGATAGAAGCTATGCAATAGCTTAAAATATACACAAAATTTCAGTTATTCTTGGCAGAACCATTGAACAGCGGATGATTATTTTCTAAAATAATTTTAAAATTGTGTTTGCAACTTCTCTCGAACACCATGAGTTGATTGTTTTGTTGTTTTTTCTGTCAAAGTTATTATACAAAATTATCTTTTTTCTTAAATTTTTGGTGTCCTTTGAAAAATTTCTATGCACATTTTTCTGTATAGAATTATTACAATTGAAATTATTTTGATTGTATCTACACGTATGTATGTACATGTTCCTAAGTAATTAGTTCAGTTATGAAAAACTTTCAAGTATCGTTTACATACTCGTACAAACATAAATGGAAATAGATTTCTTCTTGCCAACTAATTCAAAATTCGAAAAAATGTCTATTAAAGTTTATTATTCTTCAGATTTTTTTTTTTTTTTTTTTTGGTTTTTGTTTAAGAACATAAGAAATTCACGAAAACAATAAAAAAGTTTCATTATTCTTGATTTGTTTGTTGACGTTATTGTTGTCTTGTTGAGAGAGCAAAAGTTAAGACCAACCAAATGAAACTTTTCATTAAGTTGATTTTCATACAAAAATTCGTATATGCACACATACACACAGTCAGGCATTGAAACGTATGCATGTGGCTGATTTTGCCGTGGATAAATTCAGCAGCTATTTCAGGAAATAACGATGCTAAATATGTATAAGAGCTTAAAAAATGCACAAGTCAAATTTTAAATTATTCTGTAGTATAAAAATTAAATAAATTTTATGGAGATTATGAGGAATGGATTTACATCCTTGTGAAATAACTTCAAAATCTTCCAATATTAACTATTTTTTTTTATAAAGTCTCTGTACTTTCCGTTTGTAGTATAAAGACATGCCGGAGTAGAAAATTAACATCCTCTGCAAAATGAGCAATTGAAGGCCGAAATGAGAAGTCAGAGAGAAGTCCTAAGTTTGGAGGAAATTAAATTCTTGATCTTTGTAATGGACCTTAAAACTTTAGTTTTTGTATTCTGTTGTGTTGATTGTGCAACTAATTAACCCGTTCATATTTTCCTTTGATACTTAAATTCTTGCCCCAAGATCGAGTCTTTCTGGGTCAAAAATGCTACGAAATAACGTGTTATTTATTAACAAATTTTCTGTAGCAATTATACACACACACACACATCGTACACATATGAACTATTAACTAAACATAACATTATTGGCGTAACCAAACCATTTTATAACATGCAGGAAATTTATTACGATTTTGATCCAAACACAATTTATTAAGTGAAAAAATAAAAGTTTCGTCTCCTCTATTGCACAAAATTTATGTGAAGTGAAAATGACTTATGCGTAGCCAAAAAATATATCCTCACATTTCATTGACAATTTACAAAGTCTGGGGCCAAATTAAGGCATTCGATATCGATCTAAATTTACATTTAAATTGTATTGAAATTTCGATCGATATCGAGTGCTGTAATTTGGCCCCTCATTTCATCTGCAGGTTTCATTTTCGATTCACCCACTCATTTCTGCTCACACACAAAAGAGCTGAACGAGTTTTCCATACTCCTTCTCACAAAACTTAAATGAAACAAATGAAAAAGTACTTTAATGAATACAAATGAATAGGAACTAAAAACAATAAGTAAAAAAAGCAAGAAAGAAAAAAAAAAAACACCACAACGATCACAAACTTCTACAACAAACATATGTGAAATTACAAAAAAAAAAAAAAAAAAAAAACAACGAAATGAAACAAAACAAAACAAAACAAGTAAGAGTGCTATATTCGGCTGTGCCGAATCTTATATACCCTTCACCAATGCATATATATATGATTCGCAGAATATAATAAGCCTATAATAAGTTTATCGATTTCGAGAAGGCTAAAACAATATTCATTGTTCTAACGTAGGGCTAGTTCAAATAGTAATTATGTAAGTTATTTATTCTTCGTTATTGACCTATTACATAGGTACTTACATATGTATGTATGTACATATCAAAAAACACCTCATAGAAGGGAAAGTTATTTTACTGGTGACAAAATACTTTTTAGCGACGGCTCATTTCAATTATGTATACAGTATTTTTCGGTTAATTGACCCTACGGTTAATTGGTTTCCACGCTTAATTGAACCACATAATCGGGCAAAAAAATATTGCATACGAAAACACATGTAAATATCCTCGGATAATTGAACCCGGTTAATTGATTTTCCCGCTTAATTGGTTCAAAATTCATGTCATCAAAAATAAATTTCCTCTTACTTTTACCCGGTTAATTGCAAATGAATTGTTTTTTAGTTTATAAATTTAATTTTTTTGTAAAACTCATGTGCACACAAATAGTGCATTTAATAGTACATAGTATGTACCTACAATAATAAATACCTGCGTATACACATATATGTACATTTTTTTCTGTTACTTGCATTTTTTTCGTTTAAGGTAAAAAAAAAATTATTTTGAAAAACTTAAAGTGCACATATGCGATTTCTTTTAATTCATTAGTAGTTCCAATTATGCGGATTCTTGTAATTGAACGATTTGTTGAATTAAGCGGGTATCGGCTAATTGGTTCCCCGGTTAATTGAACAAAAAGTTGTGCAAATTTTGATGTGCAATTAACCGAAAAATACATATATACCTATGTATATATATATACACAAATGTATATTTAGCGTGTAGTACCTACACCTGTATCATACCATAGCGTTTTAATTTACTTTAGCAAAAATAAAATTTCGGTTCTGATTTTTGATTACATACATATATACAATTTTATAACCCTTTCAGAAATAAATTTAAAATAAATAAATACTCCAGTATTGAACTGAGGAATCGCTCACAATAATCCAACACACGACCCATCGTGCTACTGAGGCTAGATAGTTCTTTGTGTATATTAATTTAAAAAAATATATACATATATATATATATATGTATAAAATAACCTGTTTATTATTTTCAAAAATAGTTACAAGCCTATGTACATATATTTCAATTTTTAAAATGAAAAACAAATTGACAAATATACAACATTTTAAAAGATAAATACAAAAGCATTTTTAACATACATATAAATACATCAGAGTATATTTTTGTAATCATCAGTGTGCGACATTTTTTTCCACAGAGTTTACTTGTCTGGTACGTCTGTATAGTGTTTGAGTGCATACATACATGTTTATGTTTATAATGTGCTTTGGTGAAAAAAAAATTGAAATTTTTATGTGTGTAGAATATTGCTTGGTATCAGAGCTGCCGTTTTTTGTTATTTCTAACAAAAATTGGTAATGTTATTTTTTAATGTGAGATGCGAATATTTTTTCATTTTGGTTAGTTTTTTTCGTTTGAATATTTTTTAACTATATATATAACTTGTTAAGCTTTGAAAACAATTTTTGAAAATTTTTAATTACCTGTTCATAGTACGATTGGGTCACAACACTGTCAACACCTATCCGTACTACTAAATGATCTGCTCTGTGTTATTAAAAAATATTCAATGATTCACATCTAGCTAGACCTGACAACTTTCAAAACAAAAATGGGACGAACGAAAAAACTTTTGAACAACTTTTTTATTTCGTACAAAATTTATTATCATTGCCACATAGTTCTGCTGCAGCCGAAAGAATGTTTTCACAGCTTAATTTAAACAAAACCAAATTTCGTAATAGTCTTGATTTTAAAACTATTAACAATATTATCCAATCGAAACAGTTGTGCAAAAATCAAAATGTTGCCCATTATTTACGGTCTGCCAAAGATATGAATTGAAAATTCGTATATAATTTCTAATCTCAATACTGTGAATTGTAAATCTATTAATTTTTTGATTTAAAAGAAAAATTTTGTAAAACAATTACATTTTTTTCCTGAAGTACAAATATTGTTTATTTTAAATAAATAAACACTTTAAAAAGTTTGTTTAAATTTAAGTTTCTTGTTATGTTTTTCACTTATTAATAAGAAATTTATTAATATGTAAAAACAATTTCTTTTTTTCCTTTCTTATTATTTATAAATGTGCAGTACAAATTTTGTTTATTGTAATGATCCTATCCAAAAAAAATTTTAATTTATAAACTTTCAATCAAATGAATTTTGTATAAACATTTGGCAGGTTTAACTCTTATAAAAAAAAAAACTATTTTTACGAATAAGGGCTCAAATAAACAAAAACTGATTTCAATTTAAGTTTCTCCTTTTCATTTACTATTAGTATGATTTTTTTTTCGTTTTCTTGTTTTGCAATTATTATTTAACTATGTATAAAATGCAAATAAACTGTATGTAATGCTACTTTAAATAAATTTAAATATTTTTTGTTAATAAAATATGCATTTTAAATTTGGTTATTTTTTCACATTTGGTAACTTTTTCAAAATATTTGGTTGTAATATTTTTTTGGTCGTGGCAGCACTGCTTGGTATGTTAAAAGCAAATAACGATTTGAATGTGTTGATCTTTCAAAAGCAAATGCTTTGTATTTTTATACACACATGCTTAGATGTGTGACAAAAAGGGGTTTGTACGAAAAAATGCGTAAAGCTATAATTAAGTTAATGTACATTCAACACTAATAAGCCTCTGTAGCACAATGGTTAGTGGGTAGAATTATAGTGAGCGACTCCTTAGTTCAATACTGGAGCACAAAGTATTTATTTTAAATTTATTTTTGAAAGGTTTATAAAATTGTATATATGTAATCAAAACTCAGAACCGAAATTTTATTTTTGCTAAAGTAAATTAAAACGCTATGGTATGGTGTAGGTACTACACGGTAAATATATGTGTATAAAGTCGAATTCGGATAAGAACGCACTGTTTATATGTAAAAAACGCTTAATTGAAAATAAAAATTGTTATTTATATTTATTATTTTTGATCAATCTCAAAGCACTTGCTTGCATTTGCTTAAAAGAAAACCTGCTGATTGAAACATATTTTGTTTAGAAATAATCTAATTTATATGAAACAAACATCCCATAAAAGGAAAAATGTTTAATTTCTGGTAACAAAATACTTACTTGTCGAATACGAATAAAAATATATTAAAATAAGCAAATAGTCGAAAAATCGAATACGAGTATTCGTAACATTACTAGTACGTAGGTACATACATAAAATAAAGATAATCGAAATTTTTTCAACATCCATCGACAGCTTCTATTATTTATTCATGGATAGCTCAAATATATTTATTAGATCAACATCAAGCTTAGTTAGAACTTTAAAATTCAACAAACATTAACATTTTCAACACAAATACTTACATATATATGTAATGCTGCTTCTGTGTGTATAAATATTATTGTTTGCAAGTATTTTAAATACCCTGCAGTCGGCGTAGCTAGCGAATGTCTAGCTATTTCGCGAGCTGCCAGTCATTTCCTCTAACTACCAGCCTAACAACTAGCAATGCACTCGACTGACGATTTGAACATACGGATGACATTGACGGTAATCACTTGACACGATCAGACCGATGAGATCACTGGTGAGCAACTCCCAACTATTTCTCTAGTCAAAATGTACCAGTTAGATCAACAATGATATTTCCTAAATGAAAATACTACAGAAATTTAATTTTTTTTTGATACATATTTGTTTATTTATCAAATTTCTTTTTCAATAGTTATAAAATATTCAATTAATTGTTCTTTTTCTTTGTTTATGCAACGTTTTAGTTGACTTCTGCTCATTTTACCTTTAAAAACACTTTTTTTACATGTATATGTGTGAGAGAGTCAAAGGCGAACTCCTGCATTACTTGTGGCCACTGTAGTATTTAGTCGGATTTTCGTTAGGGAAATACTTAACGATTTCGATTAAAATTCTACTTTTAAAAATGCAGGGTATGCCCTTTTTATGAAAACATTCAGGCATACATACATATATATATACATACATATAATTATATAATATATATTTGTACGTATGGTTGGGCGCATGGGCAATAATACAAAATATTTATTTTGTTTTTCTACCGTAAGACATTTCTGTATTATGTCTGAAGTTATACCTATTTGATGTTTACAAGTTTTAAATTGAGTTTGTGAAGAGAAACATTTTTTTAAAAAATTTAATTATTAAGTAAGTATTGCAAAATCAGGTAAACTTCGTTAATACAGTCTTTTTCGGTTAATTGCACATCAAAATTTGCACAACTTTTTGTTCAATTAACCGGGGAACCAATTAGCCGATACCCGCTTAATTGAACAATTCGTTCAATTACAAGAATCCCGTTTAATTGAACAATTTGTTCAATTACAGAAATCACGCATAATTGGAACTACATACTAATGAATTAAAAGAAATCGCATATGTGCACTTTAAGTTTTTCAAAATAATTTTTTTTTACCTTAAACAAAAAAAGGCAAGTAACAGAAAAAAATGTACATATATGTGTATCGCAGGTATTTATTATTGTAGGTACATACTATGTACTATTAAATGCACTATTTGTGTGCACATGAGTTTTACAAAAAAATTAAATTTATAAACTAAATAAAAAACAACTCATATATTGGTTTTACAAAAAAAACATAAACTTGAACACAAATTTTTTCACAAATGATGTCAATAATGTATGTGCAAAAATGCCAGATTATTTTTCAATAATAATGCAATTAACCGGGTAAAAGTAAGAGGAAATTTATTTTTGATTACATGAATTTTGAACCAATTAAGCGGGAAAATCAATTAACCGAGTTCAATTATCCGAGGAAATTTACATGTGTTTTCGTATGCAATATTTTTTTGCCCGATCATGTGGTTCAATTAAGCGTGGAAACCAATTAACCGTAGGGTCAAATAACCGAAAAATACTGTATTATTTTTAGTTCAATAGATAAATATAATTAACATGAAAAATTTAATAAAATTTACAAGATAAATAGTGTTTTATCACGTGCAGATCTTTAGTCAATTAAAAATGATTACGAAAACATTAAGAATAGTCTAAACGACATTGTTAAGACATATTTTTACAAATCGAAACTTTCAAATTCGTTACAAAATCGAAGTTTTTGGTTTGATGGGTAACTTTGTTTTATATTTATACGCACATTTTTACATACATATGTACATACATATGTTTGCCTTATGTTGGCTTGTTACTTTCATTTCAGCACGGATTTAAAGTTGATATTGTTATATGTACATATTGATATAATTGCTATGTAGGTACCTACATATGTATGTATGTATATTGTTATTTGTTACACACATAATTACCTATTATTTTAACTGTAGGTAATAATTTGATATTTGAAAAGTCAACACTATTTTGAGTTAGCTTAAAGCTTAGTAGGTACATATGTACATACCTACTTGCTTAGATGAAAATTCTAATTACTAGGGGGTTTTTAAAAACACATACATATGTACATACATATGTATGTAGCTATTATACATATTAGTTACATACATATGTACTTACTTAGATTATCCAATCAGCCTAACAGAACGTATCAGTTTATCGATTTCGAGAAGGCTAAAACAATATTCATTGTTCTAACGTAGGGCTATTTCAAATAGTAATTATGTAAGTTATTTATTCTTCGTTATTGACCTATTACATAGGTACTTATGTATGTATGTACATACATTTCAAAAAACACCTCATAAATGAAAAGTTATTTTACTGGTGACAAAATACTTTTTAGCGACGGCTCATTTCAATTATGTATATGTATATATATATATATGTATAAAATAACCTGTTTATTATTTTCAAATATAGTTACAAGCCTATGTACATATATTTCAATTTTTAAAATGAAAAACAAATTGACAAATATACAACATTTTAAAAGATAAATACAAAAGCATTTTTAACATACATATAAATACATCAGAGTATATTTTTGTAATCATCAGTGTGCGACATTTTTTTCCACAGAGTTTACTTGTCTGGTACGTATGTATAGTGTTTGTGTGCATACATACATGTTTATGTTTATAATGTGCTTTGGTGAAAAAAAAATTGAAATTTTTATGTGTGTAGAATATTGCTTGGTATGTAAAAGCAAATAACGATTTGAATGTGTGTGTTCTTTCAAAAGCAAATGCCTTGTATTTTTATACACACATGCTTAGATGTGTGACAAAAAGGGGGTTGTACGAAAAAATACGTTGAGTTATTATTAAGGTAATATACACAAAGAACTAACAAGCCTCAGTAGCACGATGGGTCGTGTGTTGAATTATTGTCTCTGACACATATTCAATGCGCGTGACCCCGTATTCAATACTACTGAGGCACCTAGTGTATTTATAAATTTATTTCTGCAATGAATATATATATATATCTTCATTTATTTGTATATATATCCATTTCAGAATCGATACTTTTATTTTTGCTGATTTTCAATACGAAGCATCCTTAAAAAAATCCCTACATTTTACTTTAAGAAACAATTCTCTAGCTCTTCTTGTGTCTTCAGAAAATGAATTTCACGTACAGACAGACGGATAGACGGACAGACGGACAGACGGACAGACGGACAGACGGACAGGGCTCAGTTAAATTTTTTTAATTATAAGGATCCAGTATATATATACTATATGGACCTCATATAAATATTGTGGAAATTACACACGTAATGACAAACCTATAAATACCCTTACCATTTTTGGTGAAGGGTATAAATATGTATATAAATCTTTTATACTTAATATTAACAGTTTTAGCTAAAATTAAACACAAAAGAATGTTGAAAGCATAACTAATGAATAAACGAATGCGTAAGTCTATGATAAGACTACTCTGCTTAAAATGAAGAAGAGGGTAAAATAAACAAACTTTAACTGGTCAAAAGTTGATGAAAAGCCAAATGAAATGTAGTTAAGTGAAATGAGATACATGTCAGGAAGAATAAAGTTCAAAATTAGTTGATGAAAAGCCAGATTAAATGGTAAAACAATATGAAAATCTTGACTTTCTTTTATATGTACCTACATACATAGAAGTTTCATAGATACACATATTGGCTTCTTTAACAGATGGGTGAGTGCCTAAATAAAAGTTTGACTTGTTGTTGTTACGTGTATTTTATTAGAAAGTTTATTGAAGAAATTGTTGTCATTCAGACGTTAAACTGTAATTCATCAAAATCAAATAAAAATAGGAAAACCAAACTAAACTTGTATGAAACGTGTGGAGAAAGAATCTTTTTTTTAGGTTTTTTTTAGCACAACTTATAAAATATATATAAAAATTTATTACATTTATTTAAGATTAATGGATTTATATTCCATAATAAGTGTTTGTTTTTTGCCTACATATAATGTACAAAGTATTTCTATGTGTTTCGAAGTGTGTGTAAATGTATGCGTATGTCCTTTCTTGCTTATTTTCAGAGACGCAACCTAAGGGGTAAAACGGAAATATTTAAAGAGCCAATAATTAATTAGAATATTATGACATGATTGTAGATATATTCATAGATAACCATTAAGATAATTTAGCTTCCCACCAACAACATCATGAACATCATCATCATAGCCATCACCATCACCATCATCGCCTCATCAGCATCTTCATCGTGGTTATAAAATATGTTTTTATGAAAATTATGCTCAAATAATTTTAACGAGTAAATTAAATTCCAGTCTATTAAAATGTAGTTATTCACCTTTTTGTCTTTATACCGAAACTGTTTCAACAGCCAGACAACAACATACAAAAAAACAATATTATTTAACCTTATAGTAAGACAGTGGGACAATTAGATCACAATTTTAACTAAATTTTTATTTCTTTTGTTAAGTTACAGCGGATAGTAATATTGTACTCATATTTACGTTAACTCTGGCAGCTTATCTTTCGGTAAAGTAAAGAAGATTTTTCAACAATTGAAAGGTATTTTGATAAACTTTCCGATGATACAATTTTATTTAATAAAAGTCAAATATTACCAAAGTTATGAACATAGTAAGGCAGGAACGATGCAATTAAAAAAAAAACTACGGGCAGCACTCCGGGTGTGCCGACAGAAGTGAAAACGTTTTGTGATTACAACAATACACGTGCTATTGCCAAAAAATTATGCGTAGATATAAACAATTATATAAATACATGCAACAAATTTAACCACTTATTAAGGCGTATGCAACAGGTGAGCTTACTAGCACAGCTGACTGAGCTCGCTTTATATCAAATTTTCATACAAACTGATATAGTTTAAGAGATTACATACAAAATGGTTACACTTTGATACTCATACGTATTAAAATGCTTTTATTTTGTTTGTGTGTTTTGATATGAAGCGAGTGCTTTATACCAACAAAATACATGTTGTTGTTGCATACCTGCTAGTTTTGCCATGCCACTTATTGTAAACGCGAATGCAACTGCGCCCGAAAAGTTAACAACCTAAATTTTTTTCGGTCAAAATGAAGAGAGCGCCATCTTTGTGTTCTCTTCTTAATCAGTTTCACTCAAATTGACGAGTGCGCCCTCTTTGGTGCACCAAAAAATTAGTGTTTTTCTCATATATGGCAACATCACGCTCGCTTCATTTTGAGCGAAAAAATTTAGGTGTTGGGCCTTACTACGGTTCTCGATTCGACTTCGACTGCTGTAATAGATTAAAGAAAAATGTTGTGTGTTCCTTTAATCTAGTACAACAGTCGAAGTCGATTCGAGAAATGTAGTAAGGCCCAAAACCTAAATTTTTTCGCTCAAAATGAAGCAAGCGTGATGTCAAAAACTATGACGGTGTCGCGAAATCAGAGATTTTAGCCCACCCAAAACCTCCGTACCGCGCCAATAGAAGTTTTCACTTCAAAAATTGATTTTTACTGATTTTAGGCAGGGGATATAAAGCCATCACAAGTCTTGTAAAAAATTTCAATCTCATTAATGGAATTGCACTTACTTTTTGGAAATCTCTGCAATATATATTAGCTTCTTAAATGAGTAAGTTTTTTCATTTCCACTGTTTATCGAGGGTTGAAACAATAAACAAAATTTTTTTTATTATTATACAGACAGTGAAAATTGGCGGTATTTTAGCATACAAAATCCTTAAATAATTTATAATTGTGTAGAGTTTTTTTTTTAATTATGTATTTGTTCGTGTTGCGAGTATGTGTGTCAGTGTATGGGTATGAGTGTACTTATTTGTGGTGGTGCTTTAAAGCAATTGAGTCTATTGGAGTTTGTTTGCAGTTGGATTTGTGCTAATAAATAGCGGCAACATAAACCCAGACGACATCAAACATAAACAATCATGTTTTAATGTAGCTGTTGGTGTTGTTGTTATTCCGGCTGTTACTGTTGTTTTTGGGTTCTACATATTTCATTTAATATTTTTTTCTTTTGTTTTCGTAGAGCAATAAATTTTGAAAACCCACAAAAATCGTTTATATAAACTTTTATATATACAATTTAACATGTTTTACACGTAGTTTAGCAACTAAAAATACAATGATATGGGGTGGGTGGTGGTTGATGGATTGGGGAAGTGGCGGGTGTAATACTGAAAGGATATTTATACAAGTAACACAGTTTCATTGGTAACACCTTCGAAGTATGAATGAGTGTGTGTAGCAGCAGTGTTTGAGATTGAATTGGAAAAACATATACATATACACATATATGTACATTTTTTGTTTTTAAAACGTACGATTGTTTGAATTTCTATTTTCTGAGGCTTCGTCGTATTTTTATTGGTTGCTAGCAAACAAAAACAAAAGATGAAATAAAAACATAAAAGCAGCTGAAAAAAAATATATACATTTTTTCGTCAATACCCACTCATTAAATTAAATGATGTGAAAATAATGTTATAGTCAATGTTTTAATGTTTTTCTAAGTGTTGATTTGGTATTTACACTTTCTTTGTACTTGAATTTATTACGTACGCCACTTAATTCTATTCGAATGTTTGAGGTGGGATTTGCCCCAAAAATATATAGAAAAAATAAAACAAAATCATCTGATCAATAATCTGACATTTTACTCAAGAGTGGAAATGTCGTTTGAACATGATGGTTCTGAATTTTAATTTCATAAACAATTTTAAAATTTCTTGCATAACCAGCAGGCTTAATTTTCAATTAAAATTCTTATTTTTCCAAAATATCTGTTATGTATTTGTTTAGTGTCAATTATTTTGCTTCGGTGATATCACTTTAATACCAAACAATATTTATTAATAATTTGCATAAGTTTGATAAAAACACATAACAACAAGCAGTTTGGTGACACCAAATTCGTTCATCCACCTGTAAAATCTAGCACTCAATTTTAAATATTTCTTCCCCAAATCTTCTTAATATTCTGACCATATTTTTAATATTTTCATCTTTTATTTGATAAAAACAATTTTCTCCCACTTTTCATTTATTAAGCACTTTACAAATAAATTATTTAAATTATAATATCAACACCGTTTCGTATATACGAAAAACACATAAACAAACATACTAATGTATAAAAACAATGGCAAAGTGCTTTTAAGTTTAAACATAAACGAGGACAAGTTAAAAATGTTTTTGAAAGTTACACAAATATTTTGGTTTTACTGATAAAAGAACTAAAAGAAATTAGCCAGATTAATTAAATAAATTTTGTGATTCGTTCAACGTTTGTTCCGAAAACTGTGGATATATGTAAACATGATTCCATATACATATCATATATCATAATAGCTTTTACCTGTGACTCAGTTCTCTCTTCATGTTATTGAAGCCATGAACTGTATAACAAATTTATTGAAAAAACAATGAGTTGCCAAAAGTACCAACTTTTTCCCATTTTACCCTCCCCTCCTCATAAAGTGTTCGGTGTGTTAATGTGAGAAATAAATTGTAAAAAAAAAGATAAGTACCAATTCGATCCCTTAAAAAGTACTCTGAAATAGTACCAAAAGTACCAGATCAGCTCCCAGAAAATCCGTTAATATATAAAACATTTATAAAAATTTATAAAATATTAGTAAGAAAATAAAAAATACTAAAGTTAACAATTTCCCCCTTTTCTACCCCTTAAAAAGTACCGTATGTTTACTTTCATACTTTCATATTTTTAAAACTAGTAGGATATGCTTCAAATATGTTTCAGTATACGACGTTTGTTCAAAAGTAAAGGTGAATTTTAAATTTGCACAGGCTGTATACATTCGATTATCGAAATTTTTTTTGTTATGTTTGTTTTGTTATGCGTTAGTCATATGATGGGTGGCATTATCATCCCATTCGGATTAGTAGTTTGGTGTTGACAACTGAGGTTAGTCACGTTTGTGTGTGTTTTTCGATTTTTTTTATCAAAATTGCTAAATTATGAACAAATTATCGTTCAGGAGATCTTGGATGACGTCAAGGACGATCCAGGTTTGCTCAAAAGGGTCATAACTGGTGACGAAACGTGGGTATATGGATATGACGTCGAAACCAAGGCCCAATCATCCCAATGGAAGCGGCCAGATGTGCCAAGACCGAAAAAAGCATGCTAAGTTCGATTTAATGTGAAGGTTTTGCTCACTGTTTTCTTCGATTAGAATGGCGTGGTGCATAATGAGTTCTAGCCAATAGGTCGTACGGTTAATAAGGAATACTGCAAGGAAGTTATGCAAATCATGGATTCTGCATCACGATAATGCATCAGCTCACATATCAATGCTTGTTCCGGATTTTTTTGGTAAAAAACAGCACGCTTATAAAGCCTCAACCACCATATTCAGCAGATTTGGCTCCCAGCGACTTTTTCCTATTCCCAATGAAAGCAAAGCCTTTTGCCAAAATTGATGTGATAAAGTTATAATGAAACTTCACCTTTTCTTTTGAACAATCATCGTATATTACGTACATTTATGATTAAAATATAAGCCAATTTTCGGATAGAATGATACAATATTACACAAAATTTTTAGGTCTAAGTAAGAAAACTTTTTAATAATTCATAAAGTTATTAAAAATTATGCGCTGCATATTTGAAAATATTAAATGGTTTTAAAAATGCATGCGAGGACTTTCGTACAGATAATAAATATTTAATACAACATGTTTTTTATTCATATATATATTTATAATTAGTTGGAGCAAAAATTTGTGTTCTAACAGTTTTTTTTTGCTTTTTTTACTTGGCGTTTTTTTTGCGTTTTGTTCCTTTTTTGCATCTTTATTTCCAGGTAGTAAATTTATATCATTGTGGCGATTTTTTATATAGCAGGTCTTTTCATTTGTGCGTTTTTTTTTTAATTTCGGTATTTTTATAGTTTTGGTGATTTATTTCTGTTTTGATAATTTATTTTGTTTTAGCGATTTTTGAGTTTTGGTGATTTACTCAGTATTGGCGGTTTATTTGTTTTAGCGGGTTTTTTTAGGAAGTAAATTTATGACTTTGTGCCGATTTTTTGCATAGCAGCAGTTCTTTTCATTTAAGCGATTTTTTTCAGTTTGATGTTTTTATAGTTTTGGTGATTTATTTCGGTTTTGATAATTAATTTTTTTTTTTGCGACTTTTGAGCTTTGTTGATTTACTCAGCATTAGCAGTTTTTTTTACTTTTAGCGTTTTTTCCAATTGACGACGGACGGTGAACACAATAGTGGTTATTGTAACCTTTGGCATAAGGACCCCTTAAAACAAAGGAGAAGTTCAATTTTATAAACTCAAAGAATGATTGATTTCATTTCAACAACTGACACTGAAATTATGTTTAAAAATATTTCAGGATGACCCTCTCACGCAAAACACCTTTTTCAGAAACAAGTTTTCTTTTACACATTTCTTAGTTTAGTTCAACAACATTTCCCTAAATTTTCTCTCTAAATGGCCTTTTTTGTCTTTATTCAGGCAAAATTTTATATATATTTTTTGTTGCCCGTAATACATGTAAATAACAAGGTAAATTTAAGTCTTAAATCATCATGGCATTATGCCTAGAATAAGCAGAACTAATTTTATTTTCAACAATATTTGTAAACATGTTTGTATGTTAGATTGTTTTATAAGAGTAAAGATTTACCTAAAGACACAGCCATACACAACAGGCACACATATACATATATATATGTAGTTAGTTACCTTTAGATGTATTTGTATAACAATTTTCCTTAATATAATATACTGACGCTTGCATGTCATTAGGGTCAATTCAAGTTGGTAGTGGCAAATTTAGTGTGAGCAACATGTTTAAGGACAATTTGAAATTGTCCTTTCTACACAATGATGAGTGTATGTATATGTTTGTTTACAGAAAGTGTAAGTTATTAGCATTTTGTTGGGTGTTAAGGTACAATTTACAGAATTTGTCAAGATTTTATGAGGTACGAATATTTTATCAAAGGCGTTTAAAATACTATTAAATAAATCTCAAGTAGACCCCAGTTTTATGAATTATTAAATGTTTCACATAAGAGTTTGTAGGATAGTCTATATTAAAGATATAAGGGAACAGTGCTACAATGAAAAATAATATATTAAAGTAAATTAACAGAAACTAAATGCATATTTTGCTGTTGAACAATCTAGAGTACAGTAATAAATTTGAATTGAAGCAGAAACATTTATTTTATTTAAACAAATTAAATATTAAATAAAAATTCGTTTAAGTTTGCAAATGAAAGTTGTAAGAAAAACGTATTATCTAAAATCTATTAAGGAAAATTCACCAAGTCGACATATTTACCCCTATTATGAAGGTCGTCTCATGTGACGTCGACGGCTCAATAATGACATTGCCATTGCCATTGCCATTGTAAACATTGCCATATACCGATAACAATTGACAATGTAATCGCATTATGAAAGACAATTTAAGGGCGACATTGTCTTAGCAAGGATTTGACTCAATTCGTTTTTGTTTTTAACTGAGTTTTTATAAAATAGAGAAAAAAAAAAATTAAAACAACGACAACTAAACCATTTAAGGATTTATTTCAGCAACTGGAAAATAAATCGTACATTTCTAAAGGATTCATAGAGGCATAACTCCAATTAAATTAAAGAAAGAAAGGGAAGAAATTACATGTAAACTAAATTGTATTGAACCACCAATTTGAGATAGCAATGGATGGCAATATTTAAATTTAAAAGAGATTGTATAGCCAAATAAAAATATGTTTGTTTATATGTATGTATGTATGTATTATCAGGTGAGGAAAGATTTTCAATTGCAAGGTAAGAAGAAATTGATGCTCAATAAAGCAGAAGTTAACGCAACAGAAGGAAGAACTTGCAAATTATTCACCAGTTCAGCTTTAGAAGCAGCTGCTGCTAACTTGGTCCAGTTTTAAAAGCAACGTAATCTGGGCTAATTCAAGGAATTGAACCCTCTATTCGTAAATAAAAGAAACACTGAATATTTCTGAAAGAGAGTTTTGTATGCTTGAGAATGCCGAAAAGTTGCCCTCAACTTCCGCACATTCAGCTACAGTAGAAGTCAGTTCTAAAAATAGAAAACGAAGTAAAAATCGTGAAAGCTGGAAATGAAATTTTTAAGCATCATTTAATATGTTATGCAAAAGTATGTTTCTATTGAAATCTATATATATAAAACAGGATGTGTGTATGTATGTAACGTATGGACTCCAAAACGGCTGGGCCGATTTTGATGAAATATTCAGGGAATCTTCAGAATATTCAGGCGGGTGACATAGGCTATATATGAAGTTTTGATTGGACAAATAGGCGTGGCACCGATCATATAACCCAAAAATTTAAATCGCCATATTTTGGGCATGATTATGACCTACGTCGATGATATTTGGTACATATGGTATTGGCATAATTTGGAATACGTACCAGGAGAAAATTGGGTGGGACCACGCCCCTTTTTAGGAAAATTAAAAATCGTAATATAGTCTTAACTACAGGACCGATCATCATTACATTTTCACAATAGGAATTTTATTTTATAACGAGGGGGTAGCGAAGCGCACCGGGTATATGATATTTATGAAAGAAATAAAAGATTTTTTTAATGGACACAAAAAATTACATTTTTCTTACAAAAAATAATTAAACTAACGTCAAAATTTATAGTTAAGAAATTTTATTTCTCTAATATTATCGATAACAAGGCAACGTCAACACAATACCTTTAGTTAATGCCGTTAACTAATGCGTAGCAAATAATTAATAAGATGTATGATTTGTATTGCTAATATTTCGACCTTTTTTATTGAAGTTATTTATATTTGATTGATGAGCTTGAGGTAAATTTTTTTAAACGTTATAAAATTATTTTATCCATATTTCGCTACTACTTTGTGTAGCTTCTTCAGGATTAAAGTTAAAAAACAAAAAAACTAGATAACAACAATATTTTTAAACAAATTAATGAATAAAAAAAATTATTCGCTTTAAAGAAAGTTGATTTTTGCTTTAATTTATTTCAAAACGGGAAGAGTAAAAATCAATTTTCTTTATATAATAATTTTTTGATTCATTAATTTTTTTAATATATTATTTTTATCCAGTTTTGTTGTTTTTTAACTTTAATCCTGAAGAAGCTACACAAACGAGTAGCGAAATATCGATAAATAAATTATATAACGTTTTTTATAAAAAAATTACCTCAAGTTCATCAATCAAATATAAATAACTTTAAATAGATGTATGTTTTTTTTTGGAAAAGGTCATTTTAGACAAGACAGATGATGAAGTGCGAAAGAGAGCAATTATAAATGTTCGCATTGTTAACTTTTCGATCAGCGCCCCTAGGGTTCAGTAAATGATTAAATATTCTTATGTTTGCGTAGCCATTTGCTTTATTATTTAACTTCTCCGGCATATCTCCTAAGATGTCGGCGAAAGCAGGGCGTTGTGATGTTCTCTGGTAAAATGTGTATGCCAGAATTTTTAGCGGACGCCTCAATTAAGTGACCACCGCTATGCCTTCACCAATAAATAGCCTAACAAAAATTGAAATAGTGACAAACTAATGTCAGACATTATTTGATTGGTAGTGAACGCTCGAACCAGTTTAGCCGTCGCTGAACCTTAACATTGGTTAAGGACCAAATTTTCCGCTAACTAAAAGTTTCTTATGTCTTGTCCCAGCTTTTTTCCTTGTGGTGATTTTGTTTGGATTTAGCGATTTTTTTCGTTAAAGCGGTTTTTTACCTTTTTGTCCGTTTTTTGCTGGTTTCTTCTTAGAAGTTTTTTTTTATGTCTTTGCGTTTTATTTTAACTCTGCTGGTTTCTTTAATTTTAAGCGATTTTCCCGATTTGTTGCTTTTAATATTTAATGATTATGTTGTTTTGGGTTTTTTTTGGAATTTTTTGCTTTTGCGTTTTTTTTTTCAGAAGATTATGGTTGTTTTGCGATTTTTTTTTGTCTTTGGGAATTAATTGTCGACTTTTTTATTCTCTGTTTTTCTTTACTTTTGCCATTGTCTTTCTCGTTGTGTTGATTTTTTGCTTTTGTAGCGATTTTGTATCGGTTAGTCCTTGTTTTGGCTTCACAATAAATAGTTAGAAAAATTAATAAAATATAAAGCATTTTATTTAGCATCAGGACTCCCTGAAAAACCATTATTAAATTTTTTATAATACCTCTTTGGTCTTGCTCTCCCAAGCGCTACACTTCAATAACAAATACAGACATTACCATGCCTCCGACAATTGTTGTCGATATAATTCCGACTAAAATATAAATCAGACTTAAACCTTTATTTATACATAAATAACATATATTAAGAAGGCCAACACATTACGAATTGAAATTATGACTGCGTATACGCAACATTAAATAAATGACATTATTTCCACATTCTCGATGGTGGAACACAAAATACTGCCGGATAAATAACAACGAAATTGATGTCCTTTTTTTTGGAACGTTTTATATTTCATTCTTATTATTGATATAAAAACCAATGAAGCATAACAATTGATTGGCTAAAGAGGGGACAGACAGACAGACAAAATGAAAGACTCAGCTATAATTTAATATGTTGATGTAGTGTTGGTAAGAGGCAGGAGGATAAAGTGTTGTACCATTTGCTTTAAAAACATACACAATACTATAACATATGCTTCCATGACCTTTTTTTTTTTGTATATATTTATCTATATGCTATTCAGTTTATCTAACTGACTGACTCATTGACTTTTATTATGTCAAATTGACTAGATGACTGTCCGTTTGATGATGACTATACGTATGTCTATCTGTCTGTCTGTCTATCTGCCTGTGACAATAATAATTGAGTAGTTGACTACTGTTTGGTATTTTTTTCTTCTTCATACTGCTTGCCATTCCATGCCTTAGCATTGGCGGCAATGAAAATATGTTTTTGTAGTATTTATTGGGAAAGTGGAGTAAAATGATATTTCCCATGGATGATAATGTGTCACCATACTTTCAAAATATAATTCAATGAATTTTTATTGGCAAATTATGCTAAAGCAAACAAGACAAAAAAAAACACGAACAGATTTTATTTGATATTTATGACTTGAGTGTATATTGAATGATTTTATTTGTTGTGTGCTTGTAAAGTTTGCTTCCACCGCCTGCTCTGCTTCCGCTCACAAAGCTGCCTGTTTGCCTGCGATAAAGTACCGTGATACAGGTGTTTTAATGATATTTTTACGAATTTAAGTCTTAGTCAGTCATATGCATATTTAAATGAGATCGAGTGCTTATGTGTGCGTGTGTTTTCTCACCGTTAAGTGTATATAGTTTTATTATATTATAATACATACATACACATATGTATACATATATGTACAGTCACTATAACAATCACCATTTTCATGTTTCTAAACGATTTCTTTTTTATTACAACTACTCCTTCTTTATAATATGATGTCCTCATTTTTCCTTGATTGCTATTGTTGTGTGAAATTTATGTTATTGAATGTGTTTGAATGTTCAAATATTACATGGACTGACTGACATCTAATTTATACTCAATCTCGTCGTGGTTTCAATGTTCTAATATTTACATTTTAATAGAATTGAGATGTACTAAGTAGCAGCTGCTATTTTTTTAAATTATTATTTGCATATAAACTGCATTTTATTGATAATAAAAATTTTTGTTTAGCCTTGGCGATTATTAAACATTGCAGTTTTGTTAAAATCTAGTCTCTATTTTTTTATTACGATTTTTACCTAATGGTTTTTGTCATACCTGGTAGGCCCAGCCAATGTGCTTCGCTACAATATTGCTGATAAGATATAAAAATGATTAATAACTATTTTCTTGCAAGTTAACTTAATTCTTAATTACTTAAGAGTGCTGTACTATTGCAAATATAATAGAATTAATAATTGCTTTGTGGAGTAGCTATTTTCCCCCTTCCTGTTTATATCAAAACTTTGCTGAGAAATAGCTTTTAATGCCTAAAATATCATACATGAGAGGGGTTCTCATCGTTTATGGTTTAAGCGATATTTCATATCAGAATTAAATTATTTTAGATTCTAGCAATTTTTTTTTGTTTAAATTGAATGTTTTAGTTTGAAGTTCATTTTCCTCTAAATATTTAGTAAAGAACCAAAAAAATTATGAAATATTAGTTTTGTATTTTTATTACAAATAAATGTAATTATTTTTTGAACTGTAATCTATATATATACATATATAAAACCGAATGTGTGTTTGTTTGTTTGTTTGTTTGTTTGTTCCTTATAGGAGGCCAAACCTTTGGATCGATCTTCCTGAAATTTTCACAGTATTTAACTGGAACTCTCGGATGAATTATAGGCTATATGAAGTTTTATATATGTAGTTGTTTTTTGACCAATTTGCAATTAATTAATGTTTATTGATAGGTGTTACCTTCGGGCTAGTAATGGTCATTCCAAAATTTAAATAAAACAAAGACTAATTCATTAAATTTTCAGCACCCAACGTTTCGTTTGTTTGTTTCAAACTTCTTCAGGGGTATTTTTTATTAGCTTAATCTAGCAACAAAACACAATAATTTAATAAATTTCATATCAAATAATTAGTAGGTATAATATTTTGACTTACAAACTTTTGTTGTTTTAAATTTCGCTGTTGTTTTATTTATTCATACTTTAATATATCAAAACTGGACTTCACGACACATAATTTGTATAAATAAAATAAATAAATAAATAAAATAGAAGCAATACAACACAAATTTATTTGTCAAACTTAACGCTAATATCACAGTACTTTTTTAACTAATTAAATTATTGCAGCAGAATATTGTAGCTTGGTATTGTCTTTATCTTCTTTTGTGTTCATTGTCCTTTGTATTTTTTGTTGTATCCTGAGACTTTCCAGAGTGTAACGTTTGTTTTCTTTCTTTTCCCTGTCCAATATTTTAATGTTTTCTAAATCAATGATATGTTTACATTCTTTTGCGTGAAGGGATAACGCAGTCGTCTCCTTTCCCTTTTCGATGTCAGATTTATGTTCCTTTACTCTCGTCCCAAGCTTTCTTTGTGTTGTGAAGTCCAGTTTTGATATATTAAAGTATGAATAAATAAAACAACAGCGAAATTTAAAACAACAAAAGTTTGTAAGTCAAAATATTATACCATTAATTATATGAAGTTTTGATTGGACAAAGGGGTGTAGCACCGCCCATATAACCCAAAAATTTCAATCGCCATATTTTGGGATTTTTTTTACCTACGTCGGTGATATTTGGTACACATGGTACTGGTATAATTTGAAATACGTACCAGGAGAAAAGTGGGTGGAACCACGCTCCTTTTTAGGAAAATTAAACCCTTGGAACGATCTTCCTGAATTTTTCACAGCATGTTACTGTGACTCTGGAAGGAATAATAGGCTATATGAAGTTTTGATTGGACAAAGAGGCGTGACAACGCCCATATAACCCAAAAATTTAAATCGCCATATTTTGGGCATTTTTTGACCTACGTCGATGATATTTGGTACATATGGTATTGGAATAATTTGGAATACGTACCAGGAGAAAAGTGGGTGGAACCACGCACCTTTTTAGGAAAACCAAACCCTTGGACCGATCTTCCTGAAATTTTCACAGCATGTTACTGTGACTCTGGAAGGAATAATAGGCTATATGAAGTTTTGATTGGACAAAGAGGCGTGGCAGCGCCCATATAACCCAAAAATTTAAATCGCCATATTTTGGGCATTTTTTTACCTACGTCGATGATATTTGGTACATATGGTATTGGCATAATTTGGAATACGTACCAGGAGAAAAGTGGGTGGAACCACGCACCTTTTTAGGAAAACCAAACCCTTGGACCGATCTTCCTGAAATTTTCACAGCATGTTACTGTGACTCTGGAAGGAATAATAGACTATATGAAGTTTTGATTGGACAGAGAGGTGTGGCACCGCCCATATAACCCAAAAATTTAAATCGCCATATTTTGGGCATTTTTTTACCTACGTCGATGATATTTGGTACATATGGTATTGGCATAATTTGGAATATGTACCAGGAGAATAGTGGGTGGGACCACGCCCCTTTTTAGGAAATTTAAAAATCGTAATATAGTCTTAACTACTGGACCGATCGTCATTAAATTTTCACAATAGGATATATAAATACTTTTAATTTTATTTTATAACGAGGGGGTAGCGAAGCACACCGGGATAAGCTAGTAATGTATAAATGAGAAATTATTATTATTATTAGGCTTAAGTTCAGTTTTATTGAATTAATGAAAATTCAAATTATTATGGGTTTTTTTGTTTTTGAAAAACACTATCATTAAGCCTAAGAATAATAATTTCTCAATTATTATAAAATATTTCAATCTGTTAACTTGTAAAAAAAGCTCTAAAGTCATAACTTTCAAATTTTACTGAAAATTGCTTAATATTTTTTACGGATATGCATTGCGCAAGTTTTATTTCACTTAGCACATGTGTCCTACATTTGGCAGCAGTTTATATAAAACTTTCAACACAAATCGCCATAATTGAGATCTTATTAGATGAATTGTTATCAATGCCGATGCTTCAAAGGTAAACATCCTGCATGTAAAAGTCGCAACAAAAAAAAAAAAAAATTCTTTCAGTACGAAATATAATTGAAAATTTTTGATGAAATCTATTTCTATGCTTGATAGAAAATATTGGTTAAGAATTATTAAATATTAAAATAGTAATAAAATATATTGGAAAAAAATGCATGATTCATTGTTTTTTTTCTCAAAAAAAATTTTCAAATACAATTGAGAAATCGGACTTACGTAGTCTATAAGTATGGATCCTTGGCTTTAATTACCAATTGATCCAAATGAGTGTCAAACAAATTTTATAGAAAAATTCTCAAATACAATTGAGAAATCGGACTTACGTAGTCTATAAGTATGGACCCTTGGCTTTAATTTCCAATTGGTCCAAATGAGTGACAAACATAAATGTGCCCACAAATAGCCAAATTCACGTAGAGCTGAACAAAATTTAGACAATTTTAAACTTTAAAATTTTATAGAAAAATTCTCAAATACAATTGAGAAATCAGACTTACATAGTCTATAAGAATGGATCCTTGGCTTTAATTTCCCATTGGTCCAAATGAGTGACAAACAAATGTTATAGAAAAAATCTCAAAAACAATTGAGAAATCAGACTTACATAGTCTATAAGTATGGATCCTTGGCTTTAATTTCTCATTGGTCCAAATGAGTGACAAACAAATGTTATAGAAAAAATCTCAAAAACAATTGAGAAATCAGACTTACATAGTCTATAAGTATGGATCCTTGGCTTTAATTTCTCATTGGTCCAAATGAGTGACAAACAAATGTTATAGAAAAAATCTCAAAAACAATTGAGAAATCAGACTTACATAGTCTATAAGTATGGATCCTTGGCTTTAATTTCTCATTGGTCCAAATGAGTGACAAACAAATGTTATAGAAAAAATCTCAAAAACAATTGAGAAATCAGACTTACATAGTCTATAAGTATGGATCCTTGGCTTTAATTTCCCATTGGTCCAAATGACTGACAAACAAATGTTAAAGAAAAAATCTCAAAAACAATTGAGAAATCAGACTTACATAGTCTATAAGTATGGATCCTTGGCTTTAATTTCTCATTGGTCCAAATGAGTGACAAACAAATGTTAAAGAAAAAATCTCAAAAACAATTGAGAAATCAGACTTACATAGTCTATAAGTATGGATCCTTGGCTTTAATTTCCCATTGGTCCAAATGACTGACAAACAAATGTTAAAGAAAAATTTTCAAATACAATTGAGAAATCAGACTTACATAGTCTATAAGTATGGATCCTTGGCTTTAATTTCTCATTGGTCCAAATGAGTGACACACAAATGTTATAGAAAAAATCTCAAAAACAATTGAGAAATTAGACTTACATAGTCTATAAGTATGGATCCTTGGCTTTAATTTCCCATTGGTCCAAATGGGTGACAAACAAATGTTATAGAAAAAATCTCAAAAACAATTGAGAAATCAGACTTACATAGTCTATAAGTATGGATCCTTGGCTTTAATTTCTCATTGGTCTAAATGAGTGACAAACAAATGTTATAGAAAAAATCTCAAAAACAATTGAGAAATCAGACTTACATAGTCTATAAGTATGGATCCTTGGCTTTAATTTCCCATTGGTCCAAATGAGTGACAAACAAATGTTAAAGAAAAATTCTCAAATACCATTGAGAAATCAGACTTACAAAGTCTATAAGTATGGATCCTTGGCCTTAATTTCTCATTGGTCCAAATGAGTGACAAACAAATGTTATAGAAAAAATCTCAAAAACAATTGAGAAATCAGACTTACATAGTCTATAAGTATGGATCCTTGGCTTTAATTTCCCATTGGTCCAAATGGGTGACAAACAAATGTTATAGAAAAATTCTCAAATACAATTGAGAAATCGGACTTACAAAGTCTATAAGTATGGATCGTTGGCCTTAATTTCCAACTGGTCCAAATGAGTGACAAACAAATTTTATAGAAAAATTCTCAAATACAATTGAGAAATCGGACTTACAGAGTCTATAAGTATGGATCGTTGGCCTTAATTTCCAATTGGTCCAAATGGGTGACAAACAAATGTTATAGAAAAATTCTCAAATACAATTGAGAAATTGGACTTACATAGCCTATAAGTATGGATCCTTGGCTTTAATTTCCCATTGGTCCAAATGGGTGACAAACAAATGTTATAGAAAAATTCTCAAATACAATTGAGAAATCGGACTTACAAAGTCTATAAATATGGATCCTTGGCCTTAATTTCCAATTGGTCCAAATGAGTGACAAACAAATTTTATAGAAAAATTCTCAAATACAATTGAGAAATCGGACTTACAATGTCTATAAGTATGGATCCTTGGCTTTAATTTCCCATTGGTCCAAATGGGTGACAAACAAATGTTATAGAAAAATTCTCAAATACAATTGAGAAATCGGACTTACATAGCCTATAAGTATGGATCCTTGGCCCTAATTTCCCATTGATCCAAATGAGTGACAAACAAATTTTATAGAAAAATTCTCAAATACAATTGAGAAATCGGACTTACAAAGTCTATAAGTATGGATCCTTGGCCTTAATTTCCCATTGATCCAAATGAGTGACAAAGAAAAATGTGCCCACAAATAGCCAAATTCCCGTAGAGTTGAACAAAATTTACACAATTTTAATCTTTAAAATTTTATAGAAAAATTCTCAAATACAATTGAGAAATCGGACTTACAAAGTCTATAAGTATGGATCCTTGGACCTAATTTCCCATTGATCCAAATGAGTGACAAAAAAATTTTATAGAAAAACTCTCAAATACAATTGAGAAATCGGACTTACAAAGTCTATAAGTATGGATCCTTGGCCTTAATTTCCCATTGATCCAAATGAGTGACAAAGAAAAATGTGCCCACAAATAGCCAAATTCGCGTAGAGTTGAACAAAATTTACACAATTTTAATCTTTAAAATTTTATAGAAAAATTCTCAAGTACAATTGAGAAATCGGACTTACAAAGTCTATAAGTATGGATCCTTGGCATTAATTTCCAATTGGTCCAAATGAGTGACAAAGAAAAATGTGCCCACAAATAGCCAAATTCCCGTAGAGTTGAACAAAATTTACACAATTTTAATCTTTAAAATTTTATAGAAAAATTCCCAAATACAATTGAGAAATCGGACTTACAAAGTCTATAAGTATGGATCCTTGGCATTAATTTCCAATTGGTCCAAATGAGTGACAAAGAAAAATGTGCCCACAAATAGCCAAATTCCCGTAGAGTTGAACAAAATTTACACAATTTTAATCTTTAAAATTTTATAGAAAAATTCCCAAATACAATTGAGAAATCGGACTTACAAAGTCTATAAGTATGGATCCTTGGCATTAATTTCCAATTGGTCCAAATGAGTGACAAAGAAAAATGTGCCCACAAATAGCCAAATTCCCGTAGAGTTGAACAAAATTTACACAATTTTAATCTTTAAAATTTTATAGAAAAATTCCCAAATACAATTGAGAAATCGGACTTACAAAGTCTATAAGTATGGATCCTTGGCCTTAATTTCCCATTGATCCAAATGAGTGACAAAGAAAAATGTGCCCACAAATAGCCAAATTCGCGTAGAGTTGAACAAAATTTACACAATTTTAATCTTTAAAATTTTATAGAAAAATTCTCAAGTACAATTGAGAAATCGGACTTACAAAGTCTATAAGTATGGATCCTTGGCATTAATTTCCAATTGGTCCAAATGAGTGACAAAGAAAAATGTGCCCACAAATAGCCAAATTCCCGTAGAGTTGAACAAAATTTACACAATTTTAATCTTTAAAATTTTATAGAAAAATTCCCAAATACAATTGAGAAATCGGACTTACAAAGTCTATAAGTATGGATCCTTGGCATTAATTTCCAATTGGTCCAAATGAGTGACAAAGAAAAATGTGCCCACAAATAGCCAAATTCCCGTAGAGTTGAACAAAATTTACACAATTTTAATCTTTAAAATTTTATAGAAAAATTCCCAAATACAATTGAGAAATCGGACTTACAAAGTCTATAAGTATGGATCCTTGGCCTTAATTTCCCATTGATCCAAATGAGTGACAAACAAATTTTATAGAAAAATTCTCAAATACAATTGAGAAATCGGACTTACAAAGTCTATAAGTATGGATCCTTGGCTTTCATTTCCCATTGGTCCAAAGGGGTGACAAACAAATGTTATAGAAAAATTCTCAAATACAATTGAGAAATCGGACTTACAAAGTCTATAAGTATGGATCCTTGGCTTTAATTTCTCATTGGTCCAAATGGGTGACAAACAAATTTTATAGAAAAATTTTCAAATACAATTGAGAAATCGGACTTACAAAGTCTATAAGTATGGATCCTTGGCTTTAATTTCTCATTGGTCCAAATGAGTGACAAACAAATTTTATAGAAAAGTTCTCAAATACACTTGAGAAATCGGACTTACAATGTCTATAAGTATGGATCCTTGGCTTTAATTTCCCATTGGTCCAAATGGGTGACAAACAAATGTTATAGAAAAATTCTCAAATACAATTGAGAAATCGGACTTACAAAGTCTATAAGTATGGATCCTTGGCCTTAATTTCCAATTGGTCCAAATGAGTGACAAACAAATTTTATAGAAAAGTTCTCAAATACACTTGAGAAATCGGACTTACAATGTCTATAAGTATGGATCCTTGGCTTTAATTTCCCATTGGTCCAAATGGGTGACAAACAAATGTTATAGAAAAATTCTCAAATACAATTGAGAAATCGGACTTACAAAGTCTATAAGTATGGATCCTTGGCCTTAATTTCCAATTGGTCCATATGAGTGACAAACAAATTTTATAGAAAAATTCTCAAATACAATTGAGAAATCGGACTTACAAAGTCTATAAGTATGGATCCTTGGCTTTCATTTCCCATTGGTCCAAAGGGGTGACAAACAAATGTTCTAGAAAAATTCTCAAATACAATTGAGAAATCGGACTTACAAAGTCTATAAGTATGGATCCTTGGCTTTAATTTCTCATTGGTCCAAATGGGTGACAAACAAATTTTATAGAAAAATTTTCAAATACAATTGAGAAATCGGACTTACAAAGTCTATAAGTATGGATCCTTGGCTTTAATTTCTCATTGGTCCAAATGAGTGACAAACAAATTTTATAGAAAAGTTCTCAAATACACTTGAGAAATCGGACTTACAATGTCTATAAGTATGGATCCTTGGCTTTAATTTCCCATTGGTCCAAATGGGTGACAAACAAATGTTATAGAAAAATTCTCAAATACAATTGAGAAATCGGACTTACATAGCCTATAAGTATGGATCCTTGGCCCTAATTTCCCATTGATCCAAATGAGTGACAAAGAAAAATGTGCCCACAAATAGCCAAATTCCCGTAGAGTTGAACAAAATTTACACAATTTTAATCTTTAAAATTTTATAGAAAAATTCTCAAATACAATTGAGAAATCGGACTTACAAAGTCTATAAGTATGGATCCTTGGCATTAATTTCCAATTGGTCCAAATGAGTGACAAAGAAAAATGTGCCCACAAATAGCCAAATTCCCGTAGAGTTGAACAAAATTTACACAATTTTAATCTTTAAAATTTTATAGAAAAATTCCCAAATACAATTGAGAAATCGGACTTACAAAGTCTATAAGTATGGATCCTTGGCCTTAATTTCCAATTGGTCCAAATGAGTGACAAAGAAAAATGTGTCCACAAATAGCCAAATTCCCGTAGAGTTGAACAAAATTTACACAATTTTAATCTTTAAAATTTTATAGAAAAATTCCCAAATACAATTGAGAAATCGGACTTACAAAGTCTATAAGTATGGATACTTGGCCTTAATTTCCCATTGATCCAAATGAGTGACAAAGAAAAATGTGCCCACAAATAGCCAAATTCCCGTAGAGTTGAACAAAATTTACACAATTTTAATCTTTAAAATTTTATAGAAAAATTCCCAAATACAATTGAGAAATCGGACTTACAAAGACTATAAGTATGGATCCTTGGCCCTAATTTCCCATTGATCCAAATGAGTGACAAAGAAAAATGTGCCCACAAATAGCCAAATTCCCGTAGAGTTGAACAAAATTTACACAATTTTAATCTTTAAAATTTTATAGAAAAATTCCCAAATACAATTGAGAAATCGGACTTACATAGTCTATAAGTATGGATCTTTGGCTTTAATTTCCAATTGGTCCAAATGAGCGACAAACAAATTTTATAGAAAAATTCCCAAATACAATTGAGAAATCAGACTTACATAGTCTATAAGTATGGATCTTTGGCTTTAATTTCCCATTGGTCCAAATGAGCGACAAACAAATTTTATAGAAAAATTCCCAAATACAATTGAGAAATCGGACTTACATAGTCTATAAGTATGGATCCTTGGCTTTAATTTCCAATTGGTCCAAATGAGTGACAAAGAAAAATGTGTCCACAAATAGCCAAATTCCCGTAGAGTTGAACAAAATTTACACAATTTTAATCTTTAAAATTTTATAGAAAAATTCCCAAATACAATTGAGAAATCAGACTTACATAGTCTATAAGTATGGATCCTTGGCTTTAATTTCCAATTGGTCCAAATGAGTGACAAACAAATTTTATAGAAAAATTCTCAAATACAATTGAGAAATCGGACTTACAAAGTCTATAAGTATGGATCCTTGGCCCTAATTTCCCATTGATCCAAATGAGTGACAAAGAAAAACGTGCCCACAAATAGCCAAATTCCCGTAGAGTTGAACAAAATTTACACAATTTTAATCTTTAAAATTTTATAGAAAAATTCTCAAATACAATTGAGAAATCGGACTTACATAGTCTATAAGTATGGATCCTTGGCTTTAATTTCCAATTGGTCCAAATGAGCGACAAACAAATTTTATAGAAAAATTCCCAAATACAATTGAGAAATCGGACTTACATAGTCTATAAGTATGGATCTTTGGCTTTAATTTCCAATTGGTCCAAATGAGCGACAAACAAATTTTACAGAAAAATTCTCAAATACAATTGAGAAATCGGACTTACAAAGTCTATAAGTATGGATACTTGGCCCTAATTTCCCATTGATCCAAATGAGTGACAAAGAAAAATGTGCCCACAAATAGCCAAATTCCCTTAGAGTTGAACAAAATTTACACAATTTTAATCTTTAAAATTTTATAGAAAAATTCCCAAATACAATTGAGAAATCGGACTTACATAGTCTATAAGTATGGATCCTTGGCTTTAATTTCCAATTGGTCCAAATGAGCGACAAACAAATTTTATAGAAAAATTCCCAAATACAATTGAGAAATCGGACTTACATAGTCTATAAGTATGGATCCTTGGCTTTAATTTCCAATTGGTCCAAATGAGTGACAAAGAAAAATGTGCCCACTAATAGCCAAATTCCCGTAGAGTTGAACAAAATTTACACAATTTTACGGCCTATTTCACTATATCGAAAGAAAATTTCCATATGTTTTCATTCGTATAATTACATTTGAAGCAAAAACAAATTCTAAAATTTTGTTTTTGTATCAAATGTATTTGTACGAATGAAAATAAAATTCAAAATTCTTTCGACATCGTGAAATCGACAGTTAATCTTTAAAATTTTATAGAAAAATTCTCAAATACAATTGAGAAATCGGACTTACATAGTCTATAAGTATGGATCCTTGGCTTTAATTTCCAATTGGTCCAAATGAGCGACAAACAAATTTTATAGAAAAATTCTCAAATACAATTGAGAAATCGGACTTACATAGTCTATAAGTATGGATCCTTGGCTTTAATTTCCAATTGGTCCAAATGAGCGACAAACAAATTTTATAGAAAAATTCCCAAATACAATTGAGAAATCGGACTTACATAGTCTATAAGTATGGATCCTTGGCTTTAATTTCCAATTGGTCCAAATGAGTGACAAAGAAAAATGTGCCCACTAATAGCCAAATTCCCGTAGAGTTGAACAAAATTTACACAATTTTAATCTTTAAAATTTTATAGAAAAATTCTCAAATACAATTGAGAAATCGGACTTACATAGTCTTTAAGTATGGATCCTTAGCTTTAATTTCCAATTGGTCCAAATGAGCGACAAACAAATTTTATAGAAAAATTCCCAAATACAATTGAGAAATCGGACTTACATAGTCTATAAGTATGGATCTTTGGCTTTAATTTCCAATTGGTCCAAATGAGCGACAAACAAATTTTATAGAAAAATTCTCAAATACAATTGAGAAATCGGACTTACAAAGTCTATAAGTATGGATCCTTGGCCCTAATTTCCCATTGATCCAAATGAGTGACAAAGAAAAATGTGCCCACAAATAGCCAAATTCCCTTAGAGTTGAACAAAATTTACACAATTTTAATCTTTAAAATTTTATAGAAAAATTCCCAAATACAATTGAGAAATCGGACTTACAAAGTCTATAAGTATGGATCCTTGGCTTTAATTTCCAATTGGTCCAAATGAGCGACAAACAAATTTTATAGAAAAATTCTCAAATACAATTGAGAAATCGGACTTACAAAGTCTATAAGTATGGATCCTTGGCCCTAATTTCCCATTGATCCAAATGAGTGACAAAGAAAAATGTGCCCACAAATAGCCAAATTCCCTTAGAGTTGAACAAAATTTACACAATTTTAATCTTTAAAATTTTATAGAAAAATTCCCAAATACAATTGAGAAATCGGACTTACATAGTCTATAAGTATGGATCCTTGGCTTTAATTTCCAATTGGTCCAAATGAGCGACAAACAAATTTTATAGAAAAATTCTCAAATACAATTGAGAAATCGGACTTACAAAGTCTATAAGTATGGATCCTTGGCTTTAATTTCCAATTGGTCCAAATGAGTGACAAACAAATTTTATAGAAAAATTCTCAAATACAATTGAGAAATCGGACTTACAAAGTCTATAAGTATGGAACCTTGGCCCTAATTTCCCATTGATCCAAATGAGTGACAAAGAAAAACGTGCCCACAAATAGCCAAATTCCCGTAGAGTTGAACAAAATTTACACAATTTTAATCTTTAAAATTTTATAGAGAAATTCCTAAATACAATTGAGAAATCGGACTTACATAGTCTATAAGTATGGAACCTTGGCCCTAATTTCCCATTGATCCAAATGAGCGACAAACAAATTTTATAGAAAAATTCTCAAATACAATTGAGAAATCGGACTTACAAAGTCTATAAGTATGGATCCTTGGCTTTAATTTCCAATTGGTCCAAATAAGCGACAAACAAATTTTATAGAAAAATTCTCAAATACAATTGAGAAATCGGACTTACATAGTCTATAAGTATGGAACCTTGGCCCTAATTTCCCATTGATCCAAATAAGCGACAAACAAATTTTATAGAAAAATTCTCAAATACAATTGAGAAATCGGACTTACATAGTCTATAAGTATGGATCCTTGGCTTTAATTTCCAATTGGTCCAAATGAGTGACAAACAAATTTTATAGAAAAATTCTCAAATAGAATTGAGAAATCGGACTTACAAAGTCTATAAGTATGGATCTTTGGCTTTAATTTCCAATTGGTCCAAATGAGTGACAAAGAAAAATGTGCCCACAAATAGCCAAATTCCCGTAGAGTTGAACAAAATTTACACAATTTTAATCTTTAAAATTTTATAGAAAAATTCCCAAATACAATTGAGAAATCGGACTTACATAGTCTATAAGTATGGATCCTTGGCTTTAATTTCCAATTGGTCCAAATGAGTGACAAACAAATTTTATAGAAAAATTTTCAAATACAATTGAGAAATCGGACTTACAAAGTCTATAAGTATGGAACCTTGGCTTTAATTTCCAATTGGTCCAAATGAGTGACAAACAAATTTTATAGAAAAATTCTCAAATACAATTGAGAAATCGGACTTACAAAGTCTATAAGTATGGATCCTTGGCTTTAATTTCCAATTGGTCCAAATGAGTGACAAACAAATTTTATAGAAAAATTCTCAAATACAATTGAGAAATCGGACTTACAAAGTCTATAAGTATGGAACCTTGGCCCTAATTTCCCATTGATCCAAATGAGTGACAAAGAAAAACGTGCCCACAAATAGCCAAATTCCCGTAGAGTTGAACAAAATTTACACAATTTTAATCTTTAAAATTTTATAGAGAAATTCCCAAATACAATTGAGAAATCGGACTTACATAGTCTATAAGTATGGAACCTTGGCCCTAATTTCCCATTGATCCAAATGAGCGACAAACAAATTTTATAGAAAAATTCTCAAATACAATTGAGAAATCGGACTTACATAGTCTATAAGTATGGATCCTTGGCTTTAATTTCCAATTGGTCCAAATGAGCGACAAACAAATTTTATAGAAAAATTCTCAAATACAATTGAGAAATCGGACTTACAAAGTCTATAAGTATGGATCCTTGGCCTTAATTTCCCATTGATCCAAATGAGTGACAAAGAAAAATGTGCCCACAAATAGCCAAATTCCCGTAGAGTTGAACAAAATTTACACAATTTTAATCTTTAAAATTTTATAGAAAAATTCCCAAATACAATTGAGAAATCGGACTTACATAGTCTATAAGTATGGAACCTTGGCCCTAATTTCCCATTGATCCAAATGAGCGACAAACAAATTTTATAGAAAAATTCTCAAATACAATTGAGAAATCGGACTTACAAAGTCTATAAGTATGGATCCTTGGCCCTAATTCCCCATTGATCCAAATGAGTGACAAAGAAAAATGTGCCCACAAATAGCCAAATTCCCTTAGAGTTGAACAAAATTTACACAATTTTAATCTTTAAAATTTTATAGAAAAATTCCCAAATACAATTGAGAAATCGGACTTACAAAGTCTATAAGTATGGATCCTTGGCCCTAATTTCCCATTGATCCAAATGAGTGACAAAGAAAAATGTGCCCACAAATAGCCAAATTCCCGTAGAGTTGAACAAAATTTACACAATTTTAATCTTTAAAATTTTATAGAAAAATTCCCAAATACAAAATAGAAATCGGACTTACATAGTCTATAAGTATGGATCCTTGGCTTTAATTTCCAATTGGTCCAAATGAGCGACAAACAAATTTTATAGAAAAATTCTCAAATACAATTGAGAAATTGGACTTACAAAGTCTATAAGTATGGATCCTTGGCTTTAATTTCCAATTGGTCCAAATGAGTGACAAACAAATTTTATAGAAAAATTCTCAAATACAATTGAGAAATCGGACTTACATAGTCTATAAGTATGGATCCTTGGCTTTAATTTCCAATTGGTCCAAATGAGCGACAAACAAATTTTATAGAAAAATTCTCAAATACAATTGAGAAATCGGACTTACAAAGTCTATAAGTATGGATCCTTGGCCCTAATTTCCCATTGATCCAAATGAGTGACAAAGAAAAATGTGCCCACAAATAGCCAAATTCCCGTAGAGTTGAACAAAATTTACACAATTTTAATCTTTAAAATTTTATAGAAAAATTCCCAAATACAATTGAGAAATCGGACTTACATAGTCTATAAGTATAGATCCTTGGCTTTAATTTCCAATTGGTCCAAATGAGTGACAAAGAAAAATGTGCCCACAAATAGCCAAATTCCCGTAGAGTTGAACAAAATTTACACAATTTTAATCTTTAAAATTTTATAGAAAAATTCCCAAACACAATTGAGAAATCGGACTTACATAGTCTATAAGTATGGATCCTTGGCTTTAATTTCCAATTGGTCCAAATGAGCGACAAACAAATTTTATAGAAAAATTCTCAAATACAATTGAGAAATTGGACTTACAAAGTCTATAAGTATGGATCCTTGGCTTTAATTTCCAATTGGTCCAAATGAGTGACAAACAAATTTTATAGAAAAATTCTCAAATACAATTGAGAAATCGGACTTACATAGTCTATAAGTATGGATCCTTGGCTTTAATTTCCAATTGGTCCAAATGAGCGACAAACAAATTTTATAGAAAAATTCCCAAATACAATTGAGAAATCGGACTTACAAAGTCTATAAGTATGGATCCTTGGCCCTAATTTCCCATTGATCCAAATGAGTGACAAAGAAAAATGTGCCCACAAATAGCCAAATTCCCGTAGAGTTGAACAAAATTTACACAATTTTAATCTTTAAAATTTTATAGAAAAATTCCCAAATACAATTGAGAAATCGGACTTACATAGTCTATAAGTATGGATCCTTGGCTTTAATTTCCAATTGGTCCAAATGAGTGACAAAGAAAAATGTGCCCACAAATAGCCAAATTCCCGTAGAGTTGAACAAAATTTACACAATTTTAATCTTTAAAATTTTATAGAAAAATTCCCAAATACAATTGAGAAATCGGACTTACATAGTCTATAAGTATGGATCCTTGGCTTTAATTTCCAATTGGTCCAAATGAGCGACAAACAAATTTTATAGAAAAATTCTCAAATACAATTGAGAAATCGGACTTACAAAGTCTATAAGTATGGATCCTTGGCTTTAATTTCCAATTGGTCCAAATGAGTGACAAACAAATTTTATAGAAAAATTCTCAAATACAATTGAGAAATCGGACTTACAAAGTCTATAAGTATGGAACCTTGGCCCTAATTTCCCATTGATCCAAATGAGTGACAAAGAAAAACGTGCCCACAAATAGCCAAATTCCCGTAGAGTTGAACAAAATTTACACAATTTTAATCTTTAAAATTTTATAGAGAAATTCCCAAATACAATTGAGAAATCGGACTTACATAGTCTATAAGTATGGAACCTTGGCCCTAATTTCCCATTGATCCAAATGAGCGACAAACAAATTTTATAGAAAAATTCTCAAATACAATTGAGAAATCGGACTTACATAGTCTATAAGTATGGATCCTTGGCTTTAATTTCCAATTGGTCCAAATGAGCGACAAACAAATTTTATAGAAAAATTCTCAAATACAATTGAGAAATCGGACTTACAAAGTCTATAAGTATGGATCCTTGGCCTTAATTTCCCATTGATCCAAATGAGTGACAAAGAAAAATGTGCCCACAAATAGCCAAATTCCCGTAGAGTTGAACAAAATTTACACAATTTTAATCTTTAAAATTTTATAGAAAAATTCCCAAATACAATTGAGAAATCGGACTTACATAGTCTATAAGTATGGAACCTTGGCCCTAATTTCCCATTGATCCAAATGAGCGACAAACAAATTTTATAGAAAAATTCTCAAATACAATTGAGAAATCGGACTTACAAAGTCTATAAGTATGGATCCTTGGCCCTAATTTCCCATTGATCCAAATGAGTGACAAAGAAAAATGTGCCCACAAATAGCCAAATTCCCTTAGAGTTGAACAAAATTTACACAATTTTAATCTTTAAAATTTTATAGAAAAATTCCCAAATACAATTGAGAAATCGGACTTACAAAGTCTATAAGTATGGATCCTTGGCCCTAATTTCCCATTGATCCAAATGAGTGACAAAGAAAAATGTGCCCACAAATAGCCAAATTCCCTTAGAGTTGAACAAAATTTACACAATTTTAATCTTTAAAATTTTATAGAAAAATTCCCAAATACAATTGAGAAATCGGACTTACATAGTCTATAAGTATGGATCCTTGGCTTTAATTTCCAATTGGTCCAAATGAGCGACAAACAAATTTTATAGAAAAATTCTCAAATACAATTGAGAAATTGGACTTACAAAGTCTATAAGTATGGATCCTTGGCTTTAATTTCCAATTGGTCCAAATGAGTGACAAACAAATTTTATAGAAAAATTCTCAAATACAATTGAGAAATCGGACTTACATAGTCTATAAGTATGGATCCTTGGCTTTAATTTCCAATTGGTCCAAATGAGCGACAAACAAATTTTATAGAAAAATTCTCAAATACAATTGAGAAATCGGACTTACAAAGTCTATAAGTATGGATCCTTGGCTTTAATTTCCAATTGGTCCAAATGAGCGACAAACAAATTTTATAGAAAAATTCTCAAATAAAATTGAGAAATCGGACTTACAAAGTCTATAAGTATGGATCCTTGGCTTTAATTTCCAATTGGTCCAAATGAGCGACAAACAAATTTTATAGAAAAATTCCCAAATACAATTGAGAAATCGGACTTACATAGTCTATAAGTATGGATCCTTGGCTTTAATTTCCAATTGGTCCAAATGAGCGACAAACAAATTTTATAGAAAAATTCTCAAATACAATTGAGAAATCGGACTTACAAAGTCTATAAGTATGGATCCTTGGCTTTAATTTCCAATTGGTCCAAATGAGCGACAAACAAATTTTATAGAAAAATTCTCAAATAAAATTGAGAAATCGGACTTACAAAGTCTATAAGTATGGATCCTTGGCTTTAATTTCCAATTGGTCCAAATGAGCGACAAACAAATTTTATAGAAAAATTCCCAAATACAATTGAGAAATCGGACTTACATAGTCTATAAGTATGGATCCTTGGCCTTTATTTCCAATTGGTCCAAATGAGTGACAAACAAATTTTATAGCAAAATTCTCAAATACAATTGAGAAATCGGACTTACATAGTCTATAAGTATGGATCCTTGGCTTTAATTTCCAATTGGTCCAAATGAGCGACAAACAAATTTTATAGAAAAATTCTCAAATACAATTGAGAAATCGGACTTACAAAGTCTATAAGTATGGATCCTTGGCTTTAATTTCCAATTGGTCCAAATGAGCGACAAACAAATTTTATAGAAAAATTCCCAAATACAATTGAGAAATCGGACTTACATAGTCTATAAGTATGGATCCTTGGCCTTTATTTCCAATTGGTCCAAATGAGTGACAAACAAATTTTATAGCAAAATTCTCAAATACAATTGAGAAATCGGACTTACAAAGTCTATAAGTATGGATCCTTGGCTTTAATTTCCAATTGGTCCAAATGAGCGACAAACAAATTTTATAGAAAAATTCTCAAATACAATTGAGAAATCGGACTTACAAAGTCTATAAGTATGGATCCTTGGCTTTAATTTCCAATTGGTCCAAATGAGCGACAAACAAATTTTATAGAAAAATTCCCAAATACAATTGAGAAATCGGACTTACATAGTCTATAAGTATGGATCCTTGGCCTTTATTTCCAATTGGTCCAAATGAGTGACAAACAAATTTTATAGCAAAATTCTCAAATACAATTGAGAAATCGGACTTACATAGTCTATAAGTATGGATCCTTGGCTTTAATTTCCAATTGGTCCAAATGAGCGACAAACAAATTTTATAGAAAAATTCTCAAATACAATTGAGAAATCGGACTTACAAAGTCTATAAGTATGGATCCTTGGCTTTAATTTCCAATTGGTCCAAATGAGCGACAAACAAATTTTATAGAAAAATTCTCAAATACAATTGAGAAATCGGACTTACATAGTCTATAAGTATGGATCCTTGGCTTTAATTTCCAATTGGTCCAAATGAGCGACAAACAAATTTTATAGAAAAATTCTCAAATACAATTGAGAAATCGGACTTACAAAGTCTATAAGTATGGATCCTTGGCTTTAATTTCCAATTGGTCCAAATGAGCGACAAACAAATTTTATAGAAAAATTCCCAAATACAATTGAGAAATCGGACTTACATAGTCTATAAGTATGGATCCTTGGCCTTTATTTCCAATTGGTCCAAATGAGTGACAAACAAATTTTATAGCAAAATTCTCAAATACAATTGAGAAATCGGACTTACATAGTCTATAAGTATGGATCCTTGGCTTTAATTTCCAATTGGTCCAAATGAGCGACAAACAAATTTTATAGAAAAATTCTCAAATACAATTGAGAAATCGGACTTACAAAGTCTATAAGTATGGATCCTTGGCTTTAATTTCCAATTGGTCCAAATGAGCGACAAACAAATTTTATAGAAAAATTCTCAAATACAATTGAGAAATCGGACTTACAAAGTCTATAAGTATGGATCCTTGGCTTTAATTTCCAATTGGTCCAAATGAGTGACAAACAAATTTTATAGAAAAATTCTCAAATACAAATGAGAAATCGGACTTACAAAGTCTATAAGTATGGAACCTTGGCCCTAATTTCCCATTGATCCAAATGAGTGACAAAGAAAAACGTGCCCACAAATAGCCATATTCCCGTAGAGTTGAACAAAATTTACACAATTTTAATCTTTAAAATTTTATAGAAAAATTCCCAAATACAATTGAGAAATCGGACTTACATAGTCTATAAGTATGGATCCTTGGCTTTAATTTCCAATTGGTCCAAATGAGCGACAAACAAATTTTATAGAAAAATTCTCAAATACAATTGAGAAATCGGACTTACAAAGTCTATAAGTATGGATCCTTGGCTTTAATTTCCAATTGGTCCAAATGAGTGACAAACAAATTTTATAGAAAAATTCTCAAATACAATTGAGAAATCGGACTTACAAAGTCTATAAGTATGGAACCTTGGCCCTAATTTCCCATTGATCCAAATGAGTGACAAAGAAAAACGTGCCCACAAATAGCCAAATTCCCGTAGAGTTGAACAAAATTTACACAATTTTAATCTTTAAAATTTTATAGAGAAATTCCCAAATACAATTGAGAAATCGGACTTACATAGTCTATAAGTATGGAACCTTGGCCCTAATTTCCCATTGATCCAAATGAGCGACAAACAAATTTTATAGAAAAATTCTCAAATACAATTGAGAAATCGGACTTACATAGTCTAAAAGTATGGATCCTTAGCTTTAATTTCCAATTGGTCCAAATGAGCGACAAACAAATTTTATAGAAAAATTCCCAAATACAATTCAGAAATCGGACTTACATAGTCTATAAGTATGGATCCTTGGCTTTAATTTCCAATTGGTCCAAATGAGTGACAAAGAAAAATGTGCCCACAAATAGCCAAATTCCCGTAGAGTTGAACAAAATTTACACAATTTTAATCTTTAAAATTTTATAGAAAAATTCTCAAATACAATTGAGAAATCGGACTTACATAGTCTTTAAGTATGGATCCTTGGCTTTAATTTCCAATTGGTCCAAATGAGCGACAAACAAATTTTATAGAAAAATTCCCAAATACAATTGAGAAATCGGACTTACAAAGTCTATAAGTATGGATCCTTGGCCCTAATTTCCCATTGATCCAAATGAGTGACAAAGAAAAATGTGCCCACAAATAGCCAAATTCCCTTAGAGTTGAACAAAATTTACACAATTTTAATCTTTAAAATTTTATAGAAAAATTCCCAAATACAATTGAGAAATCGGACTTACATAGTCTATAAGTATGGATCCTTGGCTTTAATTTCCAATTGGTCCAAATGAGTGACAAAGAAAAATGTGCCCACAAATAGCCAAATTCCCGTAGAGTTGAACAAAATTTACACAATTTTAATCTTTAAAATTTTATAGAAAAATTCCCAAATACAATTGAGAAATCGGACTTACATAGTCTATAAGTATGGATCCTTGGCTTTAATTTCCAATTGGTCCAAATGAGCGACAAACAAATTTTATAGAAAAATTCTCAAATACAATTGAGAAATCGGACTTACAAAGTCTATAAGTATGGATCCTTGGCTTTAATTTCCAATTGGTCCAAATGAGCGACAAAGAAAAACGTGCCCACAAATAGCCAAATTCCCGTAGAGTTGAACAAAATTTACACAATTTTAATCTTTAAAATTTTATAGAAAAATTCCCTAATACAATTGAGAAATCGGACTTACATAGTCTATAAGTATGGAACCTTGGCCCTAATTTCCCATTGATCCAAATGAGTGACAAAGAAAAATGTGCCCACAAATAGCCAAATTCCCGTAGAGTTGAACAAAATTTACACAATTTTAATCTTTAAAATTTTATAGAAAAATTCCCAAATACAATTGAGAAATCGGACTTACAAAGTCTATAAGTATGGATCCTTGGCCCTAATTTCCCATTGATCCAAATGAGTGACAAAGAAAAATGTGCCCACAAATAGCCAAATTCCCGTAGAGTTGAACAAAATTTACACAATTTTAATCTTTAAAATTTTATAGAAAAATTCCCAAATACAATTGAGAAATCGGACTTACATAGTCTATAAGTATGGATCCTTGGCTTTAATTTCCAATTGGTCCAAATGAGCGACAAACAAATTTTATAGAAAAATTCTCAAATACAATTGAGAAATCGGACTTACAAAGTCTATAAGTATGGATCCTTGGCTTTAATTTCCAATTGGTCCAAATGAGCGACAAAGAAAAACGTGCCCACAAATAGCCAAATTCCCGTAGAGTTGAACAAAATTTACACAATTTTAATCTTTAAAATTTTATAGAAAAATTCCCTAATACAATTGAGAAATCGGACTTACATAGTCTATAAGTATGGATCCTTGGCTTTAATTTCCAATTGGTCCAAATGAGTGACAAAGAAAAATGTGCCCACAAATAGCCAAATTCCCGTAGAGTTGAACAAAATTTACACAATTTTAATCTTTAAAATTTTATAGAAAAATTCCCAAATACAATTGAGAAATCGGACTTACATAGTCTATAAGTATGGATCCTTGGCTTTAATTTCCAATTGGTCCAAATGAGCGACAAACAAATTTTATAGAAAAATTCTCAAATACAATTGAGAAATCGGACTTACAAAGTCTATAAGTATGGATCCTTGGCTTTAATTTCCAATTGGTCCAAATGAGCGACAAAGAAAAACGTGCCCACAAATAGCCAAATTCCCGTAGAGTTGAACAAAATTTACACAATTTTAATCTTTAAAATTTTATAGAAAAATTCCCTAATACAATTGAGAAATCGGACTTACATAGTCTATAAGTATGGAACCTTGGCCCTAATTTCCCATTGATCCAAATGAGTGACAAAGAAAAATGTGCCCACAAATAGCCAAATTCCCGTAGAGTTGAACAAAATTTACACAATTTTAATCTTTAAAATTTTATAGAAAAATTCCCAAATACAATTGAGAAATCGGACTTACATAGTCTATAAGTATGGATCCTTGGCCTTTATTTCCAATTGGTCCAAATGAGTGACAAACAAATTTTATAGCAAAATTCTCAAATACAATTGAGAAATCGGACTTACATAGTCTATAAGTATGGATCCTTGGCTTTAATTTCCAATTGGTCCAAATGAGCGACAAACAAATTTTATAGAAAAATTCTCAAATACAATTGAGAAATCGGACTTACAAAGTCTATAAGTATGGATCCTTGGCTTTAATTTCCAATTGGTCCAAATGAGCGACAAACAAATTTTATAGAAAAATTCCCAAATACAATTGAGAAATCGGACTTACATAGTCTATAAGTATGGATCCTTGGCCTTTATTTCCAATTGGTCCAAATGAGTGACAAACAAATTTTATAGCAAAATTCTCAAATACAATTGAGAAATCGGACTTACATAGTCTATAAGTATGGATCCTTGGCTTTAATTTCCAATTGGTCCAAATGAGCGACAAACAAATTTTATAGAAAAATTCTCAAATACAATTGAGAAATCGGACTTACAAAGTCTATAAGTATGGATCCTTGGCTTTAATTTCCAATTGGTCCAAATGAGCGACAAACAAATTTTATAGAAAAATTCTCAAATACAATTGAGAAATCGGACTTACATAGTCTATAAGTATGGATCCTTGGCTTTAATTTCCAATTGGTCCAAATGAGCGACAAACAAATTTTATAGAAAAATTCTCAAATACAATTGAGAAATCGGACTTACAAAGTCTATAAGTATGGATCCTTGGCTTTAATTTCCAATTGGTCCAAATGAGCGACAAACAAATTTTATAGAAAAATTCCCAAATACAATTGAGAAATCGGACTTACATAGTCTATAAGTATGGATCCTTGGCCTTTATTTCCAATTGGTCCAAATGAGTGACAAACAAATTTTATAGCAAAATTCTCAAATACAATTGAGAAATCGGACTTACATAGTCTATAAGTATGGATCCTTGGCTTTAATTTCCAATTGGTCCAAATGAGCGACAAACAAATTTTATAGAAAAATTCTCAAATACAATTGAGAAATCGGACTTACAAAGTCTATAAGTATGGATCCTTGGCTTTAATTTCCAATTGGTCCAAATGAGCGACAAACAAATTTTATAGAAAAATTCTCAAATACAATTGAGAAATCGGACTTACAAAGTCTATAAGTATGGATCCTTGGCTTTAATTTCCAATTGGTCCAAATGAGTGACAAACAAATTTTATAGAAAAATTCCCTAATACAATTGAGAAATCGGACTTACATAGTCTATAAGTATGGAACCTTGGCCCTAATTTCCCATTGATCCAAATGAGTGACAAAGAAAAATGTGCCCACAAATAGCCAAATTCCCGTAGAGTTGAACAAAATTTACACAATTTTAATCTTTAAAATTTTATAGAAAAATTCCCAAATACAATTGAGAAATCGGACTTACATAGTCTATAAGTATGGATCCTTGGCCTTTATTTCCAATTGGTCCAAATGAGTGACAAACAAATTTTATAGCAAAATTCTCAAATACAATTGAGAAATCGGACTTACATAGTCTATAAGTATGGATCCTTGGCTTTAATTTCCAATTGGTCCAAATGAGCGACAAACAAATTTTATAGAAAAATTCTCAAATACAATTGAGAAATCGGACTTACAAAGTCTATAAGTATGGATCCTTGGCTTTAATTTCCAATTGGTCCAAATGAGCGACAAACAAATTTTATAGAAAAATTCCCAAATACAATTGAGAAATCGGACTTACATAGTCTATAAGTATGGATCCTTGGCCTTTATTTCCAATTGGTCCAAATGAGTGACAAACAAATTTTATAGCAAAATTCTCAAATACAATTGAGAAATCGGACTTACATAGTCTATAAGTATGGATCCTTGGCTTTAATTTCCAATTGGTCCAAATGAGCGACAAACAAATTTTATAGAAAAATTCTCAAATACAATTGAGAAATCGGACTTACAAAGTCTATAAGTATGGATCCTTGGCTTTAATTTCCAATTGGTCCAAATGAGCGACAAACAAATTTTATAGAAAAATTCTCAAATACAATTGAGAAATCGGACTTACAAAGTCTATAAGTATGGATCCTTGGCTTTAATTTCCAATTGGTCCAAATGAGTGACAAACAAATTTTATAGAAAAATTCTCAAATACAAATGAGAAATCGGACTTACAAAGTCTATAAGTATGGAACCTTGGCCCTAATTTCCCATTGATCCAAATGAGTGACAAAGAAAAACGTGCCCACAAATAGCCATATTCCCGTAGAGTTGAACAAAATTTACACAATTTTAATCTTTAAAATTTTATAGAAAAATTCCCAAATACAATTGAGAAATCGGACTTACATAGTCTATAAGTATGGATCCTTGGCTTTAATTTCCAATTGGTCCAAATGAGCGACAAACAAATTTTATAGAAAAATTCTCAAATACAATTGAGAAATCGGACTTACAAAGTCTATAAGTATGGATCCTTGGCTTTAATTTCCAATTGGTCCAAATGAGTGACAAACAAATTTTATAGAAAAATTCTCAAATACAATTGAGAAATCGGACTTACATAGTCTTTAAGTATGGATCCTTGGCTTTAATTTCCAATTGGTCCAAATGAGCGACAAACAAATTTTATAGAAAAATTCCCAAATACAATTGAGAAATCGGACTTACATAGTCTATAAGTATGGATCCTTGGCTTTAATTTCCAATTGGTCCAAATGAGCGACAAACAAATTTTATAGAAAAATTCTCAAATACAATTGAGAAATCGGACTTACAAAGTCTATAAGTATGGATCCTTGGCTTTAATTTCCAATTGGTCCAAATAAGCGACAAACAAATTTTATAGAAAAATTCTCAAATACAATTGAGAAATCGGACTTACATAGTCTATAAGTATGGATCCTTGGCTTTAATTTCCAATTGGTCCAAATGAGTGACAAACAAATTTTATAGAAAAATTCTCAAATAGAATTGAAAAATCGGACTTACAAAGTCTATAAGTATGGAACCTTGGCCCTAATTTCCCATTGATCCACATGAGTGACACAGAAAAATGTGCCCACAAATAGCCAAATTCCCGTAGAGTTGAACAAAATTTACACAATTTTAATCTTTAAAATTTTATAGAAAAATTCCCTAATACAATTGAGAAATCGGACTTACAAAGTCTATAAGTATGGATCCTTGGCCCTGATTTCCCATTGATCCAAATGAGCGACAAACAAATTTTATAGAAAAATTCTCAAATACAATTGAGAAATCGGACTTACAAAGTCTATAAGTATGGATCCTTGGCCCTAATTTCCCATTGATCCAAATGAGTGACAAAGAAAAATGTGCCCACAAATAGCCAAATTCCCTTAGAGTTGAACAAAATTTACACAATTTTAATCTTTAAAATTTTATAGAAAAATTCCCAAATACAATTGAGAAATCGGACTTACAAAGTCTATAAGTATGGATCCTTGGCCCTAATTTCCCATTGATCCAAATGAGTGACAAAGAAAAATGTGCCCACAAATAGCCAAATTCCCGTAGAGTTGAACAAAATTTACACAATTTTAATCTTTAAAATTTTATAGAAAAATTCCCAAATACAATTGAGAAATCGGACTTACAAAGTCTATAAGTATGGATCCTTGGCCCTAATTTCCCATTGATCCAAATGAGTGACAAAGAAAAATGTGCCCACAAATAGCCAAATTCCCTTAGAGTTGAACAAAATTTACACAATTTTAATCTTTAAAATTTTATAGAAAAATTCCCAAATACAATTGAGAAATCGGACTTACAAAGTCTATAAGTATGGATCCTTGGCCCTAATTTCCCATTGATCCAAATGAGTGACAAAGAAAAATGTGCCCACAAATAGCCAAATTCCCTTAGAGTTGAACAAAATTTACACAATTTTAATCTTTAAAATTTTATAGAAAAATTCCCAAATACAATTGAGAAATCGGACTTACATAGTCTATAAGTATGGATCCTTGGCTTTAATTTCCAATTGGTCCAAATGAGCGACAAACAAATTTTATAGAAAAATTCTCAAATACAATTGAGAAATCGGACTTACATAGTCTATAAGTATGGATCCTTGGCTTTAATTTCCAATTGGTCCAAATGAGCGACAAACAAATTTTATAGAAAAATTCTCAAATACAATTGAGAAATCGGACTTACAAAGTCTATAAGTATGGATCCTTGGCTTTAATTTCCAATTGGTCCAAATGAGCGACAAACAAATTTTATAGAAAAATTCTCAAATACAATTGAGAAATCGGACTTACAAAGTCTATAAGTATGGATCCTTGGCTTTAATTTCCAATTGGTCCAAATGAGTGACAAACAAATTTTATAGAAAAATTCTCAAATACAATTGAGAAATCGGACTTACATAGTCTATAAGTATGGATCCTTGGCTTTAATTTCCAATTGGTCCAAATGAGCGACAAACAAATTTTATAGAAAAATTCTCAAATACAATTGAGAAATCGGACTTACAAAGTCTATAAGTATGGATCCTTGGCTTTAATTTCCAATTGGTCCAAATGAGCGACAAACAAATTTTATAGAAAAATTCTCAAATAAAATTGAGAAATCGGACTTACAAAGTCTATAAGTATGGATCCTTGGCTTTAATTTCCAATTGGTCCAAATGAGCGACAAACAAATTTTATAGAAAAATTCCCAAATACAATTGAGAAATCGGACTTACATAGTCTATAAGTATGGATCCTTGGCCTTTATTTCCAATTGGTCCAAATGAGTGACAAACAAATTTTATAGCAAAATTCTCAAATACAATTGAGAAATCGGACTTACATAGTCTATAAGTATGGATCCTTGGCTTTAATTTCCAATTGGTCCAAATGAGCGACAAACAAATTTTATAGAAAAATTCCCAAATACAATTGAGAAATCGGACTTACATAGTCTATAAGTATGGATCCTTGGCCTTAATTTCCAATTGGTCCAAATGAGTGAAAAACAAATTTTATAGAAAAATTCCCAAATACAATTGAGAAATCGGACTTACATAGTCTATAAATATGGATCCTTGGCTTTAATTTCCAATTGGTCCAAATGAGCGACAAACAAATTTTATAGAAAAATTCTCAAATACAATTGAGAAATCGGACTTACAAAGTCTATAAGTATGGATCCTTGGCTTTAATTTCCAATTGGTCCAAATGAGCGACAAACAAATTTTATAGAAAAATTCCCAAATACAATTGAGAAATCGGACTTACATAGTCTATAAGTATGGATCCTTGGCCTTAATTTCCAATTGGTCCAAATGAGTGAAAAACAAATTTTATAGAAAAATTCCCAAATACAATTGAGAAATCGGACTTACATAGTCTATAAATATGGATCCTTGGCTTTAATTTCCAATTGGTCCAAATGAGCGACAAACAAATTTTATAGAAAAATTCTCAAATACAATTGAGAAATCGGACTTACAAAGTCTATAAGTATGGATCCTTGGCCCTAATTTCCCATTGATCCAAATGAGTGACAAACAAATTTTATAGCAAAATTCTCAAATACAATTGAGAAATCGGACTTACAAAGTCTATAAGTATGGATCCTTGGCCCTAATTTCCCATTGATCCAAATGAGCGACAAACAAATTTTATAGAAAAATTCTCAAATACAATTGAGAAATCGGACTTACAAAGTCTATAAGTATGGATCCTTGGCTTTAATTTCCAATTGGTCCAAATGAGCGACAAACAAATTTTATAGAAAAATTCCCAAATACAATTGAGAAATCGGACTTACATAGTCTATAAGTATGGATCCTTGGCCTTAATTTCCAATTGGTCCAAATGAGTGACAAACAAATTTTATAGAAAAATTCCCAAATACAATTGAGAAATCGGACTTACATAGTCTATAAGTATGGATCCTTGGCTTTAATTTCCAATTGGTCCAAATGAGCGACAAACAAATTTTATAGAAAAATTCCCAAATACAATTGAGAAATCGGACTTACATAGTCTATAAGTATAGATCCTTGGCTTTAATTTCCAATTGGTCCAAATGAGCGACAAACAAATTTTATAGAAAAATTCTCAAATACAATTGAGAAATCGGACTTACAAAGTCTATAAGTATGGATCCTTGGCCTTAATTTCCAATTGGTCCAAATGAGTGACAAAGAAAAATGTGCCCACAAATAGCCAAATTCCCGTAGAGTTGAACAAAATTTAAACAATTTTAATCTTTAAAATTTTATAGAAAAATTCCCAAATACAATTGAGAAATCGGACTTACATAGTCTATAAGTATAGATCCTTGGCTTTAATTTCTCATTGGTCCAAATGAGTGACAAACAAATTTTATAAAAAAATTCTCAAATACAATTGAGAAATCGGACTTACAAAGTCTATAAGTATGGATCCTTGGCCTTAATTTCCCATTGATCCAAATGAGTGACAAAGAAAAATGTGCCCACAAATAGCCAAATTCCCGTAGAGTTGAACAAAATTTAAACAATTTTAATCTTTAAAATTTTATAGAAAAATTCCCAAATACAATTGAGAAATCGGACTTAGATAGTCTATAAGTATAGATCCTTGGCTTTAATTTATCATTGGTCCAAATGAGTGACAAACAAATTTTATAGAAAAATTCTCAAATACAATTGAGAAATCGGACTTACAAAGTCTATAAGTATGGATCCTTGGCCTTAATTTCCAATTGGTCCAAATGAGTGACAAACAAATTTTATAGAAAAGTTCCCAAATACAATTGAGAATTTGGACTTACGTAGTCTATAAGTATGGATCCTTGGCCCTAATTTCCCATTGATCCAAATGAGTGACAAAGAAAAATGTGCCCACAAATAGCCAAATTCCCGTAGAGTTGAACAAAATTTACACAATTTTAATCTTTAAAATTTTAAAGAAAAATTCCCAAATACAATGGGGAAATCGGACTTACATAGTCTATAAGTATGGATCCTTGGCCTTAATTTCCAATTGGTCCAAATGAGTGACAAACAAATTTTATAGAAAAATTCTCAAATACAATTGAGAAATCGGACTTACAAAGTCTATAACTATGGATCCTTGGCCCTAATTTCCCATTGATCCAAATGAGTGACAAAGAAAAATGTGCCCACAAATAGCCAAATTCCCGTAGAGTTGAACAAAATTTACACAATTTTAATCTTTAAAATTTTAAAGAAAAATTCCCAAATACAATTGAGAAATCGGACTTACATAGTCTATAAGTATGGATCCTTGGCTTTAATTTCCAATTGGTCCAAAAGAGCGACAAACAAATTTTATAGAAAAATTCCCATATACAATTGAGAAATCGGACTTACATAGTCTATAAGTATGGTTCCTTGGCCTTAATTTCCCATTGATCCAAATGAGTGACAAAGAAAAATGTGCCCACAAATAGCCAAATTCCCGTAGAGTTGAACAAAATTTACACAATTTTAATCTTTAAAATTTTATAGAAAAATTCCCAAATACAATTGAGAAATCGGACTTACATAGTCTATAAGTATGGATCCTTGGCTTTAATTTCCAATTGGTCCAAATGAGCGACAAACAAATTTTATAGAAAAATTCTCAAATACAATTGAGAAATCGGACTTACAAAGTCTATAAGTATGGATCCTTGGCCCTAATTTCCCATTGATCCAAATGAGTGACAAAGAAAAATGTGCCCACAAATAGCCAAATTCCCGTAGAGTTGAACAAAATTTACACAATTTTAATCTTTAAAATTTTATAGAAAAATTCCCAAATACAATTGAGAAATCGGACTTACATAGTCTATAAGTATGGATCCTTGGCCTTAATTTCCAATTGGTCCAAATGAGTGACAAACAAATTTTATAGAAAAATTCTCAAATACAATTGAGAAATCGGACTTACATAGTCTATAAGTACGGATCCCTGGCTTTAATTTCCCATTGGTCCAAATGAGTGACAAACAAATTTTATAGAAAAATTCTCAAATACAATTGAGAAATCGGACTTACAAAGTCTATTAGTATGGATCCTTGGCCCTAATTTCCCATTGATCCAAATGAGTGACAAAGAAAAATGTGCCCACAAATAGCCAAATTCCCGTAGAGTTGAACAAAATTTACACAATTTTAATCTTTAAAATTTTATAGAAAAATTCCCAAATACAATTGAGAAATCGGACTTACAAAGTCTATAAGTATGGTTCCTTGGCCTTAATTTCCAATTGGTCCAAATGAGTGACAAACAAATTTTATAGAAAAATTCTCAAATACAATTGAGAAATCGGACTTACATAGTCTATAAGTATGGATCCTTGGCTTTAATTTCCAATTGGTCCAAATGAGCGACAAACAAATTTTATAGAAAAATTCTCAAATACAATTGAGAAATCGGACTTACAAAGTCTATTAGTATGGATCCTTGGCCCTAATTTCCCATTGATCCAAATGAGTGACAAAGAAAAATGTGCCCACAAATAGCCAAATTCCCGTAGAGTTGAACAAAATTTACACAATTTTAATCTTTAAAATTTTATAGAAAAATTCCCAAATACAATTGAGAAATCGGACTTACAAAGTCTATAAGTATGGTTCCTTGGCCTTAATTTCCAATTGGTCCAAATGAGTGACAAACAAATTTTATAGAAAAATTCTCAAATACAATTGAGAAATCGGACTTACATAGTCTATAAGTATGGATCCTTGGCTTTAATTTCCAATTGGTCCAAATGAGCGACAAACAAATTTTATAGAAAAATTCTCAAATACAATTGAGAAATCGGACTTACAAAGTCTATTAGTATGGATCCTTGGCCCTAATTTCCCATTGATCCAAATGAGTGACAAAGAAAAATGTGCCCACAAATAGCCAAATTCCCGTAGAGTTGAACAAAATTTACACAATTTTAATCTTTAAAATTTTATAGAAAAATTCCCAAATACAATTGAGAAATCGGACTTACAAAGTCTATAAGTATGGTTCCTTGGCCTTAATTTCCAATTGGTCCAAATGAGTGACAAACAAATTTTATAGAAAAATTCTCAAATACAATTGAGAAATCGGACTTACATAGTCTATAAGTATGGATCCTTGGCTTTAATTTCCAATTGGTCCAAATGAGCGACAAACAAATTTTATAGAAAAATTCTCAAATACAATTGAGAAATCGGACTTACAAAGTCTATTAGTATGGATCCTTGGCCCTAATTTCCCATTGATCCAAATGAGTGACAAAGAAAAATGTGCCCACAAATAGCCAAATTCCCGTAGAGTTGAACAAAATTTACACAATTTTAATCTTTAAAATTTTATAGAAAAATTCCCAAATACAATTGAGAAATCGGACTTACAAAGTCTATAAGTATGGTTCCTTGGCCTTAATTTCCAATTGGTCCAAATGAGTGACAAACAAATTTTATAGAAAAATTCTCAAATACAATTGAGAAATCGGACTTACATAGTCTATAAGTATGGATCCTTGGCTTTAATTTCCAATTGGTCCAAATGAGCGACAAACAAATTTTATAGAAAAATTCTCAAATACAATTGAGAAATCGGACTTACAAAGTCTATTAGTATGGATCCTTGGCCCTAATTTCCCATTGATCCAAATGAGTGACAAAGAAAAATGTGCCCACAAATAGCCAAATTCCCGTAGAGTTGAACAAAATTTACACAATTTTAATCTTTAAAATTTTATAGAAAAATTCCCAAATACAATTGAGAAATCGGACTTACAAAGTCTATAAGTATGGTTCCTTGGCCTTAATTTTCAATTGGTATAAATGAGTGACAAACAAATTTTATAGAAAAATTCTCAAATACAATTGAGAAATCGGACTTACATAGTCTATAAGTACGGATCCTTGGCCTTAATTTCCAATTGGTCCAAATGAGTGACAAACAAATTTTATAGAAAAATTCTCAAATACAATTGAGAAATCGGACTTACATAGTCTATAAGTACGGATCCCTGGCTTTAATTTCCCATTGGTCCAAATGAGTGACAAACAAATTTTATAGAAAAATTCTCAAATACAATTGAGAAATCGGACTTACAAAGTCTATTAGTATGGATCCTTGGCCCTAATTTCCCATTGATCCAAATGAGTGACAAAGAAAAATGTGCCCACAAATAGCCAAATTCCCGTAGAGTTGAACAAAATTTACACAATTTTAATCTTTAAAATTTTATAGAAAAATTCCCAAATACAATTGAGAAATCGGACTTACATAGTCTATAAGTATGGATCCTTGGCCTTAATTTCCAATTGGTCCAAATGAGTGACAAACAAATTTTATAGAAAAATTCTCAAATACAATTGAGAAATCGGACTTACATAGTCTATAAGTACGGATCCCTGGCTTTAATTTCCCATTGGTCCAAATGAGTGACAAACAAATTTTATAGAAAAATTCTCAAATACAATTGAGAAATCGGACTTACAAAGTCTATTAGTATGGATCCTTGGCCCTAATTTCCCATTGATCCAAATGAGTGACAAAGAAAAATGTGCCCACAAATAGCCAAATTCCCGTAGAGTTGAACAAAATTTACACAATTTTAATCTTTAAAATTTTATAGAAAAATTCCCAAATACAATTGAGAAATCGGACTTACAAAGTCTATAAGTATGGTTCCTTGGCCTTAATTTCCAATTGGTCCAAATGAGTGACAAACAAATTTTATAGAAAAATTCTCAAATACAATTGAGAAATCGGACTTACATAGTCTATAAGTATGGATCCTTGGCTTTAATTTCCAATTGGTCCAAATGAGCGACAAACAAATTTTATAGAAAAATTCTCAAATACAATTGAGAAATCGGACTTACAAAGTCTATTAGTATGGATCCTTGGCCCTAATTTCCCATTGATCCAAATGAGTGACAAAGAAAAATGTGCCCACAAATAGCCAAATTCCCGTAGAGTTGAACAAAATTTACACAATTTTAATCTTTAAAATTTTAAAGAAAAATTCCCAAATACAATGGGGAAATCGGACTTACATAGTCTATAAGTATGGATCCTTGGCCTTAATTTCCAATTGGTCCAAATGAGTGACAAACAAATTTTATAGAAAAATTCTCAAATACAATTGAGAAATCGGACTTACAAAGTCTATAACTAATGGATCCTTGGCCCTAATTTCCCATTGATCCAAATGAGTGACAAAGAAAAATGTGCCCACAAATAGCCAAATTCCCGTAGAGTTGAACAAAATTTACACAATTTTAATCTTTAAAATTTTAAAGAAAAATTCCCAAATACAATTGAGAAATCGGACTTACATAGTCTATAAGTATGGATCCTTGGCTTTAATTTCCAATTGCTCCAAAAGAGCGACAAACAAATTTTATAGAAAAATTCCCATATACAATTGAGAAATCGGACTTACATAGTCTATAAGTATGGTTCCTTGGCCTTAATTTCCCATTGATCCAAATGAGTGACAAAGAAAAATGTGCCCACAAATAGCCAAATTCCCGTAGAGTTGAACAAAATTTACACAATTTTAATCTTTAAAATTTTATAGAAAAATTCCCAAATACAATTGAGAAATCGGACTTACATAGTCTATAAGTATGGATCCTTGGCTTTAATTTCCAATTGGTCCAAATGAGCGACAAACAAATTTTATAGAAAAATTCTCAAATACAATTGAGAAATCGGACTTACAAAGTCTATAAGTATGGATCCTTGGCCCTAATTTCCCATTGATCCAAATGAGTGACAAAGAAAAATGTGCCCACAAATAGCCAAATTCCCGTAGAGTTGAACAAAATTTACACAATTTTAATCTTTAAAATTTTATAGAAAAATTCCCAAATACAATTGAGAAATCGGACTTACATAGTCTATAAGTATGGATCCTTGGCCTTAATTTCCAATTGGTCCAAATGAGTGACAAACAAATTTTATAGAAAAATTCTCAAATACAATTGAGAAATCGGACTTACATAGTCTATAAGTACGGATCCCTGGCTTTAATTTCCCATTGGTCCAAATGAGTGACAAACAAATTTTATAGAAAAATTCTCAAATACAATTGAGAAATCGGACTTACAAAGTCTATTAGTATGGATCCTTGGCCCTAATTTCCCATTGATCCAAATGAGTGACAAAGAAAAATGTGCCCACAAATAGCCAAATTCCCGTAGAGTTGAACAAAATTTACACAATTTTAATCTTTAAAATTTTATAGAAAAATTCCCAAATACAATTGAGAAATCGGACTTACAAAGTCTATAAGTATGGTTCCTTGGCCTTAATTTCCAATTGGTCCAAATGAGTGACAAACAAATTTTATAGAAAAATTCTCAAATACAATTGAGAAATCGGACTTACATAGTCTATAAGTATGGATCCTTGGCTTTAATTTCCAATTGGTCCAAATGAGCGACAAACAAATTTTATAGAAAAATTCTCAAATACAATTGAGAAATCGGACTTACAAAGTCTATTAGTATGGATCCTTGGCCCTAATTTCCCATTGATCCAAATGAGTGACAAAGAAAAATGTGCCCACAAATAGCCAAATTCCCGTAGAGTTGAACAAAATTTACACAATTTTAATCTTTAAAATTTTATAGAAAAATTCCCAAATACAATTGAGAAATCGGACTTACAAAGTCTATAAGTATGGTTCCTTGGCCTTAATTTTCAATTGGTCTAAATGAGTGACAAACAAATTTTATAGAAAAATTCTCAAATACAATTGAGAAATCGGACTTACATAGTCTATAAGTACGGATCCCTGGCTTTAATTTCCAATTAGTCCAAATGAGCGACAAACAAATTTTATAGAAAAATTCTCAAATACAATTGAGAAATCGGACTTAAAAAGTCTATAAGTATGGATCCTTGGCCCTAATTTCCCATTGATCCAAATGAGTGACAAAGAAAAATGTGCCCACAAATAGCCAAATTCCCGTAGAGTTGAACAAAATTGACACAATTTTAATCTTTAAAATTTTATAGAAAAATTCCCAAATACAATTGAGAAATCGGACTTACATAGTCTATAAGTATGGATCCTTGGCCTTAATTTCCAATTGGTCCAAATGAGTGACAAACAAATTTTATAGAAAAATTCTCAAATACAATTGAGAAATCGGACTTACATAGTCTATAAGTACGGATCCCTGGCTTTAATTTCCCATTGGTCCAAATGAGTGACAAACAAATTTTATAGAAAAATTCTCAAATACAATTGACAAATCGGACTTACAAAGTCTAAAAGTATGGTTCCTTGGCCTTAATTTCCCATTGATCCAAATGAGTGACAAAGAAAAATGTGCCCACAAATAGCCAAATTCCCGTAGAGTTGAACAAAATTTACACAATTTTAATCTTTAAAATTTTATAGAAAAATTCCCAAATACAATTGAGAAATCGGACTTACATAGTCTATAAGTACGGATCCCTGGCTTTAATTTCCAATTGGTCCAAATGAGCGACAAACAAATTTTATAGAAAAATTCTCAAATACAATTGAGAAATCGGACTTAAAAAGTCTATAAGTATGGATCCTTGGCCCTAATTTCCCATTGATCCAAATGAGTGACAAAGAAAATTGTGCCCACAAATAGCCAAATTCCCGTAGAGTTGAACAAAATTTACACAATTTTAATCTTTAAAATTTTATAGAAAAATTCCCAAATACAATTGAGAAATCGGACTTAAATAGTCTATAAGTATGGATCCTTGGCCTTAATTTCCAATTGGTCCAAATGAGTGACAAACAAATTTTATAGAAAAATTCTCAAATACAATTGAGAAATCGGACTTACTAAGTCTATAAGTATGGATCCTTGGCCCTAATTTCCCATTGATCCAAATGAGTGACAAAGAAAATTGTGCCCACAAATAGCCAAATTCCCGTAGAGTTGAACAAAATTTACACAATTTTAATCTTTAAAATTTTATAGAAAAATTCCCAAATACAATTGAGAAATCGGACTTAAATAGTCTATAAGTATGGATCCTTGGCCTTAATTTCCAATTGGTCCAAATGAGTGACAAACAAATTTTATAGAAAAATTCTCAAATACAATTGAGAAATCGGACTTAAAAAGTCTATAAGTATGGATCCTTGGCCCTAATTTCCCATTGATCCAAATGAGTGACAAAGAAAATTGTGCCCACAAATAGCCAAATTCCCGTAGAGTTGAACAAAATTTACACAATTTTAATCTTTAAAATTTTATAGAAAAATTCCCAAATACAATTGAGAAATCGGACTTAAATAGTCTATAAGTATGGATCCTTGGCTTTAATTTCCAATTGGTCCAAATGAGTGACAAACAAATTTTATAGAAAAATTCTCAAATACAATTGAGAAATCGGACTTACTAAGTCTATAAGTATGGATCCTTGGCTTTAATTTCCAATTGGTCCAAATGAGCGACAAACAAATTTTATAGAAAAATTCTCAAATACAATTGACAAATCGGACTTACAAAGTCTAAAAGTATGGTTCCTTGGCCTTAATTTCCCATTGATCCAAATGAGTGACAAAGAAAAATGTGCCCACAAATAGCCAAATTCCCGTAGAGTTGAACAAAATTTACACAATTTTAATCTTTAAAATTTTATAGAAAAATTCCCAAATACAATTGAGAAATCGGACTTACATAGTCTATAAGTACGGATCCTTGGCTTTAATTTCCAATTGGTCCAAATGAGCGACAAACAAATTTTATAGAAAAATTCTCAAATACAATTGAGAAATCGGACTTACAAAGTCTATTAGTATGGATCCTTGGCCCTAATTTCCCATTGATCCAAATGAGTGACAAAGAAAAATGTGCCCACAAATAGCCAAATTCCCGTAGAGTTGAACAAAATTTACACAATTTTAATCTTTAAAATTTTATAGAAAAATTCCCAAATACAATTGAGAAATCGGACTTACATAGTCTATAAGTATGGATCCTTGGCTTTAATTTCCAATTGGTCCAAATGAGCGACAAACAAATTTTATAGAAAAATTCTCAAATACAATTGAAAAATCGGACTTACAAAGTCTATTAGTATGGATCCTTGGCCTTAATTTCCAGTTGGTCCAAATGAGTGACAAACAAATTTTATAGAAAAATTCTCAAATACAATTGAGAAATCGGACTTACATAGTCTATAAGTATGGATCCTTGGCTTTAATTTCCAATTGGTCCAAATGAGCGACAAACAAATTTTATAGAAAAATTCTCAAATACAATTGAAAAATCGGACTTACAAAGTCTATTAGTATGGATCCTTGGCCTTAATTTCCAGTTGGTCCAAATGAGTGACAAACAAATTTTATAGAAAAATTCTCAAATACAATTGAGAAATCGGACTTACATAGTCTATAAGTATGGATCCTTGGCCTTAATTTCCAGTTGGTCCAAATGAGTGACAAACTAATTTTATAGAAAAATTCTCAAATACAATTGAGAAATCGGACTTACATAGTCTATAAGTATGGATCCTTGGCTTTAATTTCCAATTGGTCCAAATGAGCGACAAACAAATTTTATAGAAAAATTCTCAAATACAATTGAAAAATCGGACTTACAAAGTCTATAAGTATGGATCCTTGGCCTTAATTTCCAATTGGTCCAAATGAGCGACAAACAAATTTTATAGAAAAATTCTCAAATACAATTGAGAAAACGGACTTACAAAGTCTATAAGTATGGATCCTTGGCTTTAATTTCCAATTGGTCCAAATGAGCGACAAACAAATTTTATAGAAAAATTCTCAAATACAGTTGAGAAATCGGACTTACATAGTCTATAAGTATGGATCCTTGGCTTTAATTTCCAATTGGTCCAAATGAGCGACAAACAAATTTTATAGAAAAATTCTCAAATACAATTGAGAAATCGGACTTACTAAGTCTATAAGTATGGATCCTTGGCCTTAATTTCCAATTGGTCCAAATGAGTGACAAACAAATTATATAGAAAAATTCTCAAATACAATTGAGAAATCGGACTTACATAGTCTATAAGTATGGATCCTTGGCTTTAATTTCCAATTGGTCCAAATGAGCGACAAACAAATTTTATAGAAAAATTCTCAAATACAATTGAGAAATCGGACTTACATAGTCTATAAGTATGGATCCTTGGCTTTAATTTCCAATTGGTCCAAATGAGCGACAAACAAATTTTATAGAAAAATTCTCAAATACAATTGAGAAATCGGACTTACATAGTCTATAAGTATGGATCCTTGGCTTTAATTTCCAATTGGTCCAAATGAGCGACAAACAAATTTTATAGAAAAATTCTCAAATACAATTGAGAAATCGGACTTACATAGTCTATAAGTATGGATCCTTGGCTTTAATTTCCAATTGGTCCAAATGAGCGACAAACAAATTTTATAGAAAAATTCTCATATACAATTGAGAAATCGGACTTACAAAGTCTATTAGTATGGATCCTTGGCCCTAATTTCCCATTGATCCAAATGAGTGACAAAGAAAAATGTGCCCACAAATAGCCAAATTCCCGTAGAGTTGAACAAAATTTACACAATTTTAATCTTTAAAATTTTATATGTCCAAATGAGTGACAAACGAATTTTATAGAAAAATTCCCAAATACAATTGAGAAATCGGACTTACAAAGTCTATAAGTATGGATCCTTGGCTTTAATTTCTCATTGGTCCAAAGTCTATAAGTATGGATCCTTGGCTTTAATTTCTCATTGGTCCAAATGAGTGACAAACAAATTTTATAGAAAAATTCCCAAATACAATTGAGAAATCGGACTTACAAAGTCTATAAGTATGGATCCTTGGCTTTAATTTCCAATTGGTCCAAATGAGTGACAAAGAAAAATGTGCCCACAAATAACCAAATTCCCGTAGAGTTGAACAAAATTTACACAATTTTAATCTTTAAAATTTTATAGAAAAATTCCCAAATACAATTGAGAAATCGGACTTACATAGTCTATAAGTATGGATCCTTGGCTTTAATTTCTCATTGGTCCAAATGAGTGACAAACGAATTTTATAGAAAAATTCCCAAATACAATTGAGAAATCGGACTTACAAAGTCTATAAGTATGGATCCTTGGCTTTAATTTCCAATTGGTCCAAATGAGTGACAAAGTAAAATGTGCCCACAAATAGCCAAATTCCCGTAGAGTTGAACAAAATTTACACAATTTTAATCTTTAAAATTTTATAGAAAAATTCCCAAATACAATTGAGAAATCGGACTTACAAAGTCTATAAGTATGGATCCTTGGCTTTAATTTCTCATTGGTCCAAATGAGTGACAAACAAATTTTATAGAAAAATTCCCAAATACAATTGAGAAATCGGACTTACATAGTCTATAAGTATGGATCCTTGGCTTTAATTTCTCATTGGTCCAAATGAGTGACAAACAAATTTTATAGAAAAATTCCCAAATACAATTGAGAAATCGGACTTACAAAGTCTATAAGTATGGATCCTTGGCTTTAATTTCCAATTGGTCCAAATGAGTGACAAAGAAAAATGTGCCCACAAATAATCAAATTCCCGTAGAGTTGAACAAAATTTACACAATTTTAATCTTTAAAATTTTATAGAAAAATTCCCAAATACAATTGAGAAATCGGACTTACATAGTCTATAAGTATGGATCCTTGGCTTTAATTTCTCATTGGTCCAAATGAGTGACAAACGAATTTTATAGAAAAATTCCCAAATACAATTGAGAAATCGGACTTACAAAGTCTATAAGTATGGATCCTTGGCTTTAATTTCCAATTGGTCCAAATGAGCGACAAACAAATTTTATAGAAAAATTCCCAAATACAATTGAGAAATCGGACTTACAAAGTCTATAAGTATGGATCCTTGGCTTTAATTTCCAATTGGTCCAAATGAGTGACAAAGAAAAATGTGCCCACAAATAACCAAATTCCCGTAGAGTTGAACAAAATTTACACAATTTTAATCTTTAAAATTTTATAGAAAAATTCTCAAATACAATTGAGAAATCGGACTTACATAGTCTATAAGTATGGATCCTTGGCTTTAATTTCTCATTGGTCCAAATGAGTGACAATCAAATTTTATAGAAAAATTCCCAAATACAATTGAGAAATCGGACTTACAAAGTCTATAAGTATGGATCCTTGGCTTTAATTTCCAATTGGTCCAAATGAGTGACAAAGAAAAATGTGCCCACAAATAGCCAAATTCCCGTAGAGTTGAACAAAATTTACACAATTTTAATCTTTAAAATTTTATAGAAAAATTCCCAAATACAATTGAGAAATCGGACTTACATAGTCTATAAGTATGGATCCTTGGCTTTAATTTCTCATTGGTCCAAATGAGTGACAAACAAATTTTATAGAAAAATTCCCAAATACAATTGAGAAATTGGACTTACATAGTCTATAAGTATGGATCCTTGGCTTTAATTTCTCATTGGTCCAAATGAGTGACAAACAAATTTTATAGAAAAATTCCCAAATACAATTGAGAAATCGGACTTACAAAGTCTATAAGTATGGATCCTTGGCTTTAATTTCCAATTGGTCCAAATGAGTGACAAAGAAAAATGTGCCCACAAATAACCAAATTCCCGTAGAGTTGAACAAAATTTACACAATTTTAATCTTTAAAATTTTATAGAAAAATTCCCAAATACAATTGAGAAATAGGACTTACATAGTCTATAAGTATGGATCCTTGGCTTTAATTTCTCATTGGTCCAAATGAGTGACAAACAAATTTTATAGAAAAATTCCCAAATACAATTGAGAAATCGGACTTACAAAGTCTATAAGTATGGATCCTTGGCTTTAATTTCCAATTGGTCCAAATGAGCGACAAACAAATTTTATAGAAAAATTCCCAAATACAATTGAGAAATCGGACTTACATAGTCTATAAGTATGGATCCTTGGCTTTAATTTCCAATTGGTCCAAATGAGCGACAAACAAATTTTATAGAAAAATTCCCAAATACAATTGAGAAATCGGACTTACATAGTCTATAAGTATGGATCCTTGGCTTTAATTTCCAATCACAAATAGCCAAATTCCCGTAGAGTTGAACAAAATTTACACAATTTTAATCTTTAAAATTTTATAGAAAAACTCCCAAATACAATTGAGAAATCGGACTTACATAGTCTATAAGTATGTATCCTTGGCTTTAATTTCCAATTGGTCCAAATGAGCGACAAACAAATTTTATAGAAAAATTCCCAAATACAATTGAGAAATCGGACTTACATAGTCTATAAGTATGGATCCTTGGCTTTAATTTCCAATTGGTCCAAATGAGCGACAAAAATGTTTTATAGAAAAATTCCCAAATACAATTGAGAAATCGGACTTACAAAGTCTATAAGTATGGATCCTTGGCTTTAATTTCCAATTGGTCCAAATGAGTGACAAAGTAAAATGTGCCCACAAATAGCCAAATTCCCGTAGAGTTGAACAAAATTTACACAATTTTAATCTTTAAAATTTTATAGAAAAATTCCCAAATACAATTGAGAAATCGGACTTACAAAGTCTATAAGTATGGATCCTTGGCTTTAATTTCTCATTGGTCCAAATGAGTGACAAACAAATTTTATAGAAAAATTCCCAAATACAATTGAGAAATCGGACTTACATAGTCTATAAGTATGGATCCTTGGCTTTAATTTCTCATTGGTCCAAATGAGTGACAAACAAATTTTATAGAAAAATTCCCAAATACAATTGAGAAATCGGACTTACAAAGTCTATAAGTATGGATCCTTGGCTTTAATTTCCAATTGGTCCAAATGAGTGACAAAGAAAAATGTGCCCACAAATAACCAAATTCCCGTAGAGTTGAACAAAATTTACACAATTTTAATCTTTAAAATTTTATAGAAAAATTCCCAAATACAATTGAGAAATCGGACTTACATAGTCTATAAGTATGGATCCTTGGCTTTAATTTCCAATTGGTCCAAATGAGCGACAAAAATGTTTTATAGAAAAATTCCCAAATACAATTGAGAAATCGGACTTACAAAGTCTATAAGTATGGATCCTTGGCTTTAATTTCCAATTGGTCCAAATGAGTGACAAAGTAAAATGTGCCCACAAATAGCCAAATTCCCGTAGAGTTGAACAAAATTTACACAATTTTAATCTTTAAAATTTTATAGAAAAATTCCCAAATACAATTGAGAAATCGGACTTACAAAGTCTATAAGTATGGATCCTTGGCTTTAATTTCTCATTGGTCCAAATGAGTGACAAACAAATTTTATAGAAAAATTCCCAAATACAATTGAGAAATCGGACTTACATAGTCTATAAGTATGGATCCTTGGCTTTAATTTCTCATTGGTCCAAATGAGTGACAAACAAATTTTATAGAAAAATTCCCAAATACAATTGAGAAATCGGACTTACAAAGTCTATAAGTATGGATCCTTGGCTTTAATTTCCAATTGGTCCAAATGAGTGACAAAGAAAAATGTGCCCACAAATAACCAAATTCCCGTAGAGTTGAACAAAATTTACACAATTTTAATCTTTAAAATTTTATAGAAAAATTCCCAAATACAATTGAGAAATCGGACTTACATAGTCTATAAGTATGGATCCTTGGCTTTAATTTCTCATTGGTCCAAATGAGTGACAAACGAATTTTATAGAAAAATTCTCAAATACAATTGAGAAATCGGACTTACAAAGTCTATAAGTATGGATCCTTGGCTTTAATTTCCAATTGGTCCAAATGAGCGACAAACAAATTTTATAGAAAAATTCCCAAATACAATTGAGAAATCGGACTTACAAAGTCTATAAGTATGGATCCTTGGCTTTAATTTCCAATTGGTCCAAATGAGTGACAAAGTAAAATGTGCCCACAAATAGCCAAATTCCCGTAGAGTTGAACAAAATTTACACAATTTTAATCTTTAAAATTTTATAGCAAAATTCCCAAATACAATTGAGAAATCGGACTTACAAAGTCTATAAGTATGGATCCTTGGCTTTAATTTCTCATTGGTCCAAATGAGTGACAAACAAATTTTATAGAAAAATTCCCAAATACAATTGAGAAATCGGACTTACATAGTCTATAAGTATGGATCCTTGGCTTTAATTTCTCATTGGTCCAAATGAGTGACAATCAAATTTTATAGAAAAATTCCCAAATACAATTGAGAAATCGGACTTACAAAGTCTATAAGTATGGATCCTTGGCTTTAATTTCCAATTGGTCCAAATGAGTGACAAAGAAAAATGTGCCCACAAATAGCCAAAATCCCGTAGAGTTGAACAAAATTTACACAATTTTAATCTTTAAAATTTTATAGAAAAATTCCCAAATACAATTGAGAAATCGGACTTACATAGTCTATAAGTATGGATCCTTGGCTTTAATTTCTCATTGGTCCAAATGAGTGACAAACGAATTTTATAGAAAAATTCCCAAATACAATTGAGAAATCGGACTTACATAGTCTATAAGTATGGATCCTTGGCTTTAATTTCTCATTGGTCCAAATGAGTGACAAACAAATTTTATAGAAAAATTCCCAAATACAATTGAGAAATCGGACTTACATAGTCTATAAGTATGGCTCCTTGGCCCTAATTTCCCATTGATCCAAATGAGTGACAAAGAAAAATGTGCCCACAAATAGCCAAATTCCCGTAGAGTTGAACAAAATTTACACAATTTTAATCTTTAAAATTTTATAGAAAAATTCCCAAATACAATTGAGAAATCGGACTTACAAAGTCTATAAGTATGGATCCTTGGCTTTAATATCTCATTGGTCCAAATGAGTGACAAACAAATTTTATAGAAAAATTCCCAAATACAATTGAGAAATCGGACTTACATAGTCTATAAGTATGGATCCTTGGCTTTAATTTCTCATTGGTCCAAATGAGTGACAAACAAATTTTATAGAAAAAATTCCCAAATACAATTGAGAAATCGGACTTACATAGTCTATAAGTATGGATCCTTGGCTTTAATTTCCGATTGGTCCAAATGAGCGACAAACAAATTTTATAGAATAATTCCCAAATACAATTGAGAAATCGGACTAACATAGTCTATAAGTATGGATCCTTGGCTTTAATTTCCAATTGGTCCAAATGAGTGACAAAGAAAAATGTGCCCACAAATAGCCAAATTCCCGTAGAGTTGAACAAAATTTACACAATTTTAATCTTTAAAATTTTATAGAAAAACTCCCAAATACAATTGAGAAATCGGACTTACATAGTCTATAAGTATGGATCCTTGGCTTTAATTTCCAATTGGTCCAAATGAGCGACAAAAATGTTTTATAGAAAAATTCCCAAATACAATTGAGAAATCGGACTTACAAAGTCTATAAGTATGGATCCTTGGCTTTAATTTCCAATTGGTCCAAATGAGTGACAAAGTAAAATGTGCCCACAAATAGCCAAATTCCCGTAGAGTTGAACAAAATTTACACAATTTTAATCTTTAAAATTTTATAGAAAAATTCCCAAATACAATTGAGAAATCGGACTTACAAAGTCAATAAGTATGGATCCTTGGCTTTAATTTCTCATTGGTCCAAATGAGTGACAAACAAATTTTATAGAAAAATTCCCAAATACAATTGAGAAATCGGACTTACATAGTCTATAAGTATGGATCCTTGGCTTTAATTTCTCATTGGTCCAAATGAGTGACAAACAAATTTTATAGAAAAATTCCCAAATACAATTGAGAAATCGGACTTACAAAGTCTATAAGTATGGATCCTTGGCTTTAATTTCCAATTGGTCCAAATGAGTGACAAAGAAAAATGTGCCCACAAATAACCAAATTCCCGTAGAGTTGAACAAAATTTACACAATTTTAATCTTTAAAATTTTATAGAAAAATTTCCAAATACAATTGAGAAATAGGACTTACATAGTCTATAAGTATGGATCCTTGGCTTTAATTTCTCATTGGTCCAAATGAGTGAAAAACAAATTTTATAGAAAAATTCCCAAATACAATTGAGAAATCGGACTTACAAAGTCTATAAGTATGGATCCTTGGCTTTAATTTCCAATTGGTCCAAATGAGCGACAAACAAATTTTATAGAAAAATTCCCAAATACAATTGAGAAATCGGACTTACATAGTCTATAAGTATGGATCCTTGGCTTTAATTTCCAATTGGTCCAAATGAGCGACAAACAAATTTTATAGAAAAATTCCCAAATACAATTGAGAAATCGGACTTACATAGTCTATAAGTATGGATCCTTGGCTTTAATTTCCAATTGGTCCAAATGAGTGACAAAGAAAAATGTGCCCACAAATAGCCAAATTCCCGTAGAGTTGAACAAAATTTACACAATTTTAATCTTTAAAATTTTATAGAAAAACTCCCAAATACAATTGAGAAATCGGACTTACATAGTCTATAAGTATGGATCCTTGGCTTTAATTTCCAATTGGTCCAAATGAGCGACAAACAAATTTTATAGAAAAATTCCCAAATACAATTGAGAAATCGGACTTACATAGTCTATAAGTATGAATCCTTGGCTTTAATTTCCAATTGGTCCAAATGAGCGACAAACAAATTTTATAGAATAATTCCCAAATACAATTGAGAAATCGGACTAACATAGTCTATAAGTATGGATCCTTGGCTTTAATTTCCAATTGGTCCAAATGAGCGACAAACAAATTTTATAGAAAAATTCTCAAATACAATTGAGAAATCGGACTTACAAAGTCTATAAGTATGGATCCTTGGCTTTAATTTCCAATTGGTCCAAATGAGTGACAAAGAAAAATGTGCCCACAAATAGCCAAATTCCCGTAGAGTTGAACAAAATTTACACAATTTTAATCTTTAAAATTTTATAGAAAAATTCCCAAATACAATTGAGAAATCGGACTTACATAGTCTATAAGTATGGATGCTTGGCTTTAATTTCTCATTGGTCCAAATGAGTGACAAACAAATTTTATAGAAAAATTCTAAAATACAATTGAGAAATCGGACTTACAAAGTCTATAAGTATGGATCCTTGGCCTTAATTTCCAATTGGTCCAAATGAGTTACAAAGAAAAATGTGCCCACAAATAGCCAAATTCCCGTAGAGTTGAACAAAATTTACACAATTTTAATCTTTAAAATTTTATAGCAAAATTCCCAAATACAATTGAGAAATCGGACTTACATAGTCTATAAGTATGGATCCTTGGCTTTAATTTTCAATTGGTCCAAATGAGCGACAAACAAATTTTATAGAAAAATTCCCAAATACAATTGAGAAATCGGACTTACATAGTCTATAAGTATGGATCCTTGGCTTTAATTTCCCATTGGTCCAAATGAGTCACAAACAAATTTTATAGAAAAATTCCCAAATACAATTGAGAAATCGGACTTACATAGTCTATAAGTATGGATCCTTGGCTTTAATTTCCAATTGGTCCAAATGAGCGACAAACAAATTTTATAGAAAAATTCCCAAATACAATTGAAAAATCGGACTTACATAGTCTATAAGTATGGATCCTTGGCTTTAATTTCCAATTGGTCCAAATGAGTGACAAAGAAAAATGTGCCCACAAATAGCCAAATTCCCGTAGAGTTGAACAAAATTTACACAATTTTAATCTTTAAAATTTTATAGAAAAATTCCCAAATACAATTGAGAAATCGGACTTACATAGTCTATAAGTATGGATCCTTGGCTTTAATTTTCAATTGGTCCAAATGAGCGACAAACAAATTTTATAGAAAAATTCCCAAATACAATTGAGAAATCGGACTTACATAGTCTATAAGTATGGATCCTTGGCTTTAATTTCCCATTGGTCCAAATGAGTCACAAACAAATTTTATAGAAAAATTCCCAAATACAATTGAGAAATCGGACTTACATAGTCTATAAGTATGGATCCTTGGCTTTAATTTCCAATTGGTCCAAATGAGCGACAAACAAATTTTATAGAAAAATTCCCAAATACAATTGAAAAATCGGACTTACATAGTCTATAAGTATGGATCCTTGGCTTTAATTTCCAATTGGTCCAAATGAGTGACAAAGAAAAATGTGCCCACAAATAGCCAAATTCCCGTAGAGTTGAACAAAATTTACACAATTTTAATCTTTAAAATTTTATAGAAAAATTCCCAAATACAATTGAGAAATCGGACTTACATAGTCTATAAGTATGGATCCTTGGCTTTAATTTTCAATTGGTCCAAATGAGCGACAAACAAATTTTATAGAAAAATTCTCAAATACAATTGAGAAATCGGACTTACATAGTCTATAAGTATGGATCCTTGGCTTTAATTTCCAATTGGTCAAAATGAGTGACAAAGAAAAATGTGCCCACAAATAGCCAAATTCCCGTAGAGTTGAACAAAATTTACACAATTTTAATCTTTAAAATTTTATAGCAAAATTCTCAAATACAATTGAGAAATCGGACTTACAAAGCCTATAAGTATGGATCCTTGGCCTTAATTTCCAATTGGTCCAAATGAGTGACAAACAAATTTTATAGAAAAATTCCCAAATACAATTGAGAAATCGGACAAAGTCTATAAGTATGGATCCTTGGTTTTAATTTCCAATTGGTCCAAATGAGCGACAAACAAATTTTATAGAAAAATTCTCAAATACAATTGAGAAATCGGACTTACGTAGGCTATAAGTATGGATCCTTGGTTTTAATTTCCAATTGGTCCAAATGAGCGACAAACAAATTTTATAGAAAAATTCCCAAATACAATTGAGAAATCGGACTTACATAGTCTATAAGTATGGATCCTTGGCTTTAATTTCCAATTGGTCCAAATGAGTGACAAAGAAAAATGTGCCCACAAATAGCCAAATTCCCGTAGAGTTGAACAAAATTTACACAATTTTAATCTTTAAAATTTTATAGAAAAATTCCCAAATACAATTGAGAAATCGGACTTACATAGCCTATAAGAATGGATCCTTGGTTTTAATTTCCAATTGGTCCAAATGAGCGACAAACAAATTTTATAGAAAAATTCTCAAATACAATTGAGAAATCGGACTTACAAAGTCTATAAGTATGGATCCTTGGCTTTAATTTCCAATTGGTCCAAATGAGCGACAAACAAATTTTATAGAAAAATTCCCAAATACAATTGAGAAATCGGACTTACATAGTCTATAAGTATGGATCCTTGGCTTTAATTTCCAATTGGTCCAAATGAGCGACAAACAAATTTTATAGAAAAATTCTCAAATACAATTGAGAAATCGGACTAACAAAGTCTATAAGTATGGATCCTTGGCTTTAATTTCCAATTGGTCCAAATGAGCGACAAACAAATTTTATAGAAAAATTCCCAAATACAATTGAGAAATCGGACTTACATAGTCTATAAGTATGGATCCTTGGCTTTAATTTCCAATTGGTCCAAATGAGTGACAAAGAAAAATGTGCCCACAAATAGCCAAATTCCCGTAGAGTTGAACAAAATTTACACAATTTTAATCTTTAAAATTTTATAGAAAAATTCCCAAATACAATTGAGAAATCGGACTTACATAGCCTATAAGAATGGATCCTTGGTTTTAATTTCCAATTGGTCCAAATGAGCGACAAACAAATTTTATAGAAAAATTCTCAAATACAATTGAGAAATCGGACTTACAAAGTCTATAAGTATGGATCCTTGGCTTTAATTTCCAATTGGTCCAAATGAGCGACAAACAAATTTTATAGAAAAATTCCCAAATACAATTGAGAAATCGGACTTACATAGTCTATAAGTATGGATCCTTGGCTTTAATTTCCAATTGGTCCAAATGAGCGACAAACAAATTTTATAGAAAAATTCTCAAATACAATTGAGAAATCGGACTAACAAAGTCTATAAGTATGGATCCTTGGCTTTAATTTCCAATTGGTCCAAATGAGTGACAAAGAAAAATGTGCCCACAAATAGCCAAATTCCCGTAGAGTTGAACAAAATTTACACAATTTTAATTTTTAAAATTTTATAGAAAAATTCCCAAATACAATTGAGAAATCGGACTTACATAGCCTATAAGTATGGATCCTTGGCTTTAATTTTCAATTGGTCCAAATGAGCGACAAACAAATTTTATAGAAAAATTCTCAAATACAATTGAGAAATCGGACTTACAAAGTCTATAAGTATGGATCCTTGGCTTTAATTTCCAATTGGTCCAAATGAGTGACAAAGAAAAATGTGCCCACAAATAGCCAAATTCCCGTAGAGTTGAACAAAATTTACACAATTTTAATCTTTAAAATTTTATAGAAAAATTCCCAAATACAATTGAGAAATCGGACTTACAAAGTCTATAAGTATGGATCCTTGGCCTTAATTTCCAAATGGTCCAAATGAGTGACAAACAAATTTTATAGAAAAATTCTCAAATACAATTGAGAAATCGGACTTACAAAGTCTATAAGTATGGATCCTTGGCCTTAATTTCCAATTGGTCCAAATGAGCGACAAACAAATTTTATAGAAAAATTCTCAAATACAATTGAGAAATCGGACTTACAAAGTCTATAAGTATGGATCCTTGGCTTTAATTACCAATTGGTCGAAATGAGCGACAAACAAATTTTATAGAAAAATTCCCAAATACAATTGAGAAATCGGACTTACATAGTCTATAAGTATGGATCCTTGGCCTTAATTTCCAATTGGTCCAAATGAGTGACAAACAAATTTTATAGAAAAATTCTTAAATACAATTGAGAAATCGGACTTAAAAAGTCTATAAGTATGGATCCTTGGCCCTAATTTCCCATTGATCCAAATGAGTAACAAAGAAAAATGTGCCCACAAATAGCCAAATTCCCGTAGAGTTGAACAAAATTTACACAATTTTAATCTTTAAAATTTTATAGAAAAATTCCCAAATACAATTGAGAAATCGGACTTACAAAGTCTATAAGTATGGATCCTTGGCCTTAATTTCCAAATGGTCCAAATGAGTGACAAACAAATTTTATAGAAAAATTCTCAAATACAATTGAGAAATCGGACTTACAAAGTCTATAAGTATGGATCCTTGGCTTTAATTTCCAATTGGTCCAAATGAGTGACAAACAAATTTTATAGAAAAATTCTTAAATACAATTGAGAAATCGGACTTAAAAAGTCTATAAGTATGGATCCTTGGCCCTAATTTCCCATTGATCCAAATGAGCGACAAACAAATTTTATAGAAAAATTCTCAAATACAATTGAGAAATCGGACTTACAAAGTCTATAATTATGGATCCTTGGCCTTAATTTCCAATTGGTCCAAATGAGTGACAAACAAATTTTATAGAAAAATTCTTAAATACAATTGAGAAATCGGACTTAAAAAGTCTATAAGTATGGATCCTTGGCCCTTATTTCCCATTGATCCAAATGAGCGACAAACAAATTTTATAGAAAAATTCCCAAATACAATTGAGAAATCGGACTTACAAAGTCTATAAGTATGGATCCTTGGCCTTAATTTCCAATTGGTCCAAATGAGTGACAAACAAATTTTATAGAAAAATTCTCAAATACAATTGAGAAATCGGACTTACAAAGTCTATAAGTATGGATCCTTGGCCTTAATTTCCAATTGGTCCAAATGAGTGACAAACAAATTTTATAGAAAAATTCTTAAATACAATTGAGAAATCGGACTTAAAAAGTCTATAAGTATGGATCCTTGGCCCTTATTTCCCATTGATCCAAATGAGCGACAAACAAATTTTATAGAAAAATTCCCAAATACAATTGAGAAATCGGACTTACAAAGTCTATAAGTATGGATCCTTGGCCTTAATTTCCAATTGGTCCAAATGAGCGACAAACAAATTTTATAGAAAAATTCTTAAATACAATTGAGAAATCGGACTTACAAAGTCTATAAGTATGGATCCTTGGCCTTAATTTCCAATTGGTCCAAATGAGTGACAAACAAATTTTATAGAAAAATTCTTAAATACAATTGAGAAATCGGACTTAAAAAGTCTATAAGTATGGATCCTTGGCCCTAATTTCCCATTGATCCAAAAGAGTGACAAAGAAAAATGTGCCCACAAATAGCCAAATTCCCGTAGAGTTGAACAAAATTTACACAATTTTAATCTTTAAAATTTTATAGAAAAATTCCCAAATACAATTGAGAAATCGGACTTACAAAGTCTATAAGAATGGATCCTTGGCCTTAATTTCCAAATGGTCCAAATGAGTGACAAACAAATTTTATAGAAAAATTCTCAAATACAATTGAGAAATCGGACTTACATAGTCTATAAGTATGGATCCTTGGCCCTAATTTCCCATTGATCCAAAAGAGTGACAAAGAAAAATGTGCCCACAAATAGCCAAATTCCCGTAGAGTTGAACAAAATTTACACAATTTTAATCTTTAAAATTTTATAGAAAAAATCCCAAATACAATTGAGAAATCGGACTTACAAAGTCTATAAGTATGGATCCTTGGCCTTAATTTCCAATTGGTCCAAATGAGTGACAAACAAATTTTATAGAAAAATTCTCAAATACAATTGAGAAACCGGACTTACAAAGTCTATAAGTATGGATCCTTGGCTTTAATTTCCAATTGGTCCAAATGAGTGACAAAGAAAAATGTGCCCACAAATAGCCAAATTCCCGTAGAGTTGAACAAAATTTACACAATTTTAATCTTTAAAATTTTATAGAAAAATTCCCAAATACAATTGAGAAATCGGACTTACATAGTCTATAAGTATGGATCCTTGGCTTTAATTTCCAATTGGTCCAAATGAGTGACAAACAAATTTTATAGAAAAATTCTCAAATACAATTGAGAAACCGGACTTACAAAGTCTATAAGTATGGATCCTTGGCTTTAATTTCCAATTGGTCCAAATGAGTGACAAAGAAAAATGTGCCCACAAATAGCCAAATTCCCGTAGAGTTGAACAAAATTTACACAATTTTAATCTTTAAAATTTTATAGAAAAATTCCCAAATACAATTGAGAAATCGGACTTACATAGTCTATAAGTATGGATCCTTGGCCCTAATTTCCCATTGATCCAAAAGAGTGACAAAGAAAAATGTGCCCACAAATAGCCAAATTCCCGTAGAGTTGAACAAAATTTACACAATTTTAATCTTTAAAATTTTATAGAAAAATTCCCAAATACAATTGAGAAATCGGACTTACAAAGTCTATAAGTATGGATCCTTGGCCTTAATTTCCAATTGGTCCAAATGAGTGACAAACAAATTTTATAGAAAAATTCTCAAATACAATTGAGAAACCGGACTTACAAAGTCTATAAGTATGGATCCTTGGCTTTAATTTCCAATTGGTCCAAATGAGTGACAAAGAAAAATGTGCCCACAAATAGCCAAATTCCCGTAGAGTTGAACAAAATTTACACAATTTTAATCTTTAAAATTTTATAGAAAAATTCCCAAATACAATTGAGAAATCGGACTTACATAGTCTATAAGTATGGATCCTTGGCTTTAATTTCCAATTGGTCCAAATGAGCGACAAACAAATTTTATAGAAAAATTCCCAAATACAATTGAGAAATCGGACTTACATAGTCTATAAGTATGGATCCTTGGCTTTAATTTCCAATTGGTCCAAATGAGCGACAAACAAATTTTATAGAAAAATTCATAAATACAATTGAGAAATCGGGCTTACATAGTCTATAAGTATGGATCCTTGGCTTTAATTTACAATTGGTCCAAATGAGCGACAAACAAATTTTATAGAAAAATTCCCAAATACAATTGAGAAATCGGGCTTACATAGTCTATAAGTATGGATCCTTGGCTTTAATTTCCAATTGGTCCAAATGAGTGACAAAGAAAAATGTGCCCACAAATAGCCAAATTCCCGTAGAGTTGAACAAAATTTACACAATTTTAATCTTTAAAATTTTATAGAAAAATTCCCAAATACAATTGAGAAATCGGACTTACATAGTCTATAAGTATGGATCCTTGGCTTTAATTTCCAATTGGTCCAAATGAGCGACAAACAAATTTTATAGAAAAATTCCCAAATACAATTGAGAAATCGGACTTACAAAGTATATAAGTATGGATCCTTGGCCCTAATTTCCCACTGATCCAAATGAGTGACAAAGAAAAATGTGCCCACAAATAGCCAAATTCCCGTAGAATTGAACAAAATTGACACAATTTTAATCTTTAAAATTTTATAGAAAAATTCCCAAATACAATTGAGGAATCGGACTTACAAAGTCTATAAGTATGGATCCTTGGCCTTAATTTCCAATTGGTCCAAATGAGTGACAAACAAATTTTATAGAAAAATTCCCAAATACAATTGAGAAATCGGACTTACAAAGTCTATAAGTATGGATCCTTGGCCTTAATTTCCAATTGGTCCAAATGAGCGACAAACAAATTTTATAGAAAAATTCCCAAATACAATTGAGAAATCGGACTTACAAAGTCTATAAGTATGTATCCTTGGCTTTAATTTCCAATTGGTCCAAATGAGCGACAAACAAATTTTATAGAAAAATTCCCAAATACAATTGAGAAATCGGACTTACAAAGTCTATAAGTATGGATCCTTGGCCCTAATTTCCCACTGATCCAAATGAGTGACAAAGAAAAATGTGCCCACAAATAGCCAAATTCCGGTAGAGTTGAACAAAATTTACACAATTTTAATCTTTAAAATTTTATAGAAAAATTCCCAAATACAATTGAGAAATCGGACTTACAAAGTCTATAAGTATGGATCCTTGGCCTTAATTTCCAATTGGTCCAAATGAGTGACAAAGAAAAATGTGCCCACAAATAGCCAAATTCCCGTAGAGTTGAACAAAATTTACACAATTTTAATCTTTAAAATTTTATAGAAAAATTCCCAAATACAATTGAGAAATCGGACTTACATAGTCTATAAGTATGGATCCTTGGCTTTAATTTCCAATTGGTCCAAATGAGCGACAAACAAATTTTATAGAAAAATTCCCAAATACAATTGAGAAATCGGACTTACATAGTCTATAAGTATGGATCCTTGGCTTTAATTTCCAATTGGTCCAAATGAGCGACAAACAAATTTTATAGAAAAATTCCCAAATACAATTGAGAAATCGGGCTTACATAGTCTATAAGTATGGATCCTTGGCTTTAATTTCCAATTGGTCCAAATGAGCGACAAACAAATTTTATAGAAAAATTCCCAAATACAATTGAGAAATCGGACTTACAAAGTCTATAAGTATGGATCCTTGGCCCTAATTTCCCACTGATCCAAATGAGTGACAAAGAAAAATGTGCCCACAAATAGCCAAATTCCCGTAGAGTTGAACAAAATTTACACAATTTTAATCTTTAAAATTTTATAGAAAAATTCCCAAATACAATTGAGAAATCGGACTTACATAGTCTATAAGTATGGATCCTTGGCTTTAATTTCCAATTGGTCCAAATGAGCGACAAACAAATTTTATAGAAAAATTCCCAAATACAATTGAGAAATCGGACTTACAAAGTCTATAAGTATGGATCCTTGGCCCTAATTTCCCACTGATCCAAATGAGTGACAAAGAAAAATGTGCCCACAAATAGCCAAATTCCCGTAGAGTTGAACAAAATTTACACAATTTTAATCTTTAAAATTTTATAGAAAAATTCCCAAATACAATTGAGAAATCGGACTTACAAAGTCTATAAGTATGGATCCTTGGCCTTAATTTCCAATTGGTCCAAATGAGTGACAAACAAATTTTATAGAAAAATTCCCAAATACAATTGAGAAATCGGACTTACAAAGTCTATAAGTATGGATCCTTGGCCCTAATTTCCCACTGATCCAAATGAGTGACAAAGAAAAATGTGCCCACAAATAGCCAAATTCCGGTAGAGTTGAACAAAATTTACACAATTTTAATCTTTAAAATTTTATAGAAAAATTCCCAAATACAATTGAGAAATCGGACTTACAAAGTCTATAAGTATGGATCCTTGGCCTTAATTTCCAATTGGTCCAAATGAGTGACAAAGAAAAATGTGCCCACAAATAGCCAAATTCCCGTAGAGTTGAACAAAATTTACACAATTTTAATCTTTAAAATTTTATAGAAAAATTCCCAAATACAATTGAGAAATCGGACTTACAAAGTCTATAAGTATGGATCCTTGGCCCTAATTTCCCATTGATCCAAATGAGTGACAAAGAAAAATGTGCCCACAAATAGCCAAATTCCCGTAGAGTTGAACAAAATTTACACAATTTTAATCTTTAAAATTTTATAGAAAAATTCCCAAATACAATTGAGAAATCGGACTTACAAAGTCTATAAGTATGGATCCTTGGCCCTAATTTCCCATTGATCCAAATGAGTGACAAAGAAAAATGTGCCCACAAATAGCCAAATTCCCGTAGAGTTGAACAAAATTTACACAATTTTAATCTTTAAAATTTTATAGAAAAATTCCCAAATACAATTGAGAAATCGGACTTACAAAGTCTATAAGTATGGATCCTTGGCCCTAATTTCCCATTGATCCAAATGAGTGACAAAGAAAAATGTGCCCACAAATAGCCAAATTCCCGTAGAGTTGAACAAAATTTACACAATTTTAATCTTTAAAATTTTATAGAAAAATTCCCAAATACAATTGAGAAATCGGACTTACAAAGTCTATAAGTATGGATCCTTGGCCCTAATTTCCCATTGATCCAAATGAGTGACAAAGAAAAATGTGCCCACAAATAGCCAAATTCCCGTAGAGTTGAACAAAATTTACACAATTTTAATCTTTAAAATTTTATAGAAAAATTCCCAAATACAATTGAGAAATCGGACTTACAAAGTCTATAAGTATGGATCCTTGGCTTTAATTTCCCATTGATCCAAATGAGTGACAAGGAAAAATGTGCCCACAAATAGCCACATTCCCGTAGAGTTGAACAAAATTTACAAAATTTTAATCTTTAAAATTTTATAGAAAAATTCCCAAATACAATTGAGAAATCGGACTTACATAGTCTATAAGTATGGATCCTTGGCTTTAATTTCCAATTGGTCCAAATGAGCGACAAACAAATTTTATAGAAAAATTCCCAAATACAATTGAGAAATCGGACTTACATAGTCTATAAGTATGGATCCTTGGCTTTTATTTCCAATTGGTCCAAATGAGCGACAAACAAATTTTATAGAAAAATTCTCAAATACAATTGAGAAATCGAACTTACAAAGTCTATAAGTATGGATCCTTGGCTTTAATTTCCAATTGGTCCAAATGAGCGACAAACAAATTTTATAGAAAAATTCCCAAATACAATTGAGAAATCGGACTTACATAGTCTATAAGTATGGATCCTTGGCTTTTATTTCCAATTGGTCCAAATGAGCGACAAACAAATTTTATAGAAAAATTCTCAAATACAATTGAGAAATCGGACTTACAAAGTCTATAAGTATGGATCCTTGGCTTTAATTTCCAATTGGTCCAAATGAGCGACAAACAAATTTTATAGAAAAATTCTCAAATACAATTGAGAAATCGGACTTACAAAGTCTATAAGTATGGATCCTTGGCTTTAATTTCCCATTGATCCAAATGAGTGACTAGGAAAAATGTGCCCACAAATAGCCACATTCCCGTAGAGTTGAACAAAATTTACAAAATTTTAATCTTTAAAATTTTATAGAAAAATTCCCAAATACAATTGAGAAATCGGACTTACATAGTCTATAAGTATGGATCCTTGGCTTTAATTTCCAATTGGTCCAAATGAGTGACAAACAAATTTTATAGAAAAATTCTCAAATACAATTGAGAAATCGGACTTACAAAGTCTATAAGTATGGATCCTTGGCTTTAATTTCCCATTGATCCAAATGAGTGACAAGGAAAAATGTGCCCACAAATAGCCAAATTCCCGTAGAGTTGAACAAAATTTACACAATTTTAATCTTTAAAATTTTATAGAAAAATTCCCAAATACAATTGAGAAATCGGACTTACAAAGTCTATAAGTATGGATCCTTGGCCCTAATTTCCCATTGATCCAAATGAGTGACAAAGAAAAATGTGCCCACAAATAGCCAAATTCCCGTAGAGTTGAACAAAATTTACACAATTTTAATCTTTAAAATTTTATAGAAAAATTCCCAAATACAATTGAGAAATCGGACTTACATAGTCTATAAGTATGGATCCTTGGCCCTAATTTCCCATTGATCCAAATGAGTGACAAAGAAACATGTGCCCACAAATAGCCAAATTCCCGTAGAGTTGAACAAAATTTACACAATTTTAATCTTTAAAATTTTATAGAAAAATTCCCAAATACAATTGAGAAATCGGACTTACAAAGTCTATAAGTATGGATCCTTGGCCCTAATTTCCCATTGATCCAAATGAGTGACAAAGAAAAATGTGCCCACAAATAGCCAAATTCCCGTAGAGTTGAACAAAATTTACACAATTTTAATCTTTAAAATTTTATAGAAAAATTCCCAAATACAATTGAGAAATCGGACTTACAAAGTCTATAAGTATGGATCCTTGGCCCTAATTTCCCATTGATCCAAATGAGTGACAAAGAAAAATGTGCCCACAAATAGCCAAATTCCCGTAGAGTTGAACAAAATTTACACAATTTTAATCTTTAAAATTTTATAGAAAAATTCCCAAATACAATTGAGAAATCGGACTTACATAGTCTATAAGTATGGATCCTTGGCCCTAATTTCCCATTGATCCAAATGAGTGACAAAGAAAAATGTGCCCACAAATAGCCAAATTCCCGTAGAGTTGAACAAAATTTACACAATTTTAATCTTTAAAATTTTATAGAAAAATTCCCAAATACAATTGAGAAATCGGACTTAAAAAGATAAAATTTTATAGAAAAATTCCCAAATACAATTGAGAAATCGGACTTACAAAGTCTATAAGTATGGATCCTTGGCCCTAATTTCCCATTGATCCAAATGAGTGACAAAGAAAAATGTGCCCACAAATAGCCAAATTCCCGTAGAGTTGAACAAAATTTACACAATTTTAATCTTTAAAATTTTATAGAAAAATTCCCAAATACAATTGAGAAATCGGACTTACATAGTCTATAAGTATGGATCCTTGGCCCTAATTTCCCATTGATCCAAATGAGTGACAAAGAAAAATGTGCCCACAAATAGCCAAATTCCCGTAGAGTTGAACAAAATTTACACAATTTTAATCTTTAAAATTTTATAGAAAAATTCCCAAATACAATTGAGAAATCGGACTTACAAAGTCTATAAGTATGGATCCTTGGCCCTAATTTCCCATTGATCCAAATGAGTGACAAAGAAAAATGTGCCCACAAATAGCCAAATTCCCGTAGAGTTGAACAAAATTTACACAATTTTAATCTTTAAAATTTTATAGAAAAATTCTCAAATACAATTGAGAAATCGGACTTACGTAGTCTATAAGTATGGATCCTTGGCTTTAATTTTCAATTGGTCCAAATGAGCGACAAACAAATTTTATAGAAAAATTCTCAAATACAATTGAGAAATCGGACTTACGTAGTCTATAAGTATGGATCCTTGGCTTTAATTTCCAATTGGTCCAAATGAGCGACAAACAAATTTTATAGAAAAATTCCCAAATACAATTGAGAAATCGGACTTACATAGTCTATAAGTATGGATCCTTGGCTTTAATTTTCAATTGGTCCAAATAAGCGACAAACAAATTTTATAGAAAAATTCTCAAATACAATTGAGAAATCGGACTTACAAAGTCTATAAGTATGGATCCTTGACTTTAATTTCCAATTGGTCCAAATGAGTGACAAAGAAAAATGTGACCACAAATAGCCAAATTCCCGTAGAGTTGAACAAAATTTACACAATTTTAATCTTTAAAATTTTATAGAAAAATTACCAAATACAATTGAGAAATCGGATTTACATAGTCTATAAGTATGGATCCTTGACTTTAATTTCCAATTGGTCCAAATGAGCGACAAACAAATTTTATAGAAAAATTCCCAAATACAATTGAGAAATCGGACTTACAAAGTCTATAAGTATGGATCCTTGACTTTAATTTCCCATTGGTCCAAATGAGTCACAAACAAATTTTATAGAAAAATTCTCAAATACAAATGAGTAATCGGACTTACAAAGTCTATAAGTATGGATCCTTGGCCCTAATTTCCCATTGATCCAAATGAGTGACAAAGAAAAATGTGCCCACAAATAGCCAAATTCCCGTAGAGTTGAACAAAATTTACACAATTTTAATCTTTAAAATTTTATAGAAAAATTCCCAAATACAATTGAGAAATCGGACTTACATAGTCTATAAGTATGGATCCTTGACTTTAATTTCCAATTGGTCCAAATGAGCGACAAACAAATTTTATAGAAAAATTCCCAAATACAATTGAGAAATCGGACTTACATAGTCTATAAGTATGGATCCTTGGCCCTAATTTCCCATTGATCCAAATGAGTGACAAAGAAACATGTGCCCACAAATAGCCAAATTCCCGTAGAGTTGAACAAAATTTACACAATTTTAATCTTTAAAATTTTATAGAAAAATTCCCAAATACAATTGAGAAATCGGACTTACATAGTCTATAAGTATGGATCCTTGACTTTAATTTCCAATTGGTCCAAATGAGCGACAAACAAATTTTATAGAAAAATTCCCAAATACAATTGAGAAATCGGACTTACAAAGTCTATAAGTATGGATCCTTGGCTTTAATTTCCAATTGGACCAAATAAGCGACAAACAAATTTTATAGAAAAATTCCCAAATACAATTGAGAAATCGGACTTACATAGTCTATAAGTATGGATCCTTGGCTTTAATTTCCAATTGGACCAAATAAGCGACACACAAATTTTATAGAAAAATTCTCAAATACAATTGAGAAATCGGACTTACATAGTCTATAAGTATGGATCCTTGGCCCTAATTTCCCATTGATCCAAATGAGTGACAAAGAAAAATGTGCCCACAAATAGCCAAATTCCCGTAGAGTTGAACAAAATTTACACAATTTTAATCTTTAAAATTTTATAGAAAAATTCCCAAATACAATTGAGAAATCGGACTTACATAGTCTATAAGTATGGATCCTTGGCCTTAATTTCCAATTGGTCCAAATGAGTGACAAAGAAAAATGTGCCCACAAATAGCCAAATTCCCGTAGAGTTGAACAAAATTTACACAATTTTAATCTTTAAAATTTTATAGAAAAATTCCCAAATACAATTGAGAAATCGGACTTACATAGTCTATAAGTATAGATCCTTGGCTTTAATTTCCAATTGGTCCAAATAAGCGACAAACAAATTTTATAGAAAAATTCTCAAATACAATTGAGAAATCGTACTTACATAGTCTATAAGTATGGATCCTTGGCCTTAATTTCCAATTGGTCCAAATGAGTGACAAAGAAAAATGTGCCCACAAATAGCCAAATTCCCGTAGAGTTGAACAAAATTTACACAATTTTAATCTTTAAAATTTTATAGAAAAATTCCCAAATACAATTGAGAAATCGGACTTACATAGTCTATAAGTATGGATCCTTGGCCTTAATTTCCAATTGGTCCAAATGAGTGACAAAGAAAAATGTGCCCACAAATAGCCAAATTCCCGTAGAGTTGAACAAAATTTACACAATTTTAATCTTTAAAATTTTATAGAAAAATTCCCAAATACAATTGAGAAATCGGACTTACATAGTCTATAAGTATAGATCCTTGGCTTTAATTTCCAATTGGTCCAAATAAGCGACAAACAAATTTTATAGAAAAATTCTCAAATACAATTGAGAAATCGGACTTACATAGTCTATAAGTATGGATCCTTGGCCCTAATTTCCCATTGATCCAAATGAGTGACAAAGAAAAATGTGCCCACAAATAGCCAAATTCCCGTAGATTTGAACAAAATTTACACAATTTTAATCTTTAAAATTTTATAGAAAAATTCCCAAATACAATTGAGAAATCGGACTTACATAGTCTATAAGTATAGATCCTTGGCTTTAATTTCCAATTGGTCCAAATAAGCGACAAACAAATTTTATAGAAAAATTCTCAAATACAATTGAGAAATCGGACTTACATAGTCTATAAGTATGGATCCTTGGCCCTAATTTCCCATTGATCCAAATGAGTGACAAAGAAAAATGTGCCCACAAATAGCCAAATTCCCGTAGAGTTGAACAAAATTTACACAATTTTAATCTTCAAAATTTTATAGAAAAATTCCCAAATACAATTGAGAAATCGGACTTACATAGTCTATAAGTATAGATCCTTGGCTTTAATTTCCAATTGGTCCAAATAAGCGACAAACAAATTTTATAGAAAAATTCTCAAATACAATTGAGAAATCGGACTTACATAGTCTATAAGTATGGATCCTTGGCCCTAATTTCCCATTGATCCAAATGAGTGACAAAGAAAAATGTGCCCACAAATAGCCAAATTCCCGTAGAGTTGAAAAAAATTTACACAATTTTAATCTTCAAAATTTTATAGAAAAATTCCCAAATACAATTGAAAAATCGGACTTACAAAGTCTATAAGTATAGATCCTTGGCTTTAATTTCCAATTGGTCCAAATGAGTGACAAAGAAAAATGTGCCCACAAATAGCCAAATTCCCGTAGAGTTGAACAAAATTTACACAATTTTAATCTTTAAAATTTTATAGAAAAATTCCCAAATACAATTGAGAAATCGGACTTACATAGTCTATAAGTATGGATCCTTGGCTTTAATTTCCAATTGGTCCAAATAAGCGACAAACAAATTTTATAGAAAAATTCTCAAATACAATTGAGTAATCAGACTTACAAAGTCTATAAGTATGGATCCTTGGCCCTAATTTCCCATTGATCCAAATGAGTGACAAAGAAAAATGTGCCCACAAATAGCCAAATTCCCGTAGATTTGAACAAAATTTACACAATTTTAATCTTTAAAATTTTATAGAAAAATTCCCAAATACAATTGAGAAATCGGACTTACATAGTCTATAAGTATGGATCCTTGGCTTTAATTTCCAATTGGTCCAAATAAGCGACAAACAAATTTTATAGAAAAATTCTCAAATACAATTGAGTAATCGGACTTACAAAGTCTATAAGTATGGATCCTTGGCTTTAATTTCCAATTGGTCCAAATGAGTGACAAAGAAAAATGTGCCCACAAATAGCCAAATTCCCGTAGAGTTGAACAAAATTTACACAATTTTAATCTTTAAAATTTTATAGAAAAATTCCCAAATACAATTGAGTAATCGGACTTACAAAGTCTATAAGTATGGATCCTTGGCTTTAATTTCCACTTGGTCCAAATGAGCGACAAACAAATTTTATAGAAAAATTTCCAAATACAATTGAGAAATCGGACTTACATAGTCTATAAGTATGGATCCTTGGCTTTAATTTCCAATTGGTCCAAATGAGCGACAAACAAATTTTATAGAAAAATTCTTAAATACAATTGAGTAATCGGACTTACAAAGTCTATAAGTATGGATCCTTGGCCCTAATTTCCCATTGATCCAAATGAGTGACAAAGAAAAATGTGCCCACAAATAGCCAAATTCCCGTAGAGTTGAACAAAATTTACACACTTTTAATCTTTAAAATTTTATAGAAAAATTCCCAAATACAATTGAGAAATCGGACTTACATAGTCTATAAGTATGGATCCTTGGCCTTAATTTCCAATTGGTCCAAATGAGTGACAAACAAATTTTATAGAAAAATTCCCAAATACAATTGAGAAATCGGACTTACATAGTCTATAAGTATGGATCCTTGGCTTTAATTTCCACTTGGTCCAAATGAGCGACAAACATATTTTATAGAAAAATTTCCAAATACAATTGAGAAATCGGACTTACATAGTCTATAAGTATGGATCCTTGGCTTTAATTTCCAATTGGTCCAAATGAGCGACAAACAAATTTTATAGAAAAATTCTCAAATACAATTGAGTAATCGGACTTACAAAGTCTATAAGTATGGATCCTTGGCCCTAATTTCCCATTGATCCAAATGAGTGACAAAGAAAAATGTGCCCACAAATAGCCAAATTCCCGTAGAGTTGAACAAAATTTACACAATTTTAATCTTTAAAATTTTATAGAAAAATTCCCAAATACAATTGAGAAATCGGACTTACATAGTCTATAAGTATGGATCCTTGGCCCTAATTTCCCATTGATCCAAATGAGTGACAAAGAAAAATGTGCCCACAAATAGCCAAATTCCCGTAGAGTTGAACAAAATTTACACAATTTTAATCTTTAAAATTTTATAGAAAAATTCCCAAATACAATTGAGAAATCGGACTTACATAGTCTATAAGTATGGATCCTTGGCTTTAATTTCCAATTGGTCCAAATAAGCGACAAACAAATTTTATAGAAAAATTCCCAAATACAATTGAGAAATCGGACTTACATAGCCTATAAGTATGGATCCTTGGCTTTAATTTCCAATTGGTCCAAATGAGCGACAAACAAATTTTATAGAAAAATTCCCAAATACAATTGAGAAATCGGACTTACAAAGTCTATAAGTATGGATCCTTGGCTTTAATTTCCAATTGGTCCAAATAAGCGACAAACAAATTTTATAGAAAAATTCCCAAATACAATTGAGAAATCGGACTTACATAGTCTATAAGTATGGATCCTTGGCTTTAATTTCCAATTGGTCCAAATAAGCGACAAACAAATTTTATAGAAAAATTCTCAAATACAATTGAGAAATCGGACTTACATAGTCTATAAGTATGGATCCTTGGCTTTAATTTCCAATTGGTCCAAATAAGCGACAAACAAATTTTATAGAAAAATTCCCAAATACAATTGAGAAATCGGACTTACATAGTCTATAAGTATGGATCCTTGGCCCTAATTTCCCATTGATCCAAATGAGTGACAAAGAAAAATGTGCCCACAAATAGCCAAATTCCCGTAGAGTTGAACAAAATTTACACAATTTTAATCTTTAAAATTTTATAGAAAAATTCCCAAATACAATTGAGAAATCGGACTTACATAGTCTATAAGTATGGATCCTTGGCCTTAATTTCCAATTGGTCCAAATGAGTGACAAAGAAAAATGTGCCCACAAATAGCCAAATTCCCGTAGAGTTGAACAAAATTTACACAATTTTAATCTTTAAAATTTTATAGAAAAATTCCCAAATACAATTGAGAAATCGGACTTACATAGTCTATAAGTATGGATCCTTGGCCTTAATTTCCAATTGGTCCAAATGAGTGACAAACAAATTTTATAGAAAAATTCTCAAATACAATTGAGTAATCGGACTTACAAAGTCTATAAGTATGGATCCTTGGCCCTAATTTCCCATTGATCCAAATGAGTGACAAAGAAAAATGTGCCCACAAATAGCCAAATTCCCGTAGAGTTGAACAAAATTTACACAATTTTAATCTTTAAAATTTTATAGAAAAATTCCCAAATACAATTGAGAAATCGGACTTACATAGTCTATAAGTATGGATCCTTGGCCTTAATTTCCAATTGGTCCAAATGAGCGACAAACAAATTTTATAGAAAAATTCTCAAATACAATTGAGTAATCGGACTTACAAAGTCTATAAGTATGGATCCTTGGCCCTAATTTCCCATTGATCCAAATGAGTGACAAAGAAAAATGTGCCCACAAATAGCCAAATTCCCGTAGAGTTGAACAAAATTTATACAATTTTAATCTTTAAAATTTTATAGAAAAATTCCCAAATACAATTGAGAAATCGGACTTACATAGTCTATAAGTATGGATCCTTGGCCTTAATTTCCAATTGGTCCAAATGAGCGACAAACAAATTTTATAGAAAAATTCTCAAATACAATTGAGTAATCGGACTTACAAAGTCTATAAGTATGGATCCTTGGCCCTAATTTCCCATTGATCCAAATGAGTGACAAAGAAAAATGTGCCCACAAATAGCCAAATTCCCGTAGAGTTGAACAAAATTTACACAATTTTAATCTTTAAAATTTTATAGAAAAATTCCCAAATACAATTGAGAAATCGGACTTACATAGTCTATAAGTATGGATCCTTGGCCTTAATTTCCAATTGGTCCAAATGAGTGACAAAGAAAAATGTGCCCACAAATAGCCAAATTCCCGTAGAGTTGAACAAAATTTACACAAATTTAATCTTTAAAATTTTATAGAAAAATTCCCAAATACAATTGAGAAATCGGACTTACATAGTCTATAAGTATGGATCCTTGGCCTTAATTTCCAATTGGTCCAAATGAGCGACAAACAAGTTTTATAGAAAAATTCTCAAATACAATTGAGTAATCGGACTTACAAAGTCTATAAGTATGGATCCTTGGCCCTAATTTCCCATTGATCCAAATGAGTGACAAAGAAAAATGTGCCCACAAATAGCCAAATTCCCGTAGAGTTGAACAAAATTTACACAATTTTAATCTTTAAAATTTTATAGAAAAATTCCCAAATACAATTGAGAAATCGGACTTACATAGTCTATAAGTATGGATCCTTGGCCTTAATTTCCAATTGGTCCAAATGAGTGACAAAGAAAAATGTGCCCACAAATAGCCAAATTCCCGTAGAGTTGAACAAAATTTACACAAATTTAATCTTTAAAATTTTATAGAAAAATTCCCAAATACAATTGAGAAATCGGACTTACATAGTCTATAAGTATGGATCCTTGGCCTTAATTTCCAATTGGTCCAAATGAGCGACAAACAAGTTTTATAGAAAAATTCTCAAATACAATTGAGTAATCGGACTTACAAAGTCTATAAGTATGGATCCTTGGCCCTAATTTCCCATTGATCCAAATGAGTGACAAAGAAAATTGTGCCCACAAATAGCCAAATTCCCGTAGAGTTGAACAAAATTTACACAAATTTAATCTTTAAAATTTTATAGAAAAATTCCCAAATACAATTGAGAAATCGGACTTACATAGTCTATAAGTATGGATCCTTGGCCTTAATTTCCAATTGGTCCAAATGAGCGACAAACAAGTTTTATAGAAAAATTCTCAAATACAATTGAGTAATCAGACTTACAAAGTCTATAAGTATGGATCCTTGGCCCTAATTTCCCATTGATCCAAATGAGTGACAAAGAAAAATGTGCCCACAAATAGCCAAATTCCCGTAGAGTTGAACAAAATTTACACAATTTTAATCTTTAAAATTTTATAGAAAAATTCCCAAATACAATTGAGAAATCGGACTTACATAGTCTATAAGTATGGATCCTTGGCCTTAATTTCCAATTGGTCCAAATGAGTGACAAAGAAAAATGTGCCCACAAATAGCCAAATTCCCGTAGAGTTGAACAAAATTTACACAATTTTAACCTTTAAAATTTTATAGAAAAATTCCCAAATACAATTGAGAAATCGGACTTACATAGTCTATAAGTATGGATCCTTGGCCCTAATTTCCCATTGATCCAAAAGAGTGACAAAGAAAAATGTGCCCACAAATAGCCAAATTCCCGTTGAGTTGAACAAAATTTACACAATTTTAATCTTTAAAATTTTATAGAAAAATTCCCAAATACAATTGAGAAATCGGACTTACATAGTCTATAAGTATGGATCCTTGGTTTTAATTTCCAATTGGTCCAAATGAGTGACAAAGAAAAATGTGCCCACAAATAGCCAAATTCCCGTAGAGTTGAACAAAATTTACACAATTTTAATCTTTAAAATTTTATAGAAAAATTCCCAAATACAGTTGAGAAATCGGACTTACATAGTCTATAAGTATGGATCCTTGGCTTTAATTTCCAATTGGTCCAAATGAGCGACAAACAAATTTTATAGAAAAATTCTCAAATACAATTGAGAAATCGGACTTACAAAGTCTATAAGTATGGATCCTTGGCCTTAATTTCCCATTGATCCAAATGAGTGACAAAGAAAAATGTGCCCACAAATAGCCAAATTCCCGTAGAGTTGAACAAAATTTACACAATTTTAATCTTTAAAATTTTATAGAAAAATTCCCAAATACAATTGAGAAATCGGACTTACATAGTCTATAAGTATGGATCCTTGACTTTAATTTCCAATTGGTCCAAATGAGCGACAAACAAATTTTATAGAAAAATTCCCAAATACAATTGAGAAATCGGACTTACATAGTCTATAAGTATGGATCCTTGGCTTTAATTTCCAATTGGTCCAAATAAGCGACAAACAAATTTTATAGAAAAATTCTCAAATACAATTGAGAAATCGGACTTACATAGTCTATAAGTATGGATCCTTGGCTTTAATTTCCAATTGGTCCAAATAAGCGACAAACAAATTTTATAGAAAAATTCTCAAATACAATTGAGAAATCGGACTTACATAGTCTATAAGTATGGATCCTTGGCTTTAATTTCCAATTGGTCCAAATGAGCGACAAACAAATTTTATAGAAAAATTCTCAAATACAATTGAGAAATCGGACTTACATAGTCTATAAGTATGGATCCTTGGCTTTAATTTCCAATTGGTCCAAATAAGCGACAAACAAATTTTATAGAAAAATTCTCAAATACAATTGAGAAATCGGACTTACATAGTCTATAAGTATGGATCCTTGGCTTTAATTTCCAATTGGTCCAAATGAGCGACAAACAATTTTTATAGAAAAATTCTCAAATACAATTGAGAAATCGGACTTACAAAGTCTATAAGTATGGATCCTTGGCCTTAATTTCCCATTGATCCAAATGAGTGACAAAGAAAAATGTGCCCACAAATAGCCAAATTCCCGTAGAGTTGAACAAAATTTACACAATTTTAATCTCCAAAATTTTATAGAAAAATTCCCAAATACAATTGAGAAATCGGACTTACATAGTCTATAAGTATGGATCCTTGGCTTTAATTTTTAATTGGTCCAAATGAGTGACAAACAAATTTTATAGAAAAATTCTCAAATACAAATGAGTAATCGGACTTACAAAGTCTATAAGTATGGATCCTTGGCTTTAATTTCCAATTGGTCCAAATGAGTGACAAACAATTTTTATAGAAAAATTCTCAAATACAATTGAGAAATCGGACTTACAAAGTCTATAAGTATGGATCCTTGGCTTTAATTTCCAATTGGTCCAAATGAGTGATAAACAGATTTTATAGAAAAATTCTCAAATACAATTGAGAAATCGGACTTAAAAAGTCTATAAGTATGGAACCTTGGCCCTAATTTCCCATTGATCCAAATGAGTGACAAAGAAAAATGTGCCCACAAATAGCCAAATTCCCGTAGAGTTGAACAAAATTTACACAATTTTAATCTCCAAAATTTTATAGAAAAATTCCCAAATACAATTGAGAAATCGGACTTACATAGTCTATTAGTATGGATCCTTGGCTTTAATTTCCAATTGGTCCAAATGAGTGACAAACAATTTTTATAGAAAAATTCTCAAATACAATTGAGAAATCGGACTTACAAAGTCTATAAGTATGGATCCTTGGCCTTAATTTCCCATTGATCCAAATGAGTGACAAAGAAAAATGTGCCCACAAATAGCCAAATTCCCGTAGAGTTGAACAAAATTTACACAATTTTAATCTTTAAAATTTTATAGAAAAATTCCACAAATACAATTGAGAAATCGGACTTACATAGTCTATAAGTATGGATCCTTAGCTTTAATTTCCAATTGGTCCAAATGAGCGACATACAAATTTTATAGAAAAATTCCCAAATACAATTGAGAAATCGGACTTACATAGTCTATAAGTATGGATCCTTGGCTTTAATTTCCAATTGGTCCAAATGAGCGACAAACAAATTTTATAGAAAAATTCTCAAATACAATTGAGAAATCGGACTTACAAAGTCTATAAGTATGGATCCTTGGCCTTAATTTCCAATTGGTCCAAATGAGCGACAAACAAATTTTATAGAAAAATTCTCAAATACAAATGAGTAATCGGACTTACAAAGTCTATAAGTATGGATCCTTGGCTTTAATTTCCAATTGGTCCAAATGAGTGACAAACAAATTTTATAGAAAAATTCTCAAATACAAATGAGTAATCGGACTTACAAAGTCTATAAGTATGGATCCTTGGCTTTAATTTCCAATTGGTCCAAATGAGTGATAAACAAATTTTATAGAAAAATTTTCAAATACAATTGAGAAATCGGACTTACAAAGTCTATAAGTATGGATCCTTGGCCTTAATTTCCCATTTATCCAAATGAGTGACAAAGAAAAATGTGCCCACAAATAGCCAAATTCCCGTATAGTTGAACAAAATTTACACAATTTTAATCTTTAAAATTTTATAGAAAAATTACCAAATACAATTGAGAAATCGGACTTACATAGTCTATAAGTATGGATCCTTGGCTTTAATTTCCAATTGGTCCAAATGAGCGACAAACAAATTTTATAGAAAAATTCTCAAATACAATTGAGAAATCGGACTTACAAAGTCTATAAGTATGGATCCTTGGCCTTAATTTCCCATTGATCCAAATGAGTGACAAAGAAAAATGTGCCCACAAATAGCCAAATTCCCGTAGAGTTGAACAAAATTTACACAATTTTAATCTTTAAAATTTTATAGAAAAATTCTCAAATACAAATGAGTAATCGGACTTACAAAGTCTATAAGTATGGATCCTTGGCTTTAATTTCCAATTGGTCCAAATGAGCGACAAACAAATTTTATAGAAAAATTACCAAATACAATTGAGAAATCGGACTTACATAGTCTATAAGTATGGATCCTTGGCTTTAATTTCCAATTGGTCCAAATGAGCGACAAACAAATTTTATAGAAAAATTCTCAAATACAATTGAGAAATCGGACTTACAAAGTCTATAAGTATGGATCCTTGGCCTTAATTTCCCATTGATCCAAATGAGTGACAAAGAAAAATGTGCCCACAAATAGCCAAATTCCCGTAGAGTTGAACAAAATTTACACAATTTTAATCTTTAAAATTTTATAGAAAAATTCCCAAATACAATTGAGAAATCGGACTTTTATAGTCTATAAGTATGGATCCTTGGCTTTAATTTCCAATTGGTCCAAATAAGCGACAAACAAATTTTATAGAAAAATTCTCAAATACAATTGAGAAATCGGACTTACATAGTCTATAAGTATGGATCCTTGGCTTTAATTTTCAATTGGTCCAAATGAGTGACAAACAAATTTTATAGAAAAATTCTCAAATACAATTGAGAAATCGGACTAACAAAGTCTATAAGTATGGATCCTTGGCCCTAATTTCCCATTGATCCAAATGAGTGACAAAGAAAAATGTGCCCACAAATAGCCAAATTCCCGTAGAGTTGAACAAAATTTACACAATTTTAATCTTTAAAATTTTATAGAAAAATTCCCAAATACAATTGAGAAATCGGACTTACATAGTCTATAAGTATGGATCCTTGGCTTTAATTTCCAATTGGTCCAAATGAGTGACAAAGAAAAATGTGACCACAAATAGCCAAATTCCCGTAGAGTTGAACAAAATTAACACAATTTTAATCTTTAAAATTTTATAGAAAAATTCTCAAATACAATTGAGAAATCGGACTTACATAGTCTATAAGTATGGATCCTTGGCTTTAATTTCCAATTGGTCCAAATGAGCGACAAACAAATTTTATAGAAAAATTCCCAAATACAATTGAGAAATCGGACTTACATAGTCTATAAGTATGGATCCTTGGCTTTAATTTCCAATTGGTCCAAATAAGCGACAAACAAATTTTATAGAAAAATTCCCAAATACAATTGAGAAATCGGACTTACATAGTCTATAAGTATGGATCCTTGGCTTTAATTTCCAATTGGTCCAAATGAGTGACAAAGAAAAATGTGCCCACAAATAGCCAAATTCCCGTAGAGTTGAACAAAATTTACACAATTTTAATCTTTAAAATTTTATAGAAAAATTCCCAAATACAATTGAGAAATCGGACTTACATAGTCTATAAGTATGGATCCTTGGCTTTAATTTCCAATTGGTCCAAATGAGTGACAAAGAAAAATGTGACCACAAATAGCCAAATTCCCGTAGAGTTGAACAAAATTTACACAATTTTAATCTTTAAAATTTTATAGAAAAATTCTCAAATACAATTGAGAAATCGGACTTACATAGTCTATAAGTATGGATCCTTGGCTTTAATTTCCAATTGGTCCAAATGAGTGACAAAGAAAAATGTGACCACAAATAGCCAAATTCCCGTAGAGTTGAACAAAATTTACACAATTTTAATCTTTAAAATTTTATAGAAAAATTCTCAAATACAATTGAGAAATCGGACTTACATAGTCTATAAGTATGGATCCTTGGCTTTAATTTCCAATTGGTCCAAATGAGTGACAAAGAAAAATGTGACCACAAATAGCCAAATTCCCGTAGAGTTGAACAAAATTTACACAATTTTAATCTTTAAAATTTTATAGAAAAATTCTCAAATACAATTGAGAAATCGGACTTACATAGTCTATAAGTATGGATCCTTGGCTTAAATTTCCAATTGGTCCAAATAAGCGACAAACAAATTTTATAGAAAAATTCCCAAATACAATTGAGAAATCGGACTTACATAGTCTATAAGTATGGATCCTTGGCTTTAATTTCCAATTGGTCCAAATAAGCGACAAACAAATTTTATAGAAAAATTCCCAAATACAATTGAGAAATCGGACTTACATAGTCTATAAGTATGGATCCTTGGCTTTAATTTCCAATTGGTCCAAATGAGTGACAAAGAAAAATGTGACCACAAATAGCCAAATTCCCGTCGAGTTGAACAAAATTTACACAATTTTAATCTTTAAAATTTTATAGAAAAATTCCCAAATACAATTGAGAAATCGGACTTACATAGTCTATAAGTATGGATCCTTGGCTTTAATTTCCAATTGGTCCAAATAACCGACAAACAAATTTTATAGAAAAATTCCCAAATACAATTGAGAAATCGGACTTACATAGTCTATAAGTATGGATCCTTGGCTTTAATTTCCAATTGGTCCAAATAAGCGACAAACAAATTTTATAGAAAAATTCCCAAATACAATTGAGAAATCGGACTTACATAGTCTATAAGTATGGATCCTTGGCTTTAATTTCCAATTGGTCCAAATGAGTGACAAAGAAAAATGTGACCACAAATAGCCAAATTCCCGTAGAGTTGAACAAAATTTACACAATTTTAATCTTTAAAATTTTATAGAAAAATTCTCAAATACAATTGAGAAATCGGACTTACATAGTCTATAAGTATGGATCCTTGGCTTTAATTTCCAATTGGTCCAAATGAGTGACAAAGAAAAATGTGACCACAAATAGCCAAATTCCCGTAGAGTTGAACAAAATTTACACAATTTTAATCTTTAAAATTTTATAGAAAAATTCCCAAATACAATTGAGAAATCGGACTTACAAAGTCTATAAGTATGGATCCTTGGCTTTAATTTCCAATTGGTCCAAATGAGTGATAAACAAATTTTATAGAAAAATTCCCAAATACAATTGAGAAATCGGACTTACATAGTCTATAAGTATGGATCCTTGGCTTTAATTTCCAATTGGTCCAAATGAGTGACAAAGAAAAATGTGACCACAAATAGCCAAATTCCCGTAGAGTTGAACAAAATTTACACAATTTTAATCTTTAAAATTTTATAGAAAAATTCTCAAATACAATTGAGAAATCGGACTTACATAGTCTATAAGTATGGATCCTTGGCTTTAATTTCCAATTGGTCCAAATGAGTGACAAAGAAAAATGTGACCACAAATAGCCAAATTCCCGTAGAGTTGAACAAAATTTACACAATTTTAATCTTTAAAATTTTATAGAAAAATTCTCAAATACAATTGAGAAATCGGACTTACATAGTCTATAAGTATGGATCCTTGGCTTTAATTTCCAATTGGTCCAAATGAGTGACAAAGAAAAATGTGACCACAAATAGCCAAATTCCCGTAGAGTTGAACAAAATTTACACAATTTTAATCTTTAAAATTTTATAGAAAAATTCTCAAATACAATTGAGAAATCGGACTTACATAGTCTATAAGTATGGATCCTTGGCTTTAATTTCCAATTGGTCCAAATGAGTGACAAAGAAAAATGTGACCACAAATAGCCAAATTCCCGTAGAGTTGAACAAAATTTACACAATTTTAATCTTTAAAATTTTATAGAAAAATTCTCAAATACAATTGAGAAATCGGACTTACATAGTCTATAAGTATGGATCCTTGGCTTTAATTTCCAATTGGTCCAAATGAGTGACAAAGAAAAATGTGACCACAAATAGCCAAATTCCCGTAGAGTTGAACAAAATTTACACAATTTTAATCTTTAAAATTTTATAGAAAAATTCCCAAATACAATTGAGAAATCGGACTTACAAAGTCTATAAGTATGGATCCTTGGCTTTAATTTCCAATTGGTCCAAATGAGTGATAAACAAATTTTATAGAAAAATTCCCAAATACAATTGAGAAATCGGACTTACATAGTCTATAAGTATGGATCCTTGGCTTTAATTTCCAATTGGTCCAAATGAGTGACAAAGAAAAATGTGACCACAAATAGCCAAATTCCCGTAGAGTTGAACAAAATTTACACAATTTTAATCTTTAAAATTTTTTAGACAAATTCTCAAATACAATTGAGAAATCGGACTTACATAGTCTATAAGTATGGATCCTTGGCTTTAATTTCCAATTGGTCCAAATAAGCGACAAACAAATTTTATAGAAAAATTCCCAAATACAATTGAGAAATCGGACTTACATAGTCTATAAGTATGGATCCTTGGCTTTAATTTCCAATTGGTCCAAATGAGTGACAAAGAAAAATGTGACCACAAATAGCCAAATTCCCGTAGAGTTGAACAAAATTTACACAATTTTAATCTTTAAAATTTTATAGAAAAATTCTCAAATACAATTGAGAAATCGGACTTACATAGTCTATAAGTATGGATCCTTGGCTTTAATTTCCAATTGGTCCAAATGAGTGACAAAGAAAAATGTGACCACAAATAGCCAAATTCCCGTAGAGTTGAACAAAATTTACACAATTTTAATCTTTAAAATTTTATAGAAAAATTCTCAAATACAATTGAGAAATCGGACTTACATAGTCTATAAGTATGGATCCTTGGCTTTAATTTCCAATTGGTCCAAATGAGCGACAAACAAATTTTATAGAAAAATTCCCAAATACAATTGAGAAATCGGACTTACATAGTCTATAAGTATGGATCCTTGGCTTTAATTTCCAATTGGTCCAAATAAGCGACAAACAAATTTTATAGAAAAATTCCCAAATACAATTGAGAAATCGGACTTACATAGTCTATAAGTATGGATCCTTGGCTTTAATTTCCAATTGGTCCAAATGAGTGACAAAGAAAAATGTGACCACAAATAGCCAAATTCCCGTAGAGTTGAACAAAATTTACACAATTTTAATCTTTAAAATTTTATAGAAAAATTCTCAAATACAATTGAGAAATCGGACTTACATAGTCTATTAGTATGGATCCTTGGCTTTAATTTCCAATTGGTCCAAATGAGTGACAAAGAAAAATGTGACCACAAATAGCCAAATTCCCGTAGAGTTGAACAAAATTTACACAATTTTAATCTTTAAAATTTTATAGAAAAATTCTCAAATACAATTGAGAAATCGGACTTACATAGTCTATTAGTATGGATCCTTGGCTTTAATTTCCAATTGGTCCAAATGAGTGACAAAGAAAAATGTGACCACAAATAGCCAAATTCCCGTAGAGTTGAACAAAATTTACACAATTTTAATCTTTAAAATTTTATAGAAAAATTCTCAAATACAATTGAGAAATCGGACTTACATAGTCTATTAGTATGGATCCTTGGCTTTAATTTCCAATTGGTCCAAATGAGTGACAAAGAAAAATGTGACCACAAATAGCCAAATTCCCGTAGAGTTGAACAAAATTTACACAATTTTAATCTTTAAAATTTTATAGAAAAATTCTCAAATACAATTGAGAAATCGGACTTACATAGTCTATTAGTATGGATCCTTGGCTTTAATTTCCAATTGGTCCAAATGAGCGACAAACAAATTTTATAGAAAAATTCCCAAATACAATTGAGAAATCGGACTTACATAGTCTATAAGTATGGATCCTTGGCTTTAATTTCCAATTGGTCCAAATGAGTGACAAAGAAAAATGTGACCACAAATAGCCAAATTCCCGTAGAGTTGAACAAAATTTACACAATTTTAATCTTTAAAATTTTATAGAAAAATTCTCAAATACAATTGAGAAATCGGACTTACATAGTCTATTAGTATGGATCCTTGGCTTTAATTTCCAATTGGTCCAAATGAGTGACAAAGAAAAATGTGACCACAAATAGCCAAATTCCCGTAGAGTTGAACAAAATTTACACAATTTTAATCTTTAAAATTTTATAGAAAAATTCTCAAATACAATTGAGAAATCGGACTTACATAGTCTATTAGTATGGATCCTTGGCTTTAATTTCCAATTGGTCCAAATGAGCGACAAACAAATTTTATAGAAAAATTCCCAAATACAATTGAGAAATCGGACTTACATAGTCTATAAGTATGGATCCTTGGCTTTAATTTCCAATTGGTCCAAATGAGTGACAAAGAAAAATGTGCCCACAAATAGCCAAATTCCCTTAGAGTTGAAAAAAATTTACACAATTTTAATCTTTAAAATTTTATAGAAAAATTCCCAAATACAATTGAGAAATCGGACTTACATAGTCTATAAGTATGGATCCTTGGCTTTAATTTCCAATTGGTCCAAATGAGTGACAAAGAAAAATGTGACCACAAATAGCCAAATTCCCGTAGAGTTGAACAAAATTTACACAATTTTAATCTTTAAAATTTTATAGAAAAATTCCCAAATACAATTGAGAAATCGGACTTACAAAGTCTATAAGTATGGATCCTTGGCCTTAATTTTCAATTGGTCCAAATGAGTGACAAAGAAAAATGTGACCACAAATAGCCAAATTCCCGTAGAGTTGAACAAAATTTACACAATTTTAATCTTTAAAATTTTATAGAAAAATTCCCAAATACAATTGAGAAATCGGACTTACATAGTCTATAAGTATGGATCCTTGGCTTTAATTTCCAATTGGTCCAAATGAGCGACAAACAAATTTTATAGAAAAATTCTCAAATACAATTAAGAAATCGGACTTACAAAGTCTATAAGTATGGATCCTTGACTTTAATTTCCAATTGGTCCAAATGAGTGACAAAGAAAAATGTGACCACAAATAGCCAAATTCCCGTAGAGTTGAACAAAATTTACACAATTTTAATCTTTAAAATTTTATAGAAAAATTCCCAAATACAATTGAGAAATCGGACTTACATAGTCTATAAGTATGGATCCTTGGCTTTAATTTTCAATTGGTCCAAATAAGCGACAAACAAATTTTATAGAAAAATTCCCAAATACAATTGAGAAATCGGACTTACATAGTCTATAAGTATGGATCCTTGGCTTTAATTTTCAATTGGTCCAAATAAGCGACAAACAAATTTTATAGAAAAATTCTCAAATACAATTGAGAAATCGGACTTACAAAGTCTATAAGTATGGATCCTTGACTTTAATTTCCAATTGGTCCAAATGAGTGACAAAGAAAAATGTGACCACAAATAGCCAAATTCCCGTAGAGTTGAACAAAATTTACACAATTTTAATCTTTAAAATTTTATAGAAAAATTCCCAAATACAATTGAGAAATCGGACTTACATAGTCTATAAGTATGGATCCTTGGCTTTAATTTTCAATTGGTCCAAATAAGCGACAAACAAATTTTATAGAAAAATTCCCAAATACAATTGAGAAATCGGACTTACAAAGTCTATAAGTATGGATCCTTGACTTTAATTTCCAATTGGTCCAAATGAGTGACAAAGAAAAATGTGACCACAAATAGCCAAATTCCCGTAGAGTTGAACAAAATTTACACAATTTTAATCTTTAAAATTTTATAGAAAAATTCTCAAATACAATTGAGAAATCGGACTTACAAAGTCTATAAGTATGGATCCTTGACTTTAATTTCCAATTGGTCCAAATGAGTGACGAAGAAAAATGTGACCACAAATAGCCAAATTCCCGTAGAGTTGAACAAAATTTACACAATTCTAATCTTTAAAATTTTATAGAAAAATTCCCAAATACAATTGAGAAATCGGACTTACAAAGTCTATAAGTATGGATCCTTGACTTTAATTTCCAATTGGTCCAAATGAGTGACAAAGAAAAATGTGACCACAAATAGCCAAATTCCCGTAGAGTTGAACAAAATTTACACAATTTTAATCTTTAAAATTTTATAGAAAAATTCCCAAATACAATTGAGAAATCGGACTTACATAGTCTATAAGTATGGATCCTTGGCTTTAATTTCCAATTGGTCCAAATAAGCGACAAACAAATTTTATAGAAAAATTCTCAAATACAATTGAGAAATCGGACTTACAAAGTCTATAAGTATGTATCCTTGACTTTAATTTCCAATTGGTCCAAATGAGTGACAAAGAAAAATGTGACCACAAATAGCCAAATTCCCGTAGAGTTGAACAAAATTTACACAATTTTAATCTTTAAAATTTTATAGAAAAATTCCCAAATACAATTGAGAAATCGGACTTACATAGTCTATAAGTATGGATCCTTGGCTTTAATTTCCAATTGGTCCAAATGAGCGACAAACAAATTTTATAGAAAAATTCCCAAATACAATTGAGAAATCGGACTTACATAGTCTATAAGTATAGATCCTTGGCTTTAATTTTCAATTGGTCCAAAAAAGCGACAAACAAATTTTATAGAAAAATTCTCAAATACAATTGAGAAATCGGACTTACAAAGTCTATAAGTATGGATCCTTGACTTTAATTTCCAATTGGTCCAAATGAGTGACAAAGAAAAATGTGACCACAAATAGCCAAATTCCCGTAGAGTTGAACAAAATTTACACAATTTTAATCTTTAAAATTTTATAGAAAAATTCCCAAATACAATTGAGAAATCGGACTTACATAGTCTATAAGTATGGATCCTTGGCTTTAATTTCCAATTGGTCCAAATAAGCGACAAACAAATTTTATAGAAAAATTCTCAAATACAATTGAGAAATCGGACTTACAAAGTCTATAAGTATGGATCCTTGACTTTAATTTCCAATTGGTCCAAATGAGTGACAAAGAAAAATGTGACCACAAATAGCCAAATTCCCGTAGAGTTGAACAAAATTTACACAATTTTAATCTTTAAAATTTTATAGAAAAATTCCCAAATACAATTGAGAAATCGGACTTACAAAGTCTATAAGTATGGATCCTTGGCTGTAATTTCCCGTTGATCCAAATGAGTGACAAAGAAAAATGTGCCCACAAATAGCAAAATTCCCGTAGAGTTGAACAAAATTTACACAATTTTAATCTTTAAAATTTTATAGAAAAATTCCCAAATACAATTGAGAAATCGGACTTACATAGTCTATAAGTATGGATCCTTGGCTTTAATTTCCAATTGGTCCAAATGAGCGACAAACAAATTTTATAGAAAAATTCCCAAATACAATTGAGAAATCGGACTTACATAGTCTATAAGTATGGATCCTTGGCTTTAATTTTCAATTGGTCCAAATAAGCGACAAACAAATTTTATAGAAAAATTCTCAAATACAATTGAGAAATCGGACTTACAAAGTCTATAAGTATGGATCCTTGACTTTAATTTCCAATTGGTCCAAATGAGTGACAAAGAAAAATGTGACCACAAATAGCCAAATTCCCGTAGAGTTGAACAAAATTTACACAATTTTAATCTTTAAAATTTTATAGAAAAATTCCCAAATACAATTGAGAAATCGGACTTACATAGTCTATAAGTATGGATCCTTGGCCTTAATTTCCAATTGGTCCAAATGAGTGACAAACAAATTTTATAGAAAAATTCCCAAATACAATTGAGAAATCGGACTTACATAGTCTATAAGTATGGATCCTTGGCTTTAATTTCCAATTGGTCCAAATGAGCGACAAACAAATTTTATAGAAAAATTCCCAAATACAATTGAGAAATCGGACTTATAAAGTCTATAAGTATGGATCCTTGGCTTTAATTTCCAATTGGTCCAAATGAGCGACAAACATATTTTAAAGAAAAATTCTCAAATACAAATGAGTAATCGGACTTACAAAGTCTATAAGTATGGATCCTTGGCCCTAATTTCCCCTTGATCCAAATGAGTGACAAAGAAAAATGTGCCCACAAATAGCAAAATTCCCGTAGAGTTGAACAAAATTTACACAATTTTAATCTTTAAAATTTTATAGAAAAATTCCCAAATACAATTGAGAAATCGGACTTACATAGTCTATAAGTATGGATCCTTGGCTTTAATTTCCAATTGGTCCAAATAAGCGACAAACAAATTTTATAGAAAAATTCTCAAATACAATTGAGAAATCGGACTTACAAAGTCTATAAGTATGGATCCTTGGCTTTAATTTCCAATTGGTCCAAATGAGTGACAAAGAAAAATGTGCCCACAAATAGCCAAATTCCCGTAGAGTTGAACAAAATTTACACAATTTTAATCTTTAAAATTTTATAGAAAAATTCCCAAATACAATTGAGAAATCGGACTTACATAGTCTATAAGTATGGATCCTTGACCTTAATTTCCAATTGGTCCAAATGAGTGAAAAACAAATGTTATAGAAAAATTCCCAAATACAATTGAGAAATCGGACTTACATAGTCTATAAGTATGGATCCTTGGCCTTAATTTCCAATTGGTCCAAATGAGTGACAAACAAATTTTATAGAAAAATTCCCAAATACAATTGAGAAATCGGACTTACATAGTCTATAAGTATGGATTCTTGGCTTTAATTTCCAATTGGTCCAAATGAGCGACAAACAAATTTTATAGAAAAATTCTCAAATACAATTGAGTAATCGGACTTACAAACTCTATAAGTATGGATCCTTGGCCCTAATTTCCCATTGATCCAAATGAGTGACAAAGAAAAATGTGCCCACAAGTAGCCAAATTCCCGTAGAGTTGAACAAAATTTACACAATTTTAATCTTTAAAATTTTATAGAAAAATTCCCAAATACAATTGAGAAATTGGACTTACATAGTCTATAAGTATGGATCCTTGGCTTTAATTTCCAATTGGTCCAAATGAGCGACAAACAAATTTTATAGAAAAATTCCCAAATACAATTGAGAAATCGGACTTACATAGTCTATAAGTATGGATCCTTGGCTTTAATTTCCAATTGGTCCAAATGAGCGACAAACAAATTTTATAGAAAAATTCTCAAATACAATTGAGAAATCGGACTTACAAAGTCTATAAGTATGGATCCTTGACTTTAATTTCCAATTGGTCCAAATGAGTGACAAAGAAAAATGTGACCACAAATAGCCAAATTCCCGTAGAGTTGAACAAAATTTACACAATTTTAATCTTTAAAATTTTATAGAAAAATTCCCAAATACAATTGAGAAATCGGACTTACATAGTCTATAAGTATGGATCCTTGGCTTTAATTTCCAATTGGTCCAAATGAGCGACAAACAAATTTTATAGAAAAATTCCCAAATACAATTGAGAAATCGGACTTACATAGTCTATAAGTATGGATCCTTGGCCTTAATTTCCAATTGGTCCAAATGAGTGACAAACAAATTTTATAGAAAAATTCCCAAATACAATTGAGAAATCGGACTTACAAAGTCTATAAGTATGGATCCTTGGCCCTAATTTCCCATTGATCCAAATGAGTGACAAAGAAAAATGTGCCCACAAATAGCCAAATTCCCGTAGAGTTGAACAAAATTTACACAATTTTAATCTTTAAAATTTTATAGAAAAATTCCCAAATACAATTGAGAAATCGGACTTACATAGTCTATAAGTATGGATCCTTGGCTTTAATTTCCAATTGGTCCAAATGAGTGACAAACAAATTTTATAGAAAAATTCTCAAATACAATTGAGAAATCGGACTTACAAAGTCTATAAGTATGGATCCTTGGCCCTAATTTCCCATTGATCCAAATGAGTGACAAAGAAAAATGTGCCCACAAATAGCCAAATTCCCGTAGAGTTGAACAAAATTTACACAATTTTAATCTTTAAAATTTTATAGAAAAATTCCCAAATACAATTGAGAAATCGGACTTACATAGTCTATAAGTATGGATCCTTGGCTTTAATTTCCAATTGGTCCAAATGAGTGACAAACAAATTTTATAGAAAAATTCTCAAATACAATTGAGAAATCGGACTTACAAAGTCTATAAGTATGGATCCTTGGCCCTAATTTCCCATTGATCCAAATGAGTGACAAAGAAAAATGTGCCCACAAATAGCCAAATTCCCGTAGAGTTGAACAAAATTTACACAATTTTAATCTTTAAAATTTTATAGAAAAATTCCCAAATACAATTGAGAAATCGGACTTACATAGTCTATAAGTATGGATCCTTGGCTTTAATTTCCAATTGGTCCAAATGAGCGACAAACAAATTTTATAGAAAAATTCCCAAATACAATTGAGAAATCGGACTTACATAGTCTATAAGTATGGATCCTTGGCTTTAATTTCCAATTGGTCCAAATGAGCGACAAACAAATTTTATAGAAAAATTCTCAAATACAATTGAGAAATCGGACTTACAAATTCTATAAGTATGGATCCTTGACTTTAATTTCCAATTGGTCCAAATGAGTGACAAAGAAAAATGTGACCACAAATAGCCAAATTCCCGTAGAGTTGAACAAAATTTACACAATTTTAATCTTTAAAATTTTATAGAAAAATTCCCAAATACAATTGAGAAATCGGACTTACATAGTCTATAAGTATGGATCCGTGGCCCTAATTTCCCATTGATCCAAATGAGTGACAAACAAATTTTATAGAAAAATTTTCAAATACAATTGAGAAATCGGACTTACATAGTCTATAAGTATGGATCCTTGGCTTTAATTTCCAATTGGTCCAAATGAGCGACAAACAAATTTTATAGAAAAATTCCCAAATACAATTGAGAAATCGGACTTACATAGTCTATAAGTATGGATCCTTGGCTTTAATTTCCAATTGGTCCAAATGAGCGACAAACAAATTTTATAGAAAAATTCTCAAATACAATTGAGAAATCGGACTTACAAATTCTATAAGTATGGATCCTTGACTTTAATTTCCAATTGGTCCAAATGAGTGACAAAGAAAAATGTGACCACAAATAGCCAAATTCCCGTAGAGTTGAACAAAATTTACACAATTTTAATCTTTAAAATTTTATAGAAAAATTCCCAAATACAATTGAGAAATCGGACTTACATAGTCTATAAGTATGGATCCGTGGCCCTAATTTCCCATTGATCCAAATGAGTGACAAACAAATTTTATCGAAAAATTTTCAAATACAATTGAGAAATCGGACTTACATAGTCTATAAGTATGGATCCTTGGCTTTAATTTCCAATTGGTCCAAATGAGCGACAAACAAATTTTATAGAAAAATTCCCAAATACAATTGAGAAATCGGACTTACATAGTCTATAAGTATGGATCCTTGGCTTTAATTTCCAATTGGTCCAAATGAGCGACAAACAAATTTTATAGAAAAATTCTCAAATACAATTGAGAAATCGGACTTACAAATTCTATAAGTATGGATCCTTGACTTTAATTTCCAATTGGTCCAAATGAGTGACAAAGAAAAATGTGACCACAAATAGCCAAATTCCCGTAGAGTTGAACAAAATTTACACAATTTTAATCTTTAAAATTTTATAGAAAAATTCCCAAATACAATTGAGAAATCGGACTTACATAGTCTATAAGTATGGATCCTTGGCTTTAATTTCCAATTGGTCCAAATGAGCGACAAACAAATTTTATAGAAAAATTCTCAAATACAATTGAGAAATCGGACTTACAAAGTCTATAAGTATGGATCCTTGGCCTAATTTCCCATTGATCCAAATGAGTGACAAAGAAAAATGTGCCCACAAATAGCCAAATTCCCGTAGAGTTGAACAAAATTTACACAATTTTAATCTTTAAAATTTTATAGAAAAATTCCCAAATACAATTGAGAAATCGGACTTACATAGTCTATAAGTATGGATCCGTGGCCCTAATTTCCCATTGATCCAAATGAGTGACAAACAAATTTTATAGAAAAATTCTCAAATACAATTGAGAAATCGGACTTACAAAGTCTATAAGTATGGATCCTTGGCCCTAATTTCCCATTGATCCAAATGAGTGACAAACAAATTTTATAGAAAAATTCTCAAATACAATTGAGAAATCGGACTTACAAAGTCTATAAGTATGGATCCTTGGCCCTAATTTCCCATTGGTCCAAATGAGTGACAAACAAATTTTATAGAAAAATTCTCAAATACAATTGAGAAATCGGACTTACAAAGTCTATAAGTATGGATCCTTGGCCCTAATTTCCCATTGATCCAAATGAGTGACAAAGAAAAATGTGCCCACAAATAGCCAAATTCCCGTAGAGTTGAACAAAATTTACACAATTTTAATCTTTAAAATTTTATAGAAAAATTCCCAAATACAATTGAGAAATCGGACTTACATAGTCTATAAGTATGGATCCTTGGCTTTAATTTCCAATTGGTCCAAATGAGCGACAAACAAATTTTATAGAAAAATTCTCAAATACTATTGAGAAATCGGACTTACAAAGTCTATAAGTATGGATCCTTGGCCTAATTTCCCATTGATCCAAATGAGTGACAAAGAAAAATGTGCCCACAAATAGCCAAATTCCCGTAGAGTTGAACAAAATTTACACAATTTTAATCTTTAAAATTTTATAGAAAAATTCCCAAATACAATTGAGAAATCGGACTTACATAGTCTATAAGTATGGATCCTTGGCTTTAATTTCCAATTGGTCCAAATGAGCGACAAACAAATTTTATAGAAAAATTCTCAAATACAATTGAGAAATCGGACTTACAAAGTCTATAAGTATGGATCCTTGGCCTAATTTCCCATTGATCCAAATGAGTGACAAAGAAAAATGTGCCCACAAATAGCCAAATTCCCGTAGAGTTGAACAAAATTTACACAATTTTAATCTTTAAAATTTTATAGAAAAATTCCCAAATACAATTGAGAAATCGGACTTACATAGTCTATAAGTATGGATCCGTGGCCCTAATTTCCCATTGATCCAAATGAGTGACAAACAAATTTTATAGAAAAATTCTCAAATACAATTGAGAAATCGGACTTACAAAGTCTATAAGTATGGATCCTTGGCCCTAATTTCCCATTGATCCAAATGAGTGACAAACAAATTTTATAGAAAAATTCTCAAATACAATTGAGAAATCGGACTTACAAAGTCTATAAGTATGGATCCTTGGCCCTAATTTCCCATTGGTCCAAATGAGTGACAAACAAATTTTATAGAAAAATTCTCAAATACAATTGAGAAATCGGACTTACAAAGTCTATAAGTATGGATCCTTGGCCCTAATTTCCCATTGATCCAAATGAGTGACAAAGAAAAATGTGCCCACAAATAGCCAAATTCCCGTAGAGTTGAACAAAATTTACACAATTTTAATCTTTAAAATTTTATAGAAAAATTCCCAAATACAATTGAGAAATCGGACTTACATAGTCTATAAGTATGGATCCTTGGCTTTAATTTCCAATTGGTCCAAATGAGCGACAAACAAATTTTATAGAAAAATTCTCAAATACTATTGAGAAATCGGACTTACAAAGTCTATAAGTATGGATCCTTGGCCTAATTTCCCATTGATCCAAATGAGTGACAAAGAAAAATGTGCCCACAAATAGCCAAATTCCCGTAGAGTTGAACAAAATTTACACAATTTTAATCTTTAAAATTTTATAGAAAAATTCCCAAATACAATTGAGAAATCGGACTTACATAGTCTATAAGTATGGATCCTTGGCTTTAATTTCCAATTGGTCCAAATGAGCGACAAACAAATTTTATAGAAAAATTCTCAAATACAATTGAGAAATCGGACTTACAAAGTCTATAAGTATGGATCCTTGGCCTAATTTCCCATTGATCCAAATGAGTGACAAAGAAAAATGTGCCCACAAATAGCCAAATTCCCGTAGAGTTGAACAAAATTTACACAATTTTAATCTTTAAAATTTTATAGAAAAATTCCCAAATACAATTGAGAAATCGGACTTACATAGTCTATAAGTATGGATCCGTGGCCCTAATTTCCCATTGATCCAAATGAGTGACAAAGAAAAATGTGCCCACAAATAGCCAAATTCCCGTAGAGTTGAACAAAATTTACACAATTTTAATCTTTAAAATTTTATAGAAAAATTCCCAAATACAATTGAGAAATCGGACTTACATAGTCTATAAGTATGGATCCTTGGCTTTAATTTCCAATTGGTCCAAATGAGCGACAAACAAATTTTAAAGAAAAATTCCCAATTACAATTGAGAAATCGGTCTTACATAGTCTATAAGTATGGATCCTTGGCTTTAATTTCCAATTGGTCCAAATGAGCGACAAACAAATTTTATAGAAAAATTCTCAAATACAATTGAGAAATCGGACTTACAAAGTCTATAAGTATGGATCCTTGACTTTAATTTCCAATTGGTCCAAATGAGTGACAAAGAAAAATGTGACCACAAATAGCCAAATTCCCGTAGAGTTGAACAAAATTTACACAATTTTAATCTTTAAAATTTTATAGAAAAATTCCCAAATACAATTGAGAAATCGGACTTACATAGTCTATAAGTATGGATCCGTGGCCCTAATTTCCCATTGATCCAAATGAGTGACAAAGAAAAATGTGCCCACAAATAGCCAAATTCCCGTAGAGTTGAACAAAATTTACACAATTTTAATCTTTAAAATTTTATAGAAAAATTCCCAAATACAATTGAGAAATCGGACTTACATAGTCTATAAGTATGGATCCTTGGCTTTAATTTCCAATTGGTCCAAATGAGCGACAAACATATTTTAGAGAAAAATTCTCAAATACAAATGAGTAATCGGACTTACAAAGTCTATAAGTATGGATCCTTGGCCCTAATTTCCAATTGGTCCAAATGAGTGACAAACAAATTTTATAGAAAAATTCCCAAATACAATTGAGAAATCGGACTTACATAGTCTATAAGTATGGATCCTTGGCTTTAATTTCCAATTGGTCCAAATAAGCGACAAACAAATTTTATAGAAAAATTCTCAAATACAATTGAGAAATCGGACTTACAAAGTCTATAAGTATGGATCCTTGGCTTTAATTTCCAATTGGTCCAAATGAGTGACAAAGAAAAATGTGCCCACAAATAGCTAAATTCCCGTAGAGTTGAACAAAATTTACACAATTTTAATCTTTAACATTTTATAGAACAATTCCCAAATACAATTGAGAAATCGGACTTACATAGTCTATAAGTATGGATCCTTGGCCTTAATTTCCAATTGGTCCAAATGAGTGACAAACAAATTTTATAGAAAAATTCCCAAATACAATTGAGAAATCGGACTTACAAAGTCTATAAGTATGGATCCTTGGCCTTAATTTCCAATTGGTCCAAATGAGTGACAAATAAATTTTATAGAAAAATTCTCAAATACAATTGAGTAATCGGACTTACAAACTCTATAAGTATGGATCCTTGGCCCTAATTTCCCATTGATCCAAATGAGTGACAAAGAAAAATGTGCCCACAAATAGCCAAATTCCCGTAGAGTTGAACAAAATTTACACAATTTTAATCTTTAAAATTTTATAGAAAAATTCCCAAATACAATTGAGAAATCGGACTTACAAAGTCTATAAGTATGGATCCTTGGCTTTAATTTCCAATTGGTCCAAATGAGTGACAAACAAATTTTATAGAAAAATTCTTAAATACAATTGAGTAATCGGACTTACAAACTCTATAAGTATGGATCCTTGGCCCTAATTTCCCATTGATCCAAATGAGTGACAAAGAAAAATGTGCCCACAAATAGCCAAATTCTCGTAGAGTTGAACAAAATTTACACAATTTTAATCTTTAAAATTTTATAGAAAAATTCCCAAATACAATTGAGAAATCGGACTTACATAGTCTATAAGTATGGATCCTTGGCTTTAATTTCCAATTGGTCCAAATGAGCGACAAACAAATTTTATAGAAAAATTTCCAAATACAATTGAGAAATCGGACTTACATAGTCTATAAGTATGGATCCTTGGCTTTAATTTCCAATTGGTCCAAATGAGCGACAAACATATTTTATAGAAAAATTCTCAAATACAAATGAGTAATCGGACTTACAAAGTCTATAAGTATGGATCCTTGGCCCTAATTTCCCATTGATCCAAATGAGTGACAAAGAAAAATGTGCCCACAAATAGCCAAATTCCCGTAGAGTTGAACAAAATTTACACAATTTTAATCTTTAAAATTTTATAGAAAAATTTTCAAATACAATTCAGAAATCGGACTTACATAGTCTATAAGTATAGATCCTTGGCTTTAATTTCCAATTGGTCCAAATGAGTGACAAACAAATTTTATAGAAAAATTCTCAAATACAATTGAGAAATCGGACTTACAAAGTCTATAAGTATGGATCCTTGGCCCTAATTTCCCATTGATCCAAATGAGTGACAAAGAAAAATGTGCCCACAAATAGCCAAATTCCCGTAGAGTTGAACAAAATTTACACAATTTTAATCTTTAAAATTTTATAGAAAAATTCCCAAATACAATTGAGAAATCGGACTTACAAAGTCTATAAGTATGGATCCTTGGCCTTAATTTCCAATTGGTCCAAATGAGTGATAAACAAATTTTATAGAAAAATTCTCAAATACAATTGAGAAATCGGACTTACAAAGTCTATAAGTATGGATCCTTGGCCTTAATTTCCAATTGGTCCAAATGAGTGATAAACAAATTTTATAGAAAAATTCTCAAATACAATTGAGAAATCGGACTTACAAAGTCTATAAGTATGGATCCTTGGCCCTAATTTCCCATTGATCCAAATGAGTGACAAAGAAAAATGTGCCCACAAATAGCCAAATTCCCGTAGAGTTGAACAAAATTTACACAATTTTAATCTTTAAAATTTTATAGAAAAATTCCCAAATACAATTGAGAAATCGGACTTACAAAGTCTATAAGTATGGATCCTTGGCCTTAATTTCCAATTGGTCCAAATGAGTGACAAACAAATTTTATAGAAAAATTCCCAAATACAATTGAGAAATCGGACTTACAAAGTCTATAAGTATGGATCCTTGGCTTTAATTTCCAATTGGTCCAAATGAGTGACAAAGAAAAATGAGCCCACAAATAATCAAATTCCCGTAGAGTTGAACAAAATTTACACAATTTTAATCTTTAAAATTTTATAGAAAAATTCTCAAATACAATTGAGAAATCGGACTTACAAAGTCTATAAGTATGGATCCTTGGCCTTAATTTCCAATTGGTCCAAATGAGTGACAAAAAAATTTTATAGAAAAATTCCCAAATACAATTGAGAAATCGGACTTACAAAGTCTATAAGTATGGATCCTTGGCCCTAATTTCCCATTGATCCAAATGAGTGACAAAGAAAAATGTGCCCACAAATAGCCAAATTCCCGTAGAGTTGAACAAAATTTACACAATTTTAATCTTTAAAATTTTATAGAAAAATTCTCAAATACAATTGAGAAATCGGACTTACAAAGTCTATAAGTATGGATCCTTGGCCTTAATTTCCAATTGGTCCAAATGAGTGACAAACAAATTTTATAGAAAAATTCTCAAATACAATTGAGAAATCGGACTTACAAAGTCTATAAGTATGGATCCTTGGCCCTAATTTCCCATTGATCCAAATGAGTGACAAACAAATTTTATAAAAAAATTCTTAAATACAATTGAGAAATCGGACTTACAAAGTCTATAAGTATGGATCCTTGGCCTTAATTTCCCATTGATCCAAATGAGTGACAAACAAATTTTATAGAAAAACTCCCAAATACAATTGAGAAATCGGACTTACAAAGTCTATAAGTAAGGATCCTTGGCTTTAATTTCCAATTGGTCCAAATGAGTGACAAACAAATTTTATAGAAAAATTCTGAAATACAATTGAGAAATCGGACTTACAAAGTCTATAAGTATGGATCCTTGGCCCTAATTTCCCATTGATCCAAATGAGTGACAAACAAATTTTATAGAAAAACTCCCAAATACAATTGAGAAATCGGACTTACAAAGTCTATAAGTAAGGATCCTTGGCTTTAATTTCCAATTGGTCCAAATGAGTGACAAACAAATTTTATAGAAAAATTCTCAAATACAATTGAGAAATCGGACTTACAAAGTCTATAAGTATGGATCCTTGGCCCTAATTTCCCATTGATCCAAATGAGTGACAAACAAATTTTATAGAAAAACTCCCAAATACAATTGAGAAATCGGACTTACAAAGTCTATAAGTAAGGATCCTTGGCTTTAATTTCCAATTGGTCCAAATGAGTGACAAACAAATTTTATAAAAAAATTCTTAAATACAATTGAGAAATCGGACTTACAAAGTCTATAAGTATGGATCCTTGGCCTTAATTTCCCATTGATCCAAATGAGTGACAAACAAATTTTATAGAAAAACTCCCAAATACAATTGAGAAATCGGACTTACAAAGTCTATAAGTAAGGATCCTTGGCTTTAATTTCCAATTGGTCCAAATGAGTGACAAACAAATTTTATAGAAAAATTCTCAAATACAATTGAGAAATCGGACTTACAAAGTCTATAAGTATGGATCCTTGGCCTTAATTTCCCATTGATCCAAATGAGTGACAAACAAATTTTATAGAAAAACTCCCAAATACAATTGAGAAATCGGACTTACAAAGTCTATAAGTAAGGATCCTTGGCTTTAATTTCCAATTGGTCCAAATGAGTGACAAACAAATTTTATAGAAAAACTCCCAAATACAATTGAGAAATCGGACTTACAAAGTCTATAAGTATGGATCCTTGGCCCTAATTTCCAATTGGTCCAAATGAGTGACAAACAAATTTTATAGAAAAACTCCCAAATACAATTGAGAAATCGGACTTACAAAGTCTATAAGTAAGGATCCTTGGCCTTAATTTCCCATTGATCCAAATGAGTGACAAACAAATTTTATAGAAAAACTCCCAAATACAATTGAGAAATCGGACTTACAAAGTCTATAAGTAAGGATCCTTGGCTTTAATTTCCAATTGGTCCAAATGAGTGACAAAAAAATTTTATAGAAAAATTCTCAAATACAATTGAGAAATCGGACTTACAAAGTCTATAAGTATGGATCCTTGGCCCTAATTTCCCATTGATCCAAATGAGTGACAAACAAATTTTATAGAAAAATTCTCAAATACAATTGAGAAATCGGACTTACAAAGTCTATAAGTATGGATCCTTGGCCCTAATTTCCCATTGATCCAAATGAGTGACAAAGAAAAATGAGCCCACAAATAGCCAAATTCCCGTAGAGTTGAACAAAATTTACACAATTTTAATCTTTAAAATTTTATAGAAAAATTCTCAAATACAATTGAGAAATCGGACTTAGTAAGTCTATAAGTATGGATAATTGGCTTTAATTTCCAATTGGTCCAAATGAGTGAAAAACAAATTTTATAGAAAAATTCTGAAATACAATTGAGAAATCGGACTTACAAAGTCTATAAGTATGGATCCTTGGCCTTAATTTCCAATTGGTCCAAATGAGTGACAAACAAATTTTATAGAAAAATTCTCAAATACAATTGAGAAATCGGACTTACAAAGTCTATAAGTATGGATCATTGGCCTTAATTTCCCATTGATCCAAATGAGTGACAAACAAATTTTATAGAAAAAATCTCAAAAACAATTGAGAAATCAGACTTACATAGTCTATAAGTATGGATCCTTGGCCTTAATTTCCCATTGATCCAAATGAGTGATAAACAAATTTTATAGAAAAACTCCCAAATACAATTGAGAAATCGGACTTACAAATTCTATAAGTAAGGATCCTTGGCTTTAATTTCCAATTGGTCCAAATGAGTGACAAACAAATTTTATAGAAAAATTCTTAAATACAATTGAGAAATCGGACTTACAAAGTCTATAAGTATGGATCCTTGGCCTTAATTTCCCATTGATCCAAATGAGTGACAAACAAATTTTATAGAAAAACTCCCAAATACAATTGAGAAATCGGACTTACAAATTCTATAAGTAAGGATCCTTGGCTTTAATTTCCAATTGGTCCAAATGAGTGACAAACAAATTTTATAGAAAAATTCTCAAATACAATTGAGAAATCGGACTTACAAAGTCTATAAGTATGGATCGTTGGCCCTAATTTCCCATTGATCCAAATGAGTGACAAACAAATTTTATAAAAAAATTCTCAAATACAATTGAGAAATCGGACTTACAAAGTCTATAAGTATGGATCCTTGGCCCTAATTTCCCATTGATCCAAATGAGTGACAAAGAAAAATGTGCCCACAAATAGCCAAATTCCCGTAGAGTTGAACAAAATTTACACAATTTTAATCTTTAAAATTTTATAGAAAAATTCCCAAATACAATTGAGAAATCGGACTTACAAAGTCTATAAGTATGGATCCTTGGCTTAAATTTCCAATTGGTCCAAATGAGTGACAAACAAATTTTATAGAAAAATTCTTAAATACAATTGAGAAATCGGACTTACAAAGTCTATAAGTATGGATCCTTGGCCCTAATTTCCCATTGATCCAAATGAGTGACAAACAAATTTTATAAAAAAATTCTTAAATACAATTGAGAAATCGGACTTACAAAGTCTATAAGTATGGATAATTGGCTTTAATTTCCAATTGGTCCAAATGAGTGAAAAACAAATTTTATAGAAAAATTCTGAAATACAATTGAGAAATCGGACTTACAAAGTCTATAAGTATGGATCCTTGGCTTTAATTTCCAATTGGTCCAAATGAGTGACAAAGAAAAATGAGCCCACAAATAATCAAATTCCCGTAGAGTTGAACAAAATTTACACAATTTTAATCTTTAAAATTTTATAGAAAAATTCTCAAATACAATTGAGAAATCGGACTTAGTAAGTCTATAAGTATGGATAATTGGCTTTAATTTCCAATTGGTCCAAATGAGTGACAAACAAATTTTATAGAAAAATTCTTAAATACAATTGAGAAATCGGACTTACAAAGTCTATAAGTATGGATCCTTGGCCCTAATTTCCCATTGATCCAAATGAGTGACAAACAAATTTTATAGAAAAACTCCCAAATACAATTGAGAAATCGGACTTACAAAGTCTATAAGTAAGGATCCTTGCCTTTAATTTCCAATTGGTCCAAATGAGTGACAAACAAATTTTATAGAAAAATTCTCAAATACAATTGAGAAATCGGACTTACAAAGTCTATAAGTATGGATCCTTGGCCTTAATTTCCCATTGATCCAAATGAGTGACAAACAAATTTTATAGAAAAACTCCCAAATACAATTGAGAAATCGGACTTACAAAGTCTATAAGTAAGGATCCTTGGCTTTAATTTCCAATTGGTCCAAATGAGTGACAAACAAATTTTATAGAAAAACTCCCAAATACAATTGAGAAATCGGACTTACAAAGTCTATAAGTAAGGATCCTTGGCTTTAATTTCCAATTGGTCCAAATGAGTGACAAAAAAATTTTATAGAAAAATTCTTAAATACAATTGAGAAATCGGGCTTACAAAGTCTATAAGTATGGATCCTTGGCCCTAATTTCCCATTGATCCAAATGAGTGACAAACAAATTTTATAGAAAAATTCCCAAATACAATTGAGAAATCGGACTTACAAAGTCTATAAGTATGGATCCTTGGCCTTAATTTCCAATTGGTCCAAATGAGTGACAAACAAATTTTATAGAAAAATTCTCAAATACAATTGAGAAATCGGACTTACAAAGTCTATAAGTATGGATCCTTGGCCCTAATTTCCCATTGATCCAAATGAGTGACAAACAAATTTTATAAAAAAATTCTTAAATACAATTGAGAAATCGGACTTACAAAGTCTATAAGTATGGATCCTTGGCCTTAATTTCCCATTGATCCAAATGAGTGACAAACAAATTTTATAGAAAAACTCCCAAATACAATTGAGAAATCGGACTTACAAAGTCTATAAGTAAGGATCCTTGGCTTTAATTTCCAATTGGTCCAAATGAGTGACAAACAAATTTTATAGAAAAATTCTCAAATACAATTGAGAAATCGGACTTACAAAGTCTATAAGTATGGATCCTTGGCCCTAATTTCCCATTGATCCAAATGAGTGACAAACAAATTTTATAGAAAAACTCCCAAATACAATTGAGAAATCGGACTTACAAAGTCTATAAGTAAGGATCCTTGGCTTTAATTTCCAATTGGTCCAAATGAGTGACAAACAAATTTTATAGAAAAATTCTCAAATACAATTGAGAAATCGGACTTACAAAGTCTATAAGTATGGATCCTTGGCCCTAATTTCCCATTGATCCAAATGAGTGACAAACAAATTTTATAGAAAAACTCCCAAATACAATTGAGAAATCGGACTTACAAAGTCTATAAGTAAGGATCCTTGGCTTTAATTTCCAATTGGTCCAAATGAGTGACAAACAAATTTTATAAAAAAATTCTTAAATACAATTGAGAAATCGGACTTACAAAGTCTATAAGTATGGATCCTTGGCCCTAATTTCCCATTGATCCAAATGAGTGACAAACAAATTTTATAGAAAAACTCCCAAATACAATTGAGAAATCGGACTTACAAAGTCTATAAGTAAGGATCCTTGCCTTTAATTTCCAATTGGTCCAAATGAGTGACAAACAAATTTTATAGAAAAATTCTCAAATACAATTGAGAAATCGGACTTACAAAGTCTATAAGTATGGATCCTTGGCCTTAATTTCCCATTGATCCAAATGAGTGACAAACAAATTTTATAGAAAAACTCCCAAATACAATTGAGAAATCGGACTTACAAAGTCTATAAGTAAGGATCCTTGGCTTTAATTTCCAATTGGTCCAAATGAGTGACAAACAAATTTTATAGAAAAACTCCCAAATACAATTGAGAAATCGGACTTACAAAGTCTATAAGTATGGATCCTTGGCCCTAATTTCCAATTGGTCCAAATGAGTGACAAACAAATTTTATAGAAAAACTCCCAAATACAATTGAGAAATCGGACTTACAAAGTCTATAAGTAAGGATCCTTGGCCTTAATTTCCCATTGATCCAAATGAGTGACAAACAAATTTTATAGAAAAACTCCCAAATACAATTGAGAAATCGGACTTACAAAGTCTATAAGTAAGGATCCTCGGCTTTAATTTCCAATTGGTCCAAATGAGTGACAAACAAATTTTATAGAAAAATTCTCAAATACAATTGAGAAATCGGACTTACAAAGTCTATAAGTATGGATCCTTGGCCCTAATTTCCCATTGATCCAAATGAGTGACAAACAAATTTTATAGAAAAATTCTCAAATACAATTGAGAAATCGGACTTACAAAGTCTATAAGTATGGATCCTTGGCCCTAATTTCCCATTGATCCAAATGAGTGACAAAGAAAAATGAGCCCACAAATAGCCAAATTCCCGTAGAGTTGAACAAAATTTACACAATTTTAATCTTTAAAATTTTATAGAAAAATTCTCAAATACAATTGAGAAATCGGACTTAGTAAGTCTATAAGTATGGATAATTGGCTTTAATTTCCAATTGGTCCAAATGAGTGAAAAACAAATTTTATAGAAAAATTCTGAAATACAATTGAGAAATCGGACTTACAAAGTCTATAAGTATGGATCCTTGGCCTTAATTTCCAATTGGTCCAAATGAGTGACAAACAAATTTTATAGAAAAATTCTCAAATACAATTGAGAAATCGGACTTACAAAGTCTATAAGTATGGATCCTTGGCCTTAATTTCCCATTGATCCAAATGAGTGACAAACAAATTTTATAGAAAAAATCTCAAAAACAATTGAGAAATCAGACTTACATAGTCTATAAGTATGGATCCTTGGCTTTAATTTCCAATTGGTCCAAATGAGTGACAAACAAATTTTATAGAAAAATTCTTAAATACAATTGAGAAATCGGACTTACAAAGTCTATAAGTATGGATCCTTGGCCTTAATTTCCCATTGATCCAAATGAGTGACAAACAAATTTTATAGAAAAAATCTCAAAAACAATTGAGAAATCAGACTTACATAGTCTATAAGTATGGATCCTTGGCTTTAATTTCCAATTGGTCCAAATGAGTGACAAACAAATTTTATAGAAAAACTCCCAAATACAATTGAGAAATCGGACTTACAAATTCTATAAGTAAGGATCCTTGGCTTTAATTTCCAATTGGTCCAAATGAGTGACAAACAAATTTTATAGAAAAATTCTTAAATACAATTGAGATATCGGACTTACAAAGTCTATAAGTATGGATCCTTGGCCTTAATTTCCCATTGATCCAAATGAGTGACAAACAAATTTTATAGAAAAACTCCCAAATACAATTGAGAAATCGGACTTACAAATTCTATAAGTAAGGATCCTTGGCTTTAATTTCCAATTGGTCCAAATGAGTGACAAACAAATTTTATAGAAAAATTCTCAAATACAATTGAGAAATCGGACTTACAAAGTCTATAAGTATGGATCCTTGGCCCTAATTTCCCATTGATCCAAATGAGTGACAAACAAATTTTATAAAAAAATTCTCAAATACAATTGAGAAATCGGACTTACAAAGTCTATAAGTATGGATCCTTGGCCCTAATTTCCCATTGATCCAAATGAGTGACAAAGAAAAATGTGCCCACAAATAGCCAAATTCCCGTAGAGTTGAACAAAATTTACACAATTTTAATCTTTAAAATTTTATAGAAAAATTCCCAAATACAATTGAGAAATCGGACTTACAAAGTCTATAAGTATGGATCCTTGGCTTAAATTTCCAATTGGTCCAAATGAGTGACAAACAAATTTTATAGAAAAATTCTTAAATACAATTGAGAAATCGGACTTACAAAGTCTATAAGTATGGATCCTTGGCCCTAATTTCCCATTGATCCAAATGAGTGACAAACAAATTTTATAGAAAAATTCTCAAATACAATTGAGAAATCGGACTTACAAAGTCTATAAGTATGAATCCTTGGCCTTAATTTCCAATTGGTCCAAATGAGTGACAAACAAATTTTACAGAAAAATTCTCAAATACAATTGAGAAATCGGACTTACTAAGTCTATAAGTATGGATCCTTGGCTTTAATTTCCAATTGGTCCAAATGAGTGACAAACAAATTTTATAGAAAAATTCTCAAATACAATTGAGAAATCGGACTTACTAAGTCTATAAGTATGGATCCTTGGCTTTAATTTCCAATTGGTCCAAATGAGTGACAAACAAATTTTATAGAAAAATTCTCAAATACAATTGAGAAATCGGACTTACAAAGTCTATAAGTATGGATCCTTGGCCCTAATTTCCCATTGATCCAAATGAGTGGCAAAGAAAAATGTGCCCACAAATAGCCAAATTCCCGTAGAGTTGAACAAAATTTACACAATTTTAATATTTAAAATTTTATAGAAAAATTCCCAAAAACAATTGAGAAATCGGACTAACATAGTCTATAAGTATGGATCCTTGGCTTTAATTTCCAATTGGTCCAAATGAGTGACAAACAAATTTTATAGAAAAATTCTCAAATACAATTGAGAAATCGGACTTACAAAGTCTATAAGTATGGATCCTTGGCCCTACTTTCCCATTGATCCAAATAAGTGACAAAGAAAAATGTGCCCACAAATAGCCAAATTCCCGTAGAGTTGAACAAAATTTACACAATTTTAATCATTAAAATTTTATAGAAAAATTCCCAAATACAATTGAGAAATCGGACTTACATAGTCTATAAGTATGGATCCTTGGCTTTAATTTCCAATTGGTCCAAATGAGTGACAAACAAATTTTATAGAAAAATTCTCCAATACAATTGAGAAATCGGACTTACAAAGTCTATAAGTATGGATCCTTGGCTTTAATTTCCAATTGGTCCAAATGAGCGACAAACAAATTTTATAGAAAAATTCTCCAATACAATTGAGAAATCGGACTTACAAAGTCTATAAGTATGGATCCTTGGCTTTAATTTCCAATTGGTCCAAATGAGTGACAAAGAAAAATGTGCCCACAAATAGCCAAATTCCCGTAGAGTTGAACAAAATTTACAAAATTTTAATCATTAAAATTTTATAGAAAAATTCCAAAATACAATTGAGAAATCCGACTTACAAAGTCTATAAGTATGGATCCTTGGCCCTAATTTCCCATTGATCCAAATGAGAGGCAAACAAATTTTATAGAAAAATTCTCAAATACAATTGAGAAATCGGACTTACAAAGTCTATAAGTATGGATCCTTGGCCCTAATTTCCCATTGATCCAAATGAGTGACAAAGAAAAATGTGCCCACAAATAGCCAAATTCCCGTAGAGTTGAACAAAATTTACACAATTTTAATCATTAAAATTTTATAGAAAAATTCCCAAATACAATTGAGAAATCGGACTTACATAGTCTATAAGTATGGATCCTTGGCTTTAATTTCCAATTGGTCCAAATGAGTGACAAACAAATTTTATAGAAAAATTCTCAAATACAATTGAGAAATCGGACTTACAAAGTCTATAAGTATGGATCCTTGGCTTTAATTTCCAATTGGTCGAAATGAGTGACAAACAAATTTTATAGAAAAATTCTCAAATACAATTGAGAAATCGGACTTACTAAGTCTATAAGTATGGATCCTTGGCTTTAATTTCCAATTGGTCCAAATGAGCGACAAACAAATTTTATAGAAAAATTCTCAAATACAATTGAGAAATCGGACTTACAAAGTCTATAAGTATGGATCCTTGGCCCTAATTTCCCATTGATCCAAATGAGTGACAAAGAAAAATGTGCCCACAAATAGCCAAATTCCCGTAGAGTTGAACAAAATTTACACAATTTTAATCTTTAAAATTTTATAGAAAAATTCCCAAATACAATTGAGAAATCGGACTTACATAGTCTGTAAGTATGGATCCTTGGCTTTAATTTCCAATTGGTCCAAATGAGCGACAAACAAATTTTATAGAAAAATTCTCAAATACAATTGAGAAATCGGACTTACAAAGTCTATAAGTATGGATCCTTGGCCCTAATTTCCCATTGATCCAAATGAGTGACAAAGAAAAATGTGCCCACAAATAGCCAAATTCCCGTAGAGTTGAACAAAATTTACACAATTTTAATCTTTAAAATTTTATAGAAAAATTCCCAAATACAATTGAGAAATCGGACTTACATAGTCTGTAAGTATGGATCCTTGGCTTTAATTTCCAATTGGTCCAAATGAGCGACAAACAAATTTTATAGAAAAATTCTCAAATACAATTGAGAAATCGGACTTACAAAGTCTATAAGTATGGATCCTTGGCCCTAATTTCCCATTGATCCAAATGAGTGACAAAGAAAAATGTGCCCACAAATAGCCAAATTCCCGTAGAGTTGAACAAAATTTACACAATTTTAATCTTTAAAATTTTATAGAAAATTCCCAAATACAATTGAGAAATCGGACATACATAGTCTATAAGTATGGATCCTTGGCTTTAATTTCCAATTGGTCCAAATGAGTGACAAACAAATTTTATAGAAAAATTCTCAAATACAATTGAGAAATCGGACTTACAAAGTCTATAAGTATGGATCCTTGGCCCTAATTTCCCATTGATCCAAATGAGTGACAAAGAAAAATGTGCCCACAAATAGCCAAATTCCCGTAGAGTTGAACAAAATTTACACAATTTTAATCTTTAAAATTTTATAGAAAAATTCCCAAATACAATTGAAAAATCGGACTTACGTAGTCTATAAGTATGGATCCTTGGCCCTAATTTCCCGTTGATCCAAATGAGTGACAAAGAAAAATGTGCCCACAAATAGCCAAATTCCCGTATAGTTGAACAAAATTTACACAATTTTAATCTTTAAAATTTTATAGAAAAATTCCCAAATACAATTGAGAAATCGGACTTACAAAGTCTATAAGTATGGATCCTTGGCCTTAATTTCCAATTGGTCCAAATGAGTGACAAACAAATTTTATAGAAAAATTCCCAAATACAATTGAGAAATCGGACTTACAAAGTCTATAAGTATGGATCCTTGGCCTTAATTTCCAATTGGTACAAATGAGTGACAAACAAATTTTATAGAAAAATTCTCAAATACAATTGAGAAATCGGACTTACTAAGTCTATAAGTATGGATCCCTGGCTTTAATTTCCAATTGGTCCAAATGAGTGACAAACAAATTTTATAGAAAAATTCTTAAATACAATTGAGAAATCGGACTTACAAAGTCTATAAGTATGGATCCTTGGCCTTAATTTCCAATTGGTCCAAATGAGTGACAAACAAATTTTATAGAAAAATTCTCAAATACAATTGAGAAATCGGACTTACAAAGTCTATAAGTATGGATCCTTGGCCTTAATTTCCAATTGGTACAAATGAGTGACAAACAAATTTTATAGAAAAATTCTCAAATACAATTGAGAAATCGGACTTACTAAGTCTATAAGTATGGATCCCTGGCTTTAATTTCGAATTGGTCCAAATGAGTGACAAACAAATTTTATAGAAAAATTCTTAAATACAATTGAGAAATCGGACTTACAAAGTCTATAAGTATGGATCCTTGGCCTTAATTTCCAATTGGTCCAAATGAGTGACAAACAAATTTTATAGAAAAATTCTCAAATACAATTGAGAAATCGGACTTACAAAGTCTATAAGTATGGATCCTTGGCTTTAATTTCCAATTGGTCCAAATGAGTGACAAACAAATTTTATAGAAAAATTCTCAAATACAATTGAGAAATCGGACTTACAAAGTCTATAAGTATGGATCCTTGGCCCTAATTTCCCATTGATCCAAATGAGTGACAAAGAAAAATGTGCCCACAAATAGCCAACTTCCCGTAGAGTTGAACAAAATTTACACAATTTTAATCTTTAAAATTTTATAGAAAAATTCCCAAATACAATTGAGAAATCGGACTTACAAAGTCTATAAGTATGGATCCTTGGCCTTAATTTCCAATTGGTCCAAATGAGTGACAAACAAATTTTATAAAAAAATTCTTAAATACAATTGAGAAATCGGACTTACAAAGTCTATAAGTATGGATCCTTGGCCTTAATTTCCAATTGGTCCAAATGAGTGACAAACAAATTTTATAGAAAAATTCTCAAATACAATTGAGAAATCGGACTTACAAAGTCTATAAGTATGGATCCTTGGCCTTAATTTCCCATTGATCCAAATGAGTGACAAACAAATTTTATAGAAAAAATCTCAAAAACAATTGAGAAATCAGACTTACATAGTCTATAAGTATGGATCCTTGGCTTTAATTTCCAATTGGTCCAAATGAGTGACAAACAAATTTTATAGAAAAATTCTTAAATACAATTGAGAAATCGGACTTACAAAGTCTATAAGTATGGATCCTTGGCCTTAATTTCCCATTGATCCAAATGAGTGACAAACAAATTTTATAGAAAAAATCTCAAAAACAATTGAGAAATCAGACTTACATAGTCTATAAGTATGGATCCTTGGCTTTAATTTCCAATTGGTCCAAATGAGTGACAAACAAATTTTATAGAAAAACTCCCAAATACAATTGAGAAATCGGACTTACAAATTCTATAAGTAAGGATCCTTGGCTTTAATTTCCAATTGGTCCAAATGAGTGACAAACAAATTTTATAGAAAAATTCTTAAATACAATTGAGATATCGGACTTACAAAGTCTATAAGTATGGATCCTTGGCCTTAATTTCCCATTGATCCAAATGAGTGACAAACAAATTTTATAGAAAAACTCCCAAATACAATTGAGAAATCGGACTTACAAATTCTATAAGTAAGGATCCTTGGCTTTAATTTCCAATTGGTCCAAATGAGTGACAAACAAATTTTATAGAAAAATTCTCAAATACAATTGAGAAATCGGACTTACAAAGTCTATAAGTATGGATCCTTGGCCCTAATTTCCCATTGATCCAAATGAGTGACAAACAAATTTTATAAAAAAATTCTCAAATACAATTGAGAAATCGGACTTACAAAGTCTATAAGTATGGATCCTTGGCCCTAATTTCCCATTGATCCAAATGAGTGACAAAGAAAAATGTGCCCACAAATAGCCAAATTCCCGTAGAGTTGAACAAAATTTACACAATTTTAATCTTTAAAATTTTATAGAAAAATTCCCAAATACAATTGAGAAATCGGACTTACAAAGTCTATAAGTATGGATCCTTGGCTTAAATTTCCAATTGGTCCAAATGAGTGACAAACAAATTTTATAGAAAAATTCTTAAATACAATTGAGAAATCGGACTTACAAAGTCTATAAGTATGGATCCTTGGCCCTAATTTCCCATTGATCCAAATGAGTGACAAACAAATTTTATAGAAAAATTCTCAAATACAATTGAGAAATCGGACTTACAAAGTCTATAAGTATGAATCCTTGGCCTTAATTTCCAATTGGTCCAAATGAGTGACAAACAAATTTTACAGAAAAATTCTCAAATACAATTGAGAAATCGGACTTACTAAGTCTATAAGTATGGATCCTTGGCTTTAATTTCCAATTGGTCCAAATGAGTGACAAACAAATTTTATAGAAAAATTCTCAAATACAATTGAGAAATCGGACTTACTAAGTCTATAAGTATGGATCCTTGGCTTTAATTTCCAATTGGTCCAAATGAGTGACAAACAAATTTTATAGAAAAATTCTCAAATACAATTGAGAAATCGGACTTACAAAGTCTATAAGTATGGATCCTTGGCCCTAATTTCCCATTGATCCAAATGAGTGGCAAAGAAAAATGTGCCCACAAATAGCCAAATTCCCGTAGAGTTGAACAAAATTTACACAATTTTAATCTTTAAAATTTTATAGAAAAATTCCCAAAAACAATTGAGAAATCGGACTAACATAGTCTATAAGTATGGATCCTTGGCTTTAATTTCCAATTGGTCCAAATGAGTGACAAACAAATTTTATAGAAAAATTCTCAAATACAATTGAGAAATCGGACTTACAAAGTCTATAAGTATGGATCCTTGGCCCTACTTTCCCATTGATCCAAATAAGTGACAAAGAAAAATGTGCCCACAAATAGCCAAATTCCCGTAGAGTTGAACAAAATTTACACAATTTTAATCATTAAAATTTTATAGAAAAATTCCCAAATACAATTGAGAAATCGGACTTACATAGTCTATAAGTATGGATCCTTGGCTTTAATTTCCAATTGGTCCAAATGAGTGACAAACAAATTTTATAGAAAAATTCTCCAATACAATTGAGAAATCGGACTTACAAAGTCTATAAGTATGGATCCTTGGCTTTAATTTCCAATTGGTCCAAATGAGCGACAAACAAATTTTATAGAAAAATTCTCCAATACAATTGAGAAATCGGACTTACAAAGTCTATAAGTATGGATCCTTGGCTTTAATTTCCAATTGGTCCAAATGAGTGACAAAGAAAAATGTGCCCACAAATAGCCAAATTCCCGTAGAGTTGAACAAAATTTACAAAATTTTAATCATTAAAATTTTATAGAAAAATTCCAAAATACAATTGAGAAATCCGACTTACAAAGTCTATAAGTATGGATCCTTGGCCCTAATTTCCCATTGATCCAAATGAGAGGCAAACAAATTTTATAGAAAAATTCTCAAATACAATTGAGAAATCGGACTTACAAAGTCTATAAGTATGGATCCTTGGCCCTAATTTCCCATTGATCCAAATGAGTGACAAAGAAAAATGTGCCCACAAATAGCCAAATTCCCGTAGAGTTGAACAAAATTTACACAATTTTAATCATTAAAATTTTATAGAAAAATTCCCAAATACAATTGAGAAATCGGACTTACATAGTCTATAAGTATGGATCCTTGGCTTTAATTTCCAATTGGTCCAAATGAGTGACAAACAAATTTTATAGAAAAATTCTCAAATACAATTGAGAAATCGGACTTACAAAGTCTATAAGTATGGATCCTTGGCTTTAATTTCCAATTGGTCGAAATGAGTGACAAACAAATTTTATAGAAAAATTCTCAAATACAATTGAGAAATCGGACTTACTAAGTCTATAAGTATGGATCCTTGGCTTTAATTTCCAATTGGTCCAAATGAGCGACAAACAAATTTTATAGAAAAATTCCCAAATACAATTGAGAAATCGGACTTACATAGTCTATAAGTATGGATCCTTGGCTTTAATTTCCAATTGGTCCAAATGAGCGACAAACAAATTTTATAGAAATATTCTCCAATACAATTGAGAAATCGGACTTACAAAGTCTATAAGTATGGATCCTTGGCTTTAATTTCCAATTGGTCCAAATGAGTGACAAAGAAAAATGTGACCACAAATAGCCAAATTCCCGTAGAGTTGAACAAAATTTACACAATTTTAATCTTTAAAATTTTATAGAAAAATTCCCAAATACAATTGAGAAATCGGACTTACATAGTCTGTAAGTATGGATCCTTGGCTTTAATTTCCAATTGGTCCAAATGAGCGACAAACAAATTTTATAGAAAAATTCTCAAATACAATTGAGAAATCGGACTTACAAAGTCTATAAGTATGGATCCTTGGCCCTAATTTCCCATTGATCCAAATGAGTGACAAAGAAAAATGTGCCCACAAATAGCCAAATTCCCGTAGAGTTGAACAAAATTTACACAATTTTAATCTTTAAAATTTTATAGAAAATTCCCAAATACAATTGAGAAACCGGACATACATAGTCTATAAGTATGGATCCTTGGCTTTAATTTCCAATTGGTCCAAATGAGTGACAAACAAATTTTATAGAAAAATTCTCAAATACAATTGAGAAATCGGACTTACAAAGTCTATAAGTATGGATCCTTGGCCCTAATTTCCCATTGATCCAAATGAGTGACAAAGAAAAATGTGCCCACAAATAGCCAAATTCCCGTAGAGTTGAACAAAATTTACACAATTTTAATCTTTAAAATTTTATAGAAAAATTCCCAAATACAATTGAAAAATCGGACTTACGTAGTCTATAAGTATGGATCCTTGGCCCTAATTTCCCGTTGATCCAAATGAGTGACAAAGAAAAATGTGCCCACAAATAGCCAAATTCCCGTAGAGTTGAACAAAATTTACACAATTTTAATCTTTAAAATTTTATAGAAAAATTCCCAAATACAATTGAAAAATCGGACTTACGTAGTCTATAAGTATGGATCCTTGGCCCTAATTTCCCGTTGATCCAAATGAGTGACAAAGAAAAATGTGCCCACAAATAGCCAAATTCCCGTAGAGTTGAACAAAATTTACACAATTTTAATCTTTAAAATTTTATAGAAAAATTCCCAAATACAATTGAGAAATCGGACTTACAAAGTCTATAAGTATGGATCCTTGGCCTTAATTTCCAATTGGTCCAAATGAGTGACAAACAAATTTTATAGAAAAATTCCCAAATACAATTGAGAAATCGGACTTACAAAGTCTATAAGTATGGATCCTTGGCCTTAATTTCCAATTGGTACAAATGAGTGACAAACAAATTTTATAGAAAAATTCTCAAATACAATTGAGAAATCGGACTTACTAAGTCTATAAGTATGGATCCCTGGCTTTAATTTCCAATTGGTCCAAATGAGTGACAAACAAATTTTATAGAAAAATTCTTAAATACAATTGAGAAATCGGACTTACAAAGTCTATAAGTATGGATCCTTGGCCTTAATTTCCAATTGGTCCAAATGAGTGACAAACAAATTTTATAGAAAAATTCTCAAATACAATTGAGAAATCGGACTTACAAAGTCTATAAGTATGGATCCTTGGCCTTAATTTCCAATTGGTACAAATGAGTGACAAACAAATTTTATAGAAAAATTCTCAAATACAATTGAGAAATCGGACTTACTAAGTCTATAAGTATGGATCCCTGGCTTTAATTTCGAATTGGTCCAAATGAGTGACAAACAAATTTTATAGAAAAATTCTTAAATACAATTGAGAAATCGGACTTACAAAGTCTATAAGTATGGATCCTTGGCCTTAATTTCCAATTGGTCCAAATGAGTGACAAACAAATTTTATAGAAAAATTCTCAAATACAATTGAGAAATCGGACTTACAAAGTCTATAAGTATGGATCCTTGGCTTTAATTTCCAATTGGTCCAAATGAGTGACAAACAAATTTTATAGAAAAATTCTCAAATACAATTGAGAAATCGGACTTACAAAGTCTATAAGTATGGATCCTTGGCCCTAATTTCCCATTGATCCAAATGAGTGACAAAGAAAAATGTGCCCACAAATAGCCAACTTCCCGTAGAGTTGAACAAAATTTACACAATTTTAATCTTTAAAATTTTATAGAAAAATTCCCAAATACAATTGAGAAATCGGACTTACAAAGTCTATAAGTATGGATCCTTGGCCTTAATTTCCAATTGGTCCAAATGAGTGACAAACAAATTTTATAAAAAAATTCTTAAATACAATTGAGAAATCGGACTTACAAAGTCTATAAGTATGGATCCTTGGCCTTAATTTCCAATTGGTCCAAATGAGTGACAAACAAATTTTATAGAAAAATTCTCAAATACAATTGAGAAATCGGACTTACAAAGTCTATAAGTATGGATCCTTGGCTTTAATTTCCAATTGGTCCAAATGAGTGACAAACAAATTTTATAGAAAAATTCTCAAATACAATTGAGAAATCGGACTTACAAAGTCTATAAGTATGGATCCTTGGCCCTAATTTCCCATTGATCCAAATGAGTGACAAAGAAAAATGTGCCCACAAATAGCCAAATTCCCGTAGAGTTGAACAAAATTTACACAATTTTAATCTTTAAAATTTTATAGAAAAATTCCCAAATACAATTGAGAAATCGGACTTACAAAGTCTATAAGTATGGATCCTTGGCCTTAATTTCCAATTGGTCCAAATGAGTGACAAACAAATTTTATAGAAAAATTCTTAAATAAAATTGAGAAATCGGACTTACAAAGTCTATAAGTATGGATCCTTGGCCTTAATTTCCAATTGGTCCAAATGAGTGACAAACAAATTTTATAGAAAAATTCTTAAATACAATTGAGAAATCGGACTTAAATAGTCTATAATTATGGATCCTTGGCTGTAATTTCCAATTGGTCCAAATTAGCGACAAACAAATTTTATAGAAAAATGCTCAAATACAATTGAAAAATCGGACTTACAAAGTCTATAAGTATGGATCCTTGGCTTTAATTTCCAATTGGTCCAAATGAGTGACAAAGAAAAATGTGACCACAAATAGCCAAATTCCCGTAGAGTTGATCAAAATTTACACAATTTTAATCTTTAAAATTTTATAGAAAAATTCCCAAATACAATTGAGAAATCGGACTTACAAAGTCTATAAGTATGGATCCTTGGCCCTAATTTCCCATTGATCCAAATGAGTGACAAAGAAAAATGTGCCCACAAATAGCCAACTTCCCGTAGAGTTGAACAAAATTTACACAATTTTAATCTTTAAAATTTTATAGAAAAATTCCCAAATACAATTGAGAAATCGGACTTACAAAGTCTATAAGTATGGATCCTTGGCCTTAATTTCCAATTGGTCCAAATGAGTGACAAACAAATTTTATAGAAAAATTCTCAAATACAATTGAGAAATCGGACTTACAAAGTCTATAAGTATGGATCCTTGGCCCTAATTTCCCATTGATCCAAATGAGTGACAAAGAAAAATGTGCCCACAAATAGCCAAATTCCCGAAGAGTTGAACAAAATTTACACAATTTTAATCTTTAAAATTTTATAGAAAAATTCCCAAATACAATTGAAAAATCGGACTTACGTAGTCTATAAGTATGGATCCTTGGCTTTAATTTTCCATTGGTCCAAATGAGTGACAAGCAAATTTTATAGAAAAATTCTCAAATACAATTGTGAAACCGGACTTACATAGTCTATAAGTATGGATCCTTGGCCTTAATTTCCAATTGGTACAAATGAGTGACAAACAAATTTTATAGAAAAATTCTCAAATACAATTGAGAAATCGGACTTACTAAGTCTATAAGTATGGATCCCTGGCTTTAAATTCCAATTGGTCCAAATGAGTGACAAATAAATTTTATAGAAAAATTCTTAAATACAATTGAGAAATCGGACTTACAAAGTCTATAAGTATGGATCCTTGGCCTTAATTTCCAATTGGTCCAAATGAGTGACAAACAAATTTTATAGAAAAATTCTCAAATACAATTGAGAAATCGGACTTACAAAGTCTATAAGTATGGATCCTTGGCCTTAATTTCCAATTGGTACAAATGAGTGACAAACAAATTTTATAGAAAAATTCTCAAATACAATTGAGAAATCGGACTTACTAAGTCTATAAGTATGGATCCCTGGCTTTAATTTCGAATTGGTCCAAATGAGTGACAAACAAATTTTATAGAAAAATTCTTAAATACAATTGAGAAATCGGACTTACAAAGTCTATAAGTATGGATCCTTGGCCTTATTTTCCAATTGGTCCAAATGAGTGACAAACAAATTTTATAGAAAAATTCTCAAATACAATTGAGAAATCGGACTTACAAAGTCTATAAGTATGGATCCTTGGCTTTAATTTCCAATTGGTCCAAATGAGTGACAAACAAATTTTATAGAAAAATTCTCAAATACAATTGAGAAATCGGACTTACAAAGTCTATAAGTATGGATCCTTGGCCCTAATTTCCCATTGATCCAAATGAGTGACAAAGAAAAATGTGCCCACAAATAGCCAAATTCCCGTAGAGTTGAACAAAATTTACACAATTTTAATCTTTAAAATTTTATAGAAAAATTCCCAAATACAATTGAGAAATCGGACTTACAAAGTCTATAAGTATGGATCCTTGGCCTTAATTTCCAATTGGTCCAAATGAGTGACAAACAAATTTTATAGAAAAATTCTTAAATACAATTGAGAAATCGGACTTACAAAGTCTATAAGTATGGATCCTTGGCTTTAATTTCCAATTGGTCCAAATGAGTGACAAAGATAAATGTGACCACAAATAGCCAAATTCCCGTAGAGTTGAACAAAATTTACACAATTTTAATCTTTAAAATTTTATAGAAAAATTCCCAAATACAATTGAGAAATCGGACTTACAAAGTCTATAAGTATGGATCCTTGGCCTTAATTTCCAATTGGTCCAAATGAGTGACAAACAAATTTTATAGAAAAATTCTTAAATACAATTGAGAAATCGGACTTACAAAGTCTATAAGTATGGATCCTTGGCTTTAATTTCCAATTGGTCCAAATGAGTGACAAAGATAAATGTGACCACAAATAGCCAAATTCCCGTAGAGTTGAACAAAATTTACACAATTTTAATCTTTAAAATTTTATAGAAAAATTCCCAAATACAATTGAGAAATCGGACTTACAAAGTCTATAAGTATGGATCCTTGGCCCTAATTTCCCATTGATCCAAATGAGTGACAAAGAAAAATGTGCCCACAAATAGCCAACTTCCCGTAGAGTTGAACAAAATTTACACAATTTTAATCTTTAAAATTTTATAGAAAAATTCCCAAATACAATTGAGAAATCGGACTTACATAGTCTATAAGTATGGATCCTTGGCCCTAATTTCCCATTGATCCAAATGAGTGACAAAGAAAAATGTGCCCACAAATAGCCAAATTCCCGTAGAGTTGAACAAAATTTACACAATTTTAATCTTTAAAATTTTATAGAAAAATTCCCAAATACAATTGAGAAATCGGACTTACATTGTCTATAAGTATGGATCCTTGGCCTTAATTTCCAATTGGTCCAAATGAGTGACAAACAAATTTTATAGAAAAATTCCCAAATACAATTGAGAAATCGGACTTACAAAGTCTATAAGTATGGATCCTTGGCCTTAATTTCCAATTGGTCCAAATGAGTGACAAACAAATTTTATAGAAAAATTCCCAAATACAATTGAGAAATCGGACTTATATAGTCTATAAGTATGGATCCTTGGCTTTAATTTCCAATTGGTCCAAATGAGTGACAAACAAATTTTATAGAAAAATTCTTAAATGCAATTGAGAAATCGGACTTACAAAGTCTATAAGTATGGATCCTTGGCCCTAATTTCCCATTGATCCAAATGAGTGACAAAGAAAAATGTGCCCACAAATAGCCAAATTCCCGTAGAGTTGAACAAAATTTACACAATTTTAATCTTTAAGATTTTATAGAAAAATTCCCAAATGCAATTGAGAAATCGGACTTACAAAGTCTATAAGTATGGATCCTTGGCTTTAATTTCCAATTGGTCCAAATGAGTGACAAACAAATTTTATAGAAAAATTCCCAAATACAATTGAGAAATCGGACTTACAAAGTCTATAAGTATGGATCCTTGGCCCTAATTTCCCATTGATCCAAATGAGTGACAAAGAAAAATGTGCCCACAAATAGCCAAATTCCCGTAGAGTTGAACAAAATTTACACAATTTTAATCTTTAAAATTTTATAGAAAAATTCCCAAATGCAATTGAGAAATCGGACTTACAAAGTCTATAAGTATGGATCCTTGGCTTTAATTTCCAATTGGTCCAAATGAGCGAAAAACAAATTTTATAGAAAAATTCCCAAATACAATTGAGAAATCGGACTTACAAAGTCTATAAGTATAGATCCTTGGCTTTAATTTCCAATTGGTCCAAATGAGCGAAAAACAAATTTTATAGAAAAATTCCCAAATACAATTGAGAAATCGGACTTACATAGTCTATAAGTATGGATCCTTGGCCCTAATTTCCCATTGATCCAAATGAGTGACAAAGAAAAATGTGCCCACAAATAGCCAAATTCCCGTAGAGTTGAACAAAATTTACACAACTTTAATCTTTAAAATTTTATAGAAAAATTCCCAAATACAATTGAGAAATCGGACTTACAAAGTCTATAAGTATGGATCCTTGGCTTTAATTTCCAATTGGTCCAAATGAGCGAAAAACAAATTTTATAGAAAAATTCCCAAATACAATTGAGAAATCGGACTTACAAAGTCTATAAGTATAGATCCTTGGCCCTAATTTCCCATTGATCCAAATGAGTGACAAAGAAAAATGTGCCCACAAATAGCCAAATTCCCGTAGAGTTGAACAAAATTTACACAATTTTAATCTTTAAAATTTTATAGAAAAATTCTTAAATACAATTGAGAAATCGGACTTACTAAGTCTATAAGTATGGATCCTTGGCTTTAATTTCCAATTGGTGCAAATGAGCGACAAACAAATTTTATAGAAAAATTCTCAAATACAATTGAGAAATCGGACTTACAAAGTCTATAAGTATGGATCCTTGGCCCTAATTTCCCATTGATCCAAATGAGTGACAAAGAAAAATGTGCCCACAAATAGCCAAATTCCCGTAGAGTTGAACAAAATTTACACAATTTTAATCTTTAAAATTTTATAGAAAAATTCCCAAATAGAATTGAGAAATCGGACTTACATAGTCTATAAGTATGGATCCTTGGCTTTAATTTCCAATTGGTGCAAATGAGCGACAAACAAATTTTATAGAAAAATTCTCAAATACAATTGAGAAATCGGACTTACAAAATCTATAAGTATGGATCCTTGGCCCTAATTTCCCATTGATCCAAATGAGTGACAAAGAAAAATGTGCCCACAAATAGCCAAATTCCCGTAGAGTTGAACAAAATTTACACAATTTTAATCTTTAAAATTTTATAGAAAAATTCCCAAATAGAATTGAGAAATCGGACTTACATAGTCTATAAGTATGGATCCTTGGCTTTAATTTCCAATTGGTCCAAATGAGTGACAAAGAAAAATTTGACCACAAATAGCCAAATTCCCGTAGAGTTGAACAAAATTTACACAATTTTAATCTTTAAAATTTTATAGAAAAATTCCCAAATACAATTGAGAAATCGGACTTACATAGTCTATAAGTATGGATCCTTGGCCCTAATTTCCCATTGATCCAAATGAGTGACAAAGAAAAATTTGACCACAAATAGCCAAATTCCCGTAGAGTTGAACAAAATTTACACAATTTTAATCTTTAAAATTTTATAGAAAAATTCCCAAATAGAATTGAGAAATCGGACTTACATAGTCTATAAGTATGGATCCTTGGCTTTAATTTCAAATTGGTCCAAATGAGTGACAAAGAAAAATTTGACCACAAATAGCCAAATTCCCGTAGAGTTGAACAAAATTTACACAATTTTAATCTTTAAAATTTTATAGAAAAATTCCCAAATACAATTGAAAAAGCGGACTTACAAAGTCTATAAGTATGGATCCTTGGCCCTAATTTCCCATTGATCCAAATGAGTGACAAAGAAAAATGTGCCCACAAATAGCCAAATTCCCGTAGAGTTGAACAAAATTTACACAATTTTAATCTTTAAAATTTTATAGAAAAATTCCCAAATACAATAGAGAAAGCGGACTTACAAAGTCTATAAGTATGGATCCTTGGCCCTAATTTCCCATTCATCCAAATGAGTGACAAAGAAAAATGTGCCCACAAATAGCCAAATTCCCGTAGAGTTGAACAAAATTTACACAATTTTAATCTTTAAAATTTTATAGAAAAATTCCCAAATACAATTGAGAAATCGGACTTACATAGTCTATAATTATGGATCCTTGGCTTTAATTTCCAATTGGTCCAAATAAGCGACAAACAAATTTTATAGAAAAATGCTCAAATACAATTGAAAAATCGGACTCACAAAGTCTATAAGTATGGATCCTTGGCTTTAATTTCCAATTGGTCCAAATGAGTGACAAAGAAAAATGTGACCACAAATAGCCAAATTCCCGTAGAGTTGAACAAAATTTACACAATTTTAATCTTTAAAATTTTATAGAAAAATTCCCAAATACAATTGAGAAATCGGACTTACATAGTCTATAATTATGGATCCTTGGCTTTAATTTCCAATTGGGCCAAATAAGCGACAAACAAATTTTATAGAAAAATGCTCAAATACAATTGAAAAATCGGACTCACAAAGTCTATAAGTATGGATCCTTGGCTTTAATTTCCAATTGGTCCAAATGAGTGACAAAGAAAAATGTGACCACAAATAGCCAAATTCCCGTAGAGTTGAACAAAATTTACACAATTTTAATCTTTAAAATTTTATAGAAAAATTCCCAAATACAATTGAGAAATCGGACTTACAAAGTCTATAAGTATGGATACTTGGCCTTAATTTCCAATTGGTCCAAATGAGTGACAAACAAATTTTATAGAAAAATTCCCAAATACAATTGAGAAATCGGACTTACATAGTCTATAAGTATGGATCCTTGGCTTTAATTTCCAATTGGTCCAAATGAGCGACAAACAAATTTTATAGAAAAATTCTCAAATACAATTGAGAAATCGGACTTACTAAGTCTATAAGTATGGATCCTTGGCTTTAATTTCCAATTGGTCCAAATGAGCGAAAAACAAATTTTATAGAAAAATTCTCAAATACAATTGAGAAATCGGACTTACAAAGTCTATAAGTATGGATCCTTGGCCCTAATTTCCCATTGATCCAAATGAGTGACAAAGAAAAATGTGCCCACAAATAGCCAAATTCCCGTAGAGTTGAACAAAATTTACACAATTTTAAACTTTAAAATTTTATAGAAAAATTCCCAAATACAATTGAGAAATCGGACTTACATAGTCTATAAGTATGGATCCTTGGCCCTAATTTCCCATTGATCCAAATGAGTGACAAAGAAAAATGTGCCCACAAATAGCCAAATTCCCGTAGAGTTGAACAAAATTTACACAATTTTAATCTTTAAAATTTTATAGAAAAATCCCAAATACAATTGAGAAATCGGACTTACATAGTCTATAAGTATGGATCCTTGGCTTTAATTTCCAATTGGTGCAAATGAGCGACAAACAAATTTTATAGAAAAATTCTCAAATACAATTGAGAAATCGGACTTACAAAGTCTATAAGTATGGATCCTTGGCCCTAATTTCCCATTGATCCAAATGAGTGACAAAGAAAAATGTGCCCACAAATAGCCAAATTCCCGTAGAGTTGAACAAAATTTACACAATTTTAATCTTTAAAATTTTATAGAAAAATTCCCAAATAGAATTGAGAAATCGGACTTACATAGTCTATAAGTATGGATCCTTGGCTTTAATTTCCAATTGGTCCAAATGAGTGACAAAGAAAAATTTGACCACAAATAGCCAAATTCCCGTAGAGTTGAACAAAATTTACACAATTTTAATCTTTAAAATTTTATAGAAAAATTCCCAAATACAATTGAGAAATCGGACTTACAAAGTCTATAAATATGGATCCTTGGCTTTAATTTTTAATTGGTCCAAATGAGCGACAAACAAATTTTATAGAAAAATTCCCAAATACAATTGAGAAATCGGACTTACAAAGTCTATAATTATGGATCCTTGGCCTTAATTTCCAATTGGTCCAAATGAGTGACAAACAAATTTTATAGAAAAATTCCCAAATACAATTGAGAAATCGGACTTACATAGTCTATAATTATGGATCCTTGGCTTTAATTTTTAATTGGTCCAAATGAGCGACAAACAAATTTTATAGAAAAATTCCCAAATACAATTGAGAAATCGGACTTACATAGTCTATAAGTATGGATCCTTGGCTTTAATTTCCAATTGGTCCAAATGAGCGACAAACAAATTTTATAGAAAAATTCTCAAATACAATTGAGAAATCGGACTTACAAAGTCTATAAGTATGGATCCTTGGCCCTAATTTCCCATTGATCCAAATGAGTGACAAAGAAAAATGTGCCCACAAATAGCCAAATTCCCGTAGAGTTGAACAAAATTTACACAATTTTAATCTTTAAAATTTTATAGAAAAATTCCCAAATACAATTGAGAAATCGGACTTACAAAGTCTATAAGTATGGATACTTGGCCTTAATTTCCAATTGGTCCAAATGAGCGACAAACAAATTTTATAGAAAAATTCTCAAATACAATTGAGAAATCGGACTTACAAAGTCTATAAGTATGGATCCTTGGCTTTAATTTCCAATTGGTCCAAATGAGCGACAAACAAATTTTATAGAAAAATTCTCAAATACAATTGAGAAATCGGACTAACAAAGTCTATAAGTATGGATCCTTGGCCCTTATTTCCCATTGATCCAAATGAGTGACAAAGAAAAATGTGCCCACAAATAGCCAAATTCCCGTAGAGTTCAACAAAATTTACACAATTTTAATCTTTAAAATTTTATAGAAAAATTCCCAAATACAATTGTGAAATCGGACTTACATAGTCTATAAGTATGGATCCTTGGCTTTAATTTCCAATTGGTCCAAATGAGCGACAAACAAATTTTATAGAAAAATTCTCAAATACAATTGAGAAATCGGACTTACAAAGTCTATAAGTATGGATCCTTGGCCCTAATTTCCCATTGATCCAAATGAGTGACAAAGAAAAATGTGCCCACAAATAGCCAAATTCCCGTAGAGTTGAACAAAATTTACACAATTTTAATCTTTAAAATTTTATAGAAAAATTCCCAAATACAATTGAGAAATCGGACTTACATAGTCTATAAGTATGGATCCTTGGCCTTAATTTCCAATTGGTCCAAATGAGTGACAAACAAATTTTATAGAAAAATTCCCAAATACAATTGAGAAATCGGACTTACAAAATCTATAAGTATGGATCCTTGGCCCTAATTTCCCATTGATCCAAATGAGTGACAAAGAAAAATGTGCCCACAAATAGCCAAATTCCCGTAGAGTTGAACAAAATTTACACAATTTTAATCTTTAAAATTTTATAGAAAAATTCCCAAATACAATTGAGAAATCGGACTTACATAGTCTATAATTATGGATCCTTGGCTTTAATTTCCAATTGGTCCAAATAAGCGACAAACAAATTTTATAGAAAAATGCTCAAATACAATTGAGAAATCGGACTTACAAAGTCTATAAGTATGGATCCTTGGCCCTAATTTCCCATTGATCCAAATGAGTGACAAAGAAAAATGTGCCCACAAATAGCCAAATTCCCGTAGAGTTGAACAAAATTTACACAATTTTAAACTTTAAAATTTTATAGAAAAATTCCCAAATACAATTGAGAAATCGGACTTACATAGTCTATAAGTATGGATCCTTGGCCCTAATTTCCCATTGATCCAAATGAGTGACAAAGAAAAATGTGCCCACAAATAGCCAAATTCCCGTAGAGTTGAACAAAATTTACACAATTTTAATCTTTAAAATTTTATAGAAAAATCCCAAATACAATTGAGAAATCGGACTTACATAGTCTATAAGTATGGATCCTTGGCTTTAATTTCCAATTGGTGCAAATGAGCGACAAACAAATTTTATAGAAAAATTCTCAAATACAATTGAGAAATCGGACTTACAAAGTCTATAAGTATGGATCCTTGGCCCTAATTTCCCATTGATCCAAATGAGTGACAAAGAAAAATGTGCCCACAAATAGCCAAATTCCCGTAGAGTTGAACAAAATTTACACAATTTTAATCTTTAAAATTTTATAGAAAAATTCCCAAATAGAATTGAGAAATCGGACTTACATAGTCTATAAGTATGGATCCTTGGCTTTAATTTCCAATTGGTCCAAATGAGTGACAAAGAAAAATTTGACCACAAATAGCCAAATTCCCGTAGAGTTGAACAAAATTTACACAATTTTAATCTTTAAAATTTTATAGAAAAATTCCCAAATACAATTGAGAAATCGGACTTACAAAGTCTATAAATATGGATCCTTGGCTTTAATTTTTAATTGGTCCAAATGAGCGACAAACAAATTTTATAGAAAAATTCCCAAATACAATTGAGAAATCGGACTTACAAAGTCTATAATTATGGATCCTTGGCCTTAATTTCCAATTGGTCCAAATGAGTGACAAACAAATTTTATAGAAAAATTCCCAAATACAATTGAGAAATCGGACTTACATAGTCTATAATTATGGATCCTTGGCTTTAATTTTTAATTGGTCCAAATGAGCGACAAACAAATTTTATAGAAAAATTCCCAAATACAATTGAGAAATCGGACTTACATAGTCTATAAGTATGGATCCTTGGCTTTAATTTCCAATTGGTCCAAATGAGCGACAAACAAATTTTATAGAAAAATTCTCAAATACAATTGAGAAATCGGACTTACAAAGTCTATAAGTATGGATCCTTGGCCCTAATTTCCCATTGATCCAAATGAGTGACAAAGAAAAATGTGCCCACAAATAGCCAAATTCCCGTAGAGTTGAACAAAATTTACACAATTTTAATCTTTAAAATTTTATAGAAAAATTCCCAAATACAATTGAGAAATCGGACTTACAAAGTCTATAAGTATGGATACTTGGCCTTAATTTCCAATTGGTCCAAATGAGCGACAAACAAATTTTATAGAAAAATTCTCAAATACAATTGAGAAATCGGACTTACAAAGTCTATAAGTATGGATCCTTGGCTTTAATTTCCAATTGGTCCAAATGAGCGACAAACAAATTTTATAGAAAAATTCTCAAATACAATTGAGAAATCGGACTAACAAAGTCTATAAGTATGGATCCTTGGCCCTTATTTCCCATTGATCCAAATGAGTGACAAAGAAAAATGTGCCCACAAATAGCCAAATTCCCGTAGAGTTCAACAAAATTTACACAATTTTAATCTTTAAAATTTTATAGAAAAATTCCCAAATACAATTGTGAAATCGGACTTACATAGTCTATAAGTATGGATCCTTGGCTTTAATTTCCAATTGGTCCAAATGAGCGACAAACAAATTTTATAGAAAAATTCTCAAATACAATTGAGAAATCGGACTTACAAAGTCTATAAGTATGGATCCTTGGCCCTAATTTCCCATTGATCCAAATGAGTGACAAAGAAAAATGTGCCCACAAATAGCCAAATTCCCGTAGAGTTGAACAAAATTTACACAATTTTAATCTTTAAAATTTTATAGAAAAATTCCCAAATACAATTGAGAAATCGGACTTACATAGTCTATAAGTATGGATCCTTGGCCTTAATTTCCAATTGGTCCAAATGAGTGACAAACAAATTTTATAGAAAAATTCCCAAATACAATTGAGAAATCGGACTTACAAAATCTATAAGTATGGATCCTTGGCCCTAATTTCCCATTGATCCAAATGAGTGACAAAGAAAAATGTGCCCACAAATAGCCAAATTCCCGTAGAGTTGAACAAAATTTACACAATTTTAATCTTTAAAATTTTATAGAAAAATTCCCAAATACAATTGAGAAATCGGACTTACATAGTCTATAATTATGGATCCTTGGCTTTAATTTCCAATTGGTCCAAATAAGCGACAAACAAATTTTATAGAAAAATGCTCAAATACAATTGAAAAATCGGACTTACAAAGTCTATAAGTATGGATCCTTGGCTTTAATTTCCAATTGGTCCAAATGAGTGACAAAGAAAAATGTGACCAAAAATAGCCAAATTCCCGTAGAGTTGAACAAAATTTACACAATTTTAATCTTTAAAATTTTATAGAAAAATTCCCAAATACAATTGAGAAATCGGACTTACATAGTCTATAAGTATGGATCCTTGGCCTTAATTTCCAATTGGTCCAAATGAGTGACAAACAAATTTTATAGAAAAATTCCCAAATACAATTGAGAAATCGGACTTACAAAGTCTATAAGTATGGATCCTTGGCCCTAATTTCCCATTGATCCAAATGAGTGACAAAGAAAAATGTGCCCACAAATAGCCAAATTCCCGTAGAGTTGAACAAAATTTACACAATTTTAATCTTTAAAATTTTATAGAAAAATTCCCAAATACAATTGAGAAATCGGACTTACATAGTCTATAAGTATGGATCCTTGGCTTTAATTTCCAATTGGTCCAAATGAGTGACAAACAAATTTTATAGAAAAATTCTTAAATACAATTGAGAAATCGGACTTACAAAGTCTATAAGTATGGATCCTTGGCCTTAATTTCCAATTGGTCCAAATGAGTGACAAACAAATTTTATAGAAAAATTCTCAAATACAATTGAGAAATCAGACTTACAAAGACTATAAGTATGGATCCTTGGCCTTAATTTCCAATTGGTCCAAATGAGTGACAAACAAATTTTATAGAAAAATTCCCAAATACAATTGAGAAATCGGACTTACAAAGTCTATAAGTATGGATCCTTGGCCTTAATTTCCAATTGGTCCAAATGAGTGACAAACAAATTTTATAGAAAAATTCCCAAATACAATTGAGAAATCGGACTTACAAAGTCTATAAGTATGGATCCTTGGCCCTAATTTCCCATTGATCCAAATGAGTGACAAAGAAAAATGTGCCCACAAATAGCCAAATTCCCGTAGAGTTGAACAAAATTTACACAATTTTAATCTTTAAAATTTTATAGAAAAAGTCCCAAATACAATTGAGAAATCGGACTTACAAAGTCTATAAGTATGGATCCTTGGCCTTAATTTCCAATTGGTCCAAATGAGTGACAAACAAATTTTATAGAAAAATTCCCAAATACAATTGAGAAATCGGACTTACAAAGTCTATAAGTATGGATCCTTGGCTTTAATTTCCAATTGGTCCAAATGAGTGACAAACAAATTTTATATAAAAATCCCCAAATACAATTGAGAAATCGGACTTACAAAGTCTATAAGTATGGATCCTTGGCCCTAATTTCCCATTGATCCAAATGAGTGACAAAGAAAAATGTGCCCACAAATAGCCAAATTCCCGTAGAGTTGAACAAAATTTACACAATTTTAATCTTTAAAATTTTATAGAAAAATTCCCAAAAACAATTGAGAAATCGGACTAACATAGTCTATAAGTATGGATCCTTGGCTTTAATTTCCAATTGGTCCAAATGATTGAAAAACAAATTTTATAGAAAAATTCTCAAATACAATTGAGAAATCGGACTTACAAAGTCTATAAGTATGGATCCTTGGCCCTAATTTCCCATTGATCCAAATGAGTGACAAAGAAAAATGTGCCCACAAATAGCCAAATTCCCGTAGAGTTGAACAAAATTTACACAATTTTAATCTTTAAAATTTTATAGAAAAATTCCCAAATACAATTGAGAAAGCGGACTTACATAGTCTATAAGTATGGATCCTTGGCTTTAATTTCCAATTGGTCCAAATGAGTGACAAACAAATTTTATAGAAAAATTCTCAAATACAATTGAGAAATCGGACTTACAAAGTCTATAAGTATGGATCCTTGGCCCTAATTTCCCATTGATCCAAATAAGTGACAAAGAAAAATGTGCCCACAAATAGCCAAATTCCCGTAGAGTTGAACAAAATTTACACAATTTTAATCTTTAAAATTTTATAGAAAAATTCCCAAATACAATTGAGAAAGCGGACTTACATAGTCTATAAGTATGGATCCTTGGCTTTAATTTCCAATTGGTCCAAATGATTGAAAAACAAATTTTATAGAAAAATTCTCAAATACAATTGAGAAATCGGACTTACTAAGTCTATAAGTATGGATCCTTGGCCCTAATTTCCCATTGATCCAAATGAGTGACAAAGAAAAATGTGCCCACAAATAGCCAAATTCCCGTAGAGTTGAACAAAATTTACACAATTTTAATCTTTAAAATTTTATAGAAAAATTCCCAAATACAATTGAGAAAGCGGACTTACATAGTCTATAAGTATGGATCCTTGGCTTTAATTTCCAATTGGTCCAAATGAGTGACAAACAAATTTTATAGAAAAATTCTCAAATACAATTGAGAAATCGGACTTACAAAGTCTATAAGTATGGATCCTTGGCCCTAATTTCCCATTGATCCAAATAAGTGACAAAGAAAAATGTGCCCACAAATAGCCAAATTCCCGTAGAGTTGAACAAAATTTACACAATTTTAATCTTTAAAATTTTATAGAAAAATTCCCAAATACAATTGAGAAAGCGGACTTACATAGTCTATAAGTATGGATCCTTGGCTTTAATTTCCAATTGGTCCAAATGATTGAAAAACAAATTTTATAGAAAAATTCTCAAATACAATTGAGAAATCGGACTTACTAAGTCTATAAGTATGGATCCTTGGCTTTAATTTCCAATTGGTCCAAATGAGCGACAAACAAATTTTATAGAAAAATTCTCAAATACAATTGAGAAATCGGACTTACAAAGTCTATAAGTATGGATCCTTGGCCCTAATTTCCCATTGATCCAAATGAGTGACAAAGAAAAATGTGCCCACAAATAGCCAAATTCCCGTAGAGTTGAACAAAATTTACACAATTTTAATCTTTAAAATTTTATAGAAAAATTCCCAAATACAATTGAGAAAGCGGACTTACATAGTCTATAAGTATGGATCCTTGGCTTTAATTTCCAATTGGTCCAAATGATTGAAAAACAAATTTTATAGAAAAATTCTCAAATACAATTGAGAAATCGGACTTACTAAGTCTATAAGTATGGATCCTTGGCTTTAATTTCCAATTGGTCCAAATGAGTGACAAACAAATTTTATAGAAAAATTCTCAAATACAATTGAGAAATCGGACTTACAAAGTCTATAAGTATGGATCCTTGGCCCTAATTTCCCATTGATCCAAATGAGTGACAAAGAAAAATGTGCCCACAAATAGCCAAATTCCCGTAGAGTTGAACAAAATTTACACAATTTTAATCTTTAAAATTTTATAGAAAAAATCCCAAATACAATTGAGAAAGCGGACTTACATAGTCTATAAGTATGGATCCTTGGCTTTAATTTCCAATTGGTCCAAATGAGTGAAAAACAAATTTTATAGAAAAATTCTTAAATACAATTGAGAAATCGGACTTACTAAGTCTATAAGTATGGATCCTTGGCTTTAATTTCCAATTGGTCCAAATGAGTGAAAAACAAATTTTATAGAAAAATTCTCAAATACAATTGAGAAATCGGACTTACTAAGTCTATAAGTATGGATCCTTGGCTTTAATTTCCAATTGGTCCAAATGAGTGAAAAACAAATTTTATAGAAAAATTCTTAAATACAATTGAGAAATCGGACTTACTAAGTCTATAAGTATGGATCCTTGGCTTTAATTTCCAATTGGTCCAAATGAGTGACAAACAAATTTTATAGAAAAATTCTCAAATACAATTGAGAAAGCGGACTTACATAGTCTATAAGTATGGATCCTTGGCTTTAATTTCCAATTGGTCCAAATGAGTGACAAACAAATTTTATAGAAAAATTCTTAAATACAATTGAGAAATCGGACTTACTAAGTCTATAAGTATGGATCCTTGGCTTTAATTTCCAATTGGTCCAAATGAGTGACAAACAAATTTTATAGAAAAATTCTCAAATACAATTGAGAAAGCGGACTTACATAGTCTATAAGTATGGATCCTTGGCTTTAATTTCCAATTGGTCCAAATGAGTGACAAACAAATTTTATAGAAAAATTCTTAAATACAATTGAGAAATCGGACTTACTAAGTCTATAAGTATGGATCCTTGGCTTTAATTTCCAATTGGTCCAAATGAGTGAGAAACAAATTTTATAGAAAAATTCTCAAATACAATTGAGAAAGCGGACTTACATAGTCTATAAGTATGGATCCTTGGCTTTAATTTCCAATTGGTCCAAATGAGTGACAAACAAATTTTATAGAAAAATTCTTAAATACAATTGAGAAATCGGACTTACTAAGTCTATAAGTATGGATCCTTGGCTTTAATTTCCAATTGGTCCAAATGAGTGACAAACAAATTTTATAGAAAAATTCTCAAATACAATTGAGAAAGCGGACTTACATAGTCTATAAGTATGGATCCTTGGCTTTAATTTCCAATTGGTCCAAATGAGTGACAAACAAATTTTATAGAAAAATTCTTAAATACAATTGAGAAATCGGACTTACTAAGTCTATAAGTATGGATCCTTGGCTTTAATTTCCAATTGGTCCAAATGAGTGACAAACAAATTTTATAGAAAAATTCTCAAATACAATTGAGAAAGCGGACTTACATAGTCTATAAGTATGGATCCTTGGCTTTAATTTCCAATTGGTCCAAATGAGTGACAAACAAATTTTATAGAAAAATTCTCAAATACAATTGAGAAAGCGGACTTACATAGTCTATAAGTATGGATCCTTGGCTTTAATTTCCAATTGGTCCAAATGAGTGACAAACAAATTTTATAGAAAAATTCTCAAATACAATTGAGAAAGCGGACTTACATAGTCTATAAGTATGGATCCTTGGCTTTAATTTCCAATTGGTCCAAATGAGTGACAAACAAATTTTATAGAAAAATTCTCAAATACAATTGAGAAATCGGACTTACTAAGTCTATAAGTATGGATCCTTGGCTTTAATTTCCAATTGGTCCAAATGAGTGACAAACAAATTTTATAGAAAAATTCTCAAATACAATTGAGAAAGCGGACTTACATAGTCTATAAGTATGGATCCTTGGCTTTAATTTCCAATTGGTCCAAATGAGTGACAAACAAATTTTATAGAAAAATTCTTAAATACAATTGAGAAATCGGACTTACTAAGTCTATAAGTATGGATCCTTGGCTTTAATTTCCAATTGGTCCAAATGAGTGACAAACAAATTTTATAGAAAAATTCTCAAATACAATTGAGAAAGCGGACTTACATAGTCTATAAGTATGGATCCTTGGCTTTAATTTCCAATTGGTCCAAATGAGTGACAAACAAATTTTATAGAAAAATTCTCAAATACAATTGAGAAATCGGACTTACAAAGTCTATAAGTATGGATCCTTGGCCCTAATTTCCCATTGATCCAAATGAGTGACAAAGAAAAATGTGCCCACAAATAGCCAAATTCCCGTAGAGTTGAACAAAATTTACACAATTTTAATCTTTAAAATTTTATAGAAAAAATCCCAAATACAATTGAGAAAGCGGACTTACATAGTCTATAAGTATGGATCCTTGGCTTTAATTTCCAATTGGTCCAAATGAGTGAAAAACAAATTTTATAGAAAAATTCTTAAATACAATTGAGAAATCGGACTTACTAAGTCTATAAGTATGGATCCTTGGCTTTAATTTCCAATTGGTCCAAATGAGTGAAAAACAAATTTTATAGAAAAATTCTCAAATACAATTGAGAAATCGGACTTACTAAGTCTATAAGTATGGATCCTTGGCTTTAATTTCCAATTGGTCCAAATGAGTGAAAAACAAATTTTATAGAAAAATTCTTAAATACAATTGAGAAATCGGACTTACTAAGTCTATAAGTATGGATCCTTGGCTTTAATTTCCAATTGGTCCAAATGAGTGACAAACAAATTTTATAGAAAAATTCTCAAATACAATTGAGAAAGCGGACTTACATAGTCTATAAGTATGGATCCTTGGCTTTAATTTCCAATTGGTCCAAATGAGTGACAAACAAATTTTATAGAAAAATTCTTAAATACAATTGAGAAATCGGACTTACTAAGTCTATAAGTATGGATCCTTGGCTTTAATTTCCAATTGGTCCAAATGAGTGACAAACAAATTTTATAGAAAAATTCTCAAATACAATTGAGAAAGCGGACTTACATAGTCTATAAGTATGGATCCTTGGCTTTAATTTCCAATTGGTCCAAATGAGTGACAAACAAATTTTATAGAAAAATTCTTAAATACAATTGAGAAATCGGACTTACTAAGTCTATAAGTATGGATCCTTGGCTTTAATTTCCAATCGGTCCAAATGAGTGACAAACAAATTTTATAGAAAACTTCTCAAATACAATTGAGAAAGCGGACTTACATAGTCTATAAGTATGGATCCTTGGCTTTAATTTCCAATTGGTCCAAATGAGTGACAAACAAATTTTATAGAAAAATTCTTAAATACAATTGAGAAATCGGACTTACTAAGTCTATAAGTATGGATCCTTGGCTTTAATTTCCAATTGGTCCAAATGAGTGATAAACAAATTTTATAGAAAAATTCTCAAATACAATTGAGAAAGCGGACTTACATAGTCTATAAGTATGGATCCTTGGCTTTAATTTCCAATTGGTCCAAATGAGTGACAAACAAATTTTATAGAAAAATTCTTAAATACAATTGAGAAATCGGACTTACTAAGTCTATAAGTATGGATCCTTGGCTTTAATTTCCAATTGGTCCAAATGAGTGACAAACAAATTTTATAGAAAAATTCTCAAATACAATTGAGAAATCGGACTTACTAAGTCTATAAGTATGGATCCTTGGCTTTAATTTCCAATTGGTCCAAATGAGTGACAAACAAATTTTATAGAAAAATTCTCAAATACAATTGAGAAATCGGACTTACTAAGTCTATAAGTATGGATCCTTGGCTTTAATTTCCAATTGGTCCAAATGAGTGACAAACAAATTTTATAGAAAAATTCTCAAATACAATTGAGAAAGCGGACTTACATAGTCTATAAGTATGGATCCTTGGCTTTAATTTCCAATTGGTCCAAATGAGTGACAAACAAATTTTATAGAAAAATTCTTAAATACAATTGAGAAATCGGACTTACTAAGTCTATAAGTATGGATTCTTGGCTTTAATTTCCAATTGGTCCAAATGAGTGACAAACAAATTTTATAGAAAAATTCTCAAATACAATTGAGAAATCGGACTTACTAAGTCTATAAGTATGGATCCTTGGCTTTAATTTCCAATTGGTCCAAATGAGTGACAAACAAATTTTATAGAAAAATTCTCAAATACAATTGAGAAAGCGGACTTACATAGTCTATAAGTATGGATCCTTGGCTTTAATTTCCAATTGGTCCAAATGAGTGACAAACAAATTTTATAGAAAAATTCTGAAATACAATTGAGAAAGCGGACTTACATAGTCTATAAGTATGGATCCTTGGCTTTAATTTCCAATTGGTCCAAATGAGTGACAAACAAATTTTATAGAAAAATTCTTAAATACAATTGAGAAATCGGACTTACTAAGTCTATAAGTATGGATCCTTGGCTTTAATTTCCAATTGGTCCAAATGAGTGACAAACAAATTTTATAGAAAAATTCTCAAATACAATTGAGAAAGCGGACTTACATAGTCTATAAGTATGGATCCTTGGCTTTAATTTCCAATTGGTCCAAATGAGTGACAAACAAATTTTATAGAAAAATTCTTAAATACAATTGAGAAATCGGACTTACTAAGTCTATAAGTATGGATCCTTGGCTTTAATTTCCAATTGGTCCAAATGAGTGACAAACAAATTTTATAGAAAAATTCTCAAATACAATTGAGAAAGCGGACTTACATAGTCTATAAGTATGGATCCTTGGCTTTAATTTCCAATTGGTCCAAATGAGTGACAAACAAATTTTATAGAAAAATTCTCAAATACAATTGAGAAATCGGACTTACTAAGTCTATAAGTATGGATCCTTGGCTTTAATTTCCAATTGGTCCAAATGAGTGAAAAACAAATTTTATAGAAAAATTCTTATATACAATTGAGAAATCGGACTTACTAAGTCTATAAGTATGGATCCTTGGCTTTAATTTCCAATTGGTCCAAATGAGTGAAAAACAAATTTTATAGAAAAATTCTCAAATACAATTGAGAAATCGGACTTACTAAGTCTATAAGTATGGATCCTTGGCCCTAATTTCCCATTGATCCAAATGAGTGACAAAGAAAAATGTGCCCACAAAGAGCCAAATTCCCGTAGAGTTGAACAAAATTTACACAATTTTAATCTTTAAAATTTTATAGAAAAATTCCCAAATACAATTGAGAAAGCGGACTTACATAGTCTATAAGTATGGATCCTTGGCTTTAATTTCCAATTGGTCCAAATGAGTGACAAACAAATTTTATAGAAAAATTCCCAAATACAATTGAGAAAGCGGACTTACATAGTCTATAAGTATGGATCCTTGGCTTTAATTTCCAATTGGTCCAAATGAGTGAAAAACAAATTTTATAGAAAAATTCTCAAATACAATTGAGAAATCGGACTTACTAAGTCTATAAGTATGGATCCTTGGCTTTAATTTCCAATTGGTCCAAATGAGTGACAAACAAATTTTATAGAAAAATTCTCAAATACAATTGAGAAATCGGACTTACTAAGTCTATAAGTATGGATCCTTGGCTTTAATTTCCAATTGGTCCAAATGAGTGAAAAACAAATTTTATAGAAAAATTCTTATATACAATTGAGAAATCGGACTTACTAAGTCTATAAGTATGGATCCTTGGCTTTAATTTCCAATTGGTCCAAATGAGTGAAAAACAAATTTTATAGAAAAATTCTCAAATACAATTGAGAAATCGGACTTACTAAGTCTATAAGTATGGATCCTTGGCCCTAATTTCCCATTGATCCAAATGAGTGACAAAGAAAAATGTGCCCACAAAGAGCCAAATTCCCGTAGAGTTGAACAAAATTTACACAATTTTAATCTTTAAAATTTTATAGAAAAATTCCCAAATACAATTGAGAAAGCGGACTTACATAGTCTATAAGTATGGATCCTTGGCTTTAATTTCCAATTGGTCCAAATGAGTGACAAACAAATTTTATAGAAAAATTCCCAAATACAATTGAGAAAGCGGACTTACATAGTCTATAAGTATGGATCCTTGGCTTTAATTTCCAATTGGTCCAAATGATTGAAAAACAAATTTTATAGAAAAATTCTCAAATACAATTGAGAAATCGGACTTACTAAGTCTATAAGTATGGATCCTTGGCTTTAATTTCCAATTGGTCCAAATGAGCGACAAACAAATTTTATAGAAAAATTCTCAAATACAATTGAGAAATCGGACTTACAAAGTCTATAAGTATGGATCCTTGGCCCTAATTTCCCATTGATCCAAATGAGTGACAAAGAAAAATGTGCCCACAAATAGCCAAATTCCCGTAGAGTTGAACAAAATTTACACAATTTTAATCTTTAAAATTTTATAGAAAAATTCCCAAATACAATTGAGAAAGCGGACTTACATAGTCTATAAGTATGGATCCTTGGCTTTAATTTCCAATTGGTCCAAATGATTGAAAAACAAATTTTATAGAAAAATTCTCAAATACAATTGAGAAATCGGACTTACTAAGTCTATAAGTATGGATCCTTGGCTTTAATTTCCAATTGGTCCAAATGAGTGACAAACAAATTTTATAGAAAAATTCTCAAATACAATTGAGAAATCGGACTTACAAAGTCTATAAGTATGGATCCTTGGCCCTAATTTCCCATTGATCCAAATGAGTGACAAAGAAAAATGTGCCCACAAATAGCCAAATTCCCGTAGAGTTGAACAAAATTTACACAATTTTAATCTTTAAAATTTTATAGAAAAAATCCCAAATACAATTGAGAAAGCGGACTTACATAGTCTATAAGTATGGATCCTTGGCTTTAATTTCCAATTGGTCCAAATGAGTGAAAAACAAATTTTATAGAAAAATTCTTAAATACAATTGAGAAATCGGACTTACTAAGTCTATAAGTATGGATCCTTGGCTTTAATTTCCAATTGGTCCAAATGAGTGACAAACAAATTTTATAGAAAAATTCTCAAATACAATTGAGAAATCGGACTTACTAAGTCTATAAGTATGGATCCTTGGCTTTAATTTCCAATTGGTCCAAATGAGCGACAAACAAATTTTGTAGAAAAATTCCCAAATACAATTGAGAAATCGGACTTACATAGTCTATAAGTATGGATCCTTGGCTTTAATTTCCAATTGATCCAAATGAGTGACAAACAAATTTTATAGAAAAATTCTCAAATACAATTGAGAAATCGGACTTACTAAGTCTATAAGTATGGATCCATGGCTTTAATTTCCAATTGGTCCAAATGAGCGACAAACTAATTTTATAGAAATATTCCCAAATACAATTGAGAAAGCGGACTTACATAGTCTATTAGTATGGATCCTTGGCTTTAATTTCCAATTGGTCCAAATGAGTGACAAACAAATTTTATAGAAAAATTCTCAAATACAATTGAGAAATCGGACTTACAAAGTCTATAAGTATGGATCCTTGGCCCTAATTTCCCATTGATCCAAATGAGTGACAAAGAAAAATGTGCCCACAAATAGCCAAATTCCCGTAGAGTTGAACAAAATTTACACAATTTTAATCTTTAAAATTTTATAGAAAAATTCCCAAATACAATTGAGAAAGCGGACTTACATAGTCTATTAGTATGGATCCTTGGCTTTACTTTCCAATTGGTCCAAATGAGTGACAAACAAATTTTATAGAAAAATTCTCAAATACAATTGAGAAATCGGACTTACAAAGTCTATAAGTATGGATCCTTGGCCCTAATTTCCCATTGATCCAAATGAGTGACAAAGAAAAATGTGCCCACAAATAGCCAAATTCCCGTAGAGTTGAACAAAATTTACACAATTTTAATCTTTAAAATTTTATAGAAAAATTCCCAAATACAATTGAGAAAGCGGACTTACATAGTCTATAAGTATGGATCCTTGGCTTTAATTTCCATTTGGTCCAAATGAGTGAAAAACAAATTTTATAGAAAAATTCTCAAATACAATTGAGAAATCGGACTTACTAAGTCTATAAGTATGGATCCTTGGCTTTAATTTCCCATTGATCCAAATGAGTGACAAACAAATTTTATAGAAAAATTCTCAAATACAATTGAGAAACCGGACTTACTAAGTCTATAAGTATGGATCCTTGGCTTTAATTTCCAATTGGTCCAAATGAGCGACAAACAAATTTTATAGAAAAATTCCCAAATACAATTGAGAAATCGGACTTACATAGTCTATAAGTATGGATCCATGGCTTTAATTTCCAATTGGTCCAAATGAGTGACAAACAAATTTTATAGAAAAATTCTCAAATACAATTGAGAAATCGGACTTACATAGTCTATAAGTATGGATCCTTGGCTTTAATTTCCAATTGGTCCAAATGAGTGACAAACAAATTTTATAGAAAAATTCTCAAATACAATTGAGAAATCGGACTTACTAAGTCTATAAGTATGGATCCATGGCTTTAATTTCCAATTGGTCCAAATGAGCGACAAACTAATTTTATAGAAAAATTCCCAAATACAATTGAGAAAGCGGACTTACATAGTCTATTAGTATGGATCCTTGGCTTTAATTTCCAATTGGTCCAAATGAGTGAAAAACAAATTTTATAGAAAAATTCTCAAATACAATTGAGAAATCGGACTTACAAAGTCTATAAGTATGGATCCTTGGCCCTAATTTCCTATTGATCCAAATGAGTGACAAAGAAAAATGTGCCCACAAATAGCCAAATTCCCGTAGAGTTGAACAAAAGTTACACAATTTTAATCTTTAAAATTTTATAGAAAACTTCCTAAATACAATTGAGAAATCGGACTTACATAGTCTATAAGTATGGATCCTTGGGTTTAATTTCCAATTGGTCCAAATGAGCGACAAACAAATTTTATAGAAAAATTCCCAAATACAATTGAGAAAGCGGACTTACATAGTCTATAAGTATGGATCCTTGGGTTTAATTTCCAATTGGTCCAAATGAGCGACAAACAAATTTTATAGAAAAATTCTCAAATACAATTGAGAAATCGGACTTACAAAGTCTATAAGTATGGATCCTTGGCCCTAATTTTCCATTGATCCAAATGAGTGACAAAGAAAAATGTGCCCACAAATAGCCAAATTCCCGTAGAGTTGAACAAAATTTACACAATTTTAATCTTTAAAATTTTATAGAAAAATTCCCAAATACAATTGAGAAATCGGACTTACATAGTCTATAACTATGGATCCTTGGCCTTAATTTCCAATTGGTCCAAATGAGCGACAAACAAATTTTATAGAAAAATTATCAAATACAATTGAGAAATCGGACTTACATAGTCTATAAGTATGGATCCTTGGCCCTAATTTCCCATTGATCCAAATGAGTGACAAAGAAAAATGTGCCCACAAATAGCCAAATTCCCGTAGAGTTGAACAAAATTTACACAATTTTAATCTTTAAAATTTTATAGAAAAATTCCCAAATACAATTGAGAAATCGGACTTACATAGTCTATAACTATGGATCCTTGGTCTTAATTTCCAATTGGTCCAAATGAGCGACAAACAAATTTTATAGAAAAATTCTCAAATACAATTGAGAAATCGGACTTACAAAGTCTATAAGTATGGATCCTTGGCCCTAATTTCCCATTGATCCAAATGAGTGACAAAGAAAAATGTGCCCACAAATAGCCAAATTCCCGTAGAGTTGAACAAAATTTACACAATTTTAATCTTTAAAATTTTATAGAAAAATTCCCAAATACAATTGAGAAATCGGACTTACATAGTCTATAACTATGGATCCTTGGCCTTAATTTCCAATTGGTCCAAATGAGCGACAAACAAATTTTATAGAAAAATTTTCAAATACAATTGAGAAATCGGACTTACATAGTCTATAAGTATGGATCCTTGGCCCTAATTTCCCATTGATCCAAATGAGTGACAAAGAAAAATGTGCCCACAAATAGCCAAATTCCCGTAGAGTTGAACAAAATTTACACAATTTTAATCTTTAAAATTTTATAGAAAAATTCCCAAATACAATTGAGAAATCGGACTTACATAGTCTATAACTATGGATCCTTGGCCTTAATTTCCAATTGGTCCAAATGAGCGACAAACAAATTTTATAGAAAAATTATCAAATACAATTGAGAAATCGGACTTACATAGTCTATAAGTATGGATCCTTGGCCCTAATTTCCCATTGATCCAAATGAGTGACAAAGAAAAATGTGCCCACAAATAGCCAAATTCCCGTAGAGTTGAACAAAATTTACACAATTTTAATCTTTAAAATTTTATAGAAAAATTCCCAAATACAATTGAGAAATCGGACTTACATAGTCTATAAGTATGGATCCTTGGCTTTAATTTCCAATTGGTCCAAATGAGCGACAAACAAATTTTATAGAAAAATTCTCAAATACAATTGAGAAATCGGACTTACATAGTCTATAAGTATGGATCCTTGGCCCTAATTTCCCATTGATCCAAATGAGTGACAAAGAAAAATGTGCCCACAAATAGCCAAATTCCCGTAGAGTTGAACAAAATTTACACAATTTTAATCTTTAAAATTTTATAGAAAACTTCCTAAATACAATTGAGAAATCGGACTTACATAGTCTATAAGTATGGATCCTTGGCCTTAATTTCCAATTGGTCCAAATGAGCGACAAACAAATTTTATAGAAAAATTCCCAAATACAATTGAGAAATCGGACTTTCATAGTCTATAATTATGGATCCTTGGCTTTAATTTCCAATTGGTCCAAATGAGCGACAAACAAATTTTATAGAAAAATTCTCAAATACAATTGAGAAATCGGACTTACAAAGTCTATAAGTATGGATCCTTGGCTTTAATTTCCAATTGGTCCAAATGAGTGACAAAGAAAAATGTGCCCACAAATAGCCAAATTCCCGTAGAGTTCAACAAAATTTACACAATTTTAATCTTTAAAATTTTATAGAAAAATTCCCAAATACAATTGAGAAATCGGACTTACATAGTCTATAAGTATGGATCCTTGGCTTTAATTTCCAATTGGTCCAAATGAGCGACAAACAAATTTTATAGAAAAATTCTCAAATACAATTGAGAAATCGGACTTACAAAGTCTATAAGTATGGATCCTTGGCCCTAATTTCCCATTGATCCAAATGAGTGACAAAGAAAAATGTGCCCACAAATAGCCAAATTCCCGTAGAGTTCAACAAAATTTACACAATTTTAATCTTTAAAATTTTATAGAAAAATTCCCAAATACAATTGAGAAATCGGACTTACATAGTCTATAAGTATGGATCCTTGGCTTTAATTTCCAATTGGTCCAAATGAGCGACAAACAAATTTTATAGAAAAATTCTCAAATACAATTGAGAAATCGGACTTACAAAGTCTATAAGTATGGATCCTTGGCCCTAATTTCCCATTGATCCAAATGAGTGACAAAGAAAAATGTGCCCACAAATAGCCAAATTCCCGTAGAGTTGAACAAAATTTACACAATTTTAATCTTTAAAATTTTATAGAAAAATTCCCAAATACAATTGAGAAATCGGACATACATAGTCTATAAGTATGGATCCTTGGCCCTAATTTCCCATTGATCCAAATGAGTGACAAAGAAAAATGTGCCCACAAATAGCCAAATTCCCGTAGAGTTGAACAAAATTTACACAATTTTAATCTTTAAAATTTTATAGAAAAATTCCCAAATACAATTGAGAAATCGGACTTACATAGTCTATAAGTATGGATCCTTGGCTTTAATTTCCAATTGGTCCAAATGAGCGACAAACAAATTTTATAGAAAAATTCTCAAATACAATTGAGAAATCGGACTTACAAAGTCTATAAGTATGGATCCTTGGCCCTAATTTCCCATTGATCCAAATGAGTGACAAAGAAAAATGTGCCCACAAATAGCCAAATTCCCGTAGAGTTGAACAAAATTTACATAATTTTAATCTTTAAAATTTTATAGAAAAATTCCCAAATACAATTGAGAAATCAGACTTACATAGTCTATAAGTATGGATCCTTGGCTTTAATTTCCAATTGGTCCAAATGAGCGACAAACAAATTTTATAGAAAAATTCTCAAATACAATTGAGAAATCGGACTTACAAAGTCTATAAGTATGGATCCTTGGCCCTAATTTCCCATTGATCCAAATGAGTGACAAAGAAAAATGTGCCCACAAATAGCCAAATTCCCGTAGAGTTGAACAAAATTTACATAATTTTAATCTTTAAAATTTTATAGAAAAATTCCCAAATACAATTGAGAAATCGGACTTACATAGTCTATAAGTATGGATCCTTGGCTTTAATTTCCAATTGGTCCAAATGAGCGACAAACAAATTTTATAGAAAAATTCTCAAATACAATTGAGAAATCGGACTTACATAGTCTATAAGTATGGATCCTTGGCTTTAATTTCCAACTGGTCCAAATGAGTGACAGAGAAAAATGTGACCACAAATAGCCAAATTCCCGTAGAGTTGAACAAAATTTACACAATTTTAATCTTTAAAATTTTATAGAAAACTTCCCAAATACAATTGAGAAATCGGACTTACATAGTCTATAAGTATGGATCCTTGGCTTTAATTTCCAATTGGTCCAAATGAGTGACAGAGAAAAATGTGACCACAAATAGCCAAATTCCCGTAGAGTTGAACAAAATTTACACAATTTTAATCTTTAAAATTTTATAGAAAACTTCCCAAATACAATTGAGAAATCGGACTTACATAGTCTATAAGTATGGATCCTTGGCTTTAATTTCCAACTGGTCCAAATGAGCGACAAACAAATTTTATAGAAATATTCTCAAATACAATTGAGAAATCGGACTTACAAAGTCTATAAGTATGGATCCTTGGCTTTAATTTCCAATTGGTCCAAATGAGTGACAGAGAAAAATGTGACCACAAATAGCCAAATTCCTGTAGAGTTGAACAAAATTTACACAATTTTAATCTTTAAAATTTTATAGAAAACTTCCCAAATACAATTGAGAAATCGGACTTACATAGTCTATAAGTATGGATCCTTGGCTTTAATTTCCAATTGGTCCAAATGAGCGACAAACAAATTTTATAGAAAAATTCTCAAATACAATTGAGAAATCGGACTTACATAGTCTATAAGTATGGATCCTTGGCCCTAATTTCCCATTGATCCAAATGAGTGACAAAGAAAAATGTGCCCACAAATAGCCAAATTCCCGTAGAGTTGAACAAAATTTACACAATTTTAATCTTTAAAATTTTATAGAAAAATTCCCAAATACAATTGAGAAATCGGACTTTCATAGTCTATAATTATGGATCCTTGGCTTTAATTTCCAATTGGTCTAAATGAGCGACAAACAAATTTTATAGAAAAATTCTCAAATACAATTGAGAAATCGGACTTACAAAGTCTATAAGTATGGATCCTTGGCTTTAATTTCCAATTGGTCCAAATGAGTGACAAAGAAAAATGTGACCACAAATAGCCAAATTCCCGTAGAGTTGAACAAAATTTACACAATTTTAATCTTTAAAATTTTATAGAAAAATTCCCAAATACAATTGAGAAATCGGACTTACATAGTCTATAACTATGGATCCTTGGCCTTAATTTCCAATTGGTCCAAATGAGCGACAAACAAATTTTATAGAAAAATTCTCAAATACAATTGAGAAATCGGACTTACATAGTCTATAAGTATGGATCCTTGGCCCTAATTTCCCATTGATCCAAATGAGTGACAAAGAAAAATGTGCCCACAAATAGCCAAATTCCCATAGAGTTGAACAAAATTTACACAATTTTAATCTTTAAAATTTTATAGAAAAATTCCCAAATACAATTGAGAAATCGGACTTACATAGTCTATAAGTATGGATCCTTGGCTTTAATTTCCAATTGGTCCAAATGAGCGACAAACAAATTTTATAGAAAAATTCTCAAATACAATTGAGAAATCGGACTTACAAAGTCTATAAGTATGGATCCTTGGCTTTAGTTTCCAATTGGTCCAAATGAGTGACAAAGAAAAATGTGACCACAAATAGCCAAATTCCCGTAGAGTTGAACAAAATTTACACAATTTTAATCTTTAAAATTTTATAGAAAACTTCCTAAATACAATTGAGAAATCGGACTTACATAGTCTATAACTATGGATCCTTGGCCTTAATTTCCAATTGGTCGAAATGAGCGACAAACAAATTTTATAGAAAAATTCCCAAATACAATTGAGAAATCGGACTTTCATAGTCTATAATTATGGATCCTTGGCTTTAATTTCCAATTGGTCCAAATGAGCGACAAACAAATTTTATAGAAAAATTCTCAAATACAATTGAGAAATCGGACTTACAAAGTCTATAAGTATGGATCCTTGGCCCTAATTTCCCATTGATCCAAATGAGTGACAAAGAAAAATGTGCCCACAAATAGCCAAATTCCCGTAGAGTTCAACAAAATTTACACAATTTTAATCTTTAAAATTTTATAGAAAAATTCCCAAATACAATTGAGAAATCGGACTTACATAGTCTATAAGTATGGATCCTTGGCTTTAATTTCCAATTGGTCCAAATGAGCGACAAACAAATTTTATAGAAAAATTCTCAAATACAATTGAGAAATCGGACTTACAAAGTCTATAAGTATGGATCCTTGGCCCTAATTTCCCATTGATCCAAATGAGTGACAAAGAAAAATGTGCCCACAAATAGCCAAATTCCCGTAGAGTTCAACAAAATTTACACAATTTTAATCTTTAAAATTTTATAGAAAAATTCCCAAATACAATTGAGAAATCGGACTTACATAGTCTATAAGTATGGATCCTTGGCTTTAATTTCCAATTGGTCCAAATGAGCGACAAACAAATTTTATAGAAAAATTCTCAAATACAATTGAGAAATCGGACTTACAAAGTCTATAAGTATGGATCCTTGGCCCTAATTTCCCATTGATCCAAATGAGTGACAAAGAAAAATGTGCCCACAAATAGCCAAATTCCCGTAGAGTTGAACAAAATTTACACAATTTTAATCTTTAAAATTTTATAGAAAAATTCCCAAATACAATTGAGAAATCGGACTTACATAGTCTATAAGTATGGATCCTTGGCTTTAATTTCCAATTGGTCCAAATGAGTGACAAAGAAAAATGTGCCCACAAATAGCCAAATTCCCGTAGAGTTGAACAAAATTTACACAATTTTAATCTTTAAAATTTTATAGAAAAATTCCCAAATACAATTGAGAAATCGGACTTACATAGTCTATAAGTATGGATCCTTGGCTTTAATTTCTAATTGGTCCAAATGAGCGACAAACAAATTTTATAGAAAAATTCTCAAATACAATTGAGAAATCGGACTTACAAAGTCTATAAGTATGGATCCTTGGCTTTAATTTCCAATTGGTCCAAATGAGTGACAAAGAAAAATGTGCCCACAAATAGCCAAATTCCCGTAGAGTTGAACAAAATTTACACAATTTTAATCTTTAAAATTTTATAGCAAAATTCTCAAATACAATTGAGAAATCGGACTTACAAAGTCTATAAGTATGGATCCTTGGCTTTAATTTCCAATTGGTCCAAATGAGTGACAAAGAAAAATGTGCCCACAAATAGCCAAATTCCCGTAGAGTTGAACAAAATTTACACAATTTTAATCTTTAAAATTTTATAGAAAAATTCCCAAATACAATTGAGAAATCGGACTTACATAGTCTATAAGTATGGATCCTTGGCTTTAATTTCCAATTGGTCCAAATGAGCGACAAACAAATTTTATAGAAAAATTCTCAAATACAATTGAGAAATCGGACTTACAAAGTCTATAAGTATGGATCCTTGGCTTTAATTTCCAATTGGTCCAAATGAGTGACAAAGAAAAATGTGCCCACAAATAGCCAAATTCCCGTAGAGTTGAACAAAATTTACACAATTTTAATCTTTAAAATTTTATAGCAAAATTCTCAAATACAATTGAGAAATCGGACTTACAAAGTCTATAAGTATGGATCCTTGGCCTTAATTTCCAATTGGTTCAAATGAGTGACAAACAAATTTTATAGAAAAATTCCCAAATACAATTGAGAAATCGGACTTACAAAGTCTATAAGTATGGATCCTTGGCCTTAATTTCCCATTGATCCAAATGAGTGACAAAGAAAAATGTGCCCACAAATAGCCAAATTCCCGTAGAGTTGAACAAAATTTACACAATTGTAATCTTTAAAATTTTATAGCAAAATTCTCAAATACAATTGAGAAATCGGACTTACAAAGTCTATAAGTATGGATCCTTGGCCTTAATTTCCAATTGGTTCAAATGAGTGACAAACAAATTTTATAGAAAAATTCCCAAATACAATTGAGAAATCGGACTTACATAGTCTATAAGTATGGATCCTTGGCTTTAATTTCCAATTGGTCCAAATGAGCGACAAACAAATTTTATAGAAAAATTCTCAAATACAATTGAGAAATCGGACTTACGTAGTCTATAAGTATGGATCCTTGGCTTTAATTTCCCATTGGTCCAAATGAGTCACAAACAAATTTTATAGAAAAATTCCCAAATACAATTGAGAAATCGGACTTACATAGTCTATAAGTATGGATCCTTGGCTTTAATTTCCAATTGGTCCAAATGAGCGACAAACAAATTTTATAGAAAAATTCCCAAATACAATTGAGAAATCGGACTTACATAGTCTATAAGTATGGATCCTTGGCTTTTATTTCCAATTGGTCCAAATGAGCGACAAACAAATTTTATAGAAAAATTCTCAAATACAATTGAGAAATCGGACTTACAAAGTCTATAAGTATGGATCCATGGCTTTAATTTCCAATTGGTCTAAATGAGTGACAAAGAAAAATGTGCCCACAAATAGCCAAATTCCCGTAGAGTTGAACAAAATTTACACAATTTTAATCTTTAAAATTTTATAGAAAAATTCCCAAATACAATTGAGAAATCTGACTTACATAGTCTATATGTATGGATCCTTGGCTTTAATTTCCAATTGGTCCAAATGAGTGACAAAGAAAAATGTGCCCACAAATAGCCAAATTCCCGTAGAGTTGAACAAAATTTACACAATTTTAATCTTTAAAATTTTATAGAAAAATTCCCAAATACAATTGAGAAATCTGACTTACATAGTCTATATATATGGATCCTTGGCTTTAATTTCCAATTGGTCCAAACGAGCGACAAACAAATTTTATAGAAAAATTCTCAAATACAATTGAGAAATCGGACTTACAAAGTCTATAAGTATGGATCCTTGGCCTTAATTTCCAATTGGTCCAAATGAGTGACAAACAAATTTTATAGAAAAATTCCCAAATACAATTGAGAAATCGGACTTACAAAGTCTATAAGTATGGATCCTTGGCCTTAATTTCCCATTGATCCAAATGAGTGACAAAGAAAAATGTGCCCACAAATAGCCAAATTCCCGTAGAGTTGAACAAAATTTACACAATTTTAATCTTTAAAATTTTATAGCAAAATTCTCAAATACAATTGAGAAATCGGACTTACAAAGTCTATAAGTATGGATCCTTGGCCTTAATTTCCAATTGGTCCAAATGAGTGACAAACAAATTTTATAGAAAAATTCCCAAATACAATTGAGAAATCGGACTTACAAAGTCTATAAGTATGGATCCTTGGCCTTAATTTCCCATTGATCCAAATGAGTGACAAAGAAAAATGTGCCCACAAATAGCCAAATTCCCGTAGAGTTGAACAAAATTTACACAATTTTAATCTTTAAAATTTTATAGCAAAATTCTCAAATACAATTGAGAAATCGGACTTACAAAGTCTATAAGTATGGATCCTTGGCCTTAATTTCCAATTGGTCCAAATGAGTGACAAACAAATTTTATAGAAAAATTCCCAAATACAATTGAGAAATCGGACTTACAAAGTCTATAAGTATGGATCCTTGGCCTTAATTTCCCATTGATCCAAATGAGTGACAAAGAAAAATGTGCCCACAAATAGCCAAATTCCCGTAGAGTTGAACAAAATTTACACAATTTTAATCTTTAAAATTTTATAGAAAAATTCCCAAATACAATTGAGAAATCGGACTTACATAGTCTATAAGTATGGATCCTTGGCTTTAATTTCCAATTGGTCCAAATGAGCGACAAACAAATTTTATAGAAAAATTCCCAAATACAATTGAGAAATCGGACTTACTTAGTCTATAAGTATGGACCCTTGGCCTTAATTTCCAATTGGTCCAAATGAGTGACAAATAAAAATGTGCCCACAAATGGCTAAATTCCCGTAGAGCTCATCAAAATTAACATAAATTTATATTTTTAAAATTTTATAGAAAAATTCTCAAATTCGGACTTACGTAGTCTATAAGTATGGATTCTTGGCTTTAATTTCCCATTGATCCAAAAGAGTGACAAAGAAAAATAAGCCCACAAATAGCCAAATTCCCGTAGAGTTGAACAAAATTTACACAATTTTAATCTTTAAAATTTTATAGAAAAATTCCCAAATACAATTGAGAAATCTGACTTACATAGTCTATATATATGGATCCTTGGCTTTAATTTTCAATTGGTCCAAACGAGCGACAAACAAATTTTATAGAAAAATTCTCAAATACAATTGAGAAATCGGACTTACAAAGTCTATAAGTATGGATCCTTGGCCTTAATTTCCAATTGGTCCAAATGAGTGACAAACAAATTTTATAGAAAAATTCCCAAATACAATTGAGAAATCGGACTTACAAAGTCTATAAGTATGGATCCTTGGCCTTAATTTCCCATTGATCCAAATGAGTGACAAAGAAAAATGTGCCCACAAATAGCCAAATTCCCGTAGAGTTGAACAAAATTTACACAATTTTAATCTTTAAAATTTTATAGAAAAATTCCCAAATACAATTGAGAAATCGGACTTACAAAGTCTATAAGTATGGATCCTTGGCCTTAATTTCCCATTGGTCCAAATGAGTGACAAACAAATTTTATAGAAAAATTCCCAAATACAATTGAGAAATCGGACTTACAAAGTCTATAAGTATGGATCCTTGGCCTTAATTTCCCATTGATCCAAATGAGTGACAAAGAAAAATGTGCCCACAAATAGCCAAATTCCCGTAGATTTGAACAAAATTTACACAATTTTAATCTTTAAAATTTTATAGAAAAATTCCCAAATACAATTGAGAAATCGGACTTACATAGTCTATAAGTATGGATCCTTTGCTTTAATTTTCAATTGGTCCAAATAAGCGACAAACAAATTTTATAGAAAAATTCCCAAATACAATTGAGAAATCGGACTTACATAGTCTATAAGTATGGATCCTTTGCTTTAATTTTCAATTGGTCCAAATAAGCGACAAACAAATTTTATAGAAAAATTCTCAAATACAATTGAGTAATCGGACTTACAAAGTCTATAAGTATGGATCCTTGGCCCTAATTTCCCATTGATCCAAATGAGTGACAAAGAAAAATGTGCCCACAAATAGCCAAATTCCCGTAGAGTTGAACAAAATTTACACAATTTTAATCTTTAAAATTTTATAGAAAAATTCCCAAATACAATTGAGAAATCGGACTTACATAGTCTATAAGTATGGATCCTTGGCTTTAATTTCCAATTGGTCCAAATGAGCGACAAACAAATTTTATAGAAAAATTCTCAAATACAATTGAGTAATCGGACTTACAAAGTCTATAAGTATGGATCCTTGGCTTTAATTTCCAATTGGTCCAAATAAGCGACAAACAAATTTTATAGAAAAATTCCCAAATTCAATTGAGAAATCGGACTTACATAGTCTATAAGAATGGATCCTTGGCTTTAATTTCCAATTGGTCCAAATAAGCGACAAACAAATTTTATAGAAAAATTCCCAAATACAATTGAGAAATCGGACTTACATAGTCTATAAGTATGGATCCTTGGCTTTAATTTCCAATTGGTCCAAATAAGCGACAAACAAATTTTATAGAAAAATTCTCAAATACAATTGAGAAATCGGACTTACATAGTCTATAAGTATGGATCCTTGGCTTTAATTTCCAATTGGTCCAAATAAGCGACAAACAAATTTTATAGAAAAATTCCCAAATACAATTGAGAAATCGGACTTACATAGTCTATAAGTATGGATCCTTGGCCCTAATTTCCCATTGATCCAAATGAGTGACAAAGAAAAATGTGCCCACAAATAGCCAAATTCCCGTAGATTTGAACAAAATTTACACAATTTTAATCTTTAAAATTTTATAGAAAAATTCCCAAATACAATTGAGAAATCGGACTTACATAGTCTATAAGTATGGATCCTTTGCTTTAATTTTCAATTGGTCCAAATAAGCGACAAACAAATTTTATAGAAAAATTCCCAAATACAATTGAGAAATCGGACTTACATAGTCTATAAGTATGGATCCTTGGCTTTAATTTCCAATTGGTCCAAATAAGCGACAAACAAATTTTATAGAAAAATTCCCAAATACAATTGAGAAATCGGACTTACATAGTCTATAAGTATGGATCCTTGGCTTTAATTTCCAATTGGTCCAAATAAGCGACAAACAAATTTTATAGAAAAATTCCCAAATACAATTGAGAAATCGGACTTACATAGTCTATAAGTATGGATCCTTGGCTTTAATTTCCAATTGGTCCAAATAAGCGACAAATAAATTTTATAGAAAAATTCTCAAATACAATTGAGAAATCGGACTTACATAGTCTATAAGTATGGATCCTTGGCTTTAATTTCCTATTGATCCAAATGAGTGACAAAGAAAAATGTGCCCACAAATAGCCAAATTCCCGTAGATTTGAACAAAATTTACACAATTTTAATCTTTAAAATTTTATAGAAAAATTCCCAAATACAATTGAGAAATCGGACTTACATAGTCTATAAGTATGGATCCTTTGCTTTAATTTTCAATTGGTCCAAATAAGCGACAAACAAATTTTATAGAAAAATTCCCAAATACAATTGAGAAATCGGACTTACATAGTCTATAAGTATGGATCCTTGGCTTTAATTTCAATTGGTCCAAATAAGCGACAAACAAATTTTATAGAAAAATTCTCAAATACAATTGAGAAATCGGACTTACATAGTCTATAAGTATGGATCCTTGGCCCTAATTTCCCATTGATCCAAATGAGTGACAAAGAAAAATGTGCCCACAAATAGCCAAATTCCCGTAGATTTGAACAAAATTTACACAATTTTAATGTTTAAAATTTTATAGAAAAATTCCCAAATACAATTGAGAAATCGGACTTACATAGTCTATAAGGTATGGATCCTTTGCTTTAATTTTCAATTGGTCCAAATAAGCGACAAACAAATTTTATAGAAAAATTCCCAAATACAATTGAGAAATCGGACTTACATAGTCTATAAGTATGGATCCTTGCTTTAATTTCCAATTGGTCCAAATAAGCGACAAACAAATTTTATAGAAAAATTCCCAAATACAATTGAGAAATCGGACTTACATAGTCTATAAGTATGGATCCTTGGCTTTAATTTCCAATTGGTCCAAATAAGCGACAAATAAATTTTATAGAAAAATTCTCAAATACAATTGAGAAATCGGACTTACATAGTCTATAAGTATGGATCCTTGGCTTTAATTTCCAATTGGTCCAAATAAGCGACAAACAAATTTTATAGAAAAATTCTCAAATACAATTGAGAAATCGGACTTACATAGTCTATAAGTATGGATCCTTGGCTTTAATTTCCAATTGGTCCAAATAAGCGACAAACAAATTTTATAGAAAAATTCCCAAATACAATTGAGAAATCGGACTTACATAGTCTATAAGTATGGATCCTTGGCTTTAATTTCCAATTGGTCCAAATAAGCGACAAATAAATTTTATAGAAAAATTCTCAATACAATTGAGAAATCGGACTTACATAGTCTATAAGTATGGATCCTTGGCTTTAATTTCCTATTGATCCAAATGAGTGACAAACAAATTTTATAGAAAAATTCTCAAATACAATTGAGAAATCGGACTTACATAGTCTATAAGTATGGATCCTTTGCTTTAATTTCCAATTGGTCCAAATAAGCGACAAACAAATTTTATAGAAAAATTCCCAAATACAATTGAGAAATCGGACTTACATAGTCTATAAGTATGATCCTTGGCTTTAATTTCCTATTGATCCAAATGAGTGACAAAGAAAAATGTGCCCACAAATAGCCAAATTCCCGTAGATTTGAACAAAATTTACACAGATTTTAATCTTTAAAATTTTATAGAAAAATTCCCAAATACAATTGAGAAATCGGACTTACATAGTCTATAAGTATGGATCCTTTGCTTTAATTTTCAATTGGTCCAAATAAGCGACAAACAAATTTTATAGAAAAATTCCCAATACAATTGAGAAATCGGACTTACATAGTCTATAAGTATGGATCCTTGGCTTTAATTTCCAATTGGTCCAAATAAGCGACAAACAAATTTTATAGAAAAATTCCCAAATACAATTGAGAAATCGGACTTACATAGTCTATAAGTATGGATCCTTGGCTTTAATTTCCAATTGGTCCAAATAAGCGACAAACAAATTTTATAGAAAAATTCCCAAATACAATTGAGAAATCGGACTTACATAGTCTATAAGTATGGATCCTTGGCCCTAATTTCCCATTGATCCAAATGAGTGACAAAGAAAAATGTGCCCACAAATAGCCAAATTCCCGTAGATTTGAACAAAATTTACACAATTTTAATCTTTAAAATTTTATAGAAAAATTCCCAAATTCAATTGAGAAATCGGACTTACATAGTCTATAAGTATGGATCCTTGGCTTTAATTTCCAATTGGTCCAAATAAGCGACAAACAAATTTTATAGAAAAATTCCAAATACAATTGAGAAATCGGACTTACTTAGTCTATAAGTATGGATCCTTGGCTTTAATTTCCAATTGGTCCAAATAAGCGACAAACAAATTTTATAGAAAAATTCCCAAATACAATTGAGAAATCGGACTTACATAGTCTATAAGTATGGATCCTTGGCTTTAATTTCCAATTGGTCCAAATAAGCGACAAACAAATTTTATAGAAAAATTCCCAAATACAATTGAGAAATCGGACTTACATAGTCTATAAGTATGGATCCTTGGCTTTAATTTCCAATTGGTCCAAATGAGCGACAAACAAATTTTATAGAAAAATTCTCAAATACAATTGAGTAATCGGACTTACAAAGTCTATAAGTATGGATCCTTGGCCCTAATTCCATTGATCCAAATGAGTGACAAAGAAAAATGTGCCCACAAATAGCAAATTCCCGTAGATTTGAACAAAATTTACACAATTTTAATCTTTAAAATTTTATAGAAAAATTCCCAAATACAATTGAGAAATCGGACTTACATAGTCTATAAGTATGGATCCTTGGCTTTAATTTCCAATTGGTCCAAATGAGCGACAAACAAATTTTATAGAAAAATTCTCAAATACAATTGAGTAATCGGACTTACATAGTCTATAAGTATGGATCCTTGGCTTTAATTTCCAATTGGTCCAAATAAGCGACAAACAAATTTTATAGAAAAATTCTCAAATACAATTGAGAAATCGGACTTACATAGTCTATAAGTATGGATCCTTGGCCCTAATTTCCCATTGATCCAAATGAGTGACAAAGAAAAATGTGCCCACAAATAGCCAAATTCCCGTAGATTTGAACAAAATTTACACAATTTTAATCTTTAAAATTTTATAGAAAAATTCCCAAATACAATTGAGAAATCGGACTTACATAGTCTATAAGTATGGATCCTTGGCTTTAATTTCCAATTGGTCCAAATGAGCGACAAACAAATTTTATAGAAAAATTCTCAAATACAATTGAGTAATCGGACTTACATAGTCTATAAGTATGGATCCTTGGCTTTAATTTCCAATTGGTCCAAATAAGCGACAAACAAATTTTATAGAAAAATTCTCAAATACAATTGAGAAATCGGACTTACATAGTCTATAAGTATGGATCCTTGGCCCTAATTTCCCATTGATCCAAATGAGTGACAAAGAAAAATGTGCCCACAAATAGCCAAATTCCCGTAGATTTGAACAAAATTTACACAATTTTAATCTTTAAAATTTTATAGAAAAATTCCCAAATACAATTGAGAAATCGGACTTACATAGTCTATAAGTATGGATCCTTGGCTTTAATTTCCAATTGGTCCAAATGAGCGACAAACAAATTTTATAGAAAAATTCTCAAATACAATTGAGTAATCGGACTTACATAGTCTATAAGTATGGATCCTTGGCTTTAATTTCCAATTGGTCCAAATAAGCGACAAACAAATTTTATAGAAAAATTCTCAAATACAATTGAGAAATCGGACTTACATAGTCTATAAGTATGGATCCTTGGCTTTAATTTCCAATTGGTCCAAATAAGCGACAAACTAATTTTATAGAAAAATTCCCAAATACAATTGAGAAATCGGACTTACATAGTCTATAAGTATGGATCCTTGGCTTTAATTTCCAATTGGTCCAAATAAGCGACAAACAAATTTTATAGAAAAATTCCCAAATACAATTGAGAAATCGGACTTACATAGTCTATAAGTATGGATCCTTGGCTTTAATTTCCAATTGGTCCAAATGAGTGACAAAGAAAAATGTGCCCACAAATAGCCAAATTCCCGTAGATTTGAACAAAATTTACACAATTTTAATCTTTAAAATTTTATAGAAAAATTCCCAAATACAATTGAGAAATCGGACTTACATAGTCTATAAGTATGGATCCTTGGCTTTAATTTCCAATTGGTCCAAATAAGCGACAAACAAATTTTATAGAAAAATTCCCAAATACAATTGAGAAATCGGACTTACATAGTCTATAAGTATGGATCCTTGGCTTTAATTTCCAATTGGTCCAAATGAGTGACAAAGAAAAATGTGCCCACAAATAGCCAAATTCCCGTAGATTTGAACAAAATTTACACAATTTTAATCTTTAAAATTTTATAGAAAAATTCCCAAATACAATTGAGAAAGCGGACTTACATAGTCTATAAGTATGGATCCTTGGCTTTAATTTCCATTTGGTCCAAATGAGTGAAAAACAAATTTTATAGAAAAATTCTCAAATACAATTGAGAAATCGGACTTACTAAGTCTATAAGTATGGATCCTTGGGTTTAATTTCCCATTGATCCAAATGAGTGACAAACAAATTTTATAGAAAAATTCTCAAATACAATTGAGAAATCGGACTTACTAAGTCTATAAGTATGGATCCTTGGCTTTAATTTCCAATTGGTCCAAATAAGCGACAAACAAATTTTATAGAAAAATTCTCAAATACAATTGAGAAATCGGACTTACATAGTCTATAAGTATGGATCCTTGGCTTTAATTTCCAATTGGTCCAAATAAGCGACAAACAAATTTTATAGAAAAATTCCCAAATACAATTGAGAAATCGGACTTACATAGTCTATAAGTATGGATCCTTGGCCCTAATTTCCCATTGATCCAAATGAGTGACAAAGAAAAATGTGCCCACAAATAGCCAAATTCCCGTAGATTTGAACAAAATTTACACAATTTTAATCTTTAAAATTTTATAGAAAAATTCCCAAATACAATTGAGAAATCGGACTTACATAGTCTATAAGTATGGATCCTTGGCTTTAATTTCCAATTGGTCCAAATGAGCGACAAACAAATTTTATAGAAAAATTCTCAAATACAATTGAGAAATCGGACTTACTAAGTCTATAAGTATGGATCCTTGGCTTTAATTTCCAATTGGTCCAAATAAGCGACAAACAAATTTTATAGAAAAATTCTCAAATACAATTGAGAAATCGGACTTACATAGTCTATAAGTATGGATCCTTGGCTTTAATTTCCAATTGGTCCAAATAAGCGACAAACAAATTTTATAGAAAAATTCTCAAATACAATTGAGAAATCGGACTTACATAGTCTATAAGTATGGATCCTTGGCTTTAATTTCCAATTGGTCCAAATAAGCGACAAACAAATTTTATAGAAAAATTCCCAAATACAATTGAGAAATCGGACTTACATAGTCTATAAGTATGGATCCTTGGCCCTAATTTCCCATTGATCCAAATGAGTGACAAAGAAAAATGTGCCCACAAATAGCCAAATTCCCGTAGATTTGAACAAAATTTACACAATTTTAATCTTTAAAATTTTATAGAAAAATTCCCAAATACAATTGAGAAATCGGACTTACATAGTCTATAAGTATGGATCCTTGGCTTTAATTTCCAATTGGTCCAAATGAGCGACAAACAAATTTTATAGAAAAATTCTCAAATACAATTGAGTAATCGGACTTACATAGTCTATAAGTATGGATCCTTGGCTTTAATTTCCAATTGGTCCAAATAAGCGACAAACAAATTTTATAGAAAAATTCTCAAATACAATTGAGAAATCGGACTTACATAGTCTATAAGTATGGATCCTTGGCTTTAATTTCCAATTGGTCCAAATAAGCGACAAACAAATTTTATAGAAAAATTCCCAAATACAATTGAGAAATCGGACTTACATAGTCTATAAGTATGGATCCTTGGCTTTAATTTCCAATTGGTCCAAATAAGCGACAAACAAATTTTATAGAAAAATTCCCAAATACAATTGAGAAATCGGACTTACATAGTCTATAAGTATGGATCCTTGGCTTTAATTTCCAATTGGTCCAAATGAGTGACAAAGAAAAATGTGCCCACAAATAGCCAAATTCCCGTAGATTTGAACAAAATTTACACAATTTTAATCTTTAAAATTTTATAGAAAAATTCCCAAATACAATTGAGAAATCGGACTTACATAGTCTATAAGTATGGATCCTTGGCTTTAATTTCCAATTGGTCCAAATAAGCGACAAACAAATTTTATAGAAAAATTCCCAAATACAATTGAGAAATCGGACTTACATAGTCTATAAGTATGGATCCTTGGCTTTAATTTCCAATTGGTCCAAATGAGTGACAAAGAAAAATGTGCCCACAAATAGCCAAATTCCCGTAGATTTGAACAAAATTTACACAATTTTAATCTTTAAAATTTTATAGAAAAATTCCCAAATACAATTGAGAAATCGGACTTACATAGTCTATAAGTATGGATCCTTGGCTTTAATTTCCAATTGGTCCAAATAAGCGACAAACAAATTTTATAGAAAAATTCCCAAATACAATTGAGAAATCGGACTTACATAGTCTATAAGTATGGATCCTTGGCTTTAATTTCCAATTGGTCCAAATGAGTGACAAAGAAAAATGTGCCCACAAATAGCCAAATTCCCGTAGATTTGAACAAAATTTACACAATTTTAATCTTTAAAATTTTATAGAAAAATTCCCAAATACAATTGAGAAATCGGACTTACATAGTCTATAAGTATGGATCCTTGGCTTTAATTTCCAATTGGTCCAAATAAGCGACAAACAAATTTTATAGAAAAATTCCCAAATACAATTGAGAAATCGGACTTACATAGTCTATAAGTATGGATCCTTGGCTTTAATTTCCAATTGGTCCAAATAAGCGACAAACAAATTTTATAGAAAAATTCTCAAATACAATTGAGAAATCGGACTTACATAGTCTATAAGTATGGATCCTTGGCTTTAATTTCCAATTGGTCCAAATAAGCGACAAACAAATTTTATAGAAAAATTCCCAAATACAATTGAGAAATCGGACTTACATAGTCTATAAGTATGGATCCTTGGCTTTAATTTCCAATTGGTCCAAATAAGCGACAAACAAATTTTATAGAAAAATTCCCAAATACAATTGAGAAATCGGACTTACATAGTCTATAAGTATGGATCCTTGGCTTTAATTTCCAATTGGTCCAAATGAGTGACAAAGAAAAATGTGCCCACAAATAGCCAAATTCCCGTAGATTTGAACAAAATTTACACAATTTTAATCTTTAAAATTTTATAGAAAAATTCCCAAATACAATTGAGAAATCGGACTTACATAGTCTATAAGTATGGATCCTTGGCTTTAATTTCCAATTGGTCCAAATAAGCGACAAACAAATTTTATAGAAAAATTCCCAAATACAATTGAGAAATCGGACTTACATAGTCTATAAGTATGGATCCTTGGCTTTAATTTCCAATTGGTCCAAATGAGTGACAAAGAAAAATGTGCCCACAAATAGCCAAATTCCCGTAGATTTGAACAAAATTTACACAATTTTAATCTTTAAAATTTTATAGAAAAATTCCCAAATACAATTGAGAAATCGGACTTACATAGTCTATAAGTATGGATCCTTGGCTTTAATTTCCAATTGGTCCAAATAAGCGACAAACAAATTTTTTAGAAAAATTCCCAAATACAATTGAGAAATCGGACTTACATAGTCTATAAGTATGGATCCTTGGCTTTAATTTCCAATTGGTCCAAATAAGCGACAAACAAATTTTATAGAAAAATTCTCAAATACAATTGAGAAATCGGACTTACATAGTCTATAAGTATGGATCCTTGGCTTTAATTTCCAATTGGTCCAAATAAGCGACAAACAAATTTTATAGAAAAATTCCCAAATACAATTGAGAAATCGGACTTACATAGTCTATAAGTATGGATCCTTGGCTTTAATTTCCAATTGGTCCAAATAAGCGACAAACAAATTTTATAGAAAAATTCCCAAATACAATTGAGAAATCGGACTTACATAGTCTATAAGTATGGATCCTTGGCTTTAATTTCCAATTGGTCCAAATGAGTGACAAAGAAAAATGTGCCCACAAATAGCCAAATTCCCGTAGATTTGAACAAAATTTACACAATTTTAATCTTTAAAATTTTATAGAAAAATTCCCAAATACAATTGAGAAATCGGACTTACATAGTCTATAAGTATGGATCCTTGGCTTTAATTTCCAATTGGTCCAAATGAGCGACAAACAAATTTTATAGAAAAATTCTCAAATACAATTGAGTAATCGGACTTACATAGTCTATAAGTATGGATCCTTGGCTTTAATTTCCAATTGGTCCAAATAAGCGACAAACAAATTTTATAGAAAAATTCTCAAATACAATTGAGAAATCGGACTTACATAGTCTATAAGTATGGATCCTTGGCTTTAATTTCCAATTGGTCCAAATAAGCGACAAACAAATTTTATAGAAAAATTCCCAAATACAATTGAGAAATCGGACTTACATAGTCTATAAGTATGGATCCTTGGCTTTAATTTCCAATTGGTCCAAATAAGCGACAAACAAATTTTATAGAAAAATTCCCAAATACAATTGAGAAATCGGACTTACATAGTCTATAAGTATGGATCCTTGGCTTTAATTTCCAATTGGTCCAAATGAGTGACAAAGAAAAATGTGCCCACAAATAGCCAAATTCCCGTAGATTTGAACAAAATTTACACAATTTTAATCTTTAAAATTTTATAGAAAAATTCCCAAATACAATTGAGAAATCGGACTTACATAGTCTATAAGTATGGATCCTTGGCTTTAATTTCCAATTGGTCCAAATAAGCGACAAACAAATTTTATAGAAAAATTCCCAAATACAATTGAGAAATCGGACTTACATAGTCTATAAGTATGGATCCTTGGCTTTAATTTCCAATTGGTCCAAATGAGTGACAAAGAAAAATGTGCCCACAAATAGCCAAATTCCCGTAGATTTGAACAAAATTTACACAATTTTAATCTTTAAAATTTTATAGAAAAATTCCCAAATACAATTGAGAAATCGGACTTACATAGTCTATAAGTATGGATCCTTGGCTTTAATTTCCAATTGGTCCAAATAAGCGACAAACAAATTTTATAGAAAAATTCCCAAATACAATTGAGAAATCGGACTTACATAGTCTATAAGTATGGATCCTTGGCTTTAATTTCCAATTGGTCCAAATGAGTGACAAAGAAAAATGTGCCCACAAATAGCCAAATTCCCGTAGATTTGAACAAAATTTACACAATTTTAATCTTTAAAATTTTATAGAAAAATTCCCAAATACAATTGAGAAATCGGACTTACATAGTCTATAAGTATGGATCCTTGCTTTAATTTCCAATTGGTCCAAATAAGCGACAAACAAATTTTATAGAAAAATTCCCAAATACAATTGAGAAATCGGACTTACATAGTCTATAAGTATGGATCCTTGGCTTTAATTTCCAATTGGTCCAAATAAGCGACAAACAAATTTTATAGAAAAATTCTCAAATACAATTGAGAAATCGGACTTACATAGTCTATAAGTATGGATCCTTGGCTTTAATTTCCAATTGGTCCAAATAAGCGACAAACAAATTTTATAGAAAAATTCCCAAATACAATTGAGAAATCGGACTTACATAGTCTATAAGTATGGATCCTTGGCTTTAATTTCCAATTGGTCCAAATAAGCGACAAACAAATTTTATAGAAAAATTCCCAAATACAATTGAGAAATCGGACTTACATAGTCTATAAGTATGGATCCTTGGCTTTAATTTCCAATTGGTCCAAATGAGTGACAAAGAAAAATGTGCCCACAAATAGCCAAATTCCCGTAGATTTGAACAAAATTTACACAATTTTAATCTTTAAAATTTTATAGAAAAATTCCCAAATACAATTGAGAAATCGGACTTACATAGTCTATAAGTATGGATCCTTGGCTTTAATTTCCAATTGGTCCAAATAAGCGACAAACAAATTTTATAGAAAAATTCCCAAATACAATTGAGAAATCGGACTTACATAGTCTATAAGTATGGATCCTTGGCTTTAATTTCCAATTGGTCCAAATGAGTGACAAAGAAAAATGTGCCCACAAATAGCCAAATTCCCGTAGATTTGAACAAAATTTACACAATTTTAATCTTTAAAATTTTATAGAAAAATTCCCAAATACAATTGAGAAATCGGACTTACATAGTCTATAAGTATGGATCCTTGGCTTTAATTTCCAATTGGTCCAAATAAGCGACAAACAAATTTTATAGAAAAATTCCCAAATACAATTGAGAAATCGGACTTACATAGTCTATAAGTATGGATCCTTGGCTTTAATTTCCTATTGATCCAAATGAGTGACAAAGAAAAATGTGCCCACAAATAGCCAAATTCCCGTAGATTTGAACAAAATTTACACAATTTTAATCTTTAAAATTTTATAGAAAAATTCCCAAATACAATTGAGAAATCGGACTTACATAGTCTATAAGTATGGATCCTTGGCTTTAATTTCCAATTGGTCCAAATAAGCGACAAACAAATTTTATAGAAAAATTCCCAAATACAATTGAGAAATCGGACTTACATAGTCTATAAGTATGGATCCTTGGCTTTAATTTCCAATTGGTCCAAATAAGCGACAAACAAATTTTATAGAAAAATTCCCAAATACAATTGAGAAATCGGACTTACATAGTCTATAAGTATGGATCCTTGGCTTTAATTTCCAATTGGTCCAAATAAGCGACAAACAAATTTTATAGAAAAATTCTCAAATACAATTGAGAAATCGGACTTACATAGTCTATAAGTATGGATCCTTGGCTTTAATTTCCAATTGGTCCAAATAAGCGACAAACAAATTTTATAGAAAAATTCTCAAATACAATTGAGAAATCGGACTTACATAGTCTATAAGTATGGATCCTTTGCTTTAATTTTCAATTGGTCCAAATAAGCGACAAACAAATTTTATAGAAAAATTCCCAAATACAATTGAGAAATCGGACTTACATAGTCTATAAGTATGGATCCTTGGCTTTAATTTCCAATTGGTCCAAATAAGCGACAAACAAATTTTATAGAAAAATTCCCAAATACAATTGAGAAATCGGACTTACATAGTCTATAAGTATGGATCCTTGGCTTTAATTTCCTATTGATCCAAATGAGTGACAAAGAAAAATGTGCCCACAAATAGCCAAATTCCCGTAGATTTGAACAAAATTTACACAATTTTAATCTTTAAAATTTTATAGAAAAATTCCCAAATACAATTGAGAAATCGGACTTACATAGTCTATAAGTATGGATCCTTGGCTTTAATTTCCAATTGGTCCAAATAAGCGACAAACAAATTTTATAGAAAAATTCCCAAATACAATTGAGAAATCGGACTTACATAGTCTATAAGTATGGATCCTTGGCTTTAATTTCCAATTGGTCCAAATAAGCGACAAACAAATTTTATAGAAAAATTCTCAAATACAATTGAGAAATCGGACTTACATAGTCTATAAGTATGGATCCTTGGCTTTAATTTCCAATTGGTCCAAATAAGCGACAAACAAATTTTATAGAAAAATTCCCAAATACAATTGAGAAATCGGACTTACATAGTCTATAAGTATGGATCCTTGGCTTTAATTTCCAATTGGTCCAAATAAGCGACAAACAAATTTTATAGAAAAATTCTCAAATACAATTGAGAAATCGGACTTACATAGTCTATAAGTATGGATCCTTGGCTTTAATTTCCAATTGGTCCAAATAAGCGACAAACAAATTTTATAGAAAAATTCTCAAATACAATTGAGAAATCGGACTTACATAGTCTATAAGTATGGATCCTTTGCTTTAATTTTCAATTGGTCCAAATAAGCGACAAACAAATTTTATAGAAAAATTCCCAAATACAATTGAGAAATCGGACTTACATAGTCTATAAGTATGGATCCTTGGCTTTAATTTCCAATTGGTCCAAATAAGCGACAAACAAATTTTATAGAAAAATTCCCAAATACAATTGAGAAATCGGACTTACATAGTCTATAAGTATGGATCCTTGGCTTTAATTTCCAATTGGTCCAAATAAGCGACAAACAAATTTTATAGAAAAATTCCCAAATACAATTGAGAAATCGGACTTACATAGTCTATAAGTATGGATCCTTGGCTTTAATTTCCAATTGGTCCAAATGAGTGACAAAGAAAAATGTGCCCACAAATAGCCAAATTCCCGTAGATTTGAACAAAATTTACACAATTTTAATCTTTAAAATTTTATAGAAAAATTCCCAAATACAATTGAGAAATCGGACTTACATAGTCTATAAGTATGGATCCTTGGCTTTAATTTCCAATTGGTCCAAATAAGCGACAAACAAATTTTATAGAAAAATTCCCAAATACAATTGAGAAATCGGACTTACAAAGTCTATAAGTATGGATCCTTGGCTTTAATTTCCAATTGGTCCAAATGAGTGACAAAGAAAAATGTGCCCACAAATAGCCAAATTCCCGTAGAGTTGAACAAAATTTACACAATTTTAATCTTTAAAATTTTATAGAAAAATTTCCAAATACAATTGAGAAATCGGACTTACATAGTCTATAAGTATGGATCCTTGGCTTTAATTTCCTATTGATCCAAATGAGTGACAAAGAAAAATGTGCCCACAAATAGCCAAATTCCCGTAGATTTGAACAAAATTTACACAATTTTAAGCTTTAAAATTTTATAGAAAAATTTCCAAATACAATTGAGAAATCGGACTTACATAGTCTATAAGTATGGATCCTTTGCTTTAATTTTCAATTGGTCCAAATAAGCGACAAACAAATTTTATAGAAAAATTCCCAAATACAATTGAGAAATCGGACTTACATAGTCTATAAGTATGGATCCTTGGCTTTAATTTCCAATTGGTCCAAATAAGCGACAAACAAATTTTATAGAAAAATTCCCAAATACAATTGAGAAATCGGACTTACATGGTCTATAAGTATGGATCCTTGGCTTTAATTTCCAATTGGTCCAAATAAGCGACAAACAAATTTTATAGAAAAATTCCCAAATACAATTGAGAAATCGGACTTACATAGTCTATAAGTATGGATCCTTGGCTTTAATTTCCAATTGGTCCAAATAAGCGACAAACAAATTTTATAGAAAAATTCTCAAATACAATTGAGAAATCGGACTTACATAGTCTATAAGTATGGATCCTTGGCTTTAATTTCCTATTGATCCAAATGAGTGACAAAGAAAAATGTGCCCACAAATAGCCAAATTCCCGTAGATTTGAACAAAATTTACACAATTTTAATCTTTAAAATTTTATAGAAAAATTCCCAAATACAATTGAGAAATCGGACTTACATAGTCTATAAGTATGGATCCTTGGCTTTAATTTCCAATTGGTCCAAATAAGCGACAAACAAATTTTATAGAAAAATTCCCAAATACAATTGAGAAATCGGACTTACATAGTCTATAAGTATGGATCCTTGGCTTTAATTTCCAATTGGTCCAAATAAGCGACAAACAAATTTTATAGAAAAATTCTCAAATACAATTGAGAAATCGGACTTACATAGTCTATAAGTATGGATCCTTGGCTTTAATTTCCAATTGGTCCAAATAAGCGACAAACAAATTTTATAGAAAAATTCCCAAATACAATTGAGAAATCGGACTTACATAGTCTATAAGTATGGATCCTTGGCTTTAATTTCCAATTGGTCCAAATAAGCGACAAACAAATTTTATAGAAAAATTCTCAAATACAATTGAGAAATCGGACTTACATAGTCTATAAGTATGGATCCTTGGCTTTAATTTCCAATTGGTCCAAATAAGCGACAAACAAATTTTATAGAAAAATTCTCAAATACAATTGAGAAATCGGACTTACATAGTCTATAAGTATGGATCCTTTGCTTTAATTTTCAATTGGTCCAAATAAGCGACAAACAAATTTTATAGAAAAATTCCCAAATACAATTGAGAAATCGGACTTACATAGTCTATAAGTATGGATCCTTGGCTTTAATTTCCAATTGGTCCAAATAAGCGACAAACAAATTTTATAGAAAAATTCCCAAATACAATTGAGAAATCGAACTTACATAGTCTATAAGTATGGATCCTTGGCTTTAATTTCCTATTGATCCAAATGAGTGACAAAGAAAAATGTGCCCACAAATAGCCAAATTCCCGTAGATTTGAACAAAATTTACACAATTTTAATCTTTAAAATTTTATAGAAAAATTCCCAAATACAATTGAGAAATCGGACTTACATAGTCTATAAGTATGGATCCTTGGCTTTAATTTCCAATTGGTCCAAATAAGCGACAAACAAATTTTATAGAAAAATTCCCAAATACAATTGAGAAATCGGACTTACATAGTCTATAAGTATGGATCCTTGGCTTTAATTTCCAATTGGTCCAAATAAGCGACAAACAAATTTTATAGAAAAATTCTCAAATACAATTGAGAAATCGGACTTACATAGTCTATAAGTATGGATCCTTGGCTTTAATTTCCAATTGGTCCAAATAAGCGACAAACAAATTTTATAGAAAAATTCCCAAATACAATTGAGAAATCGGACTTACATAGTCTATAAGTATGGATCCTTGGCTTTAATTTCCAATTGGTCCAAATAAGCGACAAACAAATTTTATAGAAAAATTCTCAAATACAATTGAGAAATCGGACTTACATAGTCTATAAGTATGGATCCTTGGCTTTAATTTCCAATTGGTCCAAATAAGCGACAAACAAATTTTATAGAAAAATTCTCAAATACAATTGAGAAATCGGACTTACATAGTCTATAAGTATGGATCCTTTGCTTTAATTTTCAATTGGTCCAAATGAGTGACAAAGAAAAATGTGCCCACAAATAGCCAAATTCCCGTAGATTTGAACAAAATTTACACAATTTTAATCTTTAAAATTTTATAGAAAAATTCCCAAATACAATTGAGAAATCGGACTTACATAGTCTATAAGTATGGATCCTTGGCTTTAATTTCCAATTGGTCCAAATAAGCGACAAACAAATTTTATAGAAAAATTCTCAAATACAATTGAGAAATCGGACTTACATAGTCTATAAGTATGGATCCTTGGCTTTAATTTCCAATTGGTCCAAATAAGCGACAAACAAATTTTATAGAAAAATTCCCAAATACAATTGAGAAATCGGACTTACATAGTCTACAAGTATGGATCCTTTGCTTTAATTTTCAATTGGTCCAAATGAGTGACAAAGAAAAATGTGCCCACAAATAGCCAAATTCCCGTAGAGTTGAACAAAATTTACACAATTTTAATCTTTAAAATTTTATAGAAAAATTCCCAAATACAATTGAGAAATCGGACTTACATAGTCTATAAGTATGGATCCTTGGCTTTAATTTCCAATTGGTCCAAATAAGCGACAAACAAATTTTATAGAAAAATTCTCAAATACAATTGAGAAATCGGACTTACATAGTCTATAAGTATGGATCCTTTGCTTTAATTTTCAATTGGTCTAAATAAGCGACAAACAAATTTTATAGAAAAATTCCCAAATACAATTGAGAAATCGGACTTACATAGTCTATAAGTATGGATCCTTGGCTTTAATTTCCAATTGGTCCAAATAAGCGACAAACAAATTTTATAGAAAAATTCCCAAATACAATTGAGAAATCGGACTTACAAAGTCTATAAGTATGGATCCTTGGCTTTAATTTCCAATTGGTCCAAATGAGTGACAAAGAAAAATGTGCCCACAAATAGCCAAATTCCCGTAGAGTTGAACAAAATTTACACAATTTTAATCTTTAAAATTTTATAGAAAAATTCCCAAATACAATTGAGAAATCGGACTTACATAGTCTATAAGTATGGATCCTTGGCTTTAATTTCCAATTGGTCCAAATAAGCGACAAACAAATTTTATAGAAAAATTCTCAAATACAATTGAGAAATCGGACTTACATAGTCTATAAGTATGGATCCTTTGCTTTAATTTTCAATTGGTCTAAATAAGCGACAAACAAATTTTATAGAAAAATTCCCAAATACAATTGAGAAATCGGACTTACATAGTCTATAAGTATGGATCCTTGGCTTTAATTTCCAATTGGTCCAAATAAGCGACAAACAAATTTTATAGAAAAATTCCCAAATACAATTGAGAAATCGGACTTACAAAGTCTATAAGTATGGATCCTTGGCTTTAATTTCCAATTGGTCCAAATGAGTGACAAAGAAAAATGTGCCCACAAATAGCCAAATTCCCGTAGAGTTGAACAAAATTTACACAATTTTAATCTTTAAAATTTTATAGAAAAATTCCCAAATACAATTGAGAAATCGGACTTACATAGTCTATAAGTATGGATCCTTGGCCTTAATTTCCAATTGGTCCAAATGAGTGACAAAGAAAAATGTGCCCACAAATAGCCAAATTCCCGTAGAGTTGAACAAAATTTACACAATTTTAATCTTTAAAATTTTATAGAAAAATTCCCAAATACAATTGAGAAATCGGACTTACATAGTCTATAAGTATGGATCCTTGGCCTTAATTTCCAATTGGTCCAAATGAGTGACAAAGAAAAATGTGCCCACAAATAGCCAAATTCCCGTAGAGTTGAACAAAATTTACACAATTTTAATCTTTAAAATTTTATAGAAAAATTCCCAAACACAATTGAGAAATCGGACTTACATAGTCTATAAGTATGGATCCTTGGCTTTAATTTCCACTTGGTCCAAATGAGCGACAAACAAATTTTATAGAAAAATTTCCAAATACAATTGAGAAATCGGACTTACATAGTCTATAAGTATGGATCCTTGGCTTTAATTTCCAATTGGTTCAAATGAGCGACAAACAAATTTTATAGAAAAATTCCCAAATACAATTGAGAAATCGGACTTACATAGTCTATAAGTATGGATCCTTGGCTTTAATTTCCAATTGGTCCAAATAAGCGACAAACAAATTTTATAGAAAAATTCCCAAATACAATTGAGAAATCGGACTTACATAGTCTATAAGTATGGATCCTTGGCTTTAATTTCCAATTGGTCCAAATAAGCGACAAACAAATTTTATAGAAAAATTCCCAAATACAATTGAGAAATCGGACTTACATAGTCTATAAGTATGGATCCTTGGCTTTAATTTCCAATTGGTCCAAATAAGCGACAAACAAATTTTATAGAAAAATTCCCAAATACAATTGAGAAATCGGACTTACATAGTCTATAAGTATGGATCCTTGGCTTTAATTTCCAATTGGTCCAAATGAGTGACAAAGAAAAATGTGCCCACAAATAGCCAAATTCCCGTAGAGTTGAACAAAATTTACACAATTTTAATCTTTAAAATTTTATAGAAAAATTCCCAAATACAATTGAGAAATCGGACTTACATAGTCTATAAGTATGGATCCTTGGCCTTAATTTCCAATTGGTCCAAATGAGTGACAAAGAAAAATGTGCCCACAAATAGCCAAATTCCCGTAGAGTTGAACAAAATTTACACAATTTTAATCTTTAAAATTTTATAGAAAAATTCCCAAATACAATTGAGAAATCGGACTTACATAGTCTATAAGTATGGATCCTTGGCCTTAATTTCCAATTGGTCCAAATGAGTGACAAAGAAAAATGTGCCCACAAATAGCCAAATTCCCGTAGAGTTGAACAAAATTTACACAATTTTAATCTTTAAAATTTTATAGAAAAATTCCCAAACACAATTGAGAAATCGGACTTACATAGTCTATAAGTATGGATCCTTGGCTTTAATTTCTACTTGGTCCAAATGAGCGACAAACAAATTTTATAGAAAAATTTCCAAATACAATTGAGAAATCGGACTTACATAGTCTATAAGTATGGATCCTTGGCTTTAATTTCCAATTGGTTCAAATGAGCGACAAACAAATTTTATAGAAAAATTCCCAAATACAATTGAGAAATCGGACTTACATAGTCTATAAGTATGGATCCTTGGCTTTAATTTCCAATTGGTCCAAATAAGCGACAAACAAATTTTATAGAAAAATTCTCAAATACAATTGAGAAATCGGACTTACATAGTCTATAAGTATGGATCCTTGGCTTTAATTTCCAATTGGTCCAAATAAGCGACAAACAAATTTTATAGAAAAATTCCCAAATACAATTGAGAAATCGGACTTACATAGTCTATAAGTATGGATGCTTGGCTTTAATTTCCAATTGGTCCAAATAAGCGACAAACAAATTTTATAGAAAAATTCCCAAATACAATTGAGAAATCGGACTTACATAGTCTATAAGTATGGATCCTTGGTTTTAATTTCCAATTGGTCCAAATAAGCGACAAACAAATTTTATAGAAAGATTCTCAAATACAATTGAGAAATCGGACTTACATAGTCTATAAGTATGGATCCTTGGCTTTAATTTCCAATTGGTCCAAATAAGCGACAAACAAATTTTATAGAAAAATTCCCAAATACAATTGAGAAATCGGACTTACATAGTCTATAAGTATGGATCCTTGGCCTTAATTTCCAATTGGTCCAAATGAGTGACAAAGAAAAATGTGCCCACAAATAGCCAAATTCCCGTAGATTTGAACAAAATTTACACAATTTTAATCTTTAAAATTTTATAGAAAAATTCCCAAATACAATTGAGAAATCGGACTTACATAGTCTATAAGTATGGATCCTTTGCTTTAATTTTCAATTGGTCCAAATAAGCGACAAACAAATTTTATAGAAAAATTCCCAAATACAATTGAGAAATCGGACTTACATAGTCTATAAGTATGGATGCTTGGCTTTAATTTCCAATTGGTCCAAATAAGCGACAAACAAATTTTATAGAAAAATTCCCAAATACAATTGAGAAATCGGACTTACATAGTCTATAAGTATGGATCCTTGGCTTTAATTTCCAATTGGTCCAAATAAGCGACAAACAAATTTTATAGAAAAATTCCCAAATACAATTGAGAAATCGGACTTACATAGTCTATAAGTATGGATCCTTGGCCTTAATTTCCAATTGGTCCAAATGAGTGACAAAGAAAAATGTGCCCACAAATAGCCAAATTCCCGTAGATTTGAACAAAATTTACACAATTTTAATCTTTAAAATTTTATAGAAAAATTCCCAAATACAATTGAGAAATCGGACTTACATAGTCTATAAGTATGGATCCTTTGCTTTAATTTTCAATTGGTCCAAATAAGCGACAAACAAATTTTATAGAAAAATTCCCAAATACAATTGAGAAATCGGACTTACATAGTCTATAAGTATGGATCCTTGGCTTTAATTTCCAATTGGTCCAAATAAGCGACAAACAAATTTTATAGAAAAATTCCCAAATACAATTGAGAAATCGGACTTACATAGTCTATAAGTATGGATGCTTGGCTTTAATTTCCAATTGGTCCAAATAAGCGACAAACAAATTTTATAGAAAAATTCCCAAATACAATTGAGAAATCGGACTTACATAGTCTATAAGTATGGATCCTTGGCTTTAATTTCCAATTGGTCCAAATAAGCGACAAACAAATTTTATAGAAAAATTCCCAAATACAATTGAGAAATCGGACTTACATAGTCTATAAGTATGGATCCTTGGTTTTAATTTCCAATTGGTCCAAATAAGTGACAAACAAATTTTATAGAAAAATTCTCAAATACAATTGAGAAATCGGACTTACATAGTCTATAAGTATGGATCCTTGGCTTTAATTTCCAATTGGTCCAAATAAGCGACAAACAAATTTTATAGAAAAATTCCCAAATACAATTGAGAAATCGGACTTACATAGTCTATAAGTATGGATCCTTGGCCTTAATTTCCAATTGGTCCAAATGAGTGACAAAGAAAAATGTGCCCACAAATAGCCAAATTCCCGTAGAGTTGAACAAAATTTACACAATTTTAATCTTTAAAATTTTATAGAAAAATTCCCAAATACAATTGAGAAATCGGACTTACATAGTCTATAAGTATGGATCCTTGGCCTTAATTTCCAATTGGTCCAAATGAGTGACAAAGAAAAATGTGCCCACAAATAGCCAAATTCCCGTAGATTTGAACAAAATTTACACAATTTTAATCTTTAAAATTTTATAGAAAAATTCCCAAATACAATTGAGAAATCGGACTTACATAGTCTATAAGTATGGATCCTTGGCTTTAATTTCCAATTGGTCCAAATAAGCGACAAACAAATTTTATAGAAAAATTCCCAAATACAATTGAGAAATCGGACTTACATAGTCTATAAGTATGGATGCTTGGCTTTAATTTCCAATTGGTCCAAATAAGCGACAAACAAATTTTATAGAAAAATTCCCAAATACAATTGAGAAATCGGACTTACATAGTCTATAAGTATGGATCCTTGGCTTTAATTTCCAATTGGTCCAAATAAGCGACAAACAAATTTTATAGAAAAATTCCCAAATACAATTGAGAAATCGGACTTACATAGTCTATAAGTATGGATCCTTGGTTTTAATTTCCAATTGGTCCAAATAAGCGACAAACAAATTTTATAGAAAAATTCTCAAATACAATTGAGAAATCGGACTTACATAGTCTATAAGTATGGATCCTTGGCTTTAATTTCCAATTGGTCCAAATAAGCGACAAACAAATTTTATAGAAAAATTCCCAAATACAATTGAGAAATCGGACTTACATAGTCTATAAGTATGGATCCTTGGCTTTAATTTCCAATTGGTCCAAATAAGCGACAAACAAATTTTATAGAAAAATTCCCAAATACAATTGAGAAATCGGACTTACATAGTCTATAAGTATGGATGCTTGGCTTTAATTTCCAATTGGTCCAAATAAGCGACAAACAAATTTTATAGAAAAATTCCCAAATACAATTGAGAAATCGGACTTACATAGTCTATAAGTATGGATCCTTGGCTTTAATTTCCAATTGGTCCAAATAAGCGACAAACAAATTTTATAGAAAAATTCCCAAATACAATTGAGAAATCGGACTTACATAGTCTATAAGTATGGATCCTTGGTTTTAATTTCCAATTGGTCCAAATAAGCGACAAACAAATTTTATAGAAAAATTCTCAAATACAATTGAGAAATCGGACTTACATAGTCTATAAGTATGGATCCTTGGCTTTAATTTCCAATTGGTCCAAATAAGCGACAAACAAATTTTATAGAAAAATTCCCAAATACAATTGAGAAATCGGACTTACATAGTCTATAAGTATGGATCCTTGGCCTTAATTTCCAATTGGTCCAAATGAGTGACAAAGAAAAATGTGCCCACAAATAGCCAAATTCCCGTAGAGTTGAACAAAATTTACACAATTTTAATCTTTAAAATTTTATAGAAAAATTCCCAAATACAATTGAGAAATCGGACTTACATAGTCTATAAGTATGGATCCTTGGCCTTAATTTCCAATTGGTCCAAATGAGTGACAAAGAAAAATGTGCCCACAAATAGCCAAATTCCCGTAGATTTGAACAAAATTTACACAATTTTAATCTTTAAAATTTTATAGAAAAATTCCCAAATACAATTGAGAAATCGGACTTACATAGTCTATAAGTATGGATCCTTGGCTTTAATTTCCAATTGGTCCAAATAAGCGACAAACAAATTTTATAGAAAAATTCCCAAATACAATTGAGAAATCGGACTTACATAGTCTATAAGTATGGATCCTTGGCTTTAATTTACAATTGGTCCAAATAAGCGACAAACAAATTTTATAGAAAAATTCTCAAATACAATTGAGAAATCGGACTTACATAGTCTATAAGTATGGATCCTTTGCTTTAATTTTCAATTGGTCCAAATAAGCGACAAACAAATTTTATAGAAAAATTCCCAAATACAATTGAGAAATCGGACTTACATAGTCTATAAGTATGGATCCTTGGCTTTAATTTCCAATTGGTCCAAATAAGCGACAAACAAATTTTATAGAAAAATTCCCAAATACAATTGAGAAATCGGACTTACATAGTCTATAAGTATGGATCCTTGGCTTTAATTTCCAATTGGTCCAAATAAGCGACAAACAAATTTTATAGAAAAATTCCCAAATACAATTGAGAAATCGGACTTACATAGTCTATAAGTATGGATCCTTGGCTTTAATTTCCAATTGGTCCAAATAAGCGACAAACAAATTTTATAGAAAAATTCTCAAATACAATTGAGAAATCGGACTTACATAGTCTATAAGTATGGATCCTTGGCTTTAATTTCCTATTGATCCAAATGAGTGACAAAGAAAAATGTGCCCACAAATAGCCAAATTCCCGTAGATTTGAACAAAATTTACACAATTTTAAGCTTTAAAATTTTATAGAAAAATTCCCAAATACAATTGAGAAATCGGACTTACATAGTCTATAAGTATGGATCCTTGGCTTTAATTTCCAATTGGTCCAAATGAGCGACAAACAAATTTTATAGAAAAATTCTCAAATACAATTGAGTAATCGGACTTACAAAGTCTATAAGTATGGATCCTTGGCCCTAATTTCCCATTGATCCAAATGAGTGACAAAGAAAAATGTGCCCACAAATAGCCAAATTCCCGTAGATTTGAACAAAATTTACACAATTTTAATCTTTAAAATTTTATAGAAAAATTCCCAAATACAATTGAGAAATCGGACTTACATAGTCTATAAGTATGGATCCTTTGCTTTAATTTTCAATTGGTCCAAATAAGCGACAAACAAATTTTATAGAAAAATTCCCAAATACAATTGAGAAATCGGACTTACATAGTCTATAAGTATGGATCCTTGGCTTTAATTTCCAATTGGTCCAAATGAGCGACAAACAAATTTTATAGAAAAATTCTCAAATACAATTGAGTAATCGGACTTACAAAGTCTATAAGTATGGATCCTTGGCTTTAATTTCCAATTGGTCCAAATAAGCGACAAACAAATTTTATAGAAAAATTCCCAAATACAATTGAGAAATCGGACTTACATAGTCTATAAGTATGGATCCTTGGCTTTAATTTCCAATTGGTCCAAATAAGCGACAAACAAATTTTATAGAAAAATTCTCAAATACAATTGAGAAATCGAACTTACATAGTCTATAAGTATGGATCCTTGGCTTTAATTTCCAATTGGTCCAAATAAGCGACAAACAAATTTTATAGAAAAATTCTCAAATACAATTGAGAAATCGGACTTATAAAGTCTATAAGTATGGATCCTTGGCTTTAATTTCCAATTGGTCCAAATGAGTGACAAACAAATTTTATAGAAAAATTCCCAAATACAATTGAGAAATCGGACTTACATAGTCTATAAGTATGGATCCTTGGCCTTAATTTCCAATTGGTCCAAATGAGTGACAAACAAATTTTATAGAAAAATTCTCAAATACAATTGAGAAATCGGACTTACATAGTCTATAAGTATGGATCCTTGGCCTTAATTTCCAATTCGTCCAAATGAGTGACAAACAAATTTTATAGAAAAATTCCCAAATACAATTGAGAAATCGGACTTACATAGTCTATAAGTATGGATCCTTGGCTTTAATTTCCAATTGGTCCAAATGAGCGACAAACAAATTTTATAGAAAAATTCCCAAATACAATTGAGAAATCGGACTTACAAAGTCTATAAGTATGGATCCTTGACTTTAATTTCCAATTGGTCCAAATGAGTGACAAAGAAAAATGTGACCACAAATAGCCAAATTCCCGTAGAGTTGAACAAAATTTACACAATTTTAATCTTTTAAATTTTTTAGAAAAATTCTCAAATACAATTGAGAAATCGGACTTACATAGTCTATAAGTATGGATCCTTGGCTTTAATTTCCAATTGGTCCAAATGAGCGACAAACAAATTTTATAGAAAAATTCTCAAATACAATTGAGAAATCGGACTTACAAAGTCTATAAGTATGGATCCTTGGCCCTAATTTCCCATTGATCCAAATGAGTGACAAAGAAAAATGTGCCCACAAATAGCCAAATTCCCGTAGAGTTGAACAAAATTTACACAATTTTAATCTCCAAAATTTTATAGAACAATTCCCAAATACAATTGAGAAATCGGACTTACATAGTCTATAAGTATGGCTCCTTGGCTTTAATTTCCAATTGGTCCAAATAAGCGACAAACAAATTTTATAGAAAAATTCTCAAATACAATTGAGAAATCGGACTTACAAAGTCTATAAGTATGGATCCTTGGCCCTAATTTCCCATTGATCCAAATGAGTGACAAAGAAAAATGTGCCCACAAATAGCCAAATTCCCGTAGAGTTGAACAAAATTTACACAATTTTAATCTCCAAAATTTTATAGAACAATTCCCAAATACAATTGAGAAATCGGACTTACATAGTCTATAAGTATGGCTCCTTGGCTTTAATTTCCAATTGGTCCAAATAAGCGACAAACAAATTTTATAGAAAAATTCTCAAATACAATTGAGAAATCGGACTTATAAAGTCTATAAGTATGGATCCTTGGCTTTAATTTCCAATTGGTCCAAATGAGTGACAAACAAATTTTATAGAAAAATTCCCAAATACAATTGAGAAATCGGACTTACATAGTCTATAAGTATGGATCCTTGGCCTTAATTTCCAATTGGTCCAAATGAGTGACAAACAAATTTTATAGAAAAATTCTCAAATACAATTGAGAAATCGGACTTACATAGTCTATAAGTATGGATCCTTGGCCTTAATTTCCAATTCGTCCAAATGAGTGACAAACAAATTTTATAGAAAAATTCCCAAATACAATTGAGAAATCGGACTTACATAGTCTATAAGTATGGATCCTTGGCTTTAATTTCCAATTGGTCCAAATGAGCGACAAACAAATTTTATAGAAAAATTCCCAAATACAATTGAGAAATCGGACTTACAAAGTCTATAAGTATGGATCCTTGACTTTAATTTCCAATTGGTCCAAATGAGTGACAAAGAAAAATGTGACCACAAATAGCCAAATTCCCGTAGAGTTGAACAAAATTTACACAATTTTAATCTTTTAAATTTTTTAGAAAAATTCTCAAATACAATTGAGAAATCGGACTTACATAGTCTATAAGTATGGATCCTTGGCTTTAATTTCCAATTGGTCCAAATGAGCGACAAACAAATTTTATAGAAAAATTCTCAAATACAATTGAGAAATCGGACTTACAAAGTCTATAAGTATGGATCCTTGGCCCTAATTTCCCATTGATCCAAATGAGTGACAAAGAAAAATGTGCCCACAAATAGCCAAATTCCCGTAGAGTTGAACAAAATTTACACAATTTTAATCTCCAAAATTTTATAGAACAATTCCCAAATACAATTGAGAAATCGGACTTACATAGTCTATAAGTATGGCTCCTTGGCTTTAATTTCCAATTGGTCCAAATGAGTGACAAACAAATTTTATAGAAAAATTCTCAAATACAAATGAGTAATCGGACTTACAAAGTCTATAAGTATGGATCCTTGGCCCTAATTTCCCATTGATCCAAATGAGTGACAAAGAAAAATGTGCCCACAAATAGCCAAATTCCCGTAGAGTTGAACAAAATTTACACAATTTTAATCTCCAAAATTTTATAGAAAAATTCCCAAATACAATTGAGAAATCGGACTTACATAGTCTATAAGTATGGATCCTTGGCTTTAATTTCCAATTGGTCCAAATGAGTGACAAACAAATTTTATAGAAAAATTCTCAAATACAAATGAGTAATCGGACTTACAAAGTCTATAAGTATGGATCCTTGACTTAAATTTCCAATTGGTCCAAATGAGTGACAAAGAAAAATGTGACCACAAATAGCCAAATTCCCGTAGAGTTGAACAAAATTTACACAATTTTAATCTTTTAAATTTTTTAGAAAAATTCCCAAATACAATTGAGAAATCGGACTTACATAGTCTATAAGTATGGATCCTTGGCCTTAATTTCCAATTGGTCCAAATGAGTGACAAACATATTTTAGAGAAAAATTCTCAAATACAAATGAGTAATCGGACTTTCATAGTCTATAAGTATGGATCCTTGGCCTTAATTTCCAATTGGTCCAAATGAGTGACAAACAAATTTTATAGAAAAATTCCCAAATACAATTGAGAAATTGGACTTACATAGTCTATAAGTATGGATCCTTGGCTTTAATGTCCAATTGGTCCAAATGAGTGACAAACAAATTTTATAGAAAAATTCTCAAATACAAATGAGTAATCGGACTTACAAAGTCTATAAGTATGGATCCTTGGCCCTAATTTCCCCTTGATCCAAATGAGTGACAAAGAAAAATGTGCCCACAAATAGCCAAATTCCCGTAGAGTTGAACAAAATTTACACAATTTTAATTTCCAAAATTTTATAGAAAAATTCCCAAATACAATTGAGAAATCGGACTTACATAGTCTATAAGTATGGATCCTTGGCTTTAATTTCCAATTGGTCCAAATGAGCGACAAACAAATTTTATAGAAAAATTCCCAAATACAATTGAGAAATCGGACTTACAAAGTCTATAAGTATGGATCCTTGGCTTTAATTTCCAATTGGTCCAAATGAGCGACAAACATATTTTAGAGAAAAATTCTCAAATACAAATGAGTAATCGGACTTACAAAGTCTATAAGTATGGATCCTTGGCTTTAATTTCCAATTGGTCCAAATGAGCGACAAACATATTTTAGAGAAAAATTCTCAAATACAAATGAGTAATCGGACTTTCAAAGTCTATAAGTATGGATCCTTGGCCCTAATTTCCCATTGATCCAAATGAGTGACAAAGAAAAATGTGCCCACAAATAGCCAAATTCCCGTAGAGTTGAACAAAATTTACACAATTTTAATTTCCAAAATTTTATAGAAAAATTCCCAAATACAATTGAGAAATCGGACTTACATAGTCTATAAGTATGGATCCTTGGCTTTAATTTCCAATTGGTCCAAATGAGTGACAAACAAATTTTATAGAAAAATTCTCAAATACAAATGAGTAATCGGACTTACAAAGTCTATAAGTATGGATCCTTGGCCCTAATTTCCCCTTGATCCAAATGAGTGACAAAGAAAAATGTGCCCACAAATAGCCAAATTCCCGTAGAGTTGAACAAAATTTACACAATTTTAATCTTTAAAATTTTATAGAAAAATTCCCAAATACAATTGAGAAATCGGACTTACATAGTCTATAAGTATGGATCCTTGGCTTTAATTTCCAATTGGTCCAAATGAGCGACAAACAAATTTTATAGAAAAATTCTCAAATACAATTGAGAAATCGGACTTACAAAGTCTATAAGTATGGATCCTTGGCCCTAATTTCCCATTGATCCAAATGAGTGACAAAGAAAAATGTGCCCACAAATAGCCAAATTCCCGTAGAGTTGAACAAAATTTACACAATTTTAATCTTTAAAATTTTATAGAAAAATTTCCAAATACAATTGAGAAATCGGACTTACATAGTCTATAAGTATGGATCCTTGGCTTTAATGTCCAATTGGTCCAAATGAGTGACAAACAAATTTTATAGAAAAATTCTAAAATACAATTGAGAAATCGGACTTACAAAGTCTATAAGTATGGATCCTTGGCCCTAATTTCCCATTGATCCAAATGAGTGTCAAAGAAAAATGTGCCCACAAATAGCCAAATTCCCGTAGAGTTGAACAATATTTACACAATTTTAATCTTTAAAATTTTATAGAAAAATTCCCAAATACAATTGAGAAATCGGACTTACATAGTCTATAAGTATGGATCCTTGGCTTTAATTTCCAATTGGTCCAAATGAGCGACAAACAAATTTTATAGAAAAATTCCCAAATACAATTGAGAAATCGGACTTACATAGTCTATAAGTATGGATCCTTGGCTTTAATTTTCAATTGGTCCAAATAAGCGACAAACAAATTTTATAGAAAAATTCTCAAATACAATTGAAAAATCGGACTTACAAAGTCTATAAGTATGGATCCTTGACTTTAATTTCCAATTGGTCCAAATGCGTGACAAAGAAAAATGTGCCCACAAATAGCCAAATTCCCGTAGAGTTGAACAAAATTTACACAATTTTAATCTTTAAAATTTTATAGAAAAATTCCCAAATACAATTGAGAAATCGGACTTACAAAGTCTATAAGTATGGATCCTTGGCCTTAATTTCCAATTGGTCCAAATGAGTGACAAACAAATTTTATAGAAAAATTCTCAACTACAATTGAGAAATCGGACTTACAAAGTCTATAAGTATGGATCCTTGGCCCTAATTTCCCATTGATCCAAATGAGTGACAAAGAAAAATGTGCCCACAAATAGCCAAATTCCCGTAGATTTGAACAAAATTTACACAATTTTAATCTTTAAAATTTTATAGAAAAATTCCCAAATACAATTGAGAAATCGGACTTACAAAGTCTATAAGTATGGATGCTTGGCTTTAATTTTCAATTGGTCCAAATAAGCGACAAACAAATTTTATAGAAAAATTCTCAAATACAATTGAGAAATCGGACTTACAAAGTCTATAAGTATGGATCCTTGGCATTAATTTCCAATTGGTCCAAATGAGTGACAAACAAATTTTATAGAAAAATTCTCAAATACAATTGAGAAAACGGACTTACAAAGTCTATAAGTATGGATCCTTGGCCTTAATTTCCCATTGATCCAAATGAGTGACAAAGAAAAATGTGCCCACAAATAGCCAAATTCCCGTAGAGTTGAACAAAATTTACACAATTTTAATCTTTAAAATTTTATAGAAAAATTCTCAAATACAATTGAGAAATCGGACTTACAAAGTCTATAAGTATGGATCCTTGGCATTAATTTCCAATTGGTCCAAATGAGTGACAAACAAATTTTATAGAAAAATTCTCAAATACAATTGAGAAAACGGACTTACAAAGTCTATAAGTATGGATCCTTGGCCTTAATTTCCCATTGATCCAAATGAGTGACAAAGAAAAATGTGCCCACAAATAGCCAAATTCCCGTAGAGTTGAACAAAATTTACACAATTTTAATCTTTAAAATTTTATAGAAAAATTCCCAAATACAATTGAGAAATCGGACTTACAAAGTCTATAAGTATGGATCCTTGGCCTTAATTTCCCATTGATCCAAATGAGTGACAAAGAAAAAATGTGCCCACAAATAGCCAAATTCCCGTAGAGTTGAACAAAATTTACACAATTTTAATCATTAAAATTTTATAGAAAAATTCCCAAATACAATTGAGAAATCGGACTTACAAAGTCTATAAGTATGGATCCTTGGCCTTAATTTCCCATTGATCCAAATGAGTGACAAAGAAAAATGTGCCCACAAATAGCAAAATTCCCGTAGAGTTGAACAAAATTTACACAATTTTAATCTTTAAAATTTTATAGAAAAATTCCCAAATACAATTGAGAAATCGGACTTACAAAGTCTATAAGTATGGATCCTTGGCCTTAATTTCCAATTGATCCAAATGAGTGACAAAGAAAAATGTGCCCACAAATAGCCAAATTCCCGTAGAGTTGAACAAAATTTACACAATTTTAATCTTTAAAGTTTTATAGAAAAATTATCAAATACAATTGAGAAATCGGACTTACAAAGTCTATAAGTATGGATCCTTGGCCTTAATTTCCCATTGATCCAAATGAGTGACAAAGAAAAATGTGCCCACAAATAGCCAAATTCCCGTAGAGTTGAACAAAATTTACACAATTTTAATCTTTAAAATTTTATAGAAAAATTACCAAATACAATTGAGAAATCTGACTTACAAAGTCTATAAGTATGGATCCTTGGCCTTAATTTCCAATTGGTCCAAATGAGTGACAAACAAATTTTATAGAAAAATTCTCAAACACAATTGAGAAATCGGACTAACAAATTCTATAAGTATGGATCTTTGGCTTTAATTTCCAATTGGTCCAAATGAGCGACAAACAAATTTTATAGAAAAATTCTCAAATACAATTGAGAAATCGGACTAACAAAGTCTATAAGTATGGATCCTTGGCCTTAATTTCCAATTGGTCCAAATGAGTGACAAACAAATTGAATAGAAAAATTCTTAAATACAATTGAGAAAACGGACTTACAAAGTCTATAAGTATGGATCCTTGGCCTTAATTTCCAATTGGTCCAAATGAGTGACAAACAAATTGAATAGAAAAATTCTTAAATACAATTGAGAAATCTGACTTACAAAGTCTATAAGTATGGATCCTTGGCCTTAATTTCCAATTGGTCCAAATGAGTGACAAACAAATTTTATAGAAAAATTCTCAAATACAATTGAGAAATCGGACTAACAAAGTCTATAAGTATGGATCTTTGGCTTTAATTTCCAATTGGTCCAAATGAGCGACAAACAAATTTTATAGAAAAATTCTCAAATACAATTGAGAAATCGGACTAACAAAGTCTATAAGTATGGATCCTTGGCCCTAATTTCCCATTGATCCAAATGAGTGACAAACAAATTTTATAGAAAAGTTCCCAAATACAATTGAGAAATCGGACTTACATAGTCTATAAGTATGGATCTTTGGCTTTAATTTCCCATTGATCCAAATGAGTGTCAAAGAAAAACGTGCCCACAAATAGCCAAATTCCCGTAGAGTTGAACAAAATTTACACAATTTTAATCTTTAAAATTTTATAGAAAAATTCTCAAATACAATTGAGAAATCGGACTTACATAGTCTATAAGTATGGATCTTTGGCTTTAATTTCCAATTGGTCCAAATGAGCGACAAACAAATTTTATAGAAAAATTCCCAAATACAATTGAGAAATCGGACTTACATAGTCTATAAGTATGGATCTTTGGCTTTAATTTCCCATTGATCCAAATGAGTGTCAAAGAAAAACGTGCCCACAAATAGCCAAATTCCCGTAGAGTTGAACAAAATTTACACAATTTTAATCTTTAAAATTTTATAGAAAAATTCTCAAATACAATTGAGAAATCGGACTTACATAGTCTATAAGTATGGATCTTTGGCTTTAATTTCCAATTGGTCCAAATGAGCGACAAACAAATTTTATAGAAAAATTCCCAAATACAATTGAGAAATCGGACTTACAAAGTCTATAAGTATGGATCCTTGGCCTTAATTTCCCATTGATCCAAATGAGTGACAAAGAAAAATGTGCCCACAAATAGCCAAATTCCCGTAGAGTTGAACAAAATTTACACAATTTTAATCTTTAAAATTTTATAGAAAAATTCTCAAATACAATTGAGAAATCGGACTTACATAGTCTATAAGTATGGATCCTTGGCTTTAATTTCCAATTGGTTCAAATGAGCGACAAACAAATTTTATAGAAAAATTCCCAAATACAATTGAGAAATCGGACTTACAAAGTCTATAAGTATGGATCCTTGGCCTTAATTTCCCATTGATCCAAATGAGTGACAAAGAAAAATGTGCCCACAAATAGCCAAATTCCCGTAGAGTTGAACAAAATTTACACAATTTTAATCTTTAAAATTTTATAGAAAAATTCTCAAATACAATTGAGAAATCGGACTTACATAGTCTATAAGTATGGATCCTTGGCTTTAATTTCCAATTGGTCCAAATTAGCGACAAACAAATTTTATAGAAAAATTCCCAAATACAATTGAGAAATCGGACTTACAAAGTCTATAAGTATGGATCCTTGGCTTTAATTTCCAATTGGTCCAAATGAGCGACAAACAAATTTTATAGAAAAATTCCCAAATAAAATTGAGAAATCGGACTTACATAGTCTATAAGTATGGATCCTTGGCTTTAATTTCCAATTGGTCCAAATGAGCGACAAACAAATTTTATAGAAAAATTTCCAAATACAATTGAGAAATCGGACTAACATAGTCTATAAGTATGGATCTTTGGCTTTAATTTCCAATTGGTCCAAATGAGCGACAACCAAATTTTATAGAAAAATTCTCAAATACAATTGAGAAAGCGGACTTACAAAGTCTATAAGTATGGATCCTTGGCCCTAATTTCCCATTGATCCAAATGAGCGACAAACAAATTTTATAGAAAAATTCTCAAATACAATTGAGAAATCGGACTTACAAAGTCTATAAGTATGGATCCTTGGCCCTTATTTCCCATTGATCCAAATGAGTGACAAACAAATTTTATAGAAAAATTCTCAAATACAATTGAGAAAGCGGACTTACAAAGTCTATAAGTATGGATCCTTGGCCCTTATTTCCCATTGATCCAAATGAGTGACAAAGAAAAACGTGCCCACAAATAGCCAAATTCCCGTAGAGTTGAACAAAATTTACACAATTTTAATCTTTAAAGTTTTATAGAAAAATTATCAAATACAATTGAGAAATCGGACTTACAAAGTCTATAAGTATGGATCCTTGGCCTTAATTTCCCATTGATCCAAATGAGTGACAAAGAAAAATGTGCCCACAAATAGCCAAATTCCCGTAGAGTTGAACAAAATTTACACAATTTTAATCTTTAAAATTTTATAGAAAAATTACCAAATACAATTGAGAAATCTGACTTACAAAGTCTATAAGTATGGATCCTTGGCCTTAATTTCCAATTGGTCCAAATGAGTGACAAACAAATTTTATAGAAAAATTCTCAAACACAATTGAGAAATCGGACTAACAAATTCTATAAGTATGGATCTTTGGCTTTAATTTCCAATTGGTCCAAATGAGCGACAAACAAATTTTATAGAAAAATTCTCAAATACAATTGAGAAATCGGACTAACAAAGTCTATAAGTATGGATCCTTGGCCTTAATTTCCAATTGGTCCAAATGAGTGACAAACAAATTGAATAGAAAAATTCTTAAATACAATTGAGAAAACGGACTTACAAAGTCTATAAGTATGGATCCTTGGCCTTAATTTCCAATTGGTCCAAATGAGTGACAAACAAATTGAATAGAAAAATTCTTAAATACAATTGAGAAATCTGACTTACAAAGTCTATAAGTATGGATCCTTGGCCTTAATTTCCAATTGGTCCAAATGAGTGACAAACAAATTTTATAGAAAAATTCTCAAATACAATTGAGAAATCGGACTAACAAAGTCTATAAGTATGGATCTTTGGCTTTAATTTACAATTGGTCCAAATGAGCGACAAACAAATTTTATAGAAAAATTCTCAAATACAATTGAGAAATCGGACTAACAAAGTCTATAAGTATGGATCCTTGGCCCTAATTTCCCATTGATCCAAATGAGTGACAAACAAATTTTATAGAAAAGTTCCCAAATACAATTGAGAAATCGGACTTACATAGTCTATAAGTATGGATCTTTGGCTTTAATTTCCCATTGATCCAAATGAGTGTCAAAGAAAAACGTGCCCACAAATAGCCAAATTCCCGTAGAGTTGAACAAAATTTACACAATTTTAATCTTTAAAATTTTATAGAAAAATTCTCAAATACAATTGAGAAATCGGACTTACATAGTCTATAAGTATGGATCCTTGGCTTTAATTTCCAATTGGTCCAAATGAGCGACAAACAAATTTTATAGAAAAATTCCCAAATACAATTGAGAAATCGGACTTACATAGTCTATAAGTATGGATCTTTGGCTTTAATTTCCCATTGATCCAAATGAGTGTCAAAGAAAAACGTGCCCACAAATAGCCAAATTCCCGTAGAGTTGAACAAAATGTACACAATTTTAATCTTTAAAATTTTATAGAAAAATTCTCAAATACAATTGAGAAATCGGACTTACATAGTCTATAAGTATGGATCTTTGGCTTTAATTTCCAATTGGTCCAAATGAGCGACAAACAAATTTTATAGAAAAATTCCCAAATACAATTGAGAAATCGGACTTACAAAGTCTATAAGTATGGATCCTTGGCCCTAATTTCCCATTGATCCAAATGAGTGACAAAGAAAAATGTGCCCACAAATAGCCAAATTCCCGTAGAGTTGAACAAAATTTACACAATTTTAATCTTTAAAATTTTATAGAAAAATTCTCAAATACAATTGAGAAAGCGGACTTACATAGTCTATAAGTATGGATCTTTGGCTTTAATTTCCAATTGGTCCAAATGAGCGACAAACAAATTTTATAGAAAAATTCTGTTTACGCGCAGATGGTAACCTTGTACATTTCTTATGATTACCAAATATTAATAAACCCGTCATCTCTAAATAAAGAAAAAGAACAAAAAGAAACTGATCAACTCAGTTCAGTTGTTTCTAGATCGGTGTTGAGTGCAAAGCAGAACAGTAGTGCAAAGATAAAAGAAAGACAAACCAAGTAAAAGAAAAAAAAAATTGTTTTACATTAATTGAAAGCCACAGTGGAAACCGAATTGCACAAAGCAATTCACATATACATACATTCTTACAAGTGTCTACAATTAAGGTGGTGCTTATTATTAAGTGGTAACAAATTGCTATAAAACCCCAAAGACTTAAGAATTTTCATCAACCCCCTTTCCCCCCAAACATTCTGGTCCTTCGAACCGGATCACAGGACAGGAGCTGTGACCACATTTCCGGAACCACCCCAGGTGACAGTATAATATAACCTATGTAAGTACAAATCCCTTTTTTTACCTACATACATATATTATAATATCAACCCCCCAAGTAATCACGACGTTGTATGAACAACGTTCATACATACGTTAAGAAATTGCTTAATTTCGAGACCTACCTATTATTGGAAAAAAAAAAATCGAAAACCACTTAGAACGACCCTACGTTTTTTTGCCGTCAACTGTACCAAATTTTACACCTACATATATATATATATATAAATTCCGTTAAAATCTTCTACTATATATACCGGTCAACTGTACAAAATACATACGTTATATACATACATACTTATGTTTAAAATTCCTCAAAACCTGCTTTTTTTACATACATACATATAGTTACAGACATGCCTACATATGTACATGCCTACTGTTGCAAAAAATAAAGTTGAAAAAATAAACAAGAAGAGACGGTGCTAACTACGTACATACATATACATACATATACATATAAATATATATTCGTGCCGATAGCAACGCCACGAATATAGATGAGTTAAGTTTTTTTTGCTGACATTCCTCTGCAAAAAAAACCCTTGTCTCTACCAAAATCAAAACAACAACAACAAGAGCATTTATGTACTTATGTTAGCTTATGTGTGAAGTAACTTATGTATGCATGTTCAGTTTTTTTTTTTGCATTCCTGTTTTGCACAATCAGTGACGTATTAACTCAATACATTGCTTAGTACACTTGTTTTTTTTTGCTCTGCTCATACTGGTACGAGGGTCACTTCAAAAGTCTCCAGTTAAAAGTGAACAATTATCCAATTATACCAAACGTATTTTAATAATATTAATTTCATATTAATACTAACCCCCGTATAGATTTTATCATTGTCGCTTCTACGAGGCACAACTTAAAATTTATTAAAAATTTTTTAAATACTACTTCTCTTCGAGAATAGTTTATTTTGCCCTTTTTCTAAAAAAGGAATTTATCATTGTCGCTTCTCCGAAGCACAACTTAAAATTTATTAAAAATTTTTTAAATACTACTTCTCTTCGAGAATAGTTTATTTTGCCCTTTTTCTAAAAAAGGAATTTATCATTGTCGCTTCTCCGAAGCACAACTTAAAATTTATTAAAAATTTTTTAAATACTACTTCTCTTCGAGAATAGTTTATTTTGCCCTTTTTCTAAAAAAGGAATTTATCATTGTCGCTTCTCCGAAGCACAACTTAAAATTTATTAAAAAATTTTTAAATACTACTTCTCTTCGAGAATAGTTTATTTTGCCCTTTTTCTAAAAAAGGAATTTATCATTGTCGCTTCTCCGAAGCACAACTTAAAATTTATTAAAAATTTTTTAAATACTACTTCTCTTCGAGAATAGTTTATTTTGCCCTTTTTCTAAAAAAGGAATTTATCATTGTCGCTTCTCCGAAGCACAACTTAAAATTTATTAAAATTTATTAAAAATTTTTTAAATACTACTTCTCTTCGAGAATAGTTTATTTTGCCCTTTTTCTAAAAAAGGAATTTATCATTGTCGCTTCTACGAGGCACAACTTAAAATTTATTAAAAATTTTTTAAATACTACTTCTCTTCGAGAATAGTTTATTTTGCCCTTTTTCTAAAAAAGGAATTTATCATTGTCGCTTCTCCGAAGCACAACTTAAAATTTATTAAAATTTATTAAAAATTTTTTAAATACTACTTCTCTTCGAGAATAGTTTATTTTGCCCTTTTTCTAAAAAAAGGAATTTATCATTGTTGCTTCTCCGAGGCACAACTTAAAATTTATTAAAATTTATTAAAAATTTTTTAAATACTACTTCTCTTCGAGAATAGTTTATTTTGCCCTTTTTCTAAAAAAGGAATTTATCATTGTCGCTTCTACGAGGCACAACTTAAAATTTATTAAAAATTTTTTAAATACTACTTATCTTCGAGAATAGTTTATTTTGCCCTTTTTCTAAAAAAAGGAATTTATCATTGTTGCTTCTCCGAGGTACAACTTAAAATTTATTAAAAATTTTTTAAATACTACTTCTCTTCGAGAATAGTTTATTTTGCCCTTTTTCTAAAAAAGGAATTTATCATTGTCGCTTCTACGAGGCACAACTTAAAATTTATTAAAAATTTTTTAAAAATACTACTTCTCTCCGAGAATAGTTTATTTTACCCTTTTTCTAAAAAAGGATTTTATAATTGTCGCTTCTCCGAAGCACAACTTAATATTTACGAAAAATTTTTTGTATACACAATTTTACACGTGTGTCTGATTTTTTAACCCTTCGTCATGAAGCTAGTAACAAAGCTAATCCGCGCTGCCGACCGCATAGTCGAACTTCAAACCCATCTGGAAGAGCGTGATGTAAATAAAGATACTGTCCACATATTAGAGATCTTCAAGGATGAAATCACTCATTTGTGGTCCGATTTCAGATCCTGCTATGAAGAAGCCTGCGAAAAATTCGATGAAATCAAAAAGGACATCGACATGGAGACTCTAAAGTCTCGATTCTTCTCTTCTTTTGAGGCCCACGTTGCAGTATTATCCCATATTAATGAAACAATCGACACGCTCCGTAGCGAGTCTAGCCCGGAGCCACGGTCTTCAGACAATCAGTCTTATCTAACCCCTCATATTTCTTTACCCCCTTGCGATACCGAAATTTTTTCACGGTGACTACAAGTCATGGCCGACTTTCCGTGACATGTTCACGGCCCTGTATGGCAAAAACAAGAGATTATCACCAGTCGAGAAAATGTGCCATTTATTAAAAAAGACGCAGGGTGGGAGGCTAGAGACGTCATAAAAACCTGCCCAATCACTAACGACGGTTTCGACCTGGCGTGGGCAAAATCTTGTCCGTCGGTACGAAAATACACGAGTTTTAATTAATGCCCAATTAAAACAACTTTTCAACATAAACCCCCTCCCCAAGGAAACTGGCCCACATATCCGTCGACTGCAACGAGTAATAAATGATTGCGTTACAAATCTGAAGCTTCTGAAGGTAGATACGAATAATTGGGACCCCAATATTTGTTTATGTGTGTTTCTACATGTCTGCCAGATACCACTCTTCATTTATGGGAACATTCTCTGCCCCACAATACCGAGTTACCAAGCTGGAAGGAAATGGATGCTTTTCTGACCTCCCGGTTCCAGACGCTAGAATCTGTTGCGGATATTCGCTCCACATTTACGCCGACCCATAAAAATATTTCTAACCCCCCTAAACAAACTTCGCTTCGAAAACAAGGCCCTACTGAGCAACGCAAGCTTAACAGTTACAATAATAATCTATCAAATGAGAACACAGGAAATTGCCCTCTTTGCTCACAGGCGCATACCATTCGACTTTGCCCATCATTTCTCAAGATGCCATTAGCCGAACGTACCAATATTGTGAGAAGTCGAAAACTTTGCATGAATTGTCTGGGAACTTCCCATGATTACCGAAGATGCAAAAGTCGTTTTGTGTGTAATATTTGCAAGAAAAAACACCATTCCTTGTTACACCGTTTTGAAGTAAACACATCTACACCGCGAAATAATACAGGCAACAACCCCCCATCTAACACCCCATTTTCTCATAACACTAACAATCAGAATTGTTTGAAAATCCCTTCACAGAACGTAAGTGTCACCCCTTCAACGTCAAGGGAGGCTGTAGACCGCCACTTACAGTCATATTCTTCCCACATACCGTCGGAATCACGTTCTGTTGTACTGGGCACCGCCTTAGTGAATGTCCATGTAAACGACATCACATGTACTGTCCGAGCGCTGATAGATTCAGCCTCAGAAGCTACCTTTGTGTCTCAAAGACTGCAAAGAAAACTAAATTTACCTATCAGAACTTCTCAAGCAGAAGTACGAGGTTTGAACGGTGCTTTAACGGCAACGTCAAATCACCTATGTCATATAAACATTGGCTCCCCCCTAGATCATATTTTCGAGATGTCTGCTGATGCGTTCGTCGTCAACAAACTAACTAGTTCTTTGCCATGTTACCCCAAATCTGTTCTAAGGCAAAACAACTTATCTCACCTTCAAATGGCCGATACATATCAACAGAAAACTGTCGAAATAGACCTCCTGCTAGGTGGTGATGTATACCCAAAAATTATTCAGGACGGTCTACAATGGAACAACGATCAATCTCTGGTTGCGCAAAAAACTGTATTCGGTTGGATAATCACCGGCCGCGTCAAATCTGATTCAAACGAATCTCCCATTCTCTCTTTTTACAATGAGCTCGGCCTCGCCGACCAATTGCGACGCTTTTGGGAGCTGGAAGATATCCCAAAGGTTCCCAAACCATCTCCAGAAGATGTTTACTGTGAGCAGCTATACCGAAACACAACGCATAAGGACGTTGATGGACGTTTTGTTGTATCTCTCCCGTTTAGACGAGAATTCCCCGAAAATTTAAGCATAGGCCAATCCCGTCATATAGCTTTGTCTCAGTTTCTCCGAAATGAGACAAAACTGTCAAAAACCCCCGAACTCAAGTCCGAATATGATCGTGTGATAACCGAATATTCGTTTTTGGGTCATATGACAAAAATAAACCCCGAAATTAGTACCAACAATGCGTACTATTTACCCCATCATGCTGTGATAAAACCAGACAGCACCACTACCAAACTGCGCGTAGTGTTCAACGCCTCGAGTCCCTCCTCCAACGGAATCAGCCTTAACGATCTCTTATACCCAGGCCCAATTTTACAAGCTGATCTGACCATTCTCGTTTTAAGGTGGAGACTCTTCCGGTATGTTTTTAATGCGGACATTGAGAAAATGTACCGCCAAATTCGCATTCATCCCTCTCATGCACGATTCCAGCGAATTATCTTTCGAGAATCCCCTGCAGACCAGCCTGTCGATTATGAACTAAACACCGTTACATTTGGTGTAAACGCTGCCCCCTATTTAGCAATCAGGACTCTGCTAGAAATCGCCAAAGAGTCTGAAGCCAACTTTCCCCATATAGCGGATATTTTAAAGAATTATATGTACGTTGACGATGTATTGGCAGGCGCCCATTCACTTTCAGTGGCTTTAAAAGCCCGGGATGACCTGATCACGGTACTACAATCTGCTGGACTTGTGCTCCGAAAATGGACTGCGAATAATGACCAATTACTTAAGGATCTTCCATTAAATCATCTGCTCGGCGATGAATTTTTAAAGCTGACCGACTCAAGCGTCACGAAAACCCTGGGTCTTCGTTGGAACGCCGGAAATGATTATTTCTATTTCCAACTTAAAAATATCCCTGATCGAAATAAAACAACAAAAAGATCAATCCTATCCGAAATCGCAAAGCTTTTTGACCCTGCCGGTTGGCTAGCCCCCAAAATCATTGTGGCAAAAATGATCATGCAACAAGTCTGGAAAGATGGCACTGATTGGGACGAGGATCTACAATACCCCACTTTACAAAGATGGTACGAGTTTGTGGATGACTATCCCGAGATAGAAAATATTAAAATCCCTCGCTTTATACATTTTGACCATGCCTATTCGAGTGAGCTTCACGGATTCTGTGACGCATCAGAAAAGGCTTATGCAGCGACTCTGTACCTTCGCTCTGAATTCAATGGAGTTATTACCTCGCACCTTCTGGTGGCCAAGACAAAAGTTGCCCCCGTCAAATTTGTTTCTGTACCACGCAAAGAATTGTGTGGAGCTGAACTATTAGCCACTATGACTGAATCTATCCAAAATGAACTTCATCTCAGAGATCCCAAACTTTTTCTATGGACCGATTCCACCATCGTTTTGGCATGGTTGAGAAAACCCCCTCACAAATGGAAAACATTTGTAGAAAATAGAATATCATCAATCATCGAAAAGGTAGGAAGTGAGCCCTGGTCCCACGTTGAGTCCAAAAGCAACCCAGCAGACTTAGCCTCTCGCGGTCTTACTGTAGCGCAACTATTAGCAAACGATTTATGGTGGCATGGACCGCCGTGGTTAAACCGTCCTCATTCCGAATGGCCTTCACGAAATGTTGATTTTTCCACCAACGAAGAAGAGAAAGCCATCAAAGTTCTTGCTACAACCGTGGAAACCGATATCCTACAAGATTTTTCCGATCTCGCGCGTGCATTACGAGTAATGTGCTACGTAATGCGTTTTTATGTTCGACTGAAAAAGGGTCAGACTCCTGAAAATCAAGCTTCAAAAGAACTATCATCCGCAGAGATTAACCTTGTCAAACAACGTTTGATAATCGCCAGTCAAAGATTTCACTTTTCTGAAGAAAAAGTCGATTGTTAACTTTTAACCCTTACTTAGATTCCAACGGAATCATGAGGATAAATGGCCGATTGGTAAACTCCCCTACGCTCACACATGATGAACGATATCCCATTTTATTGCCTTATCATGCCTGTTTCACAAAATTATTATTAAACTATCTTCATAAATACTCATTGCATGGTCAGAATTCGCTTCTATATCGACTCATGCGATCACATTACTATGTGCCACGGCTCAAAACACTTATCAAAACCACCATAGCCAAATGCCTGATTTGCGTTAAGCAAAAACGCCTCACTGGCCAACAAATTATGGCTGCACTACCCCCAGAACGCGTCAATCTATCGCGTCCGTTTTATACTACAGGAGTGGATTTTGCTGGCCCTTTCGACCTAAAATCGTATGCTGGACGAGGATGTAAAATTACCAAAGGATATGTCCTTGTATTCATATGTTTCTCCACGAAGGCAATTCACTTAGAAGGTACCAGCGAAATTTCAACGCAAGCCTTCCTAGCGGCTTTCGCACGTTTTTTCTCTCGCCGAGGGACCCCTAATGCCATGTACTCCGATAACGGCACGGCTTTCGTAGGCGCCTCAAACATCCTCAATGAGGAGAAATCCAATTTTCTAACCTTGGTTCGCAAAGGTCTTTTGACGCAGAACAGTCTGGCCCCCGTCGAATGGCATTTTATTCCTCCAGGTGCTCCGCATATGGGCGGACTCTGGGAGGCAGGCGTGAAAAGTTTCAAGTCGCACTTCAAAAAGCTCTGTCACAGCCAAAGCTTCACATTCGAAGAGTTTAGCACCATGCTGGCCCGAATTGAAGCATGTCTAAATTCCAGACCCCTCACCGCCATGAACCATGACCCCAACAATCTGTGTGCGCTAACACCAGGCCACTTTCTGATAGGCGCTCCGCTCATATCACCCCCTGAGCCCGACTTGACCACTCATTCATTGAGTTACGTTAATCGTTGGCAAAAATTGAAAATTCTTCACCATCAACTAGCCAGAAGATGGAAAGAAGAATACTTAACCGAGCTCCACAAACGAACTAGATGGAAATTCCCGAACAAAAACTATGCGGTCGACGACCTCGTTATTATCCGTCAAGATAATCTACCCCCCACGCAATGGCGACTAGGACGAATCGAAAAGGTCTTTCTCGGCTCTGACAACCGCGTACGAGTCGCAGAAATACGGACTGCTAACGGCACTGTGACACGACCTATTACCAAACTTGTCCTCCTCCCCCAACCATAACTACAATAACTAAACCCTATTTTTTATCCCTTAGAGTCATCATGTCTAGTCGCAGACATCGCCGTTCTTCCACCATCGAAAGATATCCGGCTAAGCAGCCAGAAAAAAGGAATCAATCTAATCACCATGACTGCCGGCTCTGTAAACAAAACCATCCTCTCCGGAAGTGTAACCGATTCAACAAGATGAACGTATCAGATAGATTACGTATCGTTAAGCGTTTTCAGTATTGCGAAAACTGTCTAGCCCACTCACATCCAATATCTAAATGTGTTAACAACTCCCGTTGCAAACACTGTGGCTCCAAACATCACACCTTGCTCCATTGCCATGAACGCCTCCAGAAATCTAACAACGGCGGCATTCAATTTTACATGAACGGTTCCGCAACTGTTATACCAACCGTCATCATTTCTATTAAACTTGATGGTGAATGGAGTAAGGTACGAGGAGTGCTGAATCCCTGTGTGGGAGCAAGCTCCATTGCCACATTTCTGGTGGACAGGTACAAAATTCCGACCGAAACCCACGACGACAAGCAATGGTGTGTGATTTCTTTTCGATCACGTTTCGAAGACGGACCTACATTCTCCTTAACAGCTAGAGTCAGCGAAAGTTTGCCGACACTGCAATCAAGAAAAAGCCTCGATGACAGAGTATCGGATCAATATCAAAATCTCCGTCTCGCTGATCCTGAATTTTTCATCAACGGAGCTATCAACATCGTCCTGGGGGCCGATATCTACCCGCAATTAATACGGCCAGGCATTCAACCGTCTTCACTTACCTCACCTATGGCGCAAGACACCCTACTAGGATGGGTAATCATCGGCAAGTTCGACCTCTGAATATTTACACCACAACATGATTATTGTCAAAAGAACTTTATATTGACATTAAATGCATCCTTTTTATACTCAACTTATACATCAATTTATATCGCAGTATACTTATCATTTTATACTGAAATTACACTTACCCTTTTTTATATTGAAATTATACTTACCCTTGTATATTGAAATCATACTTACCTTTTATATTGAAATTATACTTACCTTTTATACTGAAATTATACTTACCTTTTATATTGAAATTATACCTGTAATTATACATATAATCTATTGAAATCCTAATTAATTTGTATATACTTACCAATTGTAAACGAACTATAAAACACTTGATTTTTCTGCACTATCGTTCTGCACCTTCTAATCCTACCTTTTTTTGAAACCTCGATCCTTTGCTGTACTTGCAGTATAGCAAGGGGGCCGGGATGTTTACGCGCAGATGGTAACCTTGTACATTTCTTATGATTACCAAATATTAATAAACCCGTCATCTCTAAATAAAGAAAAAGAACAAAAAGAAACTGATCAACTCAGTTCAGTTGTTTCTAGATCGGTGTTGAGTGCAAAGCAGAACAGTAGTGCAAAGATAAAAGAAAGACAAACCAAGTAAAAGAAAAAAAAAATTGTTTTACATTAATTGAAAGCCACAGTGGAAACCGAATTGCACAAAGCAATTCACATATACATACATTCTTACAAGTGTCTACAATTAAGGTGGTGCTTATTATTAAGTGGTAACAAATTGCTATAAAACCCCAAAGACTTAAGAATTTTCATCAACCCCCTTTCCCCCCAAACAAATTCCCAAATACAATTGAGAAATCGGACTTACAAAGTCTATAAGTATGGATCCTTGGCCTTAATTTCCCATTGATCCAAATGAGTGACAAAGAAAAATGTGCCCACAAATAGCCAAATTCCCGTAGAGTTGAACAAAATTTACACAATTTTAATCTTTAAAATTTTATAGAAAAATTCTCAAATACAATTGAGAAATCGGACTTACATAGTCTATAAGTATGGATCCTTGGCTTTAATTTCCAATTGGTCCAAATGAGCGACAAACAAATTTTATAGAAAAATTCCCAAATACAATTGAGAAATCGGACTTACAAAGTCTATAAGTATGGATCCTTGGCTTTAATTTCCAATTGGTCCAAATGAGCGACAAACAAATTTTATAGAAAAATTCCCAAATAAAATTGAGAAATCGGACTTACATAGTCTATAAGTATGGATCCTTGGCTTTAATTTCCAATTGGTCCAAATGAGCGACAAACAAATTTTATAGAAAAATTCCCAAATACAATTGAGAAATCGGACTAACATAGTCTATAAGTATGGATCTTTGGCTTTAATTTCCAATTGGTCCAAATGAGCGACAACCAAATTTTATAGAAAAATTCTCAAATACAATTGAGAAAGCGGACTTACAAAGTCTATAAGTATGGATCCTTGGCCCTAATTTCCCATTGATCCACATGAGTGACAAAGAAAAATGTGCCCACAAATAGCCAAATTCCCGTAGAGTTGAACAAAATTTACACAATATTAATCTTTAAAATTTTATAGAAAAATTCCCAAATACAATTGAGAAATCGGACTTACATAGTCTATAAGTATGGATCCTTGGCCTTAATTTCCAATTGGTCCAAATGAGTGACAAAGAAAAATGTGCCCACAAATAGCCAAATTCCCTTAGAGTTGAACAAAATTTACACAATATTAATCTTTAAAATTTTATAGAAAAATTCCCAAATACAATTGAGAAATCGGACTTACATAGTCTATAAGTATGGATCCTTGGCCTTAATTTCCCATTGGTCCAAATGAGTGACAAACAAATTTTATAGAAAAATTCTCAAATACAATTGAGAAATCGGACTTACATAGTCTATAAGTATGGATCCTTGGCCTTAATTTCCAATTGGTCCAAATGAGCGACAAACAAATTTTATAGAAAAATTCTCAAATACAATTAAGAAATCGGACTTACATAGTCTATAAGTATGGATTCTTGGCTTTAATTTCCAATTGGTCCAAATGAGCGACAAACAAATTTTATAGAAAAATTCTCAAATACAATTGAGAAATTGGACTTACATAGTCTATAAGTATGGATCCTTGGCCTTAATTTCCAATTGGTCCAAATGAGTGACAAACAAATTTTATAGAAAAATTCTCAAATACAATTGAGAAATCGGACTTACATAGTCTATAAGTATGGATCCTTGGCTTTAATTTCCAATTGGTCCAAATGAGCGACAAACAAATTTTATAGAAAAATTCTCAAATACAATTGAGAAATCGGACTTACAAAGTCTATAAGTATGGATCCTAGGCCTTAATTTCCAATTGGTCCAAATGAGTGACAAACAAATTTTATAGAAAAATTCTCAAATACAATTGAGAAATCGGACTTACATAGTCTATAAGTATGGATCCTTGGCTTTAATTTCCAATTGGTCCAAATGAGTGACAAAGAAAAATGTGCCCACAAATAGCCAAATTCCCTTAGAGTTGAACAAAATTTACACAATTTTAATCTTTAAAATTTTATAGAAAAATTCCCAAATACAATTGAGAAATTGGACTTACAAAGTCTATAAGTATGGTTCCTTGGCCTTAATTTCCCATTGATCCAAATGAGTGACAAACAAATTTTATAGAAAAATTCTCAAATACAATTGAGAAATCGGACTTACAAAGTCTATAAGTATGGATCCTAGGCCTTAATTTCCAATTGGTCCAAATGAGTGACAAACAAATTTTATAGAAAAATTCTCAAATACAATTGAGAAATTGGACTTACATAGTCTATAAGTATGGATCCTTGGCCTTAATTTCCAATTGGTCCAAATGAGCGACAAACAAATTTTATAGAAAAATTCTCAAATACAATTAAGAAATCGGACTTACAAAGTCTATAAGTATGGATCCTTGGCCTTAATTTCCAGTTGGTCCAAATGAGTGACAAACAAATTTTATAGAAAAATTCCCAAATACAATTGAGAAATCGGACTTACATAGTCTATAAGTATGGATCCTTGGCTTTAATTTCCAATTGGTCCAAATGAGCGACAAACAAATTTTATAGAAAAATTCTCAAATACAATTGAGAAATCGGACTTACAAAGTCTATAAGTATGGATCCTTGGCCCTAATTTCCCCTTGATCCAAATGAGTGACAAAGAAAAATGTGCCCACAAATAGCCAAATTCCCGTAGAGTTGAACAAAATTTACACAATTTTAATCTTGAAAATTTTATAGAAAAATTCCCAAATACAATTGAGAAATCGGACTTACATAGTCTATAAGTATGGATCCTTGGCTTTAATTTCCAATTGGTCCAAATGAGCGACAAACAAATTTTATAGAAAAATTCTCAAATACAATTGAGAAATCGGACTTACATAGTCTATAAGTATGGATCCTTGGCCTTAATTTCCAATTGGTCCAAATGAGCGACAAACAAATTTTATAGAAAAATTCTCAAATACAATTGAGAAATCGGACTTACAAAGTCTATAAGTATGGATCCTAGGCCTTAATTTCCAATTGGTCCAAATGAGTGACAAACAAATTTTATAGAAAAATTCTCAAATACAATTGAGAAATCGGACTTACATAGTCTATAAGTATGGATCCTTGGCTTTAATTTCCAATTGGTCCAAATGAGCGACAAACAAATTTTATAGAAAAATTCTCAAATACAATTGAGAAATCGGACTTACATAGTCTATAAGTATGGATCCTTGGCTTTAATTTCCAATTGGTCCAAATGAGTGACAAAGAAAAATGTGCCCACAAATAGCCAAATTCCCTTAGAGTTGAACAAAATTTACACAATTTTAATCTTTAAAATTTTATAGAAAAATTCCCAAATACAATTGAGAAATTGGACTTACAAAGTCTATAAGTATGGTTCCTTGGCCTTAATTTCCCATTGATCCAAATGAGTGACAAACAAATTTTATAGAAAAATTCTCAAATACAATTGAGAAATCGGACTTACAAAGTCTATAAGTATGGATCCTAGGCCTTAATTTCCAATTGGTCCAAATGAGTGACAAACAAATTTTATAGAAAAATTCTCAAATACAATTGAGAAATTGGACTTACATAGTCTATAAGTATGGATCCTTGGCCTTAATTTCCAATTGGTCCAAATGAGCGACAAACAAATTTTATAGAAAAATTCTCAAATACAATTAAGAAATCGGACTTACAAAGTCTATAAGTATGGATCCTTGGCCTTAATTTCCAGTTGGTCCAAATGAGTGACAAACAAATTTTATAGAAAAATTCCCAAATACAATTGAGAAATCGGACTTACATAGTCTATAAGTATGGATCCTTGGCTTTAATTTCCAATTGGTCCAAATGAGCGACAAACAAATTTTATAGAAAAATTCTCAAATACAATTGAGAAATCGGACTTACAAAGTCTATAAGTATGGATCCTTGGCCCTAATTTCCCCTTGATCCAAATGAGTGACAAAGAAAAATGTGCCCACAAATAGCCAAATTCCCGTAGAGTTGAACAAAATTTACACAATTTTAATCTTTAAAATTTTATAGAAAAATTCCCAAATACAATTGAGAAATTGGACTTACAAAGTCTATAAGTATGGTTCCTTGGCCTTAATTTCCCATTGATCCAAATGAGTGACAAAGAAAAATGTGCCCACAAATAGCCAAATTCCCGTAGAGTTGAACAAAATTTACACAATTTTAATCTTTAAAATTTTATAGAAAAATTCCCAAATACAATTGAGAAATCGGACTTACATAGTCTATAAGTATGGATCCTTGGCTTTAATTTCCAATTGGTCCAAATGAGTGAAAAAGAAAAATGTGCCCACAAATAGCCAAATTCCCGTAGAGTTGAACAAAATTTACACAATTTTAATCTTTAAAATTTTATAGAAAAATTCCCAAATACAACTGAGAAATCGGACTTACAAAGTCTATAAGTATGGATCCTTGGCCTTAATTTCCAATTGGTCCAAATGAGTGACAAACAAATTTTATAGAAAAATTCTCAAATACAATTGAGAAATCGGACTTACAAAGTCTATAAGTATGGATCCTTGGCTTTAATTTCCAATTGGTCCAAATGAGCGACAAACAAATTTTATAGAAAAATTCCCAAATACAACTGAGAAATCGGACTTACAAAGTCTATAAGTATGGATCCTTGGCTTTAATTTCCAATTGGTCCAAATGAGCGACAAACAAATTTTATAGAAAAATTCTCAAATACAATTGAGAAATCGGACTTACAAAGTCTATAAGTATGGATCCTTGGCTTTAATTTCCAATTGGTCCAACTGAGTGACAAAGAAAAATGTGCCTACAAATAGCCAAATTCCCGTAGAGTTGAACAAAATTTACACAATTTTAATCTTTAAAATTTTATAGAAAAATTCCCAAATACAATTGAGAAATCGGACTTACATAGTCTATAAGTATGGATCCTTGGCTTTTATTTCCAATTGGTCCAAATGAGCGACAAACAAATTTTATAGAAAAATTCTCAAATACAATTGAGAAATCGGACTTACATAGTCTATAAGTATGGATCCTTGGCTTTAATTTCCAATTGGTCCAAATGAGCGACAAACAAATTTTATAGAAAAATTCTCAAATACAATTGAGAAATCGGACTTACAAAGTCTATAAGTATGGATCCTTGGCCTTAATTTCCAATTGGTCCAAATGAGTGACAAACAAATTTTATAGAAAAATTCTCAAATACAATTGAGAAATCGGACTTACATAGTCTATAAGTATGGATCCTTGGCTTTAATTTCCAATTGGTCCAAATGAGCGACAAACAAATTTTATAGAAAAATTCTCAAATACAATTGAGAAATCGGACTTACAAAGTCTATAAGTATGGATCCTTGGCCTTAATTTCCCATTGATCCAAATGAGTGACAAAGAAAAATGTGCCTACAAATAGCCAAATTCCCGTAGAGGTGAACAAAATTTACACAATTTTAATCTTTAAAATTTTATAGAAAAATTCCCAAATACAATTGAGAAATCGGACTTACATAGTCTATAAGTATAGATCCTTGGCTTTAATTTCTCATTGGTCCAAATGAGTGACAAACAAATTTTATAGAAAAATTCTCAAATACAATTGAGAAATCGGACTTACAAAGTCTATAAGTATGGATCCTTGGCCTTAATTTCCAATTGGTCCAAATGAGTGACAAACAAATTTTATAGAAAAGTTCCCAAATACAATTGAGAAATCGGACTTACAAAGTCTATAAGTATGGATCCTTGGCCCTAATTTCCCATTGATCCAAATGATTGACAAAGAAAAATGTGCCCACAAATAGCCAAATTCCCGTAGAGTTGAACAAAATTTACACAATTTTAATCTTGAAAATTTTATAGAAAAATTCCCAAATACAATTGAGAAATCGGACTTACATAGTCTATAAGTATGGATCCTTGGCTTTAATTTCCAATTGGTCCAAATGAGTGACAAACAAATTTTATAGAAAAGTTCCCAAATACAATTGAGAAATCGGACTTACGTAGTCTATAAGTATGGATCCTTGGCCCTAATTTCCCATTGATCCAAATGAGTGACAAAGAAAAATGTGCCCACAAATAGCCAAATTCCCGTAGAGTTGAACAAAATTTACACAATTTTAATCTTTAAAATTTTCTAGAAAAATTCCCAAATACAATTGAGAAATCGGACTTACAAAGTCTATAAGTATGGATCCTTGGCCTTAATTTCCCATTGATCCAAATGAGTGACAAAGAAAAATGTGCCCACAAATAGCCAAATTCCCGTAGAGTTGAACAAAATTTACACAATTTTAATCTCCAAAATTTTATAGAAAAATTCCCAAATACAATTGAGAAATCGGACTTACATAGTCTATAAGTATGGATCCTTGGCTTTAATTTCCAATTGGTCCAAATGAGCGACAAACAAATTTTATAGAAAAGTTCCCAAATACAATTGAGAAATCGGACTTACGTAGTCTATAAGTATGGATCCTTGGCCCTAATTTCCCCTTGATCCAAATGAGTGACAAAGAAAAATGTGCCCACAAATAGCCAAATACCCGTAGAGTTGAACAAAATTTACACAATTTTAATCTTTAAAATTTTATAGAAAAATTCCCAAATACAATTGAGAAATCGGACTTACAAAGTCTATAAGTATGGATCCTTGGCCTTAATTTCCAATTGGTCCAAATGAGTGACAAACAAATTTTATAGAAAAATTCTCAAATACAATTGAGAAATCGGACTTAAAAGGTCTATAAGTATGGATCCTTGGCTTTAATTTCCAATTGGTCCAACTGAGTGACAAAGAAAAATGTGCCTACAAATAGCCAAATTCCCGTAGAGTTGAACAAAATTTACACAATTTTAATCTTTAAAATTTTATAGAAAAATTCCCAAATACAATTGAGAAATCGGACTTACATAGTCTATAAGTATGGATCCTTGGCTTTAATTTCCAATTGGTCCAAATGAGCGACAAACAAATTTTATAGAAAAATTCTCAAATACAATTGAGAAATCGGACTTACAAAGTCTATAAGTATGGATCCTTGGCCCTAATTTCCCATTGATCCAAATGAGTGACAAAGAAAAATGTGCCCACAAATAGCCAAACTCCCGTAGAGTTGAACAAAATTTACACAATTTTAATCTTTAAAATTTTATAGAAAAATTTCCAAATACAATTGAGAAATCGGACTTACAAAGTCTATAAGTATGGATCCTTGGCTTTAATTTCCCATTGGTCCAAATGAGTCACAAACAAATTTTATAGAAAAATTCTCAAATACAATTGAGAAATCGGACTAACGTAGTCTATAAGTATGGATCCTTGGCTTTAATTTTCAATTGGTCCAAATGAGCGACAAACAAATTTTGTAGAAAAATTCTCAAATACAATTGAGAAATCGGACTTACAAAGTCTATAAGTATGGATCCTTGGCCTTAATTTTCCATTGATCCAAATGAGTGAAAAAGAAAAATGTGCCTACAAATAGCCAAACTCCCGTAGAGTTGAACAAAATTTACACAATTTTAATCTTTAAAATTTTATAGAAAAATTTCCAAATACAATTGAGAAATCGGACTTACAAAGTCTATAAGTATGGATCCTTGGCTTTAATTTCCCATTGGTCCAAATGAGTCACAAACAAATTTTATAGAAAAATTCTCAAATACAATTGAGAAATCGGACTTACAAAGTCTATAAGTATGGAACCTTGGCTTTAATTTCCCATTGGTCCAAATAAGTGACAAACATTTTTTATAGAAAAATTCTCAAATACAATTGAGAAATCGGACTAACGTAGTCTATAAGTATGGATCCTTGGCTTTAATTTTCAATTGGTCCAAATGAGCGACAAACACATTTTATAGAAAAATTCTCAAATACAATTGAGAAATCGGACTTACAAAGTCTATAAGTATGGATCCTTGGCTTTAATTTCCAATTGGTCCAAATGAGTGACAAAGAAAAATGTGCCCACAAATAGCCAAATTCCCGTAGAGTTGAACAAAATTTACACAATTTTAATCTTTAAAATTTTATAGAAAAATTTCCAAATACAATTGAGAAATCGGACTTACAAAGTCTATAAGTATGGATCCTTGGCTTTAATTTCCAATTGGTCCAAATGAGTGACAAAGAAAAATGTGCCCACAAATAGCCAAATTCCCGTAGAGTTGAACAAAATTTACACAATTTTAATCTTTAAAATTTTATAGAAAAATTTCCAAATACAATTGAGAAATCGGACTTACATAGTCTATAAGTATGGAACCTTGGCTTTAATTTCCCATTGGTCCAAATAAGTGACAAACATTTTTTATAGAAAAATTCTCAAATACAATTGAGAAATCGGACTAACGTAGTCTATAAGTATGGATCCTTGGCTTTAATTTTCAATTGGTCCAAATGAGCGACAAACAAATTTTGTAGAAAAATTCTCAAATACAATTGAGAAATCGGACTTACAAAGTCTATAAGTATGGATCCTTGGCCTTAATTTTCCATTGATCCAAATGAGTGAAAAAGAAAAATGTGCCTACAAATAGCCAAACTCCCGTAGAGTTGAACAAAATTTACACAATTTTAATCTTTAAAATTTTATAGAAAAATTTCCAAATACAATTGAGAAATCGGACTTACAAAGTCTATAAGTATGGATCCTTGGCTTTAATTTCCCATTGGTCCAAATAAGTGACAAACATTTTTTATAGAAAAATTCTCAAATACAATTGAGAAATCGGACTAACGTAGTCTATAAGTATGGATCCTTGGCTTTAATTTCCAATTGGTCCAAATGAGTGACAAAGAAAAATGTGCCCACAAATAGCCAAATTCCCGTAGAGTTGAACAAAATTTACACAATTTTAATCTTTAAAATTTTCTAGAAAAATTTCCAAATACAATTGAGAAATCGGACTTACAAAGTCTATAAGTATGGATCCTTGGCTTTAATTTCCAATTGGTCCAAATGAGTGACAAACAAATTTTATAGAAAAATTCTCAAATACAATTGAAAAATCGGACTAACGCAGTCTATAAGCATGGATCCTTGGCTTTAATTTCCCATTGGTACAAATGAGTCACAAACAAATTTTATAGAAAAATTCTCAAATACAATTGAGAAATCGGACTTACGTAGTCTATAAGTATGTATCCTTGGCTTTAATTTCCAATTGGTCCAAATGAGCGAAAAACAAATTTTATAGAAAAATTCTCATATACAATTGAGAAATCGGACTTACAAAGTCTATAAGTATGGATCCTTGGCTTTAATTTCCAATTGGTCCAAATGAGTGACAAACAAATTTTATAGAAAAATTCTCAAATACAATTGAGAAATCGGACTTACAAAGTCTATAAGTATGGATCCTTGGCTTTAATTTCCAATTGGTCCAAATGAGCGACAAACAAATTTTATAGAAAAATTCCCAAATACAATTGAGAAATCGGACTTACATAGTTTATAAGTATGGATCCTTGGCTTTTATTTCCAATTGGTCCAAATGAGCGACAAACAAATTTTATAGAAACATTCTCAAATACAATTGAGAAATCGGACTTACGTAGTCTATAAGTATGGATCCTTGGCTTTAATTTCCCATTGGTCCAAATGAGTCACAAACAAATTTTATAGAAAAATTCTCAAATACAATTGAGAAATCGGACTTACGTAGTCTATAAGTATGGATCCTTGGCTTTAATTTCCCATTGGTCCAAATGAGTGACAAACAAATTTTATAGAAAAATTCCCAAATACAATTGAGAAATCGGACTTACATAGTCTATAAGTATGGATCCTTGGCTTTAATTTCCAATTGGTCCAAATGAGCGACAAACAAATTTTATAGAAAAATTCCCAAATACAATTGAGAAATCGGACTTACGTAGTCTATAAGTATGGATCCTTGGCTTTAATTTCCCATTGGTCCAAATGAGTGACAAACAAATTTTATAGAAAAATTCTCAAATACAATTGAGAAATCGGACTTACATAGTTTATAAGTATGGATCCTTGGCTTTAATTTCCCATTGGTCCAAATGAGTCACAAACAAATTTTATAGAAAAATTCCCAAATACAATTGAGAAATCGGACTTACATATTCTATAAGTATGGATCCTTGGCTTTTATTTCCAATTGGTCCAAATGAGCGACAAACAAATTTTATAGAAAAATTCCCAAATACAATTGAGAAATCGGACTTACATATTCTATAAGTATGGATCCTTGGCTTTAATTTCCCATTGGTCCAAATGAGTGACAAACAAATTTTATAGAAAAATTCTCAAATACAATTGAGAAATCGAACTTACATAGTTTATAAGTATGGATCCTTGGCTTTAATTTCCCATTGGTCCAAATGAGTCACAAACAAATTTTATAGAAAAATTCCCAAATACAATTGAGAAATCGGACTTACATATTCTATAAGTATGGATCCTTGGCTTTTATTTCCAATTGGTCCAAATGAGCGACAAACAAATTTTATAGAAAAATTCTCAAATACAATTAAGAAATCGGACTAACAAAGTCTATAAGTATGGATCCTTGGCCCTAATTTCCCATTGATCCAAATGAGTGACAAAGAAAAATGTGCCCACAAATAGCCAAATTCCCGTAGAGTTGAACAAAATTTACACAATTTTAATCTTTAAAATTTTATAGAAAAATTCCCAAATACAATTGAGAAATCGGACTTACAAAGTCTATAAGTATGGATCCTTGGCTTTATTTTCCAATTGGTCCAAATGAGCGACAAACAAATTTTATAGAAAAATTCTCAAATACAATTGAGAAATCGGACTTACGTAGTCTATAAGTATGGATCCTTGGCTTTAATTTCCCATTGGTCCAAATGAGTCACAAACAAATTTTATAGAAAAATTCTCAAATACAATTGAGAAATCGGACTTACGTAGTCTATAAGTATGGATCCTTGGCTTTAATTTCCCATTGGTCCAAATGAGTGACAAACAAATTTTATAGAAAAATTCTCAAATACAATTGAGAAATCGGACTTACGTAGTCTATAAGTATGGATCCTTGGCTTTAATTTCCCATTGGTCCAAATGAGTCACAAACAAATTTTATAGAAAAATTCCCAAATACAATTGAGAAATCGGACTTACAAAGTCTATAAGTATGGATCCTTGGCCCTAATTTCCCATTGATCCAAATGAGTGACAAAGAAAAATGTGCCCACAAATAGCCAAATTCCCGTAGAGTTGAACAAAATTTACACAATTTTAATCTTTAAAATTTTATAGAAAAATTCCCAAATACAATTGAGAAATCGGACTTACAAAGTCTATAAGTATGGATCCTTGGCTTTAATTTCCAATTGGTCCAAATGAGCGACAAACAAATTTTATAGAAAAATTCTCAAATACAATTGAGAAATCGGACTTACGTAGTCTATAAGTATGGATCCTTGGCTTTAATTTCCCATTGGTCCAAATGAGTCACAAACAAATTTTATAGAAAAATTCTCAAATACAATTGAGAAATCGGACTTACGTAGTCTATAAGTATGGATCCTTGGCTTTAATTTCCAATTGGTCGAAATGAGTGACAAACAAATTTTATAGAAAAATTCCCAAATACAATTGAGAAATCGGACTTACAAAGTCTATAAGTATGGATCCTTGGCTTTAATTTCCAATTGGTCCAAATGAGCGACAAACAAATTTTATAGAAAAATTCTCAAATACAATTGAGAAATCGGACTTACAAAGTCTATAAGTATGGATCCTTGGCTTTAATTTCCAATTGGTCCAAATGAGCGACAAACAAATTTTATAGAAAAATTCTCAAATACAATTGAGAAATCGGACTTACAAAGTCTATAAGTATGGATCCTTGGCTTTAATTTCCAATTGGTCCAAATGAGCGACAAACAAATTTTATAGAAAAATTCTCAAATACAATTGAGAAATCGGACTTACAAAGTCTATAAGTATGGATCCTTGGCTTTAATTTCCAATTGGTCGAAATGAGTGACAAACAAATTTTATAGAAAAATTCTCAAATACAATTGAGAAATCGGACTTACAAAGTCTATAAGTATGGATCCTTGGCTTTAATTTCCAATTGGTCCAAATGAGTGACAAGCAAATTTTATAGAAAAATTCCCAAATACAATTGAGAAATCGGACTTACAAAGTCTATAACTATGGATCCTTGGCCTTAATTTCCAATTAGTCTAAATGAGTGACAAACAAATTTTATAGAAAAATTCTCAAATACAATTGAGAAATCGGACTTACAAAGTCAATAAGTATGGATCCTTGGCCTTAATTTCCAATTGGTCCAAATGAGTGAAAAACAAATTTTATAGAAAAATTCTCAAATACAATTGAGAAATCGGACTTACAAAGTCTATAAGTATGGATCCTTGGCTTTAATTTCCAATTGGTCCAAATGAGTGACAAAGAAAAATGTGCCCACATATAGCCAAATTCCCGTAGAGTTGAACAAAATTTACACAATTTTAATCTTTAAAATTTTATAGAAAAATTCCCAAATACAATTGAGAAATCGGACTTACAAAGTCTATAAGTATGGATCCTTGGTCTTAATTTCCAATTGGTCCAAATGAGTGACAAACAAATTTTATAGAAAAATTCTTAAATACAATTGAGAAATCGGACTTAAAAAGTCTATAAGTATGGATCCTTGGCCCTAATTTCCCATTGATCCAAATGAGTGACAAAGAAAAATGTGCCCACAAATAGCCAAATTCCCGTAGAGTTGAACAAAATTCACACAATTTTAATCTTTAAAATTTTATAGAAAAATTCCCAAATACAATTGAGAAATCGGACTTACATAGTCTATAAGTATGGATCCTTGGCCTTAATTTCCAATTGGTCCAAATGAGTGACAAACAAATTTTATAGAAAAATTCTCAAATACAATTGAGAAATCGGACTTAAAAAGTCTATAAGTATGGATCCTTGGCCCTAATTTCCCATTGATCCAAATGAGTGACAAAGAAAAATGTGCCCACAAATAGCCAAATTCCCGTAGAGTTGAACAAAATTCACACAATTTTAATCTTTAAAATTTTATAGAAAAATTCCCAAATACAATTGAGAAATCGGACTTACATAGTCTATAAGTATGGATCCTTGGCTTTAATTTCCAATTGGTCCAAATGAGCGACAAACAAATTTTATAGAAAAATTCTCAAATACAATTGAGAAATCGGACTTACATAGTCTATAAGTATGGATCCTTGGCTTTAATTTCCAATTGGTTCAAATGAGTGACAAAGAAAAATGTGCCCACAAATAGCCAAATTCATGTAGAGTTGAACAAAATTTACACAATTTTAATCTTTAAAATTTTATAGAAAAATTCACAAATACAATTGAGAAATCGGACTTACATAGTCTATAAGTATGGATCCTTGGCTTTAATTTCCAATTGGTCCAAATGAGCGACAAACAAATTTTATAGAAAAATTCTCAAATACAATTGAGAAATCGGACTTACATAGTCTATAAGTATGGATCCTTGACTTTAATTTCCAATTGGTTCAAATGAGTGACAAAGAAAAATGTGCCCACAAATAGCCAAATTCCCGTAGAGTTGAACAAAATTCACACAATTTTAATCTTTAAAATTTTATAGAAAAATTCCCAAATACAATTGAGAAATCGGACTTACATAGTCTATAAGTATGGATCCTTGGCTTTAATTTCCAATTGGTCCAAATGAGCGACAAACAAATTTTATAGAAAAATTCTCAAATACAATTGAGAAATCGGACTTACATAGTCTATAAGTATGGATCCTTGGCTTTAATTTCCAATTGGTTCAAATGAGTGACAAAGAAAAATGTGCCCACAAATAGCCAAATTCATGTAGAGTTGAACAAAATTTACACAATTTTAATCTTTAAAATTTTATAGAAAAATTCACAAATACAATTGAGAAATCGGACTTACATAGTCTATAAGTATGGATCCTTGGCTTTAATTTCCAATTGGTCCAAATGAGCGACAAACAAATTTTATAGAAAAATTCTCAAATACAATTGAGAAATCGGACTTACATAGTCTATAAGTATGGATCCTTGACTTTAATTTCCAATTGGTCCAAATGAGCGACAAACAAATTTTATAGAAAAATTCTCAAATACAATTGAGAAATCGGACTTACATAGTCTATAAGTATGGATCCTTGACTTTAATTTCCAATTGGTCCAAATGAGCGACAAACAAATTTTATAGAAAAATTCCCAAATACAATTGAGAAATCGGACTTACATAGTCTATAAGTATGGATCCTTGACTTTAATTTCCAATTGGTCCAAATGAGCGACAAACAAATTTTATAGAAAAATTCTCAAATACAATTGAGAAATCGGACTTACATAGTCTATAAGTATGGATCCTTGACTTTAATTTCCAATTGGTCCAAATGAGCGACAAACAAATTTTATAGAAAAATTCCCAAATACAATTGAGAAATCGGACTTACGTAGTCTATAAGTATGGATCCTTGGCTTTAATTTCCCATTGGTCCAAATGAGTCACAAACAAATTTTATAGAAAAATTCCAAAATACAATTGAGAAATCGGACTTACATAGTTTATAAGTATGGATCCTTGGCTTTTATTTCCAATTGGTCCAAATGAGCGACAAACAAATTTTATAGAAAAATTCTCAAATACAATTGAGAAATCGGACTTACATAGTCTATAAGTATGGATCCTTGGCTTTAATTTCCAATTGGTCCAAATGAGTGACAAAGAAAAATGTGCCCACAAATAGCCAAATTCCCGTAGAGTTGAACAAAATTTACACAATTTTAATCTTTAAAATTTTATAGAAAAATTCCCAAATACAATTGAGAAATCGGACTTACATAGTCTATAAGTATGGATCCTTGGCCTTAATTTCCAATTGGTCCAAATGAGTGACAAACAAATTCTATAGAAAAATTCCCAAATACAATTGAGAAATCGGACTTACATAGTCTATAAGTATGGATCCTTGACTTTATTTTCCAATTGGTTCAAATGAGCGACAAACAAATTTTATAGAAAAATTCTCAAATACAATTGAGAAATCGGACTTACATAGTCTATAAGTATGGATCCTTGACTTTAATTTCCAATTGGTCCAAATGAGCGACAAACAAATTTTATAGAAAAATTCCCAAATACAATTGAGAAATCGGACTTACAAAGTATATAAGTATGGATCCTTGGCCTTAATTTCCCATTGGTTCAAATGAGTGACAAAGAAAAATGTACCCACAAATAGCCAAATTCCCGTAGAGTTGAACAAAATTCACACAATTTTAATCTTTAAAATTTTATAGAAAAATTCCCAAATACAATTGAGAAATCGGACTTACATAGTCTATAAGTATGGATCCTTGGCTTTAATTTCCAATTGGTCCAAATGAGCGACAAACAAATTTTATAGAAAAATTCTCAAATACAATTGAGAAATCGGACTTACAAAGTATATAAGTATGGATCCTTGGCCTTAATTTCAAATTAGTCTAAATGAGTGACAAACAAATTTTATAGAAAAATTCTCAAATACAATTGAGAAATCGGACTTACAAAGTCTATAAGTATGGATCCTTGGCCTTAATTTCCAATTAGTCTAAATGAGTGACAAACAAATTTTATAGAAAAATTCTCAAATACAATTGAGAAATCGGACTTACATAGTCTATAAGTATGGATCCTTGGCTTTAATTTCCAATTGGTCCAAATGAGTGACAAAGAAAAATGTGCCCACAAATAGCCAAATTCCCGTAGAGTTGAACAAAAGTTACACAATTTTAATCTTTAAAATTTTATAGAAAAATTCCCAAATACAATTGAGAAATCGGACTTACATAGTCTATAAGTATGGATCCTTTGCTTTAATTTTCAATTGGTCCAAATAAGCGACAAACAAATTTTATAGAAAAATTCCCAAATACAATTGAGAAATCGGACTTACATAGTCTATAAGTATGGATCCTTGGCTTTAATTTCCAATTGATCCAAATGAGTGACAAAGAAAAATGTGCCCACAAATAGCAAAATTCCCGTAGAGTTGAACAAAATTTACACAATTTTAATCTTTAAAATTTTATAGAAAAATTCCCAAATACAATTGAGAAATCGGACTTATATAGTCTATAAGTATGGATCCTTGGCTTTAATTTCCAATTGGTCCAAATGAGCGACAAACAAATTTTATAGAAAAATTCTCAAATACAATTGAGAAATCGGACTTACATAGTCTATAAGTATGGATCCTTGGCTTTAATTTCCAATTGGTCCAAATGAGCGACAAACAAATTTTATAGAAAAATTCTCAAATACAATTGAGAAATCGGACTTACATAGTCTATAAGTATGGATCCTTGGCTTTAATTTCCAATTGGTCCAAATGAGCGACAAACAAATTTTATAGAAAAATTCTCAAATACAATTGAGAAATCGGACTTACATAGTCTATAAGTATGGATCCTTGGCTTTAATTTCCAATTGGTCCAAATGAGCGACAAACAAATTTTATAGAAAAATTCTCAAATACAATTGAGAAATCGGACTTACATAGTCTATAAGTATGGATCCTTGGCTTTAATTTCCAATTGGTCCAAATAAGCGACAAACAAATTTTATAGAATAATTCTCAAATACAATTGAGAAATCGGACTTACATAGTCTATAAGTATGGATCCTTGGCTTTAATTTCCAATTGGTCCAAATGAGCGACAAACAAATTTTATAGAAAAATTCTCAAATACAATTGAGAAATCGGACTTACAAAGTCTATAAGTATGGATCCTTGGCCTTAATTTCCCATTGATCCAAATGAGTGACAAAGAAAAATGTGCCCACAAATAGCCAAATTCCCGTAGAGTTGAACAAAATTTACACAATTTTAATCTTTAAAATTTTATAGAAAAATTCCCAAATACAATTGAGAAATCGGACTTACATAGTCTATAAGTATGGATCCTTGGCTTTAATTTCCAATTGGTCCAAATGAGCGACAACCAAATTTTATAGAAAAATTCTCAAATACAATTGAGAAATCGGACTTACATAGTCTATAAGTATGGATCCTTGGCTTTAATTTCCCATTGGTCCAAATGAGTCACAAACAAATTTTATAGAAAAATTCCCAAATACAATTGAGAAATCGGACTTACATAGTCTATAAGTATGGATCCTTGGCTTTTATTTCCAATTGGTCCAATTGAGAAATCGGATCCTTGGCTTTAATTTCCAATTGGTCCAAATGAGCGACAAACAAATTTTATAGAAAAATTCTCAAATACAATTGAGAAATCGGACTTACATAGTCTATAAGTATGGATCCTTGGCTTTAATTTCCAATTGGTCCAAATAAGCGACAAACAAATTTTATAGAATAATTCTCAAATACAATTGAGAAATCGGACTTACATAGTCTATAAGTATGGATCCTTGGCTTTAATTTCCAATTGGTCCAAATGAGCGACAAACAAATTTTATAGAAAAATTCTCAAATACAATTGAGAAATCGGACTTACAAAGTCTATAAGTATGGATCCTTGGCCTTAATTTCCCATTGATCCAAATGAGTGACAAAGAAAAATGTGCCCACAAATAGCCAAATTCCCGTAGAGTTGAACAAAATTTACACAATTTTAATCTTTAAAATTTTATAGAAAAATTCCCAAATACAATTGAGAAATCGGACTTACATAGTCTATAAGTATGGATCCTTGGCTTTAATTTCCAATTGGTCCAAATGAGCGACAACCAAATTTTATAGAAAAATTCTCAAATACAATTGAGAAATCGGACTTACATAGTCTATAAGTATGGATCCTTGGCTTTAATTTCCCATTGGTCCAAATGAGTCACAAACAAATTTTATAGAAAAATTCTCAAATACAATTGAGAAATCGGACTTACAAAGTATATAAGTATGGATCCTTGGCCTTAATTTCAAATTAGTCTAAATGAGTGACAAACAAATTTTATAGAAAAATTCTCAAATACAATTGAGAAATCGGACTTACAAAGTCTATAAGTATGGATCCTTGGCCTTAATTTCCAATTAGTCTAAATGAGTGACAAACAAATTTTATAGAAAAATTCTCAAATACAATTGAGAAATCGGACTTACATAGTCTATAAGTATGGATCCTTGGCTTTAATTTCCAATTGGTCCAAATGAGTGACAAAGAAAAGTGTGCCCACAAATAGCCAAATTCCCGTAGAGTTGAACAAAATTTACACAATTTTAATCTTTAAAATTTTATAGAAAAATTCCCAAATACAATTGAGAAATCGGACTTACATAGTCTATAAGTATGGATCCTTTGCTTTAATTTTCAATTGGTCCAAATAAGCGACAAACAAATTTTATAGAAAAATTCCCAAATACAATTGAGAAATCGGACTTACATAGTCTATAAGTATGGATCCTTGGCTTTAATTTCCAATTGATCCAAATGAGTGACAAAGAAAAATGTGCCCACAAATAGCAAAATTCCCGTAGAGTTGAACAAAATTTACACAATTTTAATCTTTAAAATTTTATAGAAAAATTCCCAAATACAATTGAGAAATCGGACTTATATAGTCTATAAGTATGGATCCTTGGCTTTAATTTCCAATTGGTCCAAATGAGCGACAAACAAATTTTATAGAAAAATTCTCAAATACAATTGAGAAATCGGACTTACATAGTCTATAAGTATGGATCCTTGGCTTTAATTTCCAATTGGTCCAAATGAGCGACAAACAAATTTTATAGAAAAATTCTCAAATACAATTGAGAAATCGGACTTACATAGTCTATAAGTATGGATCCTTGGCTTTAATTTCCAATTGGTCCAAATGAGCGACAAACAAATTTTATAGAAAAATTCTCAAATACAATTGAGAAATCGGACTTACATAGTCTATAAGTATGGATCCTTGGCTTTAATTTCCAATTGGTCCAAATGAGCGACAAACAAATTTTATAGAAAAATTCTCAAATACAATTGAGAAATCGGACTTACATAGTCTATAAGTATGGATCCTTGGCTTTAATTTCCAATTGGTCCAAATAAGCGACAAACAAATTTTATAGAATAATTCTCAAATACAATTGAGAAATCGGACTTACATAGTCTATAAGTATGGATCCTTGGCTTTAATTTCCAATTGGTCCAAATGAGCGACAAACAAATTTTATAGAAAAATTCTCAAATACAATTGAGAAATCGGACTTACAAAGTCTATAAGTATGGATCCTTGGCCTTAATTTCCCATTGATCCAAATGAGTGACAAAGAAAAATGTGCCCACAAATAGCCAAATTCCCGTAGAGTTGAACAAAATTTACACAATTTTAATCTTTAAAATTTTATAGAAAAATTCCCAAATACAATTGAGAAATCGGACTTACATAGTCTATAAGTATGGATCCTTGGCTTTAATTTCCAATTGGTCCAAATGAGCGACAACCAAATTTTATAGAAAAATTCTCAAATACAATTGAGAAATCGGACTTACATAGTCTATAAGTATGGATCCTTGGCTTTAATTTCCAATTGGTCCAAATGAGCGACAAACAAATTTTATAGAAAAATTCTCAAATACAATTGAGAAATCGGACTTACATAGTCTATAAGTATGGATCCTTGGCTTTAATTTCCAATTGGTCCAAATGAGCGACAAACAAATTTTATAGAAAAATTCTCAAATACAATTGAGAAATCGGACTTACATAGTCTATAAGTATGGATCCTTGGCTTTAATTTCCCATTGGTCCAAATGAGTCACAAACAAATTTTATAGAAAAATTCCCAAATACAATTGAGAAATCGGACTTACATAGTCTATAAGTATGGATCCTTGGCTTTAATTTCCAATTGGTCCAAATGAGCGACAAACAAATTTTATAGAAAAATTCTCAAATACAATTGAGAAATCGGACTTACATAGTCTATAAGTATGGATCCTTGGCTTTAATTTCCAATTGGTCCAAATGAGCGACAAACAAATTTTATAGAAAAATTCTCAAATACAATTGAGAAATCGGACTTACATAGTCTATAAGTATGGATCCTTGGCTTTAATTTCCAATTGGTCCAAATGAGCGACAAACAAATTTTATAGAAAAATTCTCAAATACAATTGAGAAATCGGACTTACATAGTCTATAAGTATGGATCCTTGGCTTTAATTTCCAATTGGTCCAAATGAGCGACAAACAAATTTTATAGAAAAATTCTCAAATACAATTGAGAAATCGGACTTACAAAGTCTATAAGTATGGATCCTTGGCCTTAATTTCCCATTGATCCAAATGAGTGACAAAGAAAAATGTGCCCACAAATAGCCAAATTCCCGTAGAGTTGAACAAAATTTACACAATTTTAATCTTTAAAATTTTATAGAAAAATTCCCAAATACAATTGAGAAATCGGACTTACATAGTCTATAAGTATGGATCCTTGGCTTTAATTTCCAATTGGTCCAAATGAGCGACAACCAAATTTTATAGAAAAATTCTCAAATACAATTGAGAAATCGGACTTACATAGTCTATAAGTATGGATCCTTGGCTTTAATTTCCAATTGGTCCAAATGAGCGACAACCAAATTTTATAGAAAAATTCTCAAATACAATTGAGAAATCGGACTTACATAGTCTATAAGTATGGATCCTTTGCTTTAATTTTCAATTGGTCCAAATAAGCGACAAACAAATTTTATAGAAAAATTCCCAAATACAATTGAGAAATCGGACTTACATAGTCTATAAGTATGGATCCTTGGCTTTAATTTCCAATTGATCCAAATGAGTGACAAAGAAAAATGTGCCCACAAATAGCAAAATTCCCGTAGAGTTGAACAAAATTTACACAATTTTAATCTTTAAAATTTTATAGAAAAATTCCCAAATACAATTGAGAAATCGGACTTATATAGTCTATAAGTATGGATCCTTGGCTTTAATTTCCAATTGGTCCAAATGAGCGACAAACAAATTTTATAGAAAAATTCTCAAATACAATTGAGAAATCGGACTTACATAGTCTATAAGTATGGATCCTTGGCTTTAATTTCCAATTGGTCCAAATGAGCGACAAACAAATTTTATAGAAAAATTCTCAAATACAATTGAGAAATCGGACTTACATAGTCTATAAGTATGGATCCTTGGCTTTAATTTCCAATTGGTCCAAATGAGCGACAAACAAATTTTATAGAAAAATTCTCAAATACAATTGAGAAATCGGACTTACATAGTCTATAAGTATGGATCCTTGGCTTTAATTTCCAATTGGTCCAAATGAGCGACAAACAAATTTTATAGAAAAATTCTCAAATACAATTGAGAAATCGGACTTACATAGTCTATAAGTATGGATCCTTGGCTTTAATTTCCAATTGGTCCAAATAAGCGACAAACAAATTTTATAGAATAATTCTCAAATACAATTGAGAAATCGGACTTACATAGTCTATAAGTATGGATCCTTGGCTTTAATTTCCAATTGGTCCAAATGAGCGACAAACAAATTTTATAGAAAAATTCTCAAATACAATTGAGAAATCGGACTTACAAAGTCTATAAGTATGGATCCTTGGCCTTAATTTCCCATTGATCCAAATGAGTGACAAAGAAAAATGTGCCCACAAATAGCCAAATTCCCGTAGAGTTGAACAAAATTTACACAATTTTAATCTTTAAAATTTTATAGAAAAATTCCCAAATACAATTGAGAAATCGGACTTACATAGTCTATAAGTATGGATCCTTGGCTTTAATTTCCAATTGGTCCAAATGAGCGACAACCAAATTTTATAGAAAAATTCTCAAATACAATTGAGAAATCGGACTTACATAGTCTATAAGTATGGATCCTTGGCTTTAATTTCCCATTGGTCCAAATGAGTCACAAACAAATTTTATAGAAAAATTCCCAAATACAATTGAGAAATCGGACTTACATAGTCTATAAGTATGGATCCTTGGCTTTAATTTCCAATTGGTCCAAATGAGCGACAACCAAATTTTATAGAAAAATTCTCAAATACAATTGAGAAATCGGACTTACATAGTCTATAAGTATGGATCCTTGGCTTTAATTTCCAATTGGTCCAAATGAGCGACAACCAAATTTTATAGAAAAATTCTCAAATACAATTGAGAAATCGGACTTACATAGTCTATAAGTATGGATCCTTGGCTTTTATTTCCAATTGGTCCAATTGAGAAATCGGACTTACGTAGTCTATAAGTATGGATCCTTGGCTTTAATTTCCCATTGGTCCAAATGAGTGACAAAAAAATTTTATAGAAAAATTCTCAAATACAATTGAGACATCGAACTTACGTAGTCTATAAGTATGGATCCTTAGCTTTAATTTCCAATTGGTCCAAATGAGCGACAAACAAATTTTATAGAAAAATTCTCAAATACAATTGAGAAATCGGACTTACATAGTCTATAAGTATGGATCCTTGGCTTTAATTTCCAATTGGTCCAAATGAGCGACAAACAAATTTTATAGAAAAATTCTCAAATACAATTGAGAAATCGGACTTACATAGTCTATAAGTATGGATCCTTGGCTTTAATTTCCAATTGGTCCAAATGAGTGACAAAGAAAAATGTGCCCACAAATAGCCAAAGTCCCGTAGAGTTGAACAAAATTTACACAATTTTAATCTTTAAAATTTTATAGAAAAATTCCCAAATACAATTGAGAAATCGGACTTACATAGTCTATAAGTATGGATCTTTGGCTTTAATTTCCAATTGGTCCAAATGAGCGACAAACAAATTTTATAGAAAAATTCTCAAATACAATTGAGAAATCGGACTTACATAGTCTATAAGTATGGATCCTTGCCTTTAATTTCCAATTGGTCCAAATGAGTGACAAAGAAAAATGTGCCCACAAATAGCCAAATTCCCGTAGAGTTGAACAAAATTTACACAATTTTAATCTTTAAAATTTTATAGAAAAATTCCCAAATACAATTGAGAAATCGGACTTACATAGTCTATAAGTATGGATCTTTGGCTTTAATTTCCAATTGGTCCAAATGAGCGACAAACAAATTTTATAGAAAAATTTTCAAATACAATTGAGAAATCGGACTTACATAGTCTATAAGTATGGATCCTTGGCTTTTATTTCCAATTGGTCCAATTGAGAAATCGGACTTACGTAGTCTATAAGTATGGATCCTTGGCTTTAATTTCCCATTGGTCCAAATGAGTGACAAAAAAATTTTATAGAAAAATTCTCAAATACAATTGAGACATCGGACTTACGTAGTCTATAAGTATGGATCCTTGGCTTTAATTTCCCATTGGTCCAAATGAGTCACAAACAAATTTTATAGAAAAATTCCCAAATACAATTGAGAAATCGGACTTACATAGTCTATAAGTATGGATCTTTGGCTTTAATTTCCAATTGGTCCAAATGAGCGACAAACAAATTTTATAGAAAAATTCTCAAATACAATTGAGAAATCGGACTTACATAGTCTATAAGTATGGATCCTTGGCTTTAATTTCCAATTGGTCCAAATGAGCGACAAACAAATTTTATAGAAAAATTCTCAAATACAATTGAGAAATCGGACTTACATAGTCTATAAGTATGGATCCTTGGCTTTAATTTCCAATTGGTCCAAATGAGTGACAAAGAAAAATGTGCCCACAAATAGCCAAAGTCCCGTAGAGTTGAACAAAATTTACACAATTTTAATCTTTAAAATTTTATAGAAAAATTCCCAAATACAATTGAGAAATCGGACTTACATAGTCTATAAGTATGGATCTTTGGCTTTAATTTCCAATTGGTCCAAATGAGCGACA